>CM072522.1:14412398-15006768 GCA_036898135.1 Oncomelania hupensis
GTGGCCGTGTTGTTCCCTGCCCATGTTGTTGCTGAACCTGTCATGGAACAAAAAGTTACGTTCGTGTAGCACCGTTTAATAATTAAACAAATCAGCCCCTACCAAAACACACAAATACATCCACTTAAACATCAATCAATATATTGTGTCTTGGCTTAGAGTAGAGGTGTTAAACAAAAATTGTTTGGGTGTTTTTTTGTGTTTTTTTTTGGCCGTAGTTTCATTCAAAACTCACAATTGTGCTTGATCATATTTTTGAAACACTGGTTTGCGTAAAATACGGCAAAATTGTATGGGTTCCCAGGCCTGTTGCAATAAAGAAAGTGTGCTCACTCTGACCAGTCAAACAAATTTTGATTGCAAAATAATCTAAAACAGGATTCCCCCCACCCCACCCCATACTCCCCCAACAATGTTGGTCATACCCTTCACTTTGGACCGAGTTACCAAACCAACCACTCCCATGACCCATCAAATCAACTAAATCAAACCGAAAATCAACCAACATCAACTCACATAAAGCAAGAAATAAAATAAATATAATATAATATAATATAATATAATATAATATAATATAATATAATATAATATAATATAATATAATATAATACAATATAATATAATATAATATAATATAACATAAAATAATATAATATAATATAATATTGTATTATATATTGATTATCACACAAGTGTCTTATATTTTCATTTGTCACGCTGAGTGTGACTAAAACTGATATCTCATGGTAACTGAGCAATCACAGATGACGATGTTTCTAGCAAGCTGTGAAATATACAAGTGGTAAAAATAGGGGGGACCTACTTTATTTAACCCATTTACCAATCCCAGTCTCCTATTCCTGCCTTTCTGCAAATGACAGAAAAACTAAGTGGTCTTGTATTTCCCAAGATGCGTTAAAACAGCAAGGCTTTATTCCCCAACCATCACGAATTGACACACACTAAAGGCATCTCAAGAAAAGGAGAAGCCATAAGAGTAATTTGACCGCATCAATGAATGAAACTAGCACTGTTTTTCACTGGTCAAGTTTGGCTGATGGCACCTGTCAGGGGTCACATTCAGATGTTCATTTTTCTTTACTCTGTGTGAGTGTGAGTGCGTGGGTGGGTCGGTACGTGCACGCGTTCTTTATGTTTGTGTGCGTGCTAAATAAATGTGAAGGAAAGCTTCCGATTTGTGGATTATTTTTGGTAGAGCCTTTGGATGGCCTTAGTTACTGGTAAGCAATGTGTGAAGTGGTCGTTCATTCACATCTTTCCCCTCTAGTCTAATTTTCATTCTTCTTCCTTTTGTTTTTTTTTTCTTCCCAATTGCAGAAATCGATACATCAAGGTTATTCGCATCCGAGACATGGAATATGAAAAATTGTCACATATCAATCGGAAACTATTGCACTTGCGCTCTTTCAAGACGAGAATAAGGTTACACAAAAATATATATAAATACAATATAATAAAGGTATAATATAAATACAATATGATAAAAGTATAATATAATATAATAAAAATACAATATAACAAAGGTATAATATAATATAAATACAATATAATAAAGGTATAATATGATATAAATACAATATAATAAAGATATAAAATAACATAATATAATATAATGTAATAAAGGTATAACATAATATAATAAAGGTATAACATAATAAAGGTATAATATAATACAATACAATATAAATAATATAATATAATAAAGGTATAATACAATATAATGCGATATAATAAAGGTATAATATAATATAAACACAATATAATAAAGGTGTAACAAAATATAATATAAACACAATATAATAAAGGTATAATATAATATAGTATAATATAAACACAACATAATAAAAGTATAATATAATATAGATACAATATAATATAATATAAATACAATATAATAAAATGCAACATACTGCGTGGGTAGTGGCTAAGGTTGGCAGAGGTGAACTGAGGTAGCTGGCCGTGGTTGCCATGGAAACCGTCCACCTGTGAGGACATAGGGTGGGGCATGGCGGGGACCCCAGCCGACCCCGCTAGCGTGCTGGGACCTGGAAACACACGCTGCAGCCTTAGCGTCAGAGTGGAAGTAGGCAACGTCATGGAGGGGGGGGGGGGGGGGGGGGGTGTGGGTGGGGGGGGGAAGAATACCTTAGCGCCATAAAGCGCCTTGAGTGGCTCTGTGAGCTTCAGAGTGTTAACAACCACGGGAGAATAAGGTTCTCCAAAGAGTACAGTACCATACCACATCACCCACCACTGGCCATAGCTCATCCCAAAACTACATCCAAGGTCCTGCTGCATTTAGTACTTCAGTCAAAACGCTTCACCCCACCACCCCCATCCCTACCTCCCCCCCCCCCCCCCCCCCCCCCCCCCCCCCCGCCCCCCCCCCCCCCCCCCCCCCCCCCCCCCCCCCCCCCCCCCCCCCCCCCCCCCCCCCCCCCCCCCCCCCCCCCCCCCCCCTCCAAAAAAAAAAAGATCAAAAAAAAGGGAAAAAAAAGAACATACGCTGATCAACACAATTTTTGTCCCTTACTAAAGATGAGATGTTCAAGTTTTAGGAGCTTTCAAACTGCAATACCACACGTGGGGTGCTCTTCCTATTGACTTACGCTTGAAAGAATACCATACAATGGGTATGGAGTGGGGATACTTCTACAGCCCTGATGAGGTAAAATGGTAAATGGTCGATGTGGTAAAATAAAAGTTCAAAGTAAAACATATATAGCTGCATAGGATGGACGGGCAATATGAGGGGTCATCTTTGGAGCTGGAAGAGCATGGAAAGCCCGCTCACAAATTGTGTCCGCCATTAACGAACCGAGTCACCAAACACATCTCCTTTAAATAAGATCAAGGTGACAATCTCGCTTCCTCCTCATCTGTCCTTCCGTCGTAGGGGAAGAGAGGTTGTTAGAGACATCCTTTTTCTCAGGGTTAGCTTCATAAGGGCAGTGCTAGTCTCCTCTCCTCTCCTCTCCAAGCCGCAGAGAAAACAACAAATGATCATTCATTTTGTCTCAACATTCACCTCATGTTTCAACATTCACCTCAAAGATGGGGGGGGGAGGGTGAGGTGAGGTGGGATAGGGGTGGGAGGGGGAATGGGAGTAGGGAGGGGGCTGGGGGCAAGCTGGAGAGGAAGAGGCAACTTAAGTAGTCTTGCGAAGAATATTAAAACGAAATAATTTCAGCCACCATGGTAGTTCAAATAAGCGCAGTTTATTGCTTTGAGGGAGGGGAGACGAGCACTGCCCTAAGGGATGTCTCTCAATACCCCTTTCCCCTAGGGACAGAAAGACTACGAGAAACAGCACAGAGAGTACTCACGACAGTCATTACAACAGCCAATGAAAGGGAAGACTAGGTACAATGTCTCATGCCACAAAGACAAAGAAGAGATGCCAAGTACAGGTTTGTTAACAGCAAAAGACAGCAAAGAAAAGGCATGCAACATAATCACACACACACACACACACACACACACACACACTAGTTTCGCTTAATGACACGTCCAAATAAAAAAAAGTCGTGCATAATAAAATCAATGAAAGATCGATGTTAAAGAATAAATAATTCCATCATTAAAAGTGAAACGCTTGAAAAATGACTTTCCAAGTTACTGTTATTAGTTAGCTGTTCCAACAGGACCAAACTTACACAAGTGTTCACACAATAAGAGTATTAGTATGTGCGTGAATATGCACACACGCCCACATGCACCTACACGCTCCCACACATGTACACATACAGTCCTGACACATACTTCATGAAAAATAGTTTTAAAAAACACATTCTGTAGCAAACATCTGTCCCTTCATTTTCAATTTGTTGTTGGACACATACAAAGAAAAGCTTTATGTGACACAAGAAGATTCCAAGAGCATGGCAACAAGCACATGTTAGTACCTGTAACTGAAATTACAGTGATGATCGAACAATAAAACAAGATGGCAAGTCATTCCAATGTATTTCCAGACACTCACACACAGAGCTGCAAAAAAGAATCCTTTTCAAAAGTGTTAATATTCTTGGCAATGTTTTCACTTGGCTTTATCCTAAACAGGCAGTATTGAATAATGGGCCCCTATTTGAACTATCTGCAACAGTACAAGCAAAAGAGCTGTCAAAAATCGGCTCAGTCAATTTTGAGATAATGCGCAAAATGTGTTTAGAAAATGATTAAGACCTTAACTTTTGAGAAAGTGCAAAGATGGATGATCTATAGCGCTTAATTAGTTAACATATCTGTACAGTAAAACTACAGACTGACTGACCACTGTACAGCAACTGCATAAATGGCCACGAGTTGAAGTACCAGTATAATAAAAAGCAACAAAATCGGTTAAGCCGTTTTTGAGATAAAGAGCAAAACACGCTTAGCCACAATTTGACCCCAGCTTGGCAGTGGGGAAAATATGATGGCACTGGAGGCTGACCACCAACCTAGGAATTTTTTTCTGTGATGTTTGGTCAAATCTGTTCAGTGGTTCTTGTGATATGGCATGAGACACGTCTGACAGACAGATGGACAGACTGACTTTTGGCTCATTCTGATTCCAGACTATTTCAAAGCATTTCCTGATAGGATCATTAAATAATTATAAGTATTGGAGCAAGCAATTGTTTATGAAAAAATAATGTCAGATTACAGAGGATACAGTTTCAAAATCCAACAATCGATAAACTGATAATAATCATAATAATACAGGGAAAATCAATCATTAGTAAGTGAAACCTAACAAGCACCGGTTTATAAGCTTAGGTATAATATATATATATATATATACTAGAACAGTAGAAGAAATCAGACATGGTAAAAGAATACTAGAAAGTTCAGTACTGCTGGAGAAAATATGCTTACACCAACAGGCTCTACCATTATAAAATAATTATAATGGCAAAGCCCATATGACTCATGCTCTTTATTGAACTCTAAATTTATCATGAAAATTAGTCCCCAGGAAAAATAAAATGACATGGTGGGATTAAAATGCAACAACTTGGATCTGTCCATGCTCTTGACCTTGAGATTACATTGACCTCTGACTCCAAATAAACTCACGTACTATCAAATAAAGTACAGCAAAAGTTGTATTTATGCAAAAAAAAGATGGTGACCTTGAAATGACCTTGTCCTTCAGTGACCTTGTCCTTCAGTGACCTTGACCTTGGGATTACCTTGACTCTCACTGATATCTCATGCATTGATCAAATGACCCAATGCTGGTGCATACTATGGGTAAAATATACAGCCATTCCACTGTACGATGAACTATTTTTTAAAAATGTTTTTGCAAGGTCTAAAATGACCTTGACCTTCAAGATCAATGCAACAATGGAAAATATATGAAAGATCAATCTATCATCTCTAAATACAACAAGTTTGGAATTTATATCTCTCATAGTTTAGGGTCAAGGTCACTTCAAAGAACCTATACAAACTGCATTTGGACAGCTAGAGTGACCTTGACCTTGCATGAGGTGGACCCAATTTGCAAAGTATGTGTCTAATTGATATCTATCATGCCTCAGAGAATCATAAGTTCAATATTAATAACCTAGAAAAAAAGAGAAAATTTGTTGAAATTTTTCATTTTTTGACTAACATTTGATAACCCTGTGACCTTGACCTTGAAGTGAAGTCATTCATTCACTGATCATTTTTGAGGTCTGATGGGTATACACCATCTTACCAAACTTGGTTGTGATAATTAAAATATGCTCCGAGTACTTAGCCACTTTCAAGTTTTTGCACAGACGGCGGACAGAAGGAAATTTTTGTTTTCAATATCGTTTTTGAACTATTTGGGACTCATCTCGCACAGATTTGCAAAAATCTGGAAAATATTTTTTGGGGTGTATAAATAAAGTCACATTGCTATGCATTTGATTTTAAAAAATGGCTCTACCATCATAAAATCAGAACCAAGTTCTACCAACATAAAAATTAAAACAGACGCCACCATTATAAACTCAAAAACAGACTTTATCATCATAAAATGTAAAATAAAACTTTCCTTTATAAACTCAAAAACAAACTTTACCACAAAAAAGACTTTACCATCATAAACTCAAAAACAAACTTTACCATGATAACATGACAAATGGAATTCACCATCATAAATTTTTTTTTTAAGACTTTAAAATCAAAAAATCAAAAATAAGATTGTACCACTATAACCTTAAAAATAGACTTTACCATTATAAACCCCAAAACAGACTTTACAATCATAAAATCAAAAACAGACTTTATAACTTTATAATCAAAAATAAGACTTTGCCATCACAAACTCAAAAACCGACTTTGCCATCAAAATATCAAAAACCGACTTTGCCTTCTTAAAACCCAAAAACAGTTTTTAGCATAATAAACTCCCAAAAAGGCTCTGTTACCAAATTATTAAAAGCAGGTTCTGCCATCATAAAATAAAAAAAACAGGCTTTACTATCATAAATTCAAAACTGGACTTTACCATCATATAATACCAGAAACTGGCTCTACCATCATAAAATCACCAACAGGCTTTACCATCATAAATAATCCAAAACTCGACTTTACCCTCATATAATATCAGAAACTGGCTCTATCATCATAAAATCAAAAAACAATTTTGCTCCGCTTTATTGCATTTAAAAAAAAAAAATAAGTCAACAAGTTTCCGATGAAGATGGTCAATTTGCTTATTAGGCTGAAGACTGCGGCATCAAAATACCAGGCAAGCATGGAGATATTTATAGGGAAATAATCCATTTTTAAGAAAGAAAAAGATTGAAAAAACATTGTGCAGACTGACAACCATGATACATCTTGTAGCAACTAAATACAAGAGCGTAGCTGAACAGGCTGACAGAGGTGAGACTGTGAGATTAAGATGCCAGATTTATTATACATAGGGACTAATTAAGAGTGTGAGTTCAGCTGAAGAATATTAGGAGTTAGCTGCAGAAGATGATACCCATCATAAAAGTCAGAGATCCAAGACTTGTTAGCTGTCGGGGAAATAGAAGAGAATTAGCAGATTCTGAGAGACAAACACACAGCCGAAAGAAGAAGAAGAAGCAGGCAGCTGGCAGCAAGGGAGAAAACGCCCAGGTTAGTAAAGTGGGGAAGGAAAAAAAACAACTCAAAAAACAAACTCACTGGGGCGCGTGATGTCAGGCCGCTGCTGAGACTGTGGCGGCGGCTGCGGCGGTGGCTGCGGTGGTGGGGGGCGGTGGCTGGTGGAGGGGGAGGTGTGGGTGGGAGGGGAGAGTGGGGAGGTGGGGGAGAGTGCGTGGACTGAGTGAACGGAGGGCGGGTTGGACAAGGAAGGGAGGTGACCGCCGGAGGAGCTGGGAGGGAGATGGGCATGGGTGTGGGAGGGGACACTGCCTCCCCCACCCCCCATGCTGGCGGGTGGGGTAGGGGGCGGAGGTCCTATAGTCGCTGATGCAGACGATGGACCTGCGATAAACCACAAAAACACAAAACACCATCACAACACTTAACATCGCCATCACCAACGGGTCACACAGCAAGCACATCAACAACAGGTCAAGTCTTCATGCTCTTATATTTCGCCTAACCTCTGCTATTCCTCGCCATGCTCTCTTATCCTGCTACATTGTGCTGTCGTACACATCATCAAATCACATCAATGAATTTCACGTGCATCCAATCCTATAACGCAGTCAATTTACTCACAACTGCGGTCAAAATAAAACAATCATGCATGCTCCAAATGCATGAAACCTGTAGTCATGTCATCACTCCTACTCATAAGAAATTCCCATGCATAACTTAGCTATCGTTTATAGAACACTACTGCACTATATTCCTCACCATGCTCTATATATACTCTGTATAAACCACATACTATATTCCTCACCATGCTCTATGTATACTCTGTATAAACCACATCAAATCTCATGATAAACAATAGACTTTATGCTTCTACTCACACAAAACTTCAGTAAGATTCTGCAACCACACGCTAGGGCAATCTTCCTCATGCATAGGCTAGGGCAGTCTACTTATGTAACTAATCATGAATTAAAAACATTTGCATGCAAATATACTCATACCTAGGTCATCAGTAGCTAATGCTAAAACTAGAAGGGATAAAAGCCAATGCAACTCACATGCTCCTTATGGAAGTTGCAATATTTAACATGAAAATCCTATCCTATCCTATCCTGTAACTCAAAAGTCGTTGGGGTACCACAGATGATCGTTTAACCAGCATACTCCATCTTTCTCTGTCCCAGCAGCCATCATGGCTTCGCTCAACCTCAACATGAAAATGAGTGACCACAAAAAAAACTAAATGAAAAAAGGGGCATTAAAATGCAAAGTAATATCCACTTTGATCTTTCAATGTTCTTGACCTGACCTCCGGCTCCCAATACACTCGTGTACGATCAAATAAACTACAGCAAAAGCTGTATTATGCCCCAAAACACCTTGACCTTCATTGACCTTGACCTTGGGATGACCTTGACCAGCACCTTTAGGGGTCAAGGTCACTTCAAATTACCTATATGAACTTACTTTGGACAGCTCCAGTGATCTTGACCTTGGAAAGAGGTAGACCAAATTTGCAAAGTATGTGTGTCTAATTGATATCTATCATGCATAAAGAATCAAAAGATCAATTTTAAGAACTTAGATTAAAAAAATGAAAATGTGTGCAAAATGGTCATTTTTTGACAAACATTTGTTGACCCTATGATTTTGCCCTTGAAGTGAAGTCATTCATTCACTGACCGTTTATGAGGTCTCATGGATATACACCATCTTACCAAGTTTGTGATAGCTGAAATAGGTTCTGAGATATTAAGCTACTTGCAAGGTTTGCACAAAGTTTTTCGATGACCTGCTTACAGTGGTGTAAAAACGGAAATTCCGATGGTGTGGCCATTTCGCCCGATCGTCAGGTCTTGCGGGGACCATCCTGCAAGGCCCAGTGCAGGGAGGTGGAAGAAGAGGGAGACCGAAAAAGAGGTGGGAGGACAACATTCGAGAATGGACTGGTTTGACACTGAGCGAAACAATCAGGGTGTGGTGCCCCTACGACTTCCGAGTTACGGGATATGATAGGATAGGATAGGAAGGTTTGCACAGACAGCAGACGCCGAACAGACAAATGGGTGTACATTTTTGTGTGTGTTAAATGTCCTTTTTGGACTATTTATCCATTGATGCTATTGATAGTTTCGTGTTCTGCTTCTTATACTATTAGTACATTCCCTGATACCATAATATTCAAAAGCCATGCTAAACGGCATGCGCCTTTGTTGTGTTACACATAACAACACTGTAACATCATTCCTGTTATAATCTCTTTCAATATTACATCATCGTTGGCCTCTGATTCTAATGAACTGCTAACATCAGACTACGTAGCAACAATGAACGATCAAATGCTTCAACTGTGCCATTTTGTACATAGGTCTGTAAGTTACCTCCAAATAATATTCATAATGATAGTCTTATTAATATTATTAATGATAGTCTAATTAATATTCATTAGTGATAGTCTTATTAATATGAATCATTACAGTCTTATTAATATTCATTAATCATAGTCTTATTAATATTCAAAATTATAGTCAGATTATTATTCATAATTATAGTTTTACAACATTCTCTGGAGGTGTAAACAATGAACTGTAGTTGGTGGAGTTAATAATAGTAATAGTAATAAAAATAATAATAATAATGATGATGATAATAATAATAATATTAATAATGATAAAAATAATAATGATAATAATAATAATAATAATAACGATAATAATAATAATAATAATAATAATAATAATAATAATAATAATAATAACAATAATAATAATAAAAAGGTGAAAAAGGTAAAGGTGGTCCCATAGCCTTGTGGCCGTAGGGGAGCGTGATGTTAGAGATCACACTTATCTTGGACCAGCGTAATGAGGGTGATGCCCATCTCTCTCCGTCGCTGCTTTACCTTCCCCACCCTTAAGAGAGTAGGTACTCAGTCAAAGCTGAGTCGACTGGGGGCGTTGTTATTTGTCGCTTCACGGTTTGCGGTCACCTATCCAAGTGCTAACCGCACTGGACGGTGCTTAACTTGCGACACAGTAGCGAGTGCTCCAACCACTGCGCTATCCGACACCCCCATAATAATAATAATAATAATAATAATATAGAATGCTATTACGAGCTATTTCTTCAATCAAACTCAAAGCGCGCTGAAGATATGGCTATTACAGAATCGGAATAAAAATACGTGTTTAATTTTGGAAATTTTAGATTGCCTGCATCCAATACTTTTATCGACGGGAGGGAGAAAACCAAAGAACCCAGGGGAGAAAACCCTCGGTGTCATGAAAAGTCTTGTACCTAAATCAGGTACGTTCGCCCCCCCACTCACGGGGGTTCAAACCCGCCTTCTTCGGTTCACTATCAAGGGAGATGCCAGGCCACCCCAGTTGAAACAGGACACAAAGACACATACACAGCCATGCACACACAGGCATTCACACCACCTAGACCAGTATTGGATTCGTCGATTGATCTCCCGTAAGCCTCTTCTTCACAGCGTTACAAAAATGTGGCTCAAAATTGGCGCACTTACTCAAATAGCCCCGCTTTCTCACAAGCGCCTCTGTTCATCCAGACATTGTAAGGTTTCTGGCAAAGCCCAACAAACAGGTGAAGTTGGTTTGTGATGGGAAATTGTGCAAGTGTATTCAAAGTTTATTTATTCAAGGCTCTATCCAACGAGGGGCAGCATTCAGCCAATTCAAGGAACGTAGCTTCAGAGAAATAGCAAAATAAGGACAACATGAAATTAAATTGAATTAAAGCTTTGTTGACACATGAATCCATGCCTTCAATACAATATAAATATAACATAAATAATATAGAAATTGTGGAGAGAGTAGGGGCAGTGAATGGGGAAGGGGGGGGGGTGATGCAACTGTCAATAGATTGAGATGTTTTCTTCCATAAATCTTGTCATCTGCTTCGTGACACCACCATTACCAATGTTCTCTCACAAAGCAACTGCTTGTGAGGGCCACATAAACTAGACGACTATGCCACAAACCTTAACAACGTCTTCATGTATGGATGTGGACGCTTATGAGAAATTGGGCTATTAAAAATTAATTAACATCAAATATGTGGTTGAGTAAGCGTGTAAAAAGAAAACCTCCTGGATCCTTGCTGCTGATGATATATTCACAGACATACATACACACGCACACACAAACACCCACACACACAAACACAGCTGATAAATATACTTGGATTCCTGGACTCACACCACTATAGAAAGGAAACCCCACAAAGCTATTGTAATGCTGTTACAGTCGTAAGACCTTTCTGGACAAACTCTAGTCTCCATATAATAACTACTATTGCTTCCATCGCAACAGCATCCCACTGCATGTTGGTTGAGACAAAACAGGTGATTATAACTGCCGAATTTCTCAGTTTCTTTGCGATAATATAGCTCTGATCCCTGATACAATCCCCTCCGAACATAAAGGAATCGAACAACCTTGCAAGGGGTAGAAGAAAAAAAGGAGACAAAAAAAAAGCAACTTCAAAGAACTTCAACGTCACACTGAAGTAACAACAGTTTAGAAGCCAAGGATAGGAGTAATGTCATGCACATGAACGTGTTTCAACACACAACTCACTTGACACAATTAATTGTCTGCAAGAAGGGGAGGGTTGGTAATAAAAATGAGAAAAGTGGGAAGGGGGGGGGGGGGGGAGAACTGTGAAGAGGGGGCGTGAGGGGGGTGGGAAGGAGTGGGGAGGGATGCAAAGAGGTACAGGTGTTGGAAAAATAACTCCCTATTGAAAACAGCTTCTAACTTGGATGAAAATAGCTTCTGCAGTGATGGAGAAAGTTTTTAAACTAGGGGTATTTATACCCTCAACCAAGACATGTGGGGGTTTTCATACCCTCATTGCAAACATAAGGGGGTTTTTATACCCCCTTTCAGTTTTTTAGGGGGTACACCAACATTTTCTTTCAGTGTTAACCACGGAAATTCCAGGAGCCATTTCTCCTGGAAAGTCTTTTCATCAATTTGAGTTTCTTCAACCGGGCCCGGTTGCGGCTCACATTTTTGTTCTCTTACCGAGCACTCAAAGCAGGCTGACAAAAAATTTTGTTTTTCCTTTCCTTCATCTTGTTTTAATTTTTTTGAGCAATTAGTTTTGTCTGCTTTATTTGTCGGCCATGTTTAATGTTGGGTTGTTGTCAGTCTCCTAAAGCCAATCAAAAGCGTCGAGAAAAAATAGTGAATATTAATTATCGTGCATATGATTGGCTGTTTCTCGGAAGCGACAGAATGAATAGGAGGGGGAGAGAGGGTGGTAGGCGGTCGCGCAGGACGCGCAGGCACACGATCCAAATCGAGCGAAAGCTGTACGCACGACCGAAATAGTTGTACCTGATCATACCTCCCAGCAACTTAGCTTTACGTTTTCATACCCCTTTGGCACTGACTTTGTGCGTGTTTATACCCTTTGATTACATTTTCGTTACGTGATTTCCCAACTCAGTACGTGAAACACGTATGATTGTACGTGATCTCCATCACTGTTCTGATTCGGGTGAAAATGGTTTCTAACTTGGGCACAAACTGGGGGTGAAAATGGCTTCTATATTTGGTAAATAGTACTGCTTTTGCATGGAACAATTATGTTGCGAACCTTACAGTGGTAGAAGTTCATTGCTCGTCTCTGCTTTCACCCCACAGTGACTTGATGGTCAGCTGTCTGACACTTGCTCTCATGCCTACTCAATATGTCTTAGACCAGCTGTGCCGAACCACCCTGTAAGGATGGAGACTGCTCACGGCGTTCTTTCTAAAATGGGTCCTTGTTTTTTCACAACCAGCCAGATTCTCAATCAAAACCAGCATTCGTCTATCATCATCCTTCCCTCTGCTGTTTGCTCTTTTATCTTTACCTTTCCATTTTTTTTTTTGGGGGGGGGGGGGGGGGGACCAGAGCAGTGTATGTGTTGTCAAGCCAGTTTTCTGTGGATTTCTCTTGAGTATAGTGCAGTTGTCAATCTGCATGTTTGACCTTGGGTTGATGGTTGTTTAATCATCAGGGTGCAAGCAAAGAAATATTTCTTGTCCCTCCTGCCCATCCCCCCCCCCTCTCTTTCTCTTTCTTTCTCTCTCTCTCTTTTCTCACTCAATCTCTCCTTCTCTCACACACATGCACAAATAAGTAACAGTGAATACAATTTCATCATCTCCTCTCCCCCCTCCCCCTAACCCTTTCTCTCACACACATAAACAAATAACATACAACTTCATCATCTTCCCTCCCACCCCTCCCCACCTCTCTCTCACACACACACACAAACAAGTAACAGTGATTACAACCATCATCTCTCCCCCTCCCCTTTTCTCTTCCCCCCCTCTCTCTCTCTCTCATAAACAAGTAACAGAGTGAGTACAACTTCATCATCTTGCACCCTGGTGATCACCTAATACAGCTGACGTTTTATAAAATACTACAGGTGCAAAGTGTGGAATCTACTTCTCTTAAAATGGATCTCACTCATATTTCTGAAGCAAATGTAACCATAATCACATTGAATGCGGTTCAAACAAAAAAAAAGGAGTACGAGTTTGTACTTTAGTTTGGGTATTAAACACTTGAACCTGCAAAAAGGTATTTCTGACAGGTTACGGTTTTCATGTATAACTTGCGTGCAGTATGTATAATAGAGATGGAAGAAAATCAAATTATGTCCATCTCTAAAACACCAGGTTCGTTTTGTTGTTTTGTCGCTGTTGCATAATTTGCCTGCTGAAGTGTGAGATACGGTAAGTTAGTAATATGGGAAATACAGGGTCACTATACCAGCATCAAGATAGACAAGACACAAACTCAAGAGCAAAACATGATCATTAAAAAAAATGGTCAAACGATGATAAATTCAATGATAAATTCAAGGTCAGAAACAATGATCAATTCAAGGTGAAAAACAATGATCAATTCAAGGTGAAAAGCCTTGAACATTTTAAAGTCCACACAACTATCAACCCAAGGTCAAACATTTAAACACCGCTGAACTGCAACTAAAGGGAAATCCACAGAAAACTGGCTTGACGACAAACTGCTGGGATCACGAAGGGAAACGTAAAGGAGCGACCAGTAGGAGTGTCAATGGTGCGAAACCAAGCTGCATGAGGGATCCTAAGCCTTGAGAGCATCCTAAATATTCTACAAGAAGGCAAGCTATTCAAATGTATTTCCAGACAAACTAACAACATTTAAATCCAGCATTTTTTTTAAAAAGAGCTCATTTTCGAGAAGCTGTCCTATCTCCGTTTTTATCTGTACAAAGTCTGTCTTGTCTTGGTTTTATCTTTACGAAGGAAACTGACTAAAGTGTCAGGTGTCTTGGTGACTCAGCTTTATCCTACAGAAGCAAAATTAATGCACGGAGTGGTGGGCCACTATCTGAGCTATCCGCAAGCAACACATTCTCAAAACTCAGTTCAGCCAATTTTGAGATATATAGCTCCAAACATGTTTTAAAAAAATGATAAACCGCAGGAAAGAATTGAACCCAGCAACTTGGGACTTTGAGACAGAGCAAATCCGATGGCATGGGAAGCTGGCCACTGATCCAGGAATGTTTGTATGAAGTTTGAACGAAATTTGCCCACTGGCTTTGGAGAAATTCAATTGAATTCAATTCAACAAATCTTTATTAACCCTTCAAGGAAGGAATGTGGACAGGCGCAGAGAGTCCGCTGGACCTTATAAACAATGACTAACTAACCAACAAGGCGCATCACTCAAATACAGAAATAACAGTGAAATGTACGAGATATATGCAAATAATAATTTCAAAAAGCACATAACAGCATACAGCACATGAGGGACTGACCCATGGACTGACTCTCAAGACATTTTGCTCGTTCAAAAACTATGTCAGGAAAATGTGAACGTTTGGAGTTAAAAGGTGATGATGCAAGTCGCCCTGTGAGATGTAGGTGCGCGAATAAAAACTAGAGCATGTCTTCATGGAAAGCAGTAGCGTGCTGGACAATTAAATGGCTACTGGAAGTGTTGGCTGGAAGATCACGCTGGCCTCTAGGCTTGTGTGTTTTTTGTTTCCATGGAGTGTGATGGTGAGGGTAAAGAGGGGAGGGTGGGGGTGGATAGGGCTCAGCGCACTGACAATGTCAATGAAGTAGAGAAAGGACCTCGGAACGAGAACTCCTAACAATCTGTCTGCATTGAGACTTCAACACTTGACGGACGTCTAGGCGCGTTTCTAAATCGTGGTGAAATAACGGATGTTTTCAGAAGTAATTGTAAACTGGTTAAGGTTCCAACTAATTCACAGTTATTGCGTGGTCTCTATCGATGTCCATTTAAACCGATTCAACGTTTCTGTTCGTGGTGTGCTTTTTCATCAATGGAATCAAAATAAAAAAAGGGTCTGCTTTGAAACTTCTACACTGACAGGTTGTCTATCTCATTTTCATTTATTTCTTTTTTTTTTAAAGCCCTGATTACCCAAGTACACTGTGTTAAGGAGTAGGTGTGGACAGACGGCTAACAACGAGTGTGTGTGATTGCCTGATAGAGAAAACAGGGGGAAGGGAGAATGAAAACGGTTGGGAGTAGAAGTGTGGGGTGATTGGATGCGGGTGATTGGGTGATTGGATGCGGGTGAAATTCATGGGATTACCACAGTTGGACTTCTTGGGATTTTTAGAAGCTCCAACACACACACACACACAACAGGATGACAATGTGAAAATCGAAGAAACAACAGAGTGGATTTCAATATTCCACTACAACATGCAAAAGACAGATAACAACAACAAAAATCCACCACTGGGCAAAATCCACAGCATTTTCAATGCATTTTTATAACATACCATAGCAATACCCCTCCCTCTCAACCCCCACTCCCACCAACAACAAAAAATGTGTTGATGGGAAAACTTCCTTTAGCTCTGACGCAGATGCAAACAAATAACAGTGTTTATTTCATTTCAGCTCAAAAGAGCGAGTAATCTGTTAAGTTTTACTCTTTTTTTTTAAATTTAATTTTTCAACCCATGCACTTTATTCTTTGTCTTTTTTTCTTATCTTCCACTGAGCAACCCTTTCACCGTTTTCAAAACTGATCAATCTTGCAAACTATAATTTGATAGGAGAGTGAGGCGGGGGAAGGGAGGGGGGAAGGAGGAGGGCAGATATTATAATAATAATAATAATAATAATAATGAGGCCAAAAAATCCTGAACACTTCAGCAGACCATGTAATACTATACTTCGACATTCTCGGTTAGTGTTCATATTTGTCTCATTAGCAAACACTGGTCTTTACAAATTTAGATATTAAAGAATAACCCATCCCAACCACAACCTACACTATTCCTTTTATTTTTTTCCTTCCCCCCCCCCCCCCTTCCCTCCCTCCCCCAAAACGAGAGGGGAAGGGTTGGGGCGGGAGAGCAGTGGTTTAAAAAAAAAAAGGAAAAGTAACTCCCGTCAACCAATGAAACAGGAACAATAACTGTGAAACAAAGGGAAATAACTTTTCACAATCAAGGAATATCAAAATAAATTGTAAACAAAAGGCAATGACAAAAGAAAGATGTTCAACACACAAGCAGAAAACAAAGATGTACCTGAAAACCCTGAGAAGCCATGTTTCATGAAATGGCTAGCAGTAAATCTAGGTATGTTCCCCATATGGTCTGGAACAACAACCGCACTGAATAGATACAGGGTGGTGGGAAAGAAAGCAACTCCCAATGGAAAAGCGGCTTCAAGCTTTGTGTGTGTGTGTGTGCGTGTGTGTCAACGGTACTTGCATTTGCATGAAACAAACCGTACCGCAATCCTTAACAGTGGCAGATTTTCATTGCCGACCTCCGATTTCATCTCACGGGGGCCCGAGACGGCAAAACCCAGAACACCCGATGCTGCCTTTTTCGGCGAGCCCAGCAGCCAAGGTGAGGTGTCAAGACCTGAGACCAAATCTGTCAGGCCACTCTGGGCTGCCACGCCTCACTGCGAGATGAAACCAGAGATCATAACAGTTCAAGGCTGCCACCCTAAGGGCCACAATGCATCTTGTTTCACACAAAGGCGGGACCTGTTTACCTCAGGCCATCAGTCATTTTCAACAGGGAGTTCATTCTCAACCACTCCGTACATTGTTTCAGTAAAGCAGCAAGGGGATGAACGGGAACGAAGGGTGTGGGCACTTCTTAACACTGCTTATATATATATATATATATATACAGGGATAGGGAAGGTGTTTTATATGCTGCTCATTATATATATCCTTTAAATATACTTAACAACGTAACTATAACTGTCCGACCCAAACAGTTACCACAATAATTTTATGCAATGTATATTTCTTAGTCCTTATATAGCGCCGTCCCAGCTCAAGACCTGCTCAAAAGCGCAAGCCGATACAGGATCCAACTCCAACCACCTGAGGAGCTCACTTACTGCCTTGGGTGCATGGTCTGAAGCCCAGATGACTTCAGCACAACATGTTTGTCTATTTGTGTGGTGGAGGGTTGAGGGGGAATATGAAGGTGAGATGACTTACACGCTAACTGCAACACCGCTACCATAATACGCTCTACAATAAAGGGATGAATGGACATAATAATACTGGATGCTCCGCGCGCCTTCTTCCCCACCCCCATTTCCCCTAAATCAGGACTCGAAGCAAAGCGATCTGTTACACACGCTTACATGATACACACACCTTACATGCTCCACACACACACGCGCATTCCTCACTCAGACATGCGGATGTAACAGCAGGGAGATAGCTAAAGGAAATGAAACCGAACAAAGGAAAACGTACATTTTATTTTTGAAAAGTGTGGATCAACTTCATCTAATACTATTATTGAAGGGATGGGGAGGAAGCTGGAGTACCCGCAGAAAACCCCTGGGTGACCTGTAACGTCTCGTTCCTAGGTCACAAAAGTTCACGCCCACCACACTCAATGGGGTTTAAACCTGCTACCTTTGACCTAGAAATCCAGTGCCTAACCAAGCGTACCACCAGGCCATCCCAATACCGTTTAGAAAAAGGACAATGGCACGCCACTCAACTCTCAACAACTATGTGGGAAAAGGACAATGGCATGCCACTCAACTCTGAACAACCATGTGGAAAAAGAACAACAGCACACCACTGAACTCTCAACAATCATGTGGAAAAAGGACAATAGCACGCCTCTCAACTATCAACAACCATGTGGGAAAAGGACAACGGCACTCCACTCAACTCCCAACAACCATGTGAAAAAAGGACAATGGCACGTCACTCAACTCTGAACAACCTTGCACAAAAAGGACAACAGCACGACACTGAACTCTGAACAACCATATGGAAAAAGGAAACGGCATACCACTGAACTCTCAACAACCATGTGGAAAAAGGACAATGGGACACCACTGAACTCTCAGCAATCATGTGGGAAAAGGACAACGGCACGCCACTGAACTCTGAACAACCATGTGGAAAAAGGACAACTGCATGCCACTCACTCTCAACACACATGTGGGAAAAGGACAACGGCACGCCACTGAACTCTGAACAACCATGTGGAAAAAGGACAACTGCACACCACTCACTCTCAACACATATGTGGGAAAAGGACAACGGCATGCCACTGAACTCTCAACAACCATGTGGAAAAAGGACAACTGCACGCCACTCAACTCTCAACAACCATGTGAGAAAAGGACAACGGCACGCCGCTCAACTCTGAACCATGTGGAAAAAGAACAACGGCACACCACTGAGCTCTGAACAACAATGTGGAAAAAGGACAATGACACGCCACTCAACTCTGAGCAACCATGTGGAAAAGGCGTTCTTCATTGGGAACAGTTCCTCACCAACGTATTGTTTAAACAGGGGGAGTGTGCTTTACTGTTTCATATTAAGCAATAACGTCAAGGCCCACCATAATAATAAGCTCAGAGCTAAAGACTTGGATCCATTTGGGTGCAAGGGGAAGGTCCTTTGTGATACACAGCTAAACCATAAGCAATCTTAGTGCTAAAGACATTGTTAAGACTGGGACAAGGGGAGGTCCTTATCATACTGTGTTATACACTAGTAATGTGCATGCCATTGTAGCAAGCTCTCAATACTGCAAATTACTTAACAACTACAAGTTATTTAATCGACTAACAATAACCAACACCATGGACAGTCTCAGTCCCACCAATAACAATTTAAACAAAACAAGATATTTTGTCTGCTTTTTCTTCAACAGATGATATACATCAAAACAACATGCAATGTTTCACCAGTAAATATCAACTTGAGTTAACAAAATTACTCTCACGTTCTGATATAATTATAACCTCGCTCAATGTCACATACATGCAGTCCGACCAAACAAACATTTCATCTGGTATGAACTAAATAAAAAAGCTTATTTTCCAAATCTCCATAGCTCTATTGATGAACCACATGCCATGTCCTAGAATTTATTTATGAAGGAACACACACGTGACAAAATTCATACTGGAGCACAAGTGACAAAACGGACATTTCCATATCTTTTTTAAAAAGACAACAATTTCCGCAACGACCATTTACTCTCAAATAGCATCAACGTAACAACCTTTCCACACAATTCAGTTCTCAATAATAACAGCAACATGGCTAATGTTCTTTGTAATACATTCATGCAGACATGTTAATATTGAAAATAAATTTTTTTTTTTAAATCTTGGGGGAACGATGTTCACGTGGATAATTATCAGGACATGGTCCACATTTTCACTTCTCAAAAACAACAACAAATTCCCATATTCTTCAATTTATTTCATGCAGACAAGCTTACACAAAACCAAACTCTTTGGAAACCTCCCCCAAAATGTATTCACAACACTGAGCAAAAATAGCATCAACAACACTTCCGCATTTCACTTTATCACAATTCCCATCTTCACCTACATCATGCATACATGCTTACAAGTCTCCAAACACGACAGAGCAATACTCAAAAGGAAACAGCGCAAACACCCCAAAGGCTGTATCCAAAACTATTTCACAGCTAGAATCGGTCAGAAAACTAGTCCGTGTCCTAGCGCTGTCTTGAAACAATGCTGCCATATAATCTCACTGTCATGGTACACTAGCTGACGGACTACCCATGGGGGGCCTGTCACAAACCCTGAAACTGGCATCCACCCTTCCTATTTTCCAGACAAATGAACCGCCAGGCTCCCACCTGTAAAACAATGGCACTTGCGAAAGCCCGCCTCTTCCCCCCCATCTCCCATCCCACACACACACTGCGCAAGTGGCTGTGAGACAGAAAGACAAAACCCAACAGCATCAAAGAGTTTCATAGCTTTGCTGTTTGTAACAAACCCCTGCTCGAAAAAGAAAACAAAAAAGTTACAAAAAGCTGCAAATGAGCAGGCGGTTTGTTAGAGGACCTCAGAACAATAAAATCAGCTATCAGTTGATCTTTTTTTTATTTTTTACATTTGAAGTCTTTTCGTGGATAAGTAAATAAGTAAAAATGTTAAAACATTAGAAAAAGTTGTGCCAAGCAACGCCAAAAACCTGGCCTACTGGCCCCTTACCTCCACCCCCCTCACTCATCCCCCTACATCCCTCCTCCCCCCCCCCACCCCCCGCCACCCTCTCCACCCCAAAATGGCATCAATTTGGAATGTGTGGACTGGAAATTTCGCTTGTAAAATGAAAGTATTTGTTAACGGTTGAGAGAAAATGCAATGCAATAAAAAATATACCCAGGGACTTAACACATGTTCATGCTAAATTTCGTTACAATGACAGCACGGCTATGGCTAAAAATAACCCTTGTGCTGTCCCTTATCTCTGGCTGAACTGCTTGTAGCCAGATCCGAGACGCTGGCTGTGCATGGGATTCGCACGGCATGGCCTGCTGGCGTGGCTAAAAATAGCTTACAGCTGGTGGCCGAAAGTTTACTTTCAGTGAAGGAAGTTTCAGCCGTGACAGGCATTTCTATTGAGGGAGATTTTTAGATTATATACAGATATAAGATTATGTAATAGTGAGACATGGCAGGATTGTTACCAGATGGCACTATAACAAAGGTGTACGGGGCACTGCATTCCATCTATGGCCAAGCTAAGTCTTCACATATCATCAGTGGTTGCAGCCTACGACCATTTGTAGCTCTGCTAAGGATCCACACACAAAAACTTGTGTCCAAATAGGTTTGTTCAGGCATGAAGTGGTGCCGTCTAGTTCCACCGTGTGGGAGGTCTAGCAAAGGTGCTCTGGATCTTGTTCCTAGATCTATGCATTCATATGGTCCGTGTAAGAGAGAGACCCAGTATAAGCTACCATGGAATCAGAAGTATGAGGGCGAGCGAATGAGGTTGCCATATTTATGGGTTTATATCGATCAAGAACTATGCAAATATGAGGGAGGAGGAGGGGGAGGGGGGGGGGGGAGGAAAGATTTCTTGCTCATGGTACAATTTACGTGTAAACAATTTCAGTTGTGCTTGGCTACACCGTTGCAAACAGCGCACATGTGGTTCTATAACTAAATATTCAACCAGATACACCGTTTGCTGTAGCCTGAATGTATGATGTACAGTTCTAAAAGTCAACAGGAGGCACCTCACCTGAGAAGAGTCTGGCGGGGAAGCCAACCTGTCCTGGGGGGTGCTGTACAGTCTGTGGTGGACCGCCCCCACTCTCATTCACCACCCCACTCCTATAATCATCCTTCCCCAGGCGACCTGGAGGACCTGAAGGTCAAGGTCAAGTCTCACAGGTCAAGGCTCATAGGTCAAGGCCATCGTCGGGGCGACAAGGTCATATTCTAACATCTACTTCATTATACGCCCTGATTTTACTGCACTCAACATTCAAACAACCCACAATTACGAGTGGTTTAGGCTTTTTTTCTTTTCTTTCCGTGTCAACAAAACCACAGGTCTACAATTCCGAACATTCATGCACGATCCAGTTGCGGTTGTTGGTGTTACATGACCATCAACGGGTCAATACCAAAGAATTAATTTTACTTGTTTCATTTAGGTCAATTGTTAACTTTATATAAACTGTCTAATTTATTACATTTATTTCATCGTTCCTATATATTAGTGCTTTTCCAGCTCAAGAGCTGCTCAATGTGCTGGCTGATGCAGGGTGTAAATCATGCTGCTCCAGGCGCCCACTAGCTGCTTTAGGCGCATGGTCTGACTCTCCAGACAACTGAGCACAATTGTGGGCCCCGGGGAATGGGGGAGAAGGGCCTAGTGATTGCTGGGTGTCATTGTGTAGCCAGCACTCAGCCTTACAGGATACAGTGGAACCTCTCTACAACGACCTTGAAAATGTTGACAAAAATCGGTCTTTATAGAGAGGGGTCTTTATAGAGAGGGGTCTTTATAGAGAGAGGTCTTTACAGAGAGCATAATGGCCTTTTCTTGAATCAATTTGCCAGTGATCGGAATATTCTTTCTTCTAGCATCCAGAAACCAATCCCAAACTTTCTCATTTACTTCCGAGTATGTTGTCTTCCTCCGTTTTGATCGCGTACGATCGGCATTATCACCACTTTCCCACCTTTTAAGAATGTCATCTTTGTCTCGGATAATTCCTTGAATTTGTGTTTTTCCAACTTTAAGACTCTTTGCGATCGCAATGGCAGTCTCTCCTTTTTTGTGTCTGTTTACAACATTAACTCGATCTTCCAGAGATAAAAATTTTCTTTTCTTTGTAGACTCCATCATCCCATCACGCTTTCTTTGCTTCTTCTCAGTGCCGCGCTCGTGATGTGAATAAAGTGAAATGCAAACCCCAAACGAGTAGAATCTAGAATGTGACGTTACAAGATGACGTCAAACTTATAGAAGATTACTTTATCGGCTGGCGTGTCACATATAGGTACCTGTCTGACTGTGCTGAACAAGATCGTAGACAGTTTTTATTGTGCAGTCATGCCGAGAAAGTCGCTATACGGTCTGCAAAGATCGGTCGTTAGACGTTATAGCGAGGGAGTCGCTATACTGATGACAGCAATATAAGGAAATACATCGGTTAAAATAAAATGGGTCGTTGTAGCGGGGGAGTCGTTATAGAGGGGGGTCGTTGTGAGAGGTTCCACTGTATGCGCATCAGGATCGTTAAAGTCCGTGCATGAGTGCGCCCACTAAACCTCAGTTTGTACTCTCTCTCATGCAAAGGAGTATGGTGGGGTGCTTGTCTGTGCATCAGGGTCATATTTTTTTATATTTTCTGCATCGCTGCAGTCAACCAGCTTCAGTACTACAAACAGCAGTTTTGGATCGTCTTAAAACTGTGATCGATTAGTTCGCTTAGACAACCCAAAGGCTCCGAAGCCTGTAATACTCCCAAACAAATTGCGCTCGTGTGCTGGTGGTTTAGCCTTAACATTATTTCACACGCTGGTGGACTAGATAAGGCAACGCCATTGTTCACACCATCCTTCTTCAATTGGTTATGGCAATCTGTTCCGTGTTTGGCACATGGCCTTGCTAAATCATTATCTTCAGCTTGGCTGTCAAGCAGTCTAAGGCCTTCTGTAGTTTTGTGGCAGGTCCTCAGAGCGTGGTTCCCTAGTTATGATGCTTACTGACATCAGAGGGGGGAAGGTTCAAAGAGTGGGGGTAGAGTAGTTGGTATATCTACTCATCCTAATGGGAAATTACCCCCAAATTGCACTATCCCAAAAATATTTCCTTCCTTCCTAAATACGCTCACAACATGTTTACTTGCAAAACGTCATCTCAGATGTTTTAGCGAATCACACACGTGCGCGCGCGGCTCTCACACAATTTCTTCTCCCGGCTCACGCTAATGTCTTTCTAATGGCCATACTAAACATTACACCACTCCAAAACCAAATACCGAAGCAGATATCCCGATTCTTGTTACTTGTACTATGGACATTTCTGTGGGTTTTTTTTTTTTTTTTTTTTTTCTAAGGTAACTCTGAAGCCATTCCAGTGTACAACATGAACATGCAGGAGGCAGTTCCATGAACGGGTACAAGGGACCAACAGGAAACTTATGCTTCCTAAAGTGTGGTCTACAGCTATTAAGACGCCAGTCTCTTATTCCCTCCTTATCGTTAAGATACTCTATACCCTTTCATAAAACCTGCTCCATGATAACTAACCAACATTTTCCCCACATCTGATTTATTACATCTATAACATCCCACATGCAACAAGTACATTTGTTTACATTTCCCCCACCCCATCCCACCATTTAAAAATAAAAACATTAAAAAAACAAACTTTGGGGGAGAAAACGACTTTCTACCTCGAAACGTATTTAACAAAAATAAACTACTCACAAAAAATGGTAAAAATGCTACTTTTTTTAACATCAAAATATCAAATCTGCTACACCAATAATCACACTATAAAAACACACAAAAACATTTTCCCAAATGGATGCTCCAAAAGTAACATCAAAGACATACATCCAAAATTTGATCAAACAGTAACAATTAACCATACACACATTTGATACAAAAATTTAATGTACACATGTAATGTTTTTTTTTTAAATAGACAAACTGTATATAAAATGTGAAAATAATATTCCTACCTGCATGTTGTAGAGTCAGCCCTGATAAGTCTGAAAAAGAGAACAATCGAATTCTTAAACATACAAATTGACAACGCCAAATAGCAACAATAACAATAATAATTGTAACAAATAGGTGATTTAATTAATAATAATAACAATGACAATAATAATGATGATGATGATCACACTTCTGCCAACACCATGAGAGTTGAAATTATGTTCATGCTGAAATCATAAACTCTCTAATAATAACCAAATTCCCAAATATACAGACATTAATAAATAATAATAGCAACAGCAACACAAGAATTTTAAATGCTCACGCATCTCAAAACAATATAGAGATTATACTTTTCAATGTGTTAAACTGACCAATTCCTGGCGATACCACCCTCTCATAGTGGTAAGGATTTATACAGACGCTGTCTTGTTTGAGGTCAAAGGCATACTGACAGTACTTGACATGCTTCAGCTCGTTTTTGTGTAGGTCCGGCCATCTCCATATCCGTGAGTAGATCACGTGTGGGAACCCTTTCCTGCCTGCCACCTACAGTGGAAAATCAAACAAGACCGCAAGCTACACATGTATATTTCAGGTTGCCGCGCGCTATCAGTGGGACTGAAGAAAAAGCGCGTGATAGCACCCTGTATCATTATTACAACATTGTTATTACAATTGGCAGCCAGGATAGCTGCGTTGGCTCAATGCAAGGATAGCTGCGTTGGCTCAATGCAAGGATAGCTGCGTTGGCTCAATGCACAAGCCTTGTGTATGTGGGTTTTGGGCAAGGTGGGCTCGAATCCTGACTTCAGCAAATGATTTTGTGCAGTCTGGATACTAGCGGCCAGCACCTTGAGAAGCTCTCTGAGCTTGAAAGTGCTCTATACAAGACAGGGTGGAGAACAACTGAATCAAGAAATCTCTGAAATCCGGCCAGGGCCCAGGGGCCAAGCCCCGGTATTCGCCCCCTGGAAGAAAATTAATTTAGGCAATTTTGAAAGTAATTTAGGGCCTCTCCTGAATTCAAAAAGCACAAAGTAAACATCAATAGAAACAACAACAACAAAAAAAGAATGTTTAATGCACATGTCTTTCAAAAAAGTTAAGAATCTTGATTTGTAGGCCTAACAAAGTTTGAGGTCCACCACTGTTACACACAAACTCCACATTTCCAATTTTACTGGGCACACGTTTGTCTATTTTTTAGCTGTAAACAGGCAAGAATTTTTATAATTTTAGAGATATTTAGGGGTACGTTAGTAAAAACACCACATCTTACAGGTATTAGTGACTAGTGTACAGATTTAAATGAAATAAAATGCAAAATGAACAGAAATAAATTCTCTTTTGATTATCTACCTTTTTATACTTCTCTTAGGTAGTCAAAAGCCATTAAAAAAAATGATTTCCTCATCACAAAACTGACATAGATTTAAAGAGCTTTTCATTCTGAACACAGTGGTATATTTTTTTTCCCCATAGGACAAATAGGTAAAAAGTTATTAATGTTTGAAAATGCCGAATGTTGGTGTTTTTTTGGCAACGTTTTGGAATTGAAGAAATTGACAACTTTGGAGTCTCAAAGTGAAGCCAATATTGATACCAGGAAGCTGATTTTTGACAGGTAACCCCTTCATATGTTATACTCCAAGCCCAATTTTCTTCAGGCCTATCCCATGTAATGTTCAGCCATTTTGGTGCTTCAAAGTTGGGAAATCATCAAATTCGCAGTGCGCGCCGGCAAATTATAGGCCTACTGGTGTGCTACTACGCTCAGCATGCGTGTCGCTGAATAGGCCTACGAGTACGCCATGACCGCAAGAATTCCCGAACACCGTTTGGGTAGACTTTTCTACGGCAAAGCGCTCCGCGATACAGTAATGCACAAATTAATAAATACCCTAGTTTTATAAAGGAAAGCCTGCTCTTTATTTCTTGCTAAGTTTTAAACTTCTAGTTAAAATCAAACTTACATCAAAACCGCTTTATCCACTTTGTTCGGCTCGTAACAAAATGTTTACACACGAGAGCCTTCAATACTTATATGTAAATGAAGCTAAGTATCCGAACTTCTCATTGGTTCTTATTTTTAGGCCATCCAATAAAGTATCGCAAAGCGCTTAGACTTTGAAACGAGCCACCTCTCAGCAAACGACAGTGACCATTTTTTCGCAGCGGCATTCAGCGTTCGCATAGGGGCGTATTCAAAAGCTGTTTTCTCGGAATCTTTCGCATAAACATGCATTAAAAACAACACAGATGTAAAGATAAAGCTTTCAATTTTTATTTGAATACAGCCACTGTTCGTTTTGATGCAGTTTTACATTAATAATAAGTGTTGAAAGTGAAGTGAAAACTGAGCCAAAACTGCTGAGCGGACAAGAGCCAATGAAGGGCTTGGAGTACCTACCTCTTGTCATGTCTTGTTTTTTATTACTCCATGTGTATACAAAAAAAGGTTTTAAAAAGTCCAAACAAGCCCCCTCTCTTCTTCACTTTCATGCCAGTCTGAAAGATCATAATATGCATGCACACTACTGACACTAATTCAGTAATTGTCTAATGTCAGTACCGATCTCTTCCTCCGACTCCAAGTCCATTTCTCTCACTTTAATGTCTAATAAATGGAAGCCTGTAAACTCCCCTTCATCAGTCGAAGAATCCAAACCATCCATTTTAGACACACACACAAGAAAATTTGAAAAAAAATTGAAAAAACGAACGCATTTCACAACAGAATACCGGAAGTCAATTGCCGGAAGTTTCGCAATCTTTCAAACAACGCGAGAATATAACCACATGGTTGATACGGACGCTTTTGGACGTTTTGCCTGTTTAGAACTTCGGCCGCTTTTGGCCGCTATGCCCAGTAAAGGGTAGTAGCCCCTCAGCTTCTGACACTCGGAACTCAATATTTTTTTCTCGGAAATGCAAATGCCTTCCGCGGAAATCCGCGGATCCGCGGAAAGTTCTCCACCCTGACAAGAACAATATCATATATTTAATTGAGACATATTTCTTTTTTCTTATCAATACAGACATTTTTGGGGGGGACAAGGAGCGCAGTTAGCTCAGTGGTATACGCCGTGCACTTGAATGTCAGGCGATAACATTGCAGCCTGTACAGGAAATGGTTCAAACCTCATTAACAGCCTAGGGTGGGGGGTGAAAGGGGGGGGAGAGAAACAAAACTGAGACACTGTGCTCCTACTCCTTCGGATAAGAGTATAAACCCAAGGTCTAATCTGTGCACGCACTCATTCCATCACATGGACTTTAAAGATCCTGACGCTCATGTCCTAGACGGGTGAGTCCCGGATACACAAATACACACCTTCTCCCCACCCCCGGTCGCCCAGGAATGTGCTCAGTTGTCTGGGTGTCAGACTATGCACCCAAAAGCTGCAAGTGGGCGCCTCAGGTGCCTTGAGTTAGATCCTGTATTGGCCAGCGCCTTGAGCAGCTCTTGGGCTGGTAAAGCGCTATATAAAAGTGATTACATAAATGAACTAAAAATACACTACTCGAAGTACCCAGCGCCTTACAAAATGTTGTCAATCACCACTATGATGCTTCTTCTGCCTCTTTTGATACATTCTTTCCGATCATTTTAATTCTAGAACCCTATACACATGTACTGAAAGAAAATGGCGCTCATTCTTCAACAACTTCTCTAACCTGAAAACACATTTTGATTGGGGGTGTGGGGGGTGGGGGGGGGCAACAATCAATCGATTATTGCAACAATCTTGTTTTACCTTTACCCAGGTTTTGATAAGAGCTAATGCACCTGACAATACCGTTTGCTTGTTTTCTTATTTATCCACTTTGCCAAAACGTACCTGCAGCCTGCCATCCAAGGTGCGCTGAATCGTAACGCACTTAGACGGATGGGCTCCGTTGGTGGTGATGGCCGTGATCAAGCTGTCCAGCTCGTCTCTTTTCTCTTTCAGCTTTTTGACCAAACTCTCGATGGCCCGTTTGGAGAAGCTCTCGCTCTCCCCGCCCTGCCGGTGGCACATGAGACTGTGGACGATACTGAGGCAGGCGTCTGCGGAGGTAGGGGCCTGGGACGACATGGTGTACCCTTCTGCTCGCCCCACCCCGCTCAGTGGCGATGTGGCAAACGTGGCGCTAGCTGAGTGGCGTACCGGTCAGACTTGGGGAGGGTGTGAGGGGTCTGCTTAGTCGCAGTGCGTTGATTTGTAAAACCCTGCAGACAGGCGAACAGAATAGAAAATAGTAACATTTGGACCAAGCTGGCGATTGCGGAAAAGAAGTGTCGTACCAATTCCGAAACAAAACAAAGCACAATGGTGTGGCGATGACTTCCAGGATTGTGCGTGACAAGGCTTTGTTCAATTTCCATGGTCCTGATTTGGCTCAAAGCAGTCTATAACCATGTAATGTAATGCTCAATTTGCAGCTTGTTGGTTCTAACCCTTGGTTGAGATAAAGAAGTAAATTCACTGGTAAAGACAAAGAGGTAAGTCAATGGCAAAAGGTTTTCTGGTAACGCTTAATTGCAGTGGGGGCAGAGGCCATAGGGACCTCCCTTTTCTCAGGGCTAAGCTTTTTTTTGAAGATGGCACCCATCTCCTCTCCTTCGTATAGTGGCAGATTTTGATTCTAAACCCTAGTGAGAGAAAAAAAAGAAACAACAACAGAAAACTGAAAATGTGGAGCACAGTCAAGAGGTGTCCAACTTCAAGCTTAGTGCGGTTTTGCTTCATCACAGCACGTTGAGTCTAAACCCTGTAGAGAGAATGTTACGTTGGGACGCTCATGATGGTGCGTGTGGAATGCACACGAGTTATGTGTGAAGCGCGTGCAATGGTAGGCTTGTGTGTGACGCGCGCGATAGATCTGTTCGCTTTGTTTTGCAGCGCATGCAGTGGTAGAGTGTATTTATCTTTGATTTGGCGTTGTTATTAGTAGAGGCTTTGTGTACCGTTGGTGTTTTTATTTGCTCGATATTATTTGAGAATTTTCAAGAAATGGTTGTTTACTATCGATCGAAGCTTATGGATTGTTCTGTTGGTTACCATGGAGGCTTCCATTCCAAATGAGGTTGTATGACGTGAGTCACGTGATGATGAAATTAATTTTGATTGGTTGTGGTGTTTCATGTAGGATTATTCTCGTTTGTTCCCGAGTATGTAGAGACTATATAAGCGCCGCACTGTTACAAAAAGAGGGTTGTGAGTGTTGTTGATAGTGAGTTGGAAAGTAAAATTTGAGAGTGGAAAAGCGATTGAGCGATTGTATGCAGTTGTTGATGTGTGCTGAATAAAAGTGGAAAACTTCATACGTCGACTTTGTGACTTGTATGCTGATTGAACGGGTTGCGTGGATAAACGAATCTGAGCTACACTCATCAGTACTTCAGCATTGGGGCTGAATCAACTACTGATAAAACACCAACATCAAACGGAGTGTAACAGAGAAGAAAAAAAAAGAGAGAACATAGTGAGAATGAGGTGCAGTAAATATACGTACACGGTACAGTTTATTCACATTTAAATAATAGCGGATGAGTCCAGCTGGTAGAAAATTCTGACTTTGTGGTGCAGGCTGTGCTTAGCTGCAGCATGTTGATTCAAAATTCTCTACAACTCAACTGGAGAGTGACAAAGACAGAGAAAGCAAACCATGGGAACAGAGTCCAGCAGTGCTTCAGATTGTTGGTGCACCCGCGCCATTGGCGCATATTTTATCAGAATGGCGCGTAACAGTCAAAGTGAATGCGCCAGCCTGGCGCGTCATAAAAATCAAGAAGGACTAGGTGAACATACGATACGAATTCCTTCGATTGTTAATGACCCATCTTTTTAAAAACTGACCCATCATTTTGCATGGCCATGGGTCATTGGGCCCATGATGTCTGAAAACAATCTGAAGCACTGGTCCAGTACACTCAGATAAGAGATAAAGAAAACAATCAGCATGTTGTTCCTAAACAACATACTGTAACATTCAAAGCAATAACACAGAATCAAGTCTGGTGTTACTTTAAAGAGTCCAGCTGCAAACAACAGGTTTGGACTAAATGCAGGGCCAGCAATAACTGGCCACAGCCGGTAAAATGCCGTTTCAACCTGTAAAATACCGAAAGAAAACAATCTGCAGGTAAAAAGGACCAGCGGAACGATTACCAGACCGGTTGTAGGTAGCGCTGACCATTCGCCATCTCAGCAGTAATTTCCAGATCACTGCAATGCCCAAGAGTTCTCCTGGCATCAGAGTTCCTTTCTGAAGTGCGCCTTGCGCTAATTTAATCAGTTAAAGTGGATCTCACATGATGTATTTTTAACGCAAATTTAACCATAGTCACATGTGTGGTCCCTGTCATTGAAAGTGTTTGTACGCTTATGACAGCCAGCAACCGTCTTTATAATGCCGTTAGTGAGACCCAAAAGTGAGCGCCTGGAGTGAAACGGTAGATCTATCTTACTCAAACGGCAAAAAACAAGTACTACAAGATGGGAGGAACATGTGCTGTGGCATTAGCATGCACCGACAGCTAGTTCAAAAGGCAATGGATCAATTTCTATCAAAACCACTCAGTGATTTTGAGGGTTTGTGACGCAAGAATGGAAATTCCGGTTTCTCCGTTGCGTTTTGAATCGAGCTTGGTGAACTCCGGAAACATGAACTTTGGTTGGGGTGTATGCTGGCCCGAGTGCAGTTGTAAAGAATAGGGGTACACATTTAGACTATAGTTTGGGTGTACACTTGAACCCCAGAACTGTGTTTCTGACAGGACACCTTCAATGGCGCACACACACACTGACAATGGTGCATAAAATGTCAAACCAGTGACCTGACTGGCACAGTGTTCCCAATTTCAGTTGATCACTACGTTATGTACAGCATGCTCTTCTCTGCTGCATCATCTGCTAAGCCTAACAAAAAAATTCTAAAAGCTCTCAAGCATCCATGCCATTTCCATTTTAACTATCTATAAATTCTATTCATTTTTAATCTACTGCCATGCCATGAAATTTCACTTTGAAATTATACCAAATACTTCACAATGATTATCAGATTCAAATGTATCAGTTGTTGCTTCTGCCAATACTAATCTCCAAAAGGCCCACTGAGTTTCGAAGGAATGGGTCACCTGACCCACAGATGTTTATATATAATTAAACTCTGTGGCAGAAGCCCTGGGTCAACATCAGTGAAAATGTTTCCGGTGGAGCATATAAAGCAGAACAGCAGGTCGGAACCTGCTGGGGATGCTCACAATCATTAAACGTGTATACAACAGTTTATTGTGCATGATTTTTTTTTCCATTCTTCTTCAATTTTTGAAAGTTGTCATTATTCAAGAATCAAATTCATGTTCAGAATCATTTTCAAACGTTTCTGCTTCTTCTTTAAATAACAGATGCGAGTGTTAGGAGGGACTGGGGTTTGGGGAGGGAGAGGGGACATTGTGAACAGTGTTGGATTGGGAGGAGGGGGGCGGTTGTCTTTTTCTAGACCAGCCTATACCATATTATCGTATACTACATCAGTACAAGCGATGAATATAAAGAACTATTATGTTTTAGTATTATAAGAAAACAGACTGTTCCTCCTACAAGAAAGAGTAATTAGTAGCCATTGATAATCTTAAACCTGACATAACAGCATTAACACTATATATTATATGTTGTTGTTGTTGTTTTTTTAAACAGCAATACGAAATAAAACTTACAAGGAAGCATGCTATAAAGTATAATACTTTGACAGATGCTGAACATAATAATTATGCTGTCAGTCTATGACATGTTTTTTTTTAAATAAAGAAGTTAAGAACCAAACAGAATTTAGGGAATATGAAGGCTAACAGTTAGATCATGTTTTGTCTACATTATGATAGCATGACCACACTTGTTGCAAGAAGAGGAGTGAGCCATGAAGCCTATAAAAGCTTCTATCTACTCCTATTATTATTATTATTATCGAGAGAGAGCTAGAGAGAGAGCTAGAGAGAGAGAGAGAGAGAGAGAGAGAGAGAGAGAGAGAGAGAGAGAGAGAGACTCAGAGAGAGAAAGAGAGCAATACTCCATTTAAAACTAAAACAATAATGAATAACAGAGGAATAAAATAATTTGTTTCCGAAGTCATCCACACACTAACACTGCTGGAAAACTCACTTTTTTGAAAAGTTTCAAGTGAAATTGTTAAATGAAAATCTTTGAACTGAACAATTTAACAAATAACATAGTTACATACTGACCCACTGAACCTGGACAACTGAAAAAGTTACTAGAGAATTTGTTTACGTTCTCTACACGATGATTTTTGTCAACAACAACACAAATCATCTTAGCACACTCTATAAACAATAGCGATTTATTTCTATTTCACCGAAAAACGAATGTCCAAGCTGCTCATGTCCCCACAGAAATGCATTCAAAGCTCAACGGAGCCACAAAGTCTGCTAACAGCCAGGAACAACGCCACACTGTCACCGCTCGCTTTGCAAAACCGAATATACAAAAATTACGTAATAGAAGTACCAAATAACGACTCGGTTATGCAGCCAACACATTCAAAAAACAATCCTTTCCGTTTACTTACCACGATCCGCTTTGCTGTAAAATTTACATGGCAATTTATCCAAACGTTCGTGTACTAAAAACCGAGCAAATCAAAATAAACTTGTGCGCATGTCCTTAAGTATAAATTTCCGGTCCACCACAAGTAGTCTCCCTTTCCCTTTTTCTTCAGTCTTTGATTGACCTACTTTTCGATGACCTAAAGCAACCTCGGATTTCCACCCCCCACTCCTTGGGAAGATGGTCATAAATGCACAAAGTACTTTGCAAAAATATTCAACTTTGATAATCTGCCATAATATGCCACCGTTCCTCACTGTTGCGCCTGTTTGTTAGAGTGAGAAAATGGCGGATTTTGCAATAAAAACGATTTAGGCCACTAGGTAGCACTGCCAGCTGATCGATATTGGTCTGAAGATAATTACGTACCGTCAGAACTAGTCTTTGTCCGGTCAGGTCAAGGCTAAAATTAGACGTTGGTACTGAAGCTGGGACTACAAGCGGTCTATTTCTGCCAGATTCTAACGTAGATTTTACACACATAGATGGGACAGAAAGCGCTATTCTGTTAGAGTTACCTCTCTTTGCTAATGCATGACGAATCATGGCGCCACCCAATGCTGTTGATGATGTCTATTTGTAACGTGCAATGTCTCCATCCATTGTCGAATGCTCAATGCGATAAGGACAAGTCAACATTCCTAATTTCTTTCTTACATGTTGTCTATTTATTTATTATGGTTCCCGTTCTTTGTATACTCGAAATAACCTATTTTAACTAACCTTACTAAACACACAAAAACACACAAAATAGAAATGTAGTACTTTATAATCATTCAGGCCTTCTGTACATACATTGTCAGCGAACACATCACTGAACATCCGTAGTCCTATAACCGTGTGTAGTAGTACTTAATTGCTGGAGCCCATCTTTATTATATTTTACATTTATTTTATTATCCTATCCTATCCTATCCTATATTCCTATCCCGTAACTCGGAGGTCGTTGGGGCACCACAGATGATCGTTTAACCAGCGTACTCCATCTTTCCCTCAGCAACCCTCATGGCTTCGCTCAGTGTCAAGCCAGTCCATTCTCGAATGTTGTCCTCCCACCTCTTTTTCTGTCTCCCTCTTCTTCTGCCTCCTTGCACTGTGCCTTGCAGGATGATCTTTGCAAGGTCTGATGCTCGCTCTGGTGACGTGGCCATACCATCGAAGTTTCCGTTTCTTCACCACTGTGAGCATGTCATCGTGTTGTCCAATGGCTTGTGTGATGGTCTGTCGGACTTCGTTGTTGGTAATGTGCTGGGTATAGGAAATGCCCCTGAAGTCTTCTGTAGCACCTCATCTTCATGCTTTGTATTCTTCGTTGTAGATCTGCTGTGATGGTCCATGTTTCGCAAGCATATAGGAAGATGGAGATGACAAGGGAGCGCAGCAGCCTTACCTTGGAATGTAGACTGATGGTCCTGTCTTTCCAAATGGGCTTCAACCTTGTCAGGGCAGCAGTTGTTTGTGCGACCCTGGAAGGGACTTCCTGTCGGGACCCATTGTCTGATACAATGGCTCCTAAATATTTGAAGCTATGCACTGTGTTGAGGGACTGGCCTTGGACTGTGATGTCCATGTTGATGCCATTGGTGTTGTTGGTCATCATTATGGTCTTCTCTACACTTATTTCCATTCCATAGACTCTGGAGGTGGTGTCAAGCCTCTGTACCAGCTGTTCAAGTTCTTGTACCTCACCAGCCAATCCATCAATGTCATCCGCAAAACGGAGGCTGGAGATTGCTCTACCCCTTATGTTGTTCTCCCACCTCTTTTTCGGTCTCCCTCTTCTTCTGCCTCCTTGCACCGTGCCTTGAATGATGGTCTTTGCAAGGCCTGATGCTCTGGTGATGTGGCCATACCATCTTTGTGTTTTTGGCGCCCCGGAACTTTTCACAGGCATGGGAAAGTACGTATACATTTCCTGAAAGTAAGAATGTTGAAAATTGGTCAGAATAAATTACGTGGTTGCATGCGCATTTTGTGAAAATGTTCAGAGTTGTTGCCGTCTTCTTACTCCCGATACACTCAGAATGAAACATGAGTGTGGATCATGACGCCTGTATCATTATCACTAAGACTAGATGATGATGATGATGATGATGATGATGATGATGATGATGATGATGATGATGATGATGATGATGATGATAATGATGATGATGATTGTTTGTTTTTTTTTTGTATGTAGATTATAGTCACACGACACTTTCGCATATAGGTGACTACTGGACCGATTTATACTGACACCAGCGGGCCAGTTGTTGGTAAAGGGGAAAATAATATGATCACACGTTGACCAATCCGGGATTCGAACCAGCGACCTTTTGGTTACTAGCAAGACGCTCTTACCAACTGAGCTACCCGGCCCCTCTGATGATGATGATGATGATGATTCCCATTTATAACGCGCGTGTCTCCATTCATTGTTGAATGCGCTGGTTGATACAGGATCTAACTTGCAGCCTTTGGGCGCATAGTCTGACGCCCAGACGACTGAGTACAATCCTGTGCAACCGGGTGTGGGAGGTGGGTGGGTGGGTGTATTTGTGTAGCCGGCTTTCACCCATCTAGGACATGAGCGTCAGGATCTTTAAAGTCCATGCGATGGAGTGCGTGAGTGCACAGACTAGATCTTGGCTTATACTCTCATGCGAAGGAGTATATCTCTTCTTTGAACTCGACTCCAGCCAACTCAAAGCATTTACATGTACATTAGTATTTAATAATAATAATAATAATAATAATAATAATAATAATAATAATAATAATAATAATAAAGGGAGGGAGATCGCTATTAGAAAACGGAAACAGAAATCTAATTTTAGTTTGGAAATTCGAGTTTAACTGCATGCAATACCATTATTGAAGGAAGCTTGGAGGAAACCGGAGTACCCGAAGATATCCCTCGGTGGCAGGAATATATTTTTCTCCTACCTATAAGTCACATAAGTTCGCCCTTTGTGGGGATCGAACCCGGAATAGGAAACCGGCGACTTACCAGTGTGCCATCAAGCCATATTCATATTATTCACACACAAAAATAATACCTCAGACGAAATGGCACTGTTACAGTGAATGGTTGCTGATCGTGCATCTGTCAAACTTTCACAATAATCCATTATAAAATCGATCGGAACCCGCCAAAACGATCGCCAATAAACGATCACTTGCAAGACTGAACTAGTTAGTTCATAGATGCAACCGATATTGTTCCTCGAGAGTAAATCCAAAATGATTCTCGTTGGATTGGCCACTTCGTCTTTTTGACTGGATGGGCAGAATCGATAGAGCTGCCCTGTCGTCTCAGAAGGGCTGAAATCTTTAGATCTATTCAAAACAGTTTTTTTTTTTTTTTTAAAGAAGAAGAAGAAGTTATATTATATATATTATATACATTAATAGTCTTTGTTATCAGTAGTAGGCCTGTATACTAGCTCAAGGCCTTGCGTCATGCTCCAAAGGCAAAATAAATCGCCATGATATGAAACAGCGTCACCATCCAGTCGTCTGTCTAGTTCAAAGGGAAGGTAACCCGTCAGGTTGGTTTTACGCTTTCCGCCATTATGAAACAGCGTCACGTACTGTCCCATCTAGGTGTGTAAGATCTATGCTTCTAGTCAACCACGGAACCACCTCCGTCACCCCTGTCTCTTTATAATAAACGTAGGCATATTTGTTGCACATGTCTTTCGTTAATACTTGTGCTGAATCAAGCTGAATATTTTTTTCCTTCGAATTAGTAATCCTTCTGTTTATGTATTTAACCCCTGTTAGGAGACAATCGGGTTGATCTATCGGTCATACGTTTCTGAGCCTGGAGACGACGCGACCGATCTGTTGGCCCTCAAAGAAGAGCATCTCCCAGTCGCTCTAGAGCTGTGAATGAAACAGGTAATCAGCTGCTTTATTAAGAAACTAACTTCATGTCTTGCAATTGGAGGTTCTCGGCGATCGTTTTGATAGGCCTTGAACTAATTATTAATATTATGTGACTGTGTGAAAGATGCTCGACCAGAAATCCTTCACACCAGCAATGAATCCCTTGCCTGATGTTTCGGATTTTTGTGAAATGTTAGACCTAACTGCGGGACAGGGAAAACAAAATCTCAGTGATAACGATGGAAGTGATAAGCGAAACTTTCCTTCGTTCCGAATGCATCGGGAGTAAACAGACCATCCTAAACCCATAGATTTTCAAGATACAAATTAATGTACTTTATGCGGACGTACAAAGTTTAAAAAGTCAACCAATCTACTTCAAAAGCTGTAAACATTCCTAAACTTCTTAAAAGTTTAAATGTACTGCTTTCTGTCAGATCTATATATGACGTCGTCTTTTACTAACATATAGATATTAATGCAATAATTTTGTTGTTGATTATGATGATGACGATGTTCTAGTGCTCCAATAGGGTTGGTGTTGTTTTTTTCTGAGTTTTATTTTTATTTTTCCAAATTATTTGAATGGGATGGGGGAGGCCTGGGATAGAAAGAAACAGAGAGATAGAGAAAGAAAAAAAAAAGAAGAAAAAAAGACTGAACTGAACAAAACAAAAAGATGGCAAGGCATTCAAACGTATTTCCAGATACTCGCACAGCCATAGCTAGGTGAAAATCTGCTTTTTCAAAAGTGTTAATGTGTGGCGATGTCGTGACTCGGCTTTCTAGGAGCATAATAAACACATAGGTTGATGGGACACTATCTGGGCTATTTGCAAGTGACCCCTCCCCCCCACCCCACCCCTCTTCCCCATCCTCATCTACCCTCCCCTCCTCCTCTTCCTCCCTTCAAGTGTTTTGAACAAAAAGCGAATTTCTGAGCAACGAACCGACAAGACTGATCGACTACGGGGCTGCCGCTAGCCGTGAGTTGAAGTAAGCTTACCTGTATTTTTAAAAAAAAATCATCAAAATCGCATAAACCGTTGTTAACATAATGAGCCAAATGTGTTTAGTATTACCAAAAAAAGTGTGCATTGTGCTGATGGTCTTTATTTATTTATTTATTTATTTATTCATCACTTGTATATAGCGCTTTTCCAGCTCGAGAGCTACTCAAGGCGCTGGTCGATACAGGATCTAACTCAAGCCGCCCGAGGCGCCCACCTGCAACCGTTGGGCGCATAGTCTGACGCCCAGACGACTGAGCATAATCCTGGCCAACCGATGAAGGGGAGAAGGGACCTAGTGCGTGCTGGGTGTATTTGTGTAGCCGGCACTCACCCGTAAATGACATGAGCGTCAGGATCTTTAAAGTTATGCGATGGAATGCGTGCGTGCGTGCGTGCGTGCGTGCATGCGTGCACAGACATGACGAATATAATGAAATGTGGATGGCGTTTTTGTTGTTGTTTTGCTGCTGTTACAAGAAGGGATGCTACAGAAGACTTTTGGGCATTTCCTATACCCTGCACATCGCCAACGACAAAGTCCGACAGACCATCACTCAAGCCATTGGACAACACGATGACCTAGTACCTGCTCACAGTGGTGAAGATACGGAAACTCCGATGGTATGGCCACGTCACCAGAGCATCAGGCCTTTCAAAGACCGTCCTGCGAGGCACGGTGCAAGGAGGCAGAAGAAGAGGGAGATAGAAAAAGAGGTGGGAGGACAACATTCAAGAATGGACTGGCTTGACACTGAGCGAAGCCATGAGGGTTGCTGAGGACACAAAGTTGGAGTACGCTGGTTAAACGATCATCTGTGGTGCTCCAACGACTTTTGAGTTACGGGATAGGATAGGATAGGATTGGATAGGATGATAATAAATTGCATGCTGTGGGTCAGAAGAATGTTTATGAGCAAATGCTGCTGCTGCTGCTGCTGCTGCTGCTGCTGATGATGATGATGATGATGATGATGACATCATCACGATGATGATGGTACATCATAACGATGATGATGGTAATGATGATGATTTGACGTTGATGATGTGATGGTTGCAGCACGTGGTGATGCTGTCGTAGATGCTGACGACGAAGAGGGAGGGGGGGGGGGGGGGGGTAAGGAGAATGATTGCATTATGTTCTGTAAACATTCCATCAGGGAACATTTGACGGTGCTGCTGCTGCTGCTGCTGCTGCTGCTGCTGATGATGATGATGATGATGATGATGATGATGATGATGATGATGATGATGATGATGTTAGAGAGATGGGGTTCGGGGATGGAGAATCGTTAGTTGAGAGATAGTGAGAGGGGGGGGGGGGGGGGAACAGATGGGTATGAGAGAAAGTGAGAGAGAAACAGAGAACTGCGAGAGAGAAAAAAAGGAAGACTGACAGCTATGTTTGTTAGACACAGATGTTTGTAAGAAAAGGAAGGACTGAGAGAAACAAAATCAAAGAGAGTGAGAGAGAGTAGGAGAGAGAAAGAGTAATGCAATAGTCGCTAACATTACTAATGAATCAAAAGTGATCAGTACATATTACATTTGTATTATTGTATTGTACTGTGCGTAACTTTTAATGACTGGCACTATAGCAAGTTTACGGTATAGTTGTTGTTCTGATAGTACATTTATTTTTATTTTTTATTTTTCATCAGTCCAGATTTCTAAAAAAATTTTGTTTCCCTCCGTTTGTTCCATCAATGTTGAAGTACGTGACAATAAATATTTCTAACGGCCACAGACCCTTTCAATGGTAGTTGGTAGCAGAAGCGGAGAGGTTTTTTTGTTTTGTGTGTGTGTGGTTGTGTGTATGTGGTTGTGTGTATGTGTGGGTGCGTGTGTGTGTGTGCTGAGGGTAGTACTGATGGTATTTCATCGATCCACGGCCCGCATAGCCTATCAGCCAGAGAGCATTGAGCTCACGTCAGCAGAGTGGGTTGCGCTATGTTAATTTAGCCCACTGAGCTATCTACAATCAGTTGCACTAGTTAATTTTGTCTGTCTCGCAAGAATTTATTGAGCTCATAGTATCAGCTGAGTAGGTCGTAGCTTTGAGCAGTAGTGCTTTTTTTTCGGCTGTCTATACTCAATGTAGTATAGGTTGTCGTCAAATGCCAAGTTCAGTGTACATGTAAAGGTTCGTCGGCTTAAGGCAGACTCCGAGAGCCTAGTCATGCTCTGTGTTCCGATTCAGGATGAGGATGGCGTTCAGCCTAGCAACAGCTCTGCTGAGAGGGACGAGACAGAGTTGTACTTCCATGAGGTACTTGGTACTGCGTAATACTTCTACAGCTTTAAAAAAAAAAAAAAAACAAAAACAAAAAAAAAAAACATATATATTGACAGACAAAAATACACCGTGTATTAAAAATTACAGACATGTGTTACTATGGGCCACATAGCACCAACCTATCCTATCCTATCCTATCCTATCCTATCCTATCCCATAACTCGGAGGTCGTAGGGGCACCACAGATGATCGTTTAACCAGCGTACTCCATCTTTCCCTGTCCTCAGCATCCCAGATTGTTTCGCTCAGTGTCAAACCAGTCCATTCTCGAATGTTGTCCTCCCACCTCTTTTTCGGTCTCCCTCTTCTTCTACCTCCTTGCACTGTGCCTTGCAGGATGGTATTTGCAAGAACTGATGATCTGGTGACGTGGCCATACCATCGGAGTTTCCGTTTTTTTAACCACTGTGAGCAGGTCATCGTGTTGCCCAATGGCTTGTGTGATGGTCTGTCGGACTTCGTCGTTGGTGAGGTGCTGAGTATAGCACCAACAGTCTCATAATAATACATAATTATGCTAAGTACACCCCACCCTCATCCCCCAACAATTTTCAAGAAGAAAGAAATAGGTAATAAAAGAAGGGAAGAAATAAAACAAAGAAAGAGTAATGAAAGGCAGAAAGAAACAAGAAAGAAGAAAAGCATGAATGAATGAACATAGAAGCTTAACGTCTACGCCCACCATTGGCGATATGGCAGACGTGGATAACCATCACCCCACACACACACACACACACACACACACACACTCACACACACACACACATTCTTGTATAGGTCACAAATGAGGTAATTTTAGAATGTAGGAGTCGGAAACCACTTTTTTGACGGAAAGAACGCAAATATTTCTTCTAGAAATGTAAGAATTTAAGTCAAAATTGGCTCTTTCCGTCTCAAAAGTTGACCTACTTCGTCTCCTAGAGGCGACGAAATAGGTCGATTTTTGCTTCAAACTTTCCCGAAAATTGGCTGGATTTTCTCCGTCCCGGATAGTGCACTCCTCTGTACTTAAAACACTCTTTTGCACTACAACTGCACTCCCATGCACTAAAAAAGCACTCCCGCGTACTTAGAAACAAATGGGTCACGCGAGACAAATGAGGAACGAGCAAATTACCCCATTTATGCTTAAAAAAGTAAATTCCGTTTTTCATTTTTGTGGTTTTACAACCTCACACACACACACACACACACACACACACACCACCACCACCACCACCCTCAGGGAGGAGGGGATAAGGACCTAAATCAACACTGAACCACCAGAGAAATCACACTGCTAAGATGGACAGTGAAAAGAGCCACTTTTTTTTTAAAAAATCTTGCCCACCGCGGGATTCAAACCTGGGTTCATCGGTTTGCCAGGCGAACGCTCTTACCACTGAGCTACGGTGGTGGTGAAGGAAAGAAAGAAAAGAAAAGAACGAAAGAAAGCAAGAAAGAAAGAAAGAAAGAAGAAAAGAAAGAAAGAAAGAAAGAAAGAAAGAAAGAAAGAAAGAAAGAAAGAAAGAAAGAAAGAAAGAAAGATATATCTGAATAAATTAATACCTAAATGATACAAATACTGTTTGTTGGTTTGTTTGTTTGTTTGTTTGTTTGTTTGTTTGTTTGTTTGTTTGTTTGTTTGTTTGTTTAATTTAAGTCTTTTCACCTAAGTGATTTTAGACTTATACAAATACGGGGCCAATATAATGTGTCAGTATTGTTAAGACTTGGAACTTTGAAACTTTGTCCTTTTATTTCATAGCACACACTTTTAAACATCAATACAACAAAAGGCTGTAGGCCCAATGCGCTTTTTAGCCCCCAACCCCCACCTCCCCACCCCCAACCTCCCAAAAAAGGAAGGGGAGCTGGGGTGGTAAAATAAATGAAACAAGCCTGAGAGAATGCACAAAAACACATTTCACATCACGTGCAAATGTACTGAATTGTTTTCAATTTTAAAAAAAACACACAAAGAAACAATGGAGGGGGAGAAAAAAAAAATTACAGTTTACGACACAGTATTGCATAATCCCTAGGTTTTTTTCCCCTGACGAAATACCAATAATGAAATAGATGAAAGCACGACGAATTTTAAATTAGTTAGTAGGCTCTTGAGAAGCAAACGATGTACTGCGGGTTTTGCTGGAAAATAAGCACTAGTGTTCAATGAGATACGGTGGTCTAATGGTAGTGCTTTGGCTTGCGGATCTGAAGGTCCCTGGTTCGAGCCCAGTCCGGGCCATTGTGTTGTGTCCCTGGGAAAGACACTTTACTCCCGTTTCCTACTCCTTCGGATGAGAGTATAAACCGAGGTCTGGTCTGTGTGTCGCATACAATCAATAATAACGGACTTTAAAGATCCTGACGCTCATGTCCTAGACGGGTGAGTGCCGGTAACGAGAACAAGCCCAACATGCACTTGGTCCTTCTCCCCCATCTCTGGTTGGCCAGGATAGTGCTCAGTTAGATCCTGTATCGGCCAGCGCTCAGTTAGATCCTGTATCGGCCAGCGCCTAGAGTCTGGTCAAGTACAGCGAGATAAGTGCGCTATAAAAATCCTCAGTAATAATAATTTTAAAAAAAATAACATGCAAGGCACTTTCGATGACATAAGTATAACCTTTGACAGATCCTGGTACGACAATGAGGTTGGTTCCCTTCAAATTTTTAAATTTAAGGTGCTTTCGTTCGCGCTTGTACTTCTACACTAACATTGCAGAACCATTGTCTACTTTCTTTGTGTAAAAAAAACACCTCAACTTACCATAATGTTATAGTCTACTTATAGTATGTACTTGATACAGTAGATCGGAATATAGGTCTGTCGAATCCGTATTAATCGTATAATATTTCAGTTAGGTTTCTTTCTTTAGGCCAATGTCAGGACTTACAGCCATTGTTTGTAATTCATCTTTATCAGCAGCAGCAGCTTCACCGCCATCGCGTATCAACAACATCATCATCGTCGCCGCCGTCGTCGTCATCATCATTAGCATCATCGTCGTCGTCGCCGTCGTTCTTATTATTATTATCATCATCAACATCATCATCCACACAAGGTTCGATTGTGCGATTTTCAGTTGTGTTGTCGTCGAAATCATCATCATAAACATTATTATTGTCATCATCATCACCATCATCATCATCATCATCATTATCCACAAACGGTTCGTTCTGTTAGACTGTGCTATTTTGATTGCATCATCATCATCTTCTTCTTCTTCTTTTTCTCTCATGGTCTTGATTTGGCTCGGAAGAGTCCGCTGGACCTAAAGCAATAATCATGTAATGTATTCTTCTTCTTCTTCTTCTTCTTCTTCTTCTTCTTCTTCTTCTGCTACCAAGGTTCGTTCTCGGTCGGATTGTGCTAATTTCTGTTGCGTCGTCGTCGTCATCATCATCATCTTCATCTTCATCACCATCTTTTTCTTCTTCTTCTTCTTCTTCACCCACACATGGTTTAATTCGTTCCCTGTCATATTGTGCGATTTCCTGTTGCGTGTGAGGCCCTGTCTAGGTTTTATTTTACTGTGGCTGGAGAGTCCAGCAGGCGGGTTTGGTACTGGTACTGGAGTACCAAAATGTACAGTGACTGGTTTTTTTCTTTCTTCAGTAAACACCATCTCCAGGACAAAGTAGAACTACTGATGAAAGAAATCGATATTCAAATCAACCACCTCCCAGGGCCCCGCTGCCACGAGAAAAGATAACCCAAATGGAAATGTGGGATGGGAAATGCTTGTGCTTCGTGTGTGGGAAGACAAGAGAGAGAGACAGAGATAGAGAGAGAGAGACAGAGACTTCATAACGTTTTATTGAACAAAACAATTTGCTCATATCAAGGGGATGGGGAATACACTGGGAATAGGGGATATTAAGAATAAATAGATAAATAAAAACAATAAAACCATCTAGTTTGCATGCAGATCATGAATATAGTTGTTTCCTGACAATTAAACTATATATCTCATTCACATTACTATGGAGAGAGAGAGAGAGAGAGAGTGTGTGTGTGTGTAGGTGTGTGTGTGTGTGTGTGTGTGTGCGTGCGTGCGTAAACGAGGGGGAAGGATAGAAGGGAGGGGGGGGGGAGAGATAGGTGAAAGAACAGAAGAAAGAGAAGAGTCGGTCAGTGAACTGGGTTAGATGGAATGAGGCATTAGGAAGAAAGGAGAGAGTGAGAGCGGTCTAGAAAGAGAGAGAGAGAGAGAGAGAGAGAGAGAGAGAGAGAGAGAGAGAGAGAGAGAGAGAGAGAGAGAGAGAGAGAGTGAGAGAGAGAGAGAGAGAGAGGTAAGGAAAAGAAGATGAACCCCACAACCTAGCCTAACCACAGGAGCATTACACAAGTTGGATGCCTGTAGTAGCTCTGTAGCAAGCGGTGCGCGGCAGCTCCATGCCTTCCATGACATAATGAATTATTTGGCAAGTGGAGCATCAATTTGTCCTGTAGGCCTACATGCCTTCTTATTCATCCCGTGTGTAGGAAGTCGGGTGGGGAAGGGAAGATTATCGGCAAAGGCGGTTGATGGGGTGTGAGTTATGTGAGTGAGGGCTGGGAAAGAGTGGAGTGGGGGGGGGGGGGGGGTCAAGATGCTTTATAATTTTTAGTTTGGTCTTTACCTTTGTTTCCCTTGATCATTCTTATCCCTGTTCTCAAACTGATTGTTACCTCCGACAACCCTCACCCCCCCCCCCTCCCACGACAACTCTCCCTTCTTCTTTATTGTACTATGGAGGCCCCGTAGGACGAGGAAACAACAACAATAATAATAATAATAATAATAATAATAATAATAATATTAGTATTATTATTACTACTACTACTACTACTACTACTACTACTACTACTACTACTACTACTACTACTACTACTACTACTAATATTAATAATAAAAATAATAATAACAACCAAAAAATAATACAAATTAAAAAATGTCACGTCCCAACTGCCTCAACAGAGGTTCGACACGTGTGCTCTTTCACACGAGAAAAAAACCCAACACCTAAATAAAATCTATGAGACAAAACCAGAAGTGACAAGACAATTTCTTTATTTCACTCACACATTCACACTCAAAATTAACTCCCTTTATCCCACTTCCCAACCTACCAACCCTCAATCCCACTAATATAACCCCAAAACTAATACATAAACAATTCGCTCAAAATAATAATGATAATTAAATCAAAAAATGGAAAATGACTAACTACAAAATGTACAAAAGATTTATAATAATTACGTCTGGATCAGCTTACTGACAACAAGGTAAATAATTGTAAGCAAATGCTTTAAATCTTTGTAAATATTCAAACCTTGCTTCACTTAAACTTCAAAACAGTTATTACAACTCTTTTATATCATATGAAATGCATAGAGAAAATTTATATTTTATACAAAATAGAATTTGTAAGGAAAATAATCTAAATCATTAACTAGTAAATATCTGGCGAATTAATTCCCCCAGACAAAACTATACAACCACAAGGCTACTTAATCAGGTAGGTAATATTACAGTGACAATGATTATTATTCACTTCACTTTAAATATATTCCAATCCACTGAAATTTCCAAGTTAGCACATGTAAATAAGTATTTCTTTCATAAATGGTTCCTTAACAGACATAGTTATTTGTTGTGTGAATGCAGGGTGCGTGTGTGTTGTGTGAACAGTTATAAACAGCTTAATATAGAAAGTGCGGCTTTTTCCTCGACACAAGAACCTTAACCTAAGGTTGACCAAAGGAAAAGGCGTTGGTTCAGCACGCTCCAACACACACGCGGCCCAGCTGGAAGGCGGAACCCTCAATACTGAGTCTGGTTTTGGTTATTGGTTTTGGTACATCTGCAGCAATACATACAAAATATGCAACCATTAATAATTATATTACAATATATTGCACAAGCATTCCGCTGACGGAATGGTTGTCTCCCTTTCACTATTCTTACTCATACTCCCGGTCATAACTTCCGCCGTTGCACACATGCATTTCCATTCACGTCCTTTCTGTCATTACTTCGCTACACAACAGCGAATTCTTTTATATCAATTTATAATTATTTAGTTTATAATACATTTTAGACTATTCTCTCTCTCTCTCTCTCTCTCGGTATTTATGCAGCAAATAATATGAAACATAAAATAGAATTAAGAAAACATAATTAACTATCCATTCACACTGCACGCATAACCCAAACCCCCGAACGATATGGCCAACTGAGAAATTGAGACAAGCAACTTACGATTACCAGTGGAGATCCTCCGGCCTGTTGACAGAGACACACATATGACGAGACAAACACACAGGCACAGATGGTTAGGCAAGGTGATACACAAGGTGATACACAGGCAGAAGAAGTCCTAGACGGAGTCACAGGTCACCCGACGTTACACGTAGATAACTCGGATTTCACCGAGAATACACAGCAGGTATTCTAAACGGCTTAGGGTAATTCCAGTTATTCAAACACTTCCAAAGTGTTCCCAAAATAATCCTCCTCTTCCGATAACTAGGCTCTTTCTCGTTGACAGTCTGATCAGTACGACCCACAGACAAAGTCACTATCTGGCACCTTGACACAACTCAGATCCGTTGATTCTGGCTACATAAGCGATATGCCAAAATTTCTGCCCCTATCAAAAATACAGTGCATGGGGTTTTATACGATTAGCCTAGAATGATCTAGAACATACTCATTTTAATTATATTAATTTCCTGCACCGTTCGCGATTAGAGCACGCATTCCACACATAGGAAATCGCATGGCAGCAATCAATCTTCCCAATAATAAAATAGCCCACTAATGTTTTCTAACAATAGTGCGTTCTGCACGGGCGCAATTCATTCGCTACTTCTATTAATTATAAACTTAATTAATTTTATTCTGATACTCTCCCCTTACTACCGTAACTTTTAACCTCTATGTACAGGCTGATGATTAAACTATATACATAGGCGCACGACTGCAAACTGCGTAGCGTGACACAAAATAATAAAAATAAAATTTAAAAAATACATTATTAAGGTAATTAATTAATTAATTAATAATAATAATAATAATAATAATAATAATAATAATAATAATAATAATAATAATAATAATAATGGATGTTATATAACGGTCCACAACCCGTTGGACAGCACGATGACCTGCTCACAGTGGTGAAGAAACGGAAACTCCGATGGTATGGCCACGTCACCAGAGCATCAGGCCTTGCAAAGACCATCCTGCAAGGCACAGTGCAATGAGGTAGAAGAAGAGGGACACCAAAAAAGAGGTGGGAGGACAACACTGGAGAATGGACTGGTTTGACACTGAGCGAAGCCATGAGGGTTGGTGAGGACAGAGAAAGACGGAGTACGCTGGTTAAACGATCATCTGTGGTGCCGCTACGATCTCCGAGTTACGGGATAGGATAGGATAGGATAGGATAGGATAACGCCCTTTATTCCCAAATCAGACGCAAGACGCGGCGATCTGTAACTAACTTACACGCTTACATGTTACAGACACTCTTACGTACAAAACAAACAACGCGCTGGACCCTCACTCAAAACATGCGCTGTAAAGGCAATTGCAGTCGCCTGTTAGAAACACTGAAAAGAAATTAAACTGCAGCTTTGAAAATTTAGCTAGACTGTCGGCATCCAATACCATTATACTGAAGGGAGGTAGGAAACCGGAGCACCCGGAGGAAACCGTCGGTGACCTGGAAAGTCTCGTAGGCCTCCTGCCTAATTTGAGTCCCGTTACGTTCGCCCCCATGCGGGAATCGAACAGCGGCCTAAGAAACTGGCGACTATAACCAACTGCGTCACTAGATTGCTCTGGGCGATCGGGATCGGGTTCAGGGGAATAGTGAAAAAATTGCGTACATGGGGACAGCTAGTGGACGGGCATGATTGTTGTGGTAACCCCGGGAGGGTAGACTAAGGATTAAAGTGGGTGAGAATTTTGGCCGGAGGAAGGGAGGGAGGGGAAGGGGAGAGGGATGGCACATAATAAATATAAAGTTTAAAAGGCACTGAATTTTTTAGTAAATAAAATAAATCTGCCCCAAAGTTGTCAAGAAAAAGGTTTGCCAAAGAAATTTCCGTCTAGGACACATACGACTCCCTACCGATGCATTCGCAGACCTTCCTGACCTCCGTCCCAATGCCACTGGAAGCCGCAACACCCACCAACTACCGGGTGTTGCGACTGACCGCAACGCTGGTCCGAGGGGGTCGGGAGGGTGGTACGACTGTCCGGTTTAGGGAGAGATCTGCCATTCTGGCCAGGAACGGCAAGTGGATTATAGCGGTCCCAGGGAACAGTCCGCTTTGGGTACTGCATTAGCTTGGTTATAAATCAAATATTCGTAATCAGTATTATATAACAAGCCTAGGTACCGTGCAGGTATTAAAAACAACAACAAATGATTGTTTCACTGTTCACTAGACAGTAATATTAAATAGTAACCCACACCAGTGCCTCAAAGGAAGACGCGTTATTGCTAATATCGCGTTGTCGTGTGCATATATGTCTCTACAGCATAGAGCGTTTCGCTATACAAATTTACTCTAAACCCAGTAGAATCAAAGGCGCTTGCATCTGGACACGCGAGCGCCTATGCATGTGACGCGTCTCCCTTTGGTTATCTATAATAAATATTTATAATAAATAACCAAAGAGAGACGTGTCACAGGCATAGGCGCTCGCGTGTCCAGATACAAGCGCCCGTGGATAGAATTAGGACGGTACAAGCTTTTTTTTTCTTGTCCATCTGTTCTTTAGAACAAATTTCTTGAGGAACACACAGACACCAGAACAAACAGGTAATTGTATGTTTTGAATGAGATTTTCACTGTACAGTCTTCAGTACTACATCACAAAGCATTGAATAAATCCTGTGCAGTCGAGTGGAGTATTTCCACTCCAAACTCTCGACCACTTCTCCAACGCGCACACGAACCCATCCTAAATTACTATTTACCCCTCAGAGAGGCATTTCAAAAACTGTTCCTTGAACTTAAAGACTGTCGACATCAAGTGCTGCGACGCCCTCTGCAGGTTACTGCCACCAATCTACGTAAGTTATTTAGTTATTCATTGCTTACAGGGTCCAGCGGATTGCAAAGAGCCGAATCAGGACCACAAAATAAAGATCACAACTTGGTTGAGAGAGGACTTACTCCCGATCCGCACAAAAGATCTGCTGATACAACCCTAGTGGTAACACTGAAGGCACCCCACCAGCCGGTCACCTTACAACAAAGGCATCCCACGCAGAATACCAGTCCACAATTTAGCCCTGTGCACCCCTAAAAGCAGAAGACGAAGCGCCAGGTCTGAAAAAACATATGTCGTGTCGCCTTGTCCCCGCATGAACTGATCTAAGGGCTCAAGGATCTCTCCAAAGAAGGAACCAAGTTACCTTCTGGCAGTCTCAAGGGGGACAATTTCTCCCCAAGCGTGAACAGTCACCCTCCACTCCGCCACCACTGCAACCCTGGCCATTCCACCCCCATCCCCACCCCCACCCCCCAAAAAAAACAACAAATAAAAAACAAACATGCATACAAGCCATTCAAATGTATTGCCAGACACACACACATAGCTCAAAATCAGCATTTCTTAAGCGTTACTTCGGTTGGCAGCGTTTTCACTCGGCTTTACCTTAAAATGCAGGGCCGGATCTGGGGGGGGGGGGTTCCTGGGTTCCGGAAACCCCCCCCCCCCCCCCTGGCCATTCGATGTACCTCACTCAGTCAGAAAAAAAATATATATATGGAGTTTTTTTAAAGCTCTTAATTTAGTTGACACTGGTGGTAAGTAAAACGTTCCTCATTCTACTCAAGTTCCTCGAGCGGACACGTTTTTGTCACCCCTAACCCCTTAAAAAATTTTTGGAACCCCCCCCTCCAAGAGTAAGTGATCCGGCCCTGAAATGGACAGCGCAAAACGTTTTTAGAAACTTGTGAATCACAGCAATCTTGACCTTTTAAAAAGTGCAAGTAGATTTTTTTTAAACTTAGAAGTAGGCAAAGTATCTCAATAGTAATAATAATCAAAATCGGTCCAGTCATTCTTGTGTAGTGGTGTTGGTGGTGGTGTTTTGGAGAGAAGAAGATAAAGTGATGGAGGCTAGGGCGATGAAGAAACGCTAACGAATACTATACAAATTATATATGGGCGGAAACGCGGAAATACGACTTTTCTACTGATATAATAATATCGGACATATCTGCTACAAAATAAAAATAATACGCAATTTAAGAGGGAGTTGGCTGCTGCTTTTAAGAATGTCACGAGTCTAATCTCGTAAAAACTCTTTAATTGAATACAATTATAAATCATAGTAATAATGACAAAGAAAGAACGACGTCTCCTCTTTCTAACGATATATAATATGACATGGTTACTATTATGGGTTTCGACTATGACGGACTAAAGTAGAAAACACCTAACACAACAACAATATTTACATCTAACCTCTTCTTACAACTTTTCCTCTGTTTCTCTTCCGATGTATGTCCCTATAAAACTAAAATTTAATTTAAGTATATACTAGATGGGGCCGGGTAGCTCAGTTGGTAAGAGCGTCTTGCTAGTAACCGAAAGGTCGCTGGTTCGAATCCCGGATTGGTCAAAGTGTGATCATATTATTTTCCCCTTTACCAACAACTGGCCCGCTGGTGTCAGTATAAATCGGTCCAGTAGTCACCTATATGCGAAAGTGTCGTGTGACTATAATCTACAAACAACAAGTATATACTATTAGAGAATGAACTATCTAAGGCATCGGAAAGTATCACACTTAAGGTGTTACAGTGGAAAATCTTTGCTATCGCCATCATCGACAATAATGTTCGTATCATGTGTTAATCTACGATTGCGTTACGACCGGCCAAACCAGTAAGCCTGTCAGCTTGGTCCGCAACAGCGCCGTGTCTTTATCAATGTGATAGGCATCGCGCTATTCTAAACATCACGCTCTCCTTTAAAACTGCTACATAAATCACAAATAAAGTTTACATATTCTAAAAGAGAATTTAATGCTGCGTCTAACGATTATATGCTTTAAGGGATCTGAAAAGTATAATATCAAATTATTGCCTACAGCTAGTTTAAACATAACAGAGAACAGAGTAAGGCCTAACGTATCGTAATGGTCAGAAATTCTTTGTAGCCCGCCCGGCTACACTTGACATAAGGAAAACAAAATAAATGTGTTTGGAATGTGTTTTAAAAAAGTACAATTGGGAGCGACGGACCTACCAACCGATCCAAAATCAATAAAAATCAGTTCAGCCGTGTTTGGAGGTCTTGAGCATAAACGTGTTTAGCAACGATTTGACCCCTGCGACCTTGACCTTGGCGGTAGAGCAAATATGGTGGCCCGACAGGCTGGCCACTACCCTATTTAATGTGCCTATGAAGTTTGGTCAAAAATCAGGCGATGAATTCAGTGGTTCTTGTGATATGGAGACTGCAACGGACCGACGAAAGGAACCGACAGGCGCCGCTAATTTCCCGAACAATTTCAAAATATTTTCCAGACGTACCTGGAAATACAGAGAGAGAGAGAGAGAGAGGGGGGGAAGAGAGAGAGAGAGAGAGAGAGAGAGAGAGAGAGAGAGATTGAGAGAGAGAGAGGGAGAGAGAGAGAGAGAGAGAGAGAGGAGGAGGAGGAGGAGAAGAAGAAGAAGAAGAAGAAGAAGAAGAAGAAGAAGAAGAAGAAATCCAATTGATATAAGCTAGATGGGCGATAAAAATTGAGAGAGAGAGAGAGAGAGAGAGAGAGAGAGAGAGAGAGAGAGAGAGAGAGAGAGGAGAAGAAGAAGAAGAAGAAGAAGAAGAAGAAGAAGAAATCCAATTGATCTAAGCTAGATGGGCGAGAAATTGAGAGAGAGAAAGAGAGAGAGAGAGAGAGAGAGAGAGAGAGAGAGAGAGAGAGAGAGAGAGAGAGAGAGAGAGGAGAAGAAGAGAAGAAGAAGATGATGAAATCCAATTGATCTAAGCTAGATGGGCGGAGAAATTGAGAGAGAGAGAGAGAGAGAGAGAGAGAGAGAGAGAGAGAGGAGAGAGAGAGAGAGAGAGAGAGGAAGAGGAGAAGAAGAGAAGAAGAAGAAGAAAGAAGAAAGAAGAAGAAGAAGAAGAAGAAGAAGAAATCCAATTGATCTAAGCTAGATGGGCGAGAAATTGAGAGAGAGAGAGAGAGAGAGAGAGAGAGAGAGAGAGAGAGAGAGAGAGAGAGAGAGAGAGAGGAGAAGAAGAAGAAGAAGAAGAAGAAGAAGAAGAAGAAGAAGAAATCCAATTGATCTAAGCTAGATGGGCGAGAAATTGAGAGAGAGAGAGAGAGAGAGAGAGAGAGAGAGAGAGAGAGAGAGGGAGAGAGAGAGAGAGAGAGAGAGAGAGAGAGAGAGAGAGAGAGAGAGAGAGAGAGAGAGAGAGAGAGAGAGAGAGATGTTTGAAGAACGTGTCGAGTGCAGAAAGGTCCGTGGACAAACCACAACGGGCGTTATACGCTGAAAGTGGCATCCTCGATAGCACATCGGGAGACAGCGTAAATGTGTATCATAACTATGCTATCTACAGCTTCGCTATGGAGGATCCACTCTCAGCGTTTACAATGCCTCCCTATGATACATAGGGCTGTACGCTTTTGCTATCACAGATTCACGTTCAGTGTGTATACCGACCTGCCCCTGTCGACAAACCTAGCAAAGATGAAGCGATCAGGAAGAACAGGGAGGAGAAAGGGGAACCAGAAGCAAGGTGAGAGAGAGAGAGGGGGGGGGGGTGGAGGAGAGAAAGAGAGAGAGAGGGAGGAAAAAAAAGATCATTTTATTTAACAAGGGTAAAAGAGTAAGCCATGGGTGTGATGTTTGACATCTTGCCCTTGGGGCTTCTTAAGAATAACAATTAGTATAACAAAATAACTTTATAATAAAAAAAATAATGTAAAAGAAAATAATGTAAAAGAAGAAGAAGAGGAGAGGGAGAGAGAAGAAGAAGAAGGAGAATGGAAACAGAGCGAGAGAGAGAGAGAGAGAGAGAGAGAGAGAGAGAGAGAGAGAGAGAGAGAGAGAGAGAGAGAGAGAAGAAGAAGAAGGAGAACATTGAGGTTTAACGTCTACACCCATTATTAGCAATATGGCAGACGGGGATCACCATCCCAGGGAAAGAGGGATAGGGACCTGAATCAACACTGAACCACCAGAGCAATCATACTGCTAAAATAGACAGTGAAAAATTGCCACATTTTATATCGCCCACCACGCGATTCGAACCTGGGTCATCAGTGTGCCAGGCACACTGAGAGTGGATCACTTGAGCTGCGGCAGTTGGAAGAGGAAGAAGAAGAAGAAGAAGAAAGAAGAAGAAGAAGAAGAAGAAGAAGAAGAAGAAGAGAAGAAGAAGAGAATGAATGAACATCGAAGTTTAACGTCTACACCACCCATTGGCGATATCGCAGACGGGGATAACCATCCCAGAGAGGAAGGGATAGGGAACTAAATCAATACTGAACCACCAGAGCAATCATACTAGAAATACGACCAGTAAAAATGGCCACAGACAATTATACAAGAAAGCTAAAAATAACTATACTCCGACTGTAAAGAGATGCAAGTCTGCCTACATACAAGATCAGATTGCTACCACAGCTGGTGACTATAGAAAGACTTATACCATCATTAATAGTTTCTTTGGAAGATAAAAGTCTTGTCCAGTACTGCCTTATATTAATGATCAATCTGCAGCAGATACATTGTCTACATATTTAGCTGACAAAGTCAGCCGGATATCGGTGAATTTGGACCATGCTTCTGGTGGTACACCCGAATCCGACATCAAAGATTCCGTGTCCTTTGCAGGTTCTCCGCTTGGACAGTTTCAGTGCAACGATGTGGAACAACTTAAAAAGCTGATAGCCAGATGATCTAATAACATATCTTGTGAAGTCGACCCTGCCCCAACAAAACTAGCTATTCAGTTTCTTGGCAGTTTTAATCAAGATCATTAATGCAAGCCACACGTCAGGCTGTGTCCTTCAAAGACCGACAGACGGGCAGAGAAGGGATGGTGGAGAGGGGGAGATAATTGTTCAGGGAAGGGTGGGGGGGGGGAGATAATACGAAAAGACGAATAAGGAGAATCGATCGAAGGTCGAGAAGCAAATTTGGAGAGATAGAATTTGAGGGAAAGGTTTGAGGTGGATGGGTGGGGTGGGGGTCCGTAGAAGGTAGGGGGGTAAAGGGGGGGAAGGGGTAGGGCAGAAGAGAAGAAAGCGGGAAATAACATTGGAGGGTGGACAGAGAGAGTGAAAGTTATATATTCACCAACCTGTACATGACCACCCCCGTTGGGGTGCCGGGGGTTTCAGTATAAATAGTATCCCCACTTTCTGGAAATTTAGTGCTTTAAATTCCCACTGTCGCTGTCTTTCTCATTCCTGCTCTGTTCTATCAATCTGCTATATTATCGTCTTCTTTGCTAGACCAGTCTCCTACCTTTTTTCTTGAAAACTCTTCCGGGACAAGACTCCTTGTTTGTGTATGAGGTCTGTTGGATCAGCTTGGGAATATTGGACGCTTTCTGCCAGGTGGTCACTAGGGCTTCCTATGATGTTATTATTTAGCAATGTAGGCATTTTATATGTATGTGTTTTGTTGATAATTTATAATGATGTTTGTATTCTATTTTGTTTTTGTAAACGGGGGTTCGATAAGTTGGGGTGAAGCCTCAGCCGTCCCCTGCGTGGGATGTCTTTATTGTAAAGTGACTAGCTGGTGGAGAGCTTTCGGTTTTACCACTAGGGTTGTTTCAGCAGATCTTTTATGCGGATCGGGGGTTGTCCAGTCCTGATTTGGCTCGGAAGAGTCCGCTGGACGTAAAGCAATAATAATGTAATGTAATATAATGTAATGTACATGAACGTCTATGTCCAAAATGTTACCCATCGTTTCCAAACATACACAATACAAGCCGACGTCCCCTCACCAAGCAAATTCGTCAAGAAATCATTCACAGCACATACCTCCCAACCACACACCCAAACAATCAAGAAGGCACACAAAATATAAGCGTTTATCAACCTCTTTATTGTGAATAAAATAGCAAAACAACGTTAGAACACTGACTGAGGAACTGCCCGTGGTGAAGCATGTCTCCATTGGCAACAGCTTTTCATTTGGACTTTTTTTTTTTTTACACAGATGTCTAAACACCACTAAAAGTGAACAGTTTTTATATTATATATATATATATTTTTTAAAACAAACTAAAATGTTGAACGAATGCACAAAGATACCATTTTTTGTGTGCAGATACACTAACTGATTAGCTTTGGCTTTCTTCCTGGGCTTAATCCAACAGGACAGCCTCCTGCTAAGCAGGCAACATTGATGCCAGCTGCGTGTCAGAGATGTTGCCAAGCATAGAATGTGTGCAGGTAGGCCTATGCACTCAACAACCTCCGACATTCAGAATGGGGTCAGCTTCGCTTTCAGGCCAGCTGTGCTGATGGCCTCTGTAATGTAGTAGCATTCCAACACGGCAACATAAGCAGGTGTCTATTTAAACTAACAATGAGATTTTCCCCAAACCAAATTGATCTGCAAGTTTGTAATCTTTGTTCCTCTTCATGAGCGCCAGCAATCGTGTACTGGGCGTACTGCACACGTTGACCATCGTCACTATCAATAATCATCATCCCCCTCACCTCCTCCCCCCAAAAAAAACATTTTGTAAAATCACATTACAAAACTCAGACGGAATGGCCACATCACCAGAGCATCAGGCCTTGTAAAGATCATCCTGCAAGGCACGGTGAAAAGGAGGCAGAAGAAGAGGGAGATAGAAAAAGAGGTGGGAGGACAACATTCAAGAATGGGCTGGCTTGACACTGAGCGAAGCCATGAGGGTTGCTGAGAACAGAGAAAGATGGAGTACGCTGGTTAAACGATCATCTGAGGTGCCCCAACAACTTTCGAGTTAAGGGATAGGATAGGATAGGATCACAGGGATGATCTTCCACACGTTTCAGCGTCACAGAGCCTTTCCAAAATTCACAGTGCGTGTTGCCCCACTGGACTAAAAATAAGATCAACCCCCACTCCTTCCCTTCACAAAAACAGCTTCTTTCAACGATTGATTGATTGATTGATTGTTGCTTTAGGTCCAGCGGACTCATCCGAGCCAAATCAGGACCGGACAACCCCCAATCCGCATAAAAGATCTGCCGAAACAACCCTAGTGGGAAAATTGAATGCCCTCCACCGGCCAGTCACTTTACAATAAAGACATCCCACGCAGGGGACGGCTGAGGCTTTACCCCAACTACTCGAACCCCCGGTTACAAAAACAAAATAGAATACAAACATCATTATAAATTATCAACAAAACACATACATATAAAATGCCTATAGTGCGAAATAATACAATCATAGGAAGCCCTAGTGACCACCCGGCAGAAAGCGTCCAACACTCCCAAGCTGATCCAACAGACCTCATACACAAACAAGGAGTCTTGTCCAGGAAGAGTTTTCAAGAAAAAAGGTAGGTCATTGATCTAGCGAAGAAGAAGATAGTATAGCAGAGTGATAGGACAGAGCAGGAATAGGAAAGAGTAAATGAGGAAGACAGCGACAGTGGGAATTTAAAGCACTAAATTTCCATAAAGTGGGGATACTATTTATACTGAAAACCCCCGGCACTCCAACGGGGGTACTGTTGCCGCAGTGAATCTGTCTTGCCTACAAAGGAAAGACAGTTTTCCCTTTATAGGTTTGAACAATCTACAGTGGCAAGATTGCTCATGACCCCAAGGGGTTTCTTTCAATGGTACTGTTTTGCTATAAATCGATAAATGCTTTTGTTCATGAGCCTGCTAACAGCAACAAAGTTGATTCTATGCACACAGCCCCGCAATGACTGTATACAGCACAGTCGTCTGTTTACGTAGCAAGGAGGAGAAGACGACCATTTAGAGCTTAGCGGTCAGTGTGAGCAACAAGTGAGTGCTCCTTTATTATCTTTTAATGTGACAACACTGATAAGTCCCATTGTCACGGCAAACAAAAATCCCTTAAGGCATAGCTCTTTAAGAAGAAGTTCTTTTTTTAATGCAAATTTTTGGTTACAAAATATGTTAATATGTACTGCTTTTTATGAAGTCTAATGTAAAAAAAAAAAAAAGGTCCTACTGCGCCTACAATAGATTTGAACCTAGCTGCGAAGTCCCAAATCGCCTAATTATATTCATTGCAAAACGAGATAACGTAAGTCTTTCTTGTCCTCAGTCAAACAAGAAAATCTGTGTTGCAGAAGAAAAAAAAATAAAAATAAAATAAAAGTTAAAAAAATTTAAAGGTGCACTCTGCTTGCATGAATGAAACATTTGTCTATGGCTTCCACAATTTTAGCATTCCGTCTTCCGAATACGTGCCAATGAGATTCTGATGCGGGTGATGGCAGATCCCAATCACATCTTTCTCGTGCACCTGAAAGAAAGAAAACAAATGTGAGAATTTTCAAATAAAACTGAGGGTGTTTTTTCTTCTTCAGGATGTTGCATTCAAACTTCTGCAATTCACTTGAACATTTGACCCACAGATGTTCTCCATGAAACACCTATATAGAGAACTTCTTCATCTAGTGTGTGTCTTCTCCTTTAGTTTTCTCCTCAAGGTTCTCATATCCAGAATTTAGGTTCCTGAACATTTTTTTTTCATCCAAGACAGGCCTTAACCGCAGGAAAGATGTTATTTCTGTAGCTGAATTCTGGGAATGGTTGGCGCTGAACCATAAGAAAACTCTTCAGTGACCACAGAGAAGATTTGAATTCGTGCATCAATTCTGTTTCACTTTGTAACGATCACAGTGCTGGATGTTGTGTGTGTGGGAGGGGTGTGTGTGTGTGTGGGGGGGGGGGGGTGTAAACAATTTTTTTTTTTTTTAACATGTTAACTAAATTAAACAAATTACAAAATAGGAAACTTACAGTGAGCGTTCTCTCCAGTTTGCCAGTGGAGATGCTGAAGCAGTACAGCACCATGTCCTCTCCCACACAGTAGATGAACTCTCCTCTGGGCGACAGCGTACAGCACACAAAATCTCCCCCCTCTCTCTTACCGCTGGAGAAACTACGCACGATCTGCACACAAAAACACAGCCGGATGCATAATGCCAATATTGACCACAACCAAATCTTATTATTGGGACCATTGTACTATAGTTAAGAGTCATTGGTAGCAAGGGGAGACATATCTTGAACTGATCTGTTTTGGATCATTCCCTTATCCATTGGAGGATCTATTGTATGTGTTTACTGATTTAATTATTTGGCAACCTTAAACAATGCTTTTCCAGCTTAAGAGCTGCTCAATGCGCTGGACGACACAAGATCTAACCCAAGCTGAGGCCCGGGTCAGCAACTTGCAGCCTTTGTGCGCACCGTTTGATGCTCAGATAACTGAGCCCAATCCTGGGGGAGCGGGTATGGGGAGAAGGGACCTAGTGCTTGCTGGGTGTATTTGTGGTGCTCACACTCACCCGTCTAGGACATGAGCGTCAGGATCTTTCAAGTCCACACAACGGAATGCAGGCGTGCACAGACTAGACCTCAGCTTATACTCTCATCCAAAGTAGTAGGGGCACAGTATCTCAGGGTGCTGTCATTCCCCTCCTCCTTTCCCTCACCCACCCTCATTTACTCTCCTCTCCCCTCCCCACTCCAGGCAGTCAACCAGCTTCAAATCAATGCCCATAAAAGCTGCAATGTTATTGCCTTACATGCAACGCTTCAATTGTTTTGCCTTTTCTTGTGCGTGTGTGTGAGGGGGGTGGGGGGGGGGGGGAGAAAGAGAGGAGGGGAGAGGGGAAGGGGGGGATTACATCTCTGAGCGACTGAGGCAACTGTTTCTCAGGGTGAATGTTATTGTCGTTTCCGCACTGCAGGCCTTCAATGGGCTTGGGACCACTGCCTGTACAGGTTTCAATGTTATCGCCCGACAGTCAATGCTTCAACTGTTTTGTGGTTGCATGCGCTACTGAACCCACGTCGCATCTAATAATATGATCTGATAATCAGACAGCACCTAGAAAGGATAGTCTTCCCAAGAAGCTGTCTTAGAAGCCTCTCTCTCACCTGCCCCTGAAAGTTGATGATGACGACAGTGTTGGAGCGGTTGCAGACGACAAACTGCTCAGCGTTTTTCACCATGGGGTGAACGCTGTGCACGGTGATTTCGGTGCCGACCGTCCCACCCAGAGATTTGAATGTGTTGGCGCACTCGGTGGTCTTCACCGACCACACCTTGATTGTGCCGTCTGAACTGGCGCTGTACACAAAAATAGTTAGTAATTGTTTATAGGGTCCAGTGGACTGCAAAGAGCCGAATCAGGATCACAACTTGGTTCAAAGAGGGCTTACCCCTGATCCGTATAAAAGATCTGCTGAAACAACCCTGATGGTAACACTAAAGGCATTCCACCAGCCGGTCACTTTACAATAAAGGCATCCCATGCCGGGGATGCTGAGCCTGTAACTCTAATTTATCGAACCCCCGTTTACAAAAACAAAATTGAATATAAACATCATTATATAATATTAACAAAACACATACATATAAAATGTATACATTGCTAAATAATAATACCATAAAAAGCTATAGTGACCATTTGGCAGAAAACGTCCAATATCCCCAAGCTGACCCAATAGACCCCCATACACAAAAGAGGAGTTAGTTATTCATTGCTTACAGGGTCTAGCGGACTGCAAAGAGCTGAATCAGGACCACAAAATCAAGACCACAACTTCGCTGAAAGAGGACTCACCCCTGATCCGCATAAAAGATCTGCCGAAACAACCCTAGTGGTAACACTAAAGGCACTCCACCAGCCATCACTTTACAATAAAGACATCCCACACAGGAGACGCTGAGGCTATATTCTAATTTATCGAACCCCCGTTTACAAAAACAAAATAGAATATAAACATCATTAGAAAATATCAACAAAACACATACATATAAAATGCCTACACTGCCAAATAATAGCATAGGAAGCCCCAGTGACCACATGGCAGAAAGCATCCAATATTCCCAAGCTGATCGAACAGACCTCACACACAAATGAGAAGTTTTGTCCTGGAAGAGTTTTCAAGAAAAAAGGTAGGTGACTGGTCTAGCGAAGAAGAAGATAGTATAGCAGATTGATAGAACAGAGTAGGAATGAGAAAGAACAAAGGAGAAAGACAGCGACAGTGGGAATTTAAAGCACTAAATTTCCAGAAAGTGGGGATACTATTTATACTGAAACCCCCCGGCACCCCCACGGGGGATACACAAATGAGGAGTTTTGGGAGAGTTTTCAAGAAAAAAGGTAGGTGAATGGTCTAGAGAAGAAAACACGATTGTTAGAACAGATTAGGAATGAGAAAGAACAAATAAGAATGACAGAAACAGTGGTAATTTAAAGCACTAAATTTTCCACAAAGCGTGGATATTATTTATACAGAAAACCCCGGCACCCCAACGGCTTCGTGAAAGTTTGAAAATATTAAAATATACATAAATAAGAATCCACTTTCAAGATGAATTATTGTCCTCATTCACGAAAAGAAATTTAACAATAACAACAATTTTAAAAAACCATAAAGGAAATTTAACAATAATAATAACAATTAAAAAAAACCATAAAGGATAAACCATCTCAAGTGCTTTTTCCTTCAATTAAACTCAAATGAAAGTGATCGCTGTTACAGAAGGTGGAAGAGAAATCCATTTTCAATTGTGAAAGTTACATTGACTACATCCAACATCAATGTTGAAGGGAGGGGGGAAACTAAAGTACCCGGATAAAACCCCTGTTGACCCGGAACAGGTCTAAAAATCATTGTAATAAATAAATAGACTTTAAACATAAAAACGGTAAAACTGTTAAGAACTGGAAAAAAATATGATTGGAGAGACCCATGGACTATTTTCAGCTGCTCTATAGATGTGCCAATACCTGGTAAAACTAAGTTAACAAAGCAACACACAGTCACAGACATGAAGGTGAAGATATTGTGCAGTAGCACCGCAAGTCTTCCAAACAACAACGTTCGCGGTCACCTTCCAACATGCGTGCAAAAGGGCAGAGTTCACATTTGGATAGAATGTCTATGCCTCAGCTGGTGTTTGGCATGGTAAATCACCGGGGCACTGGAGGATTAGTATGGGCCACAGAGACAGCCCAAACAATGGACAACCCAAACAATAGACAACCCAAACAATTGTAATCTCATAACCCTTATAAAGTGCACTTGATAGGCAACCCAAACAATTTCAGTCTCATGACCAATTTAAAGTGCATTTGAAAGTTAACAGTACACAGCAATAGATGGAAACTGCATAGTCACTACAAACTAATTTTATATAGCGCTTTTCCACCTCAAGAGTTGCTCAAGGTCAATGCGTCGGCTGATGCAGGATCTAACGCAAGGAACTCACGTGCTGGCAATAAATAAAGACCAACAGCTGAAATGTTCATCAAGCGGCGTTGGGCTAGGCAGATATTACAGCAGTGAAGTGCATGCTGGCGTGAGGGTTCGACATTTTACGCACCATTCCCAATTTTGTATTGGCGCAGTTGTTGCACTCCAGAACTGAACACTGCTATGGTTTTTTAATTGTGTCTCAGTTGATTATTCGCCATCCTGGCTAGGCAGCAGTAGTCTGTACTCTGGGAGTGTCTTCAGCGTGCAAGGTTAGTGATACACGGCAAAATTAGCTTTGTTCCCCTACAAAGCCATCTCAACCATCTATCTGCCTTACAGCTCCGACAGGCTGTGTGCTTCAAATCAAATAAGACATGCTGGGAAATACATATAAAAATAAATGAATAAATAAATGAACACAAAATCAAGTAAAGAACATTTTTAACAATAAAGAAGTAAATGAATATCTAATAAAATAAATTAACAAAGATATAAAAAATAAATAAATAAAAGATAAAGAAATTATAAAATATTTTTTAATGTAAAACAATTAAAAAAAATAAATAAAAAGATTAAAATAAAATGAATACATATTTTTTTAAAGACCATTTACCTGATAACCTGGTGGCCATCCTGGTTAAAGACAGCGTCATTGACAAATGAAGTGTGACCTCTGAACTCCTTCAGCTGTTTGCCCGACTTCAGCCCATGAATTCTGAAATAACAACACACACACACACACAAACATATATATATATATATATATATATATATATATATATATATAGTAACAACTTTATTTTATTTTTTTTTTTTTTTTTTTTTTTTGCCAATATGTTGGAGACCCTGTCATTCACTATTCGGTCATCTACAGAGATAAGTTTAAAATACGCACACAGGGACACTTGCTATAAATAACACACATACACATTTTAAAAAAAACCAACACACACACACACAAAAAACACAAAACAAACAGGCACACAACACAACGCACTATACCTGATGGTCATGTCAAAGGAGGCACTGAGGAGCTGGCTGTTGTCTTTGGAGAAAGAGACGCAGGTCACACCTTTGCTGTGGGCCTTCTCAAACTTCCTCAAACACTGCCCTGTGGTGATCTTCCATACCTGCACAGGTTTGATCGTACAGGTTATTTTCAATACCGGCATACCTGGTCAACGAGCTGTTCAAGGTGCAGGCCTTTGATACAACAACCAAGACGATTTCAGGCATGCCTACCCCTAATTTCGAATTTCAGGAACACAAAAAGTGAATTTCAGGAACAAATAATAACTTTCCGGAACAAGCAAAAAAAATGTTTTTGTCAATCTGTCTACGCTTAATGAAGGGGTATTTTTGCGTCCACTCCACTCTGTAGCATAGCGAACGTTTCTTGGTAGAAGTTTCTACAACTGATGCGACTTTTCTCTTACTCGCCATTTTAAAAACAGATGTAAACACAGCCGCGCATGCGCAATCGACTAAAAAAAATCTCGCTAGACTTCAGTTACGATGCAAATTAGCGTCTGCTAGGCCTAGTTTTCGCAAAAGGACAGCTAGAAATCAGAAAGAATTACGTATGGTATCTTAACTTTGTCAAAATTAAAATATCCGGAACACGAAAATAATTTACGGATTTTACGGAACAGCCATATTTTTTTCTGAATTTCAGGACTAAATCCGGAAATTCAGGAACGGTAGGCATGCCTGCGATTTATTGTCCCCAGTTTTACACCAGGAAATTTGACATTAGTTAGTTAGTCAGTTAGTCTTTGTTTATAGGGTCCAGCGGACAGCAAAGAGCCGAATCAGAACCACAACTTGGTTGGAAGAGGACTCTCCCCCGATCCGTATAAAAGATCCGCTGAAACAACCCTAATTGTAACACTTGAGGCATTCCACCAACCGGTCACTTTGCAATAAAGCCCTAGTGACATCTGGCAGAAAGCGTCCAATATTCTCAAGCTGACCCTGTACACAAATGAGGAGTTTTGGCCTGGAAGAGTTTTCAAGAAAAAAGGTAGGTGACTGGTCTAGCGAAGTAGATTGTAGATTGATAGAACAGATCGGGAATGAGAAAACATGCGGGTAACATGACATAACCATGACAACATTGATTGATTGATTGATTGATTGTTGCTTTAGGTCCAGCGGACTCTTCCGAGCCAAATCAGGACCGGACAACCCCCGATCCGCATAAAAGATCTGCTGAAATAACCCTAGTGGGAAAATTGAACGCCCTCCACCGGCCAGTCACTTTACAATAAAGACATCCCACGCGGGGGACGGCTGAGGGTTTACCTCAACTACGCGAACCCCCGGTTACAAAAACAAAATAGAATACAATCATCATTACAAATCATCAACGAAACATATACATATAAAATGCCTATATTGCTAAATACTAACATCATAGGAAGCCCTAGTGACCACCCAGCAGAAAGCGTCCAACACTCCCAAGCTGATCCAACAGACCTCATACACAAACAAGGAGTCTTGTCCAGGAAGAGTTTTCAAGAAAAAAGGTAGGTCATTGATCTAGCGAAGAAGAAGATAGTATAGCAGAGTGATAGGACAGAGCAGGAATGGGAAAGAGTATATGAGGAAGATAGCAACAGTGGGAATTTAAAGCACTAAATTTCCAGAAAGTGGGGATACTATTTATACTGAAACCCCCGGCACTCCAACGGGGGGAACTGTTGCCGCAGTGAATTAGTCATGCCTACAAAGGCAAGACAGGTTTTCAACTGGGGCTTTCACTGTTCCCTTTATAGGTTAGAACAATCTACAGTGACAAGATTGCTCATGACCCCAAGGGGACCATGACAACAATCATAGTCAATGAATTAAACAATAGATATAACATCATCCATTCACATCAACATTCCCACACACTCCAGCAATCAAACTATCAAGAAATAACATTACTCAACAATTAAAAATGTACAGTCAATGAATACAACATCAGATATAGCATTACCATTCATTCACATCAACATTCTCAGACACCCCAGCAATCAACCTATTAAGAAATAAATGTATTAAGGCAATAAGAAAATGTACAGCGCTATACATAGCATGCAACCAGGTTAAGACGCTACTAAAAAAATGGTATTATAACAGTTAAATATATACGACCCAGAAGAAGAAAAAAATTAGATAAGACAATTTCATTGATGGCACTAATCAGACCTTAAATATTTTCATCCATTGAGATCCAGTCTGCACAAAATAGTTTCTGGTACGTGTGAGATTTCCGAGACAGAAACGCAGGAAGGCCCACAACCCAATACCATTTGCTGATTTTGACCAAGTTGAAGAACTATGAGGGGACGAGCTGGGAGGGGATGGGGATGGAGGAGTACATCGGATGAACTGCGTGTGTGGGTGAGAAATAAAGACTCCCTTTGATTTTCTGTCACCAGAGGCCAGCATATCAGAGTCAAGGCTGAAGACAGAGAGACAAGGAGAGTAGAGCAAGAGACAGAGATAAAGAAGGGAGAAAGAGAGGGAGAGAGAGGGAAGGAGAGGGAGTGAGATAGAGATAGAGAGAGAAAGAGGGAAAACAGAGAGGCAGAGCAAGAATGGATGGAGGCGAGGAAGCCCTAGAAAGAAAAAGAAAGACTGACTTTGATTTTTCCGTCTTGTGAACCTGAGGTTAGCATTTCTGAATCTCGACTGAAGGCCAAACACAGCACTGCATCGTCCATCATCATAAAGTTCTCCTGAAATAATACATTGAAAAAATATCATTATATAACACAAACAGTCACTGGCAATCTGCTACATGAACATCAACTATGTAAGCATGGACAAAACTAGGCTGCTAACATCGTTCTGGCCCACAGTAACTCCAATAGCTTAGTTTTCTCCATTAGAACATAAACTTTGTTCTTACCAGCAATGTCGACTCAAGTCGCCTGGTGTTCAAAAGGACGAAAAAAAAAAAGACAACAATGGGTTACAGATCCTTCACAATATGTGGAACACCCTTCTTCAAAAAAGTCACTAAAACTAATCTATCCTGAACATACTTTTGTCATGAAGGCTCAGAACCGTATACCAGTCAAATGGATCTTTTTACTGCCTCAACCATGTTATCATGTATAGAGCTACATTATAATTATATCATAATATATATGTACATCATTAGTCATTTTTTTAATTCTTTTCTTTAAATCTGTGGCTGGCATTGCTTTTAAAAAAAATATATATATCTTTCGCTCCCCTGCATGCGCAACGAGCAAGTCTACCCACGTGGATGGTGGGGCTATACAAGACAACCACTTCCAACACCAACTAAACTAAAGCAATAACGAGTGAAATCAAAACCAACCTGGGCTTGGTATCTCAAATCCTTTCTGATCTTGGCCGTGGTGAAGTTCCAAACTTCGATGAACCCGTCCACTGAGCCAGTCACCAGGTATTGGCCGTCCGGAGAAAAGCGAGCACACTCCACATACGCTTTGGACCCAAACTGAAACAACCGCCACAAACGGCTTTCAAATTTGGCCCAAATGTGCGCACACCCTCCCATTCCTTTACCATCTCGAATGCTCCCAAGATTATTTTGTTTGGTTTTGTAAAGTGTCAAATGAAAACTGGTGGTTTTCGACCCGCACAGATTTGGTTAGGTTTTCTTACACGGCCCGATGGTGCAAGATTTTCCACACAAAGGCAATAAAATGCCTGCCACGGGCACAGACCATATCTTGGTTTAATGCTCTCATCCAGACAAGTACGACCCATGAAGTGGTCTTGCTTTAGGATAGGGGAACGGAGTTGATGGCTTACCTTGATGGTCTTGCTGAGCTGTGTGGGATATTTCTCCTCTTCCTGCTCCTTCACGGCAGCCTTGCCTCGAAACACATCAATGGTAGTACCTGAACGTAAAAGAAATCAGTATTTCAACATTATTCACTTTCCCCATCCTGAACCTTAACTGCCACTTTGATTTCCACACAAAATGTGTGATCACAGCGCTGCATTTTGATTCCATCACATATTAAAAAAAAAAAATTTTAACATTGCTGAAATGCCTGACTTTGTGTTGATCATTATTGCAGCAAAATTTGTGGGTTTCACTTTTCAAAAACAAGGCAATGTTGTTTATGAACTGCCAAGATCAACACACATAAAACTGATAGTAAAAAAACCAGCCTGCCGTCTTTTCTGAAGTGAACTGAAACTGGTTTCTGACACAGCAGAGTTCTCTATGATGTCCCTTTCTATTTTGGTACTCGGTGATTCATGCTTAATAAATTCTGATTGATTGATTCATTCATTGGATAATCCAATCTGTCTGATACTTCTAGGCCCACTGTGCACATGCACATATATAGTCTATTACCCAAAAATCAAATAAAACACCACAATGAACTCACCTGCAGGTAGAAGAACCTACTGTTGCAGTCATTTCAAAACTTTTCCCAAGAACGTCATAATAATAATAATAATAATAATAATAATAATTTTTAAAATAATAATACAGGGTTCTATCACGCGTTTTTTCTTCAATGGAACTCAAAAGCGCAGCAACGATCTGAAGAGATTGCAATTACATAAGGCAAAAGAGAAATCATATTTTATTTTTGAAATTTAGATTGACTGCATCCAGTACCATTATTCAGAGCTGCCAACACCCCCCCCCCCCACCCCCACCCCCTCCCAAAAAAAAATTGTGTAGCAGAAGATATCAATTTGTGTAGCATTTGCAAAATTTGTGTAGCGTTTCGCAAAAAACGGACTGAGTAGCCACATATAAAAGAAAATAATGGCTGTACTTTCCATTTCGAACAATTCTTTTATTGCAGATACAAATTAATTTTTTTTAAAATAATAATAATGAAACATTACTGCATATAGAAATAGCAGGATTCAGATTGCAACGCGAATATTTAACTCAGAACTGATTCAGACTAATGATTTTCACTTTAAATGGCCCAGTAATAGGCCTACAAAGCTGATTGTCCAAGCAACACAAAACAAGACGGAACTGCTTCAAACCGGCTGAAGCTGGTTTAAGCGCGAATCGTACACTTTCTAATACTTCCCAGCAATAGGCACCCGAAATACTATCAAAATCCACTGTAAATAATAATAATAAATAAATAAATTTAAAAAAAAAAAGAAAAAAAAAGCGTAGCATTTGTGGTATTTGCGGAGTCGCGGAGCAAATGATTTTTTGCGTTGCATTTTCCGCAAATTTCGTAGCAGTTGGCAGCTCTGATTATTGAAGGGAGGAAAGAAACCGGAGTACCCGTACAAAACCCTCTGTGACCTGTGCAGTCTCGTACCCAAGTCATGGAAGTTCGCCCCACATGGGGTTCAAACCCGCGACCTTTGGCATAGGAATCTAGCACCCTATCATCTGTGATACCATGTCCACCACCAACCCTCCCAACCCCCCCCCCCCCTTTCCTCTCTCTGCCAAGAAGACACGAGAACTGTTTGTTGCCTGCACCATCAACCACTTACTCACCTATCTACATTTCTTTTTTGCTTACCTGGGGGTAGAAGACCTTGGTGTTGTTGCCATTTCAAAGCCTGGCCCAGCAATGCCAGCAAACGGGACGGCGGCACCACATTGACCTCGCCAGCCAAAGCCTGAGCTATGGCTTGTCGTCGCTTTTCTTTGGTCTGTCCATCCACATATGCCTGGCGGAAGAGAAGAAGAAGAAGAAGAAAGTAAACCATAGGGCTGAGGAGCTTGCAACAGCACTCACCATGCAACAGTAGTATGGAACAAGAGTAGTATAAGTACGTACATGCATACCACAGGCGCATGTATATGGACACACGAGAGTCAACGATAACACCTCCCTCTCTCTTTCTCTCTATTCTATGCATTAATTTCCAGATATCAAACTAGTCTCAACAAAAATCGCGGGTCATCGCATTTTTCAAAATATATATGAACGAACTAGAACATGTCTCCTGAAAGGAGGCGACTTGATCGGTTCAACAGCGGTTCATGCAAACAATCAAAGTCATAACTATGCACAATCTATTTTCAAGCTCGTTCAATTTCTGAATACAAACTGTAAGAAAACTTCATGTTTATCATGATCACGGGATGGACGTAGAATATAGGAGAAGTACAGCATGACGGCAAATGTTACTGTTGCCTAGACATATCAGACCTATTCCTGAGAACTTATTCCTATTTCGTTTCCGTTGGAAAGAAGTTGTAGTTGCAATAAGCCCACATGTCACAGACCTAACTTCCAACAAGTAATCATTAGAAACGTTACTATTGTTTTTTTTGTTTTTTTTAACAATTTGACTTGTGTGCGGTACGTGTTAATGCATGTGTAGATGTACACTGGTTAGCACTGTGCAGTGCTTGTGTGTGCCTCTCAATCTCTTTACCTCTCTGGGATCAAAATAGGACCTGGCCAGCATGTTTTCCAGATGAATGTAGCGGTCAGCCTGTTGGTGCTTGAGCATGATCATGGGGTCCGTCTGCCTCAGCAAAGACCTGGCGGCTCCCAGCTCTCTCAGTTCTATCAGCTCCAGCACAATCTGACATCAACACAAAATCCTATGAGGACAATGTCTGACATCAACACAAAATCCTATGAGGACAATGCCTGACATCAACACAAAACCCTATGAGGACAATGCCATCAACACAAAACCCTATGAGGACAATGTAGGACATCAACACAAAATATAATGTAAGGCAAGTTCAATATACTATGCGAGTGTACTAGAAAAGATAAGGGTTAACCAAATATAGATAACTTGATACAAGCTGCAAGAGCGCTTACTTGCTCATAGAGGTCAATGAGCTTGTTGTCCGGCAGCTTGAGGGTCTGGATGGCATGAAGCACTGTGTCCCAGTGACCAGCCTGGATGTCAGCCATAAAACTCTCCACAGAGTCCACTGTGTTCAGCGATATACCGCTCTCCTCCTGTGTGACAACAAGTTATGCATCAATTAGTTCATTTTAGTATAGTTGTCATGGACCAGTATTACAGTTATTCGAGTCCGATGATATTATATTATTGTTAGCTTATTTTCTTGTAAGAAGATATTGGTAGCTGCTGTTAAAGCTAAATTGCGATTGGTTGAGCTGAACACATGAAAGCTCACTAATGTACATTCAAACAATATCTATGTTACACTCCGTTCGATGTTGGTGATTTCCTATCAGTATCTGATTCAGCCCCGATGCTTGAATTCCTGATAGTTGTGTAACTCAGATTCGTTTATTCACGCAACCCGTCCAAACAGCATACAAGTCACAAAGTCGACGTATGAAGTTTTCCACTTTTATTCAGCACACACCAACAACTGCATACAATTCTCAACTCAACTCAACAACTTTCACAGCAACTCTCCAAATCACTATCAACAACTTTACTATCTCTCAACAGCCACTCGGCACACGATTAAATAACCTCTCTCTTTTCTCGAACAATTTGGTACACGGTAGAAATGACGCACTGCCACCAATCGAACTAAAGATCGTCATCACTGGCTTACGTCATACACATTTCCTCTACTTCCGGGAACATTCACGACCTTCGATATCCATCGGGAAATTTCTATCGACAGTAATAAACATGCAGATCCCGAAAATTCTCCAACAATATCGACTAACGCAAATCATCAACGTTATACAAAGCCTCTCCTAACAACAATGCAAACTCAAATCAAAGGTAAATAAACTCCATTATTGAATGCTTTGCAAAACGAAACGATTAGATCTATCGTGCGCGCTTTAGACACACTTTCGTTCGTTTCAACGTAACATAACCCCCCACTCAAGAAGAAATTTACTTAATTTCTTTCAACAACGTTGAAACGTAATGCACAAACAATGTACAGAATTAAAACTTACTTCAGACTGTCTCATTTACTGTCAATGTTCACAGTTCATTCACACAAGGTCAATGTTTCTCATCTGCAAGTCTCTTTAGATATTGCCAATGTTCTCCACACAGTCAATGTTCTTTCAACCGCAAGGAAACGACGCCCTCGTCAGTTGCGGTCGTCATCGGCCCAGGGTCAAAGACAGTGATCTTGTGGGCTTTCCTGGAGTCAGTGCCTCCTCCGTTGTCTTCCTCTTCCGTCGGATGTCCGACGCAGTCGACGTTGTCAGCTCCCAGAATGCATTCGCTGGGTCTCACGGTCAGGTTGGCTTCTGTGAGACGGTGAAACAGCTCCCTCAAGGTCTGCAGATGCTCCTTCCAGGTCTGGGTGTGGACTTCATGTTTGACCAAAGTCGTAGAGCCTGGGACATCGCTGAAGCTATGGGGAAATTCGCCCATAAGGCCCTTGAGCTCCAACTTTTGACCTTCCGTCAAGCCTGGTCCTAGCTTAACGTCATTGATGCCTTCTTTGCTGTGGAAGTCTCCCAGTTCCAACAGTTCTTCGCTGTCAAAGCTGTCGTCGGTCACAGCTGCTGTGGCTGCGTGCACAGTCTCTGGTAGCCTTTCCACGTACAGTTTAAGGAGGTTGGCGTGGTATATCTTGGAATGCTGGCCGACCTTCACCTTGTAGTCGTTGATCCCCACCACGGTCTCCACTTCGTACGGGCCTTTCCACTGCATCAGCAACTTATTGTGATCAGTAGGTAGCAGCACCAGCACTTTGTTGCCAGGTTTAAACTTCCTGCTCACAGCCCTACGATCATAGTAGTGCTTTCCACAGTCTTGGGACTTCCTCAGGTTTTCTCTGGCTATCTCGAGAGTCTGCTCCAGCTTCTCCCGTAGCTCAAACACGTACTGGTAGCTGTTCTTCACCTCTGGGGTGTCTACTTCTTTCGTCCACAGTTCTTTTAGGATGTGCATCGGCCCTCGGATGGTTCTTCCGTACAGCAGCTCGAACGGAGAGAAGCCGGTGGACTCCTGCGGTACTTCTCTGTAGGCGAAAAGTAAGGCGTTGATATAGCGATGCCATTGTCTGGGCTGCTCGCTGCACAGTTTCTTCAGGGTGGACTTCAACGTAGCATTGAACTTTTCGACAAGCCCGTTGCACATTGGATGGTAGGGTGTCGTAGTCAAATGCCGGATGCTCAGCAGTCTGTTGACCTCCTTCATACAGTCAGAGACGAACTGTGTCCCGAGGTCTGTCAGAATTTCTTCAGGCACTCCAAGTCTACTGAACATGTCCACCAGTGCCTCTGCTACAGTTTCAGTGTCAATCTTCTTCAGCGGCACTGCTTCTGGGTACCGAGTCGCATAGTCCACTAAAGTCAGTACCCACCGATGACCTTCTTCACTCGGAGGTCTTATTTCGCCGATTAAGTCTAAGGCCACCCTCTTGAAAGGTCGGTCGATCAGAGGCATCCTCTGCATAGGCACTTTCGGGACCCTTCCTCGAGGTATGGTCTTCTGGCAAATGTCACATGATCGGCAGAAACGGCTGACGTCCGCATGAAGTCCTGGCCAGTAGAACACCGCCTGGATTCTGTCTGACGTCTTCTTGATGCCTAGGTGACCTCCCATGATTGAGTCATGCGCTACTTCCATCACCTGGCGCCTTAGGGGTAACGGTACCAATACTTGACGTAGTGGTTTCCCTCCGTTGACCCTCGGGTGCTGGAAGATTCGATACAGGATCTTGGCCTTCACCTCAAAGTAGACCGTACCACTGCCTTTGGTCACGTGGTCTTGGCGGTTCCTGTACTTGTTTAAAGTACTTTCAGCTTCCTGGAGCTGGATCAGCTTATCTCTGTCCACGATGGCAGCTTTAGAGTTGTCGGCGACCTTCAGTGGCGTAGACGTCTTGTCTCTCTTGGCCTGGGCCCTGGTTGTAACGGCACCGACGATCTCTGGTCGGCAGGGCTGAGCCGGAGTAACCACATTGTCCCGTAGCAGCTCTGTAAGGTCTCCATCGGGAAATGGCAATGGATCCTCCTCCACAACTTCGACGTGTTGAGTTGAGGCAGGACTCCACTCTGGATCGGGGTCGTCGGGTCGTCTCGCGCCGTCGATATTCCCGATCATCAAATCATACAGCGGCTTCTTCAGGCAAACCGCTTCGACTTCGCCTATGTAGAAAGGGGTGTTGACATGAATTTTTGCAACTGGCGCTTTCACACATTTGCTGTCGGCCATAAGTGTCCATTTTGAATCGCCAGTGAACTGTTCTTTAGCGATTAGGTCTTCTCTGACGATGACCCCACTGCAGCCAGAGTCTCTTAAGACAGTCACTTCATGATTTCCGACGCGTCCCTTTGAAACAGGCATGTTCTGGACGGTCACAGCTGCGCTGGCGACGACGGGGATGGATTTTCCGTTGGCAAGGAGAAGTTGGCCATCGGTCATGCACTCTTGCACGTCCGCAGGAGTAGCTGTGCGCTTGGTCTCACTCGGAAGAATGACGCTCCCGCCGCACACTTGATGGTCAGATCTACTGGTTTGCCGTTGATTGGAGAAACGTCTCTGTCGGTTGCCCACCGCTGCATTGTCCGTACTGCTCCGCTGTACGCTATTTCTGCTTTGAGGGCAGCTGGCAGCTCTGTGGTCTGTAGCGTTGCAGATGAAACAGCCTCTTGAATGCCCTTCCCTGGGAGGAGGCGTGGAGTCCGTCTGTCTCTGGCTCTGGCTCTGGATTTTCACCCTGTTGCATTGGTCAGTCGCAAAGTGCTGCATAGGGAAGCAAGATACAGTACCACTGAGAGAGAATGCCCTAACAAGCTTTTAAAATATCTTTGGTGAAAGTCGTTCATTCTGCAGACTGATTATCGGCCCTTGTCTTACTTGCGTTCGGGTCAGTTAAAAAATGCTTGAATCACACGCTGGGTATGAGCATTCCAAGAGTTTCAGTTTGAAATTGAGTCCTTGCCTGGTACTGCCAATGATTTTGCAGATATGCTGTTTAAAGTCAAATGTTGATCAGTGTATCCCATAGAGTCTGTGGGGAATGAACATGCAGTATATTTCCGCTGCTGTATATTAATAATATTAATTATGACAAAATCAATTTGGAATGCTGAAAAATGATCTTTATTGTATCTTAATAGATTTTAATATTGTTTGTGTCGTAGTATTATGACTGGATGTGTACTATACATTTTTATTGATAATGTCTTTTAAGCTTCGTGTGAATGAGTAATGCAGTCATATTTACATTTAATATAACTGAAAGTGTTCGGTTTTTCACTTGTCTGTTAAGATTTTAGGTGGATAAAAACTGTAGTATCTTTCGGGTAAAAATCGACACACCACAGTCCACCCAACTGTGAATGGGCACCTGGCTCTGTTAGGAATGGAGGAGAAGGTAAGGCAGGGAAAGAGAGGAGAGGGGCACTGTCCTCAGTAAGCTGGTCCATGGAAAAGAGAAGGTCCCAAAGACCTCTCTCCCCAACGATCAAAAGGTTGCGGGAACACCTTTACCTTTGGCACAACAGGCAGTCAAGACTTTCGCCTACACGTTAATGTGCCTAATTATGACCGCACAAAGCTAATGTCGCACTGTCCATTTTAATAATCACTTAACGAAGTGTGAGCTTGACACCAGTTGAAAACCAAGCTAAACTTACCTGCAGCACAGAGAGAGTTCGAAGGAGGTTGTTTTCCTTCAGATACTGCTCAATCAAACGCACCACACTGGTGACAGACGGAAAAAGATCACTTTTTCGACAGCACTAAACAACAAACAACACAATGTAGAATCACATCCTGTCACTGTCAGAACCCAATGGAAAGAATGTAAAATACTGCAATTCAGTGATAATTATTACGCACAGATGTGCACATGTGCACCTTCTAGACAACTTCGCTCTTCCTCTGACACCCATCTGCTTGCAGGCATGTGTACAAAGTCATAGGGTGAACGTGCTTTCTCTTACCAGGGCCCTAGTATTTGGAACAAACTGCCCGTTTCTCTTAGAAATTCATCTTCAATTCAGTCATTTAAATCCTCTCTTAATACTAATTATATTTCTACCACCGATTAAAATCAATAAAACAGATCTTCAAAGTCATAGTTTGCGTTTGAGTGTGTGAGCGTGAATGAGTGAGTCATTAGTTTTTAATATATAAGCTTACTGTTAATACAATAATAGTTATTAACTTAAGATAATGAGTTTTCCTCATTCTGTTTTATAGTTAAAGTTGTTCTGTATTCATATAAGTTTTTAAAGCTAAGTCTAGATTAAATGCATAAATAATAATAATAATAATAATAATAATAATAATAACGTGACTCCCAGAAGTTCAATGTGACGCACCACTTAATGATGAACAAGTGGGCACCTCCAGTTAGATCCGGTATCGGCCAGCGTTTTGAGCAGCTCTTAAGCTAAAAAGCGCTTTATAAATAAGAGTGATAAAATTAATAAATCAAAGTTCAGTGTTCCCGATTACGTACAGTTGTGCATCTATATATATAAATTGCTTAGCTGGAAGTCCTTCTTCGCCTCTACTGTAAAGTTTGTCCGGTATGGACGCTGATCTGGGCAGGTGCTGGGCGCTGCGGATCGGCCTGCTGTGCGCTCAAAACCTGCGGAATCGTTATAGCCGACATTTCCTTACCGAACGGTTTTAACCGTTTCTGAGATAAATAAATAAACAAAATGTCCACGAACTGTAATAGCCTCATTCCGCGCGCGGTTTCCATTCAATCAGTGTCAAGAACGTGCCGTTCCGTAATACCGCAAATTTTGTTTTATTTCCATTCAAAACACTTTTGCACTCTGGTCACCAATCTTACAAAATTTTGTGTTTAACTAATTAAATTTGATTAATTAAAAATCGAATCGAGGTTTCAGCATGTTTTTCCATATAGAACAAAAAATTGATGGTCTTTATACGAAGCCTTGGTAGCTCACTTAGTAAGACATTCGCCTACCGTGCAGGCGACCCAAGTTCAAATCTCCCGCGCGCCATTTTTTTTTTTTTTAACACTACAATATGGATATTTTTCTTTTTCATTTAGGCTTTTTACTTTTAACTTATTTATTATTATTATTATTATTATTATTATTATTATTATTATTATTATTATTATTATTTATAAACTAATAATAATAATAATAATTATTATTATTATTATAATTATAATATCTTATATCAAATTTTATTTTAAAACCTTGGTGTTTTTTATGATTTCCATTTGTATTATTCTATATTCAATATTAGTAGTAGTAGTAGTAGTAGTAGTAGTAGTAGTAGTACTAGTAGTAGTAGTAAGACATTCGCCTACCGTGCAAGCGACCCAAGTTCAAATCTCCCACAGGCTATATTTTTTTTGTTGTTTTTTTTTTACACTACAATATGGATATATATTTTTTTAAATTTAGGCCTTTTACTTTTAACTTATTATTTATTATTATTATTATTATTTATAAACTAATAATAATAATAATTATTATTTTTATAATTATAATATCTTAAATCAAATTTTATTTTAAAACCTTGGTGTTTTTTATGATTTCTATAATATATTCAATATTATTATACTTATTATTATTATTATTATTATTATTATTACCGAGGATCGGGATGGGGTGGTACGTGTAGGTAAAAGGGGCATGGGTAGTCATAACGGGGAAACGGGTATATTTAAGGGGGTATGGTGATGGTCGATTCCTTTCATCCATACCTGCAAAACGATCAACGGGGAAGTATCGAGGGTACAGGTAGGTTACAAGGGGGGTACGGAAGGTATCAAGGGGGTATGGGGAGGTATCAAGTGGGTTCGGGGAGGTATCAAGGGGGTATGGTGAGGCATCATGGGGGGGGGGGCGAGGAGATATCGGGGGGGGGGGGGGGGGGGGGGGGCGGGGGATGGTGAGGTATTAAGGGGGATATGGGGAGGTATCATCGTCCAAAAGAAACTCGCAGACAACAGTTGTCTCTCTGTCTACATTTTAAACAGCAACCTGTGTACCCTGTACAAAAACCACTAGTCAATTAATAATTATGCACAAAATATGAAATAAAAAACCGCCGAAAAGTTTGTACGTGCGTGTTTTGTGGACGTACGCATTTTCCTCCTATCGCTGAAATAAAAAATATAACAAATGAGTGGCCAACTAATTCACGGCAAACCCTTGAGCAAAGACTTCCACAGCAGATGATTCAAGGTTGTGTCCCAAATAATAGTCCTTTAAAATTGCATGGGCGCGCTTTGTATATTTCTTCTAAGCAATTATGTCGCTTCTCACCAAATTGAGGACTGGCAAAATTAGCAAAAGGACTCTTACATTTGGAAAGTTGAGAGTCCCATGGACCCTTATTTATTATTTGGGGGGAAAGAACATTGAAAGTTAAAACCACATTTCAGACCAATGTGTCACCTGGACAATTTTGATGTGATGCAAAGAATTTCTGCTGTATTCATTCAAACGTTTGCTGTACACATTCAAATTTGTAGATATGCATCAAGTGAAAATCCATTCTCAAACTTTACTGATTAATATCAAAGACGGAGTCGGTAGCAGATGATGGCTCTCACTGGAACTGGCCATATTTGTTTTGGAACTTTTTACAGCTTAAAAAAATCTAGAGCACTAGAGCCTACAAAACTCTCAGGTCTGGAAGAAAATTTGCCTAGGCCTATGTACGTGTCACGTAATATCATCTGGCTCTGCTGTCTATAATACAGAAAATACTAACTAGTAACTAGTAATTGAAATGAATGAACTCGTGTGTATGAAAAACAAGTTGGTATTCAAAAGAAAATTAAAGTCTTCCCTAGTATAATTTAACACTACAGTCAATAGTTGGTTATAATTTCACAATTGAATGCATGTCATTGTCTAGCAAACAAGTAAACGCTTTAGTTTACATTATAACAATAAAAATAAAAATTAAATTTAAAAAATAAAACATATAAATCATTTAATCAGTAAAAAGGGATGCGATCTTCATCTTCAGAAGACTTGATGCAAGAAGTAAATGGTTGCTGTGATGTTATTGACAATTCTAAATCAAGCTTTTGCAGCTTCATTTTTTTAAAGTATTCTATCTCACGAAATACTACAACTAAATCAAATAAACTTACTCGGCAGACTCAATCACGACAGCCATGTTGAAGTTTTGCACCGGAAGTACAAATTCTTATTTGGGGAAAACATATACATCTTGAAATTATAAAACCTCTTATAAAAATTAATATGTTTAGGGTAATGTCTGTATTATTTTGAGAAAATATATCAAACGTGTTACAATAAGATTAAACTGTGTTGCACTGGGGGACAAATTTTATCGACATTTTGGACGCAATGTATTTATCTTTAGAATAAATTTGTTAGCTTTCGTTCATGAATTACCGCCCTTCACCTTCGAGTTATCTTACTGAGAGAGGCAGGCACTTTTGGCCCAGTAAACCGAGAAAGATCTGATGTGTCAGCAAATATAAATTGCAAACTGTTGTACATCTATGTTACGTTTTGCCAAATATGTTACTTGAGCTAGTGTACATTTGACTGCGCGGAAAATATCTTTTGTTTGGACAACAAACGGAATTTTGTTTACGATGCTGAAAACGAAAGTTGGAGTACGCGCCATTTCTAAAGCAAGATGTGCCAGTTCCCTTGCTTTACTTCGCAGCCACACGGCGACGAAGTCTGTTTTACTGTCTCAAAGACACTGTATTGTCATTTCCAATGGACTTCCAACGACTGCAGCCTTGTCAGTAAATTCTTCAAAAACATTTTCATCACTTTTTCAAGAGCACAAAGCTCTGCCTGCAGTTGCCAGTTTATATAACAACCTCAATCAACATAGGAACAGTTCTTCCAGAGGTTCTCAGCAAGGCTTTGCTTCAGCAAAGTCCACATATTTGGCCATTTTTGCCGCTTTTTTGGTCGGTGCCGGGGTGTATTATGTGAGCTCAAGAAAACTAGCTGTTGGGGAAGCTGTACCAGAGAGAGTGAATGATAAGAGATGGATGGGAAAAGTAAAAGACCTCAGTAAGAGCAAGTTATCACTGAAGGACGCAATTGCACAAGCCACTGATTTGTGTGAAAGAGTGAAGGTAAAACTTAAAGTGATCAAGAAATTTTCAGATGAAACATTTGACACATAAGTAGCACTGGGATTTCGCTAAAAGTAAAACAGCTTATTTTCAATAATTAATAAGTACATTGCCATTGACATTCCTTCTTTTTTTTTTAAGGAAAGAAAATGAAAGAACTCATTACAATTTCCTGTAATTGTATGGCATGCAAAGTCAATGAATAACTGTTCAAATACATCAGTTGATTATAAGTTCAGCTCTTTAGTAATAACTAGTTTTTTGTTTGTTTCTTTAAAATTATTTCAGGATGAATCAGGCTCTCCAGGACTGGTGATTGCAGTGAGTGTGGATGGAAACCTTATTTGGACAAAAGGCAAGCCTCCTTCCCCTTCCTCTCTCTCTTCCCTTCAACACAGCTTTCTTCCCTCTTCCATCCATGCCTGAGGAGTAGTTCCCCCAGTTTAGAATGCTTACTTGCAGGCAATGATGTAATAATAGTAATAAAACTGGATGCTGTACTCGCCTTATTCATAAATCACACTCGAAGCTCAGCGATCTGTAACCAACATAAACGCTCACATGTTACAGACGCTCCTAATAACGCAACAAACACACCAACTTTTGGTGTAAAGGCAAGTTGCTAGTAAACGTCAGAAAGGGAATTGAATTTTATTTGTGTGAAATGTTAGACTGCATCCAATTGCATTGTTGAAGGGATGTGGAGAGTCAGACTCATAAATTCAAGAATAAGTGAGATAAGTTAATTGTTGCATGAGGTTTATGTACTCCACTAATGTATGCATGTAATCCACTAATGTGGATGTTCAAAATTGTGGTCTACACTAAACCTGGGTCAAGGTAACAGAGGGTCCCCTGACCATGATTCAGAGGGTTAAACTAAAGGCTTCTAGCCCGCATACTATATTAGTATATATTGCTATGCTATGCTTTGCTTATGCTATGCCAAGTGTTGGCAGAATAAAGTATAATCAAAATGCGTCCCTGTCTGGTCAAATGAATGAGCAATCTGTTATAGATCTCCACACACGAACCTTAGTAATAGAACTGTGAGCCTTACATTCTAAATTAATGGATTAAATTGAACCCATTCCTGATGGCTGACGAGTTTCATCTTGGCTGATGCCAACCACCTCTAAACACCAGCAGAGGAGTTAGCTTGTCTTCAGATGGTTAGGGTAGTTTTGAGAAGTGATAAATTTGAAGATTTCTTTGTTTGGTGTTGTGTTGTTGTTTTTTTTGTTTTTTTTTTCCTGAGTGAATAACTCGGTTTGCAACTATTATTAATATTGAAAACATAGGCTTGTAGTTTTACAATATTAATAATAATTGCAGTCCCATCCCTTTATCACTTGTGTTTTACACAAACTTTGGGTCTCCCCTATGAAAACAGCTGGTCATGCTGTAGAACTAGAGTTTATCATTGTTCTCAGGGTTTGGGTATGCGGATGTGGAGAACCGAGTTCCCTGCACGCCAGACACTGTGATGCGCATCGCTAGCATCAGCAAGTCTCTCACCATGACTGCCGTTGCCAAGGCAATGGAGACGGGTGACCTTGACCTTGACACAGCCATCCAGGCCTATGTACCCGATTTCCCCAAGAAGACCTTCAATGGTGAAGAGGTACTGTGTTCTTATCCAGGATTGACAACGATCGTTTTCGGTGTACTGTATCTTGGTGGCAAATTGTGTGCGCGAGAGTGTGTGTCTTGTGTAGACGGAGAGAGAGAGAGGTGCCGAGGTGGAGGTGTGGGGAGGTGTCAGTGAATGGTTAAAGATGGTACCTAGGTGAAGGGTGGGGGGTGGGGAGGGAGTGTCTGTGAATGGTTAAATAGGGGTGGATTATGGGAGGGTCCTATGGAGCACAGAACCCCCCCCCCCTCCCCCCATCCCTTGAACAAAAAATAAATATTAAAAAAATTAATAAATAAAATAAAAAAATAAATATACAAACAGACATTTCCTTTCTTCCCCATCCCCAACATACTTTCAATGCCATTATGGCTTACACCCTTTTAATTAATATTTTAATTGGCTGGAGCCCTCATGTTTTGAACAAAATTGCGGTCAAACTTTAGGATATTAGAGTTCTGTCCCTTGCACACTTGTATGTATTCAATGAGGTCAAATTCTGTTATAATTTGGATTTGGAAAAGCTTAGCGTAGTTTTAGTTTTTCTGAGGACGTACTATATTATTATTTAAATAACATTCGATCATGCCCGCTTCTATCCCATTGTATTACATTACATTTCATTTCGTTCAGGATGGGTGAGGAACGACCCACAATGTTTAGGCTTGAATTAGGAAAATGCAAACCTGACTGTAGACTTAGTAATCATTTGTCCAGTTTTTAAGAGCAAATAGAAGCAGAACGTTGAGTTGTTTCTATCCCATTGTATTACATTACATCTCATTTCGTTCAGGATGGGTGAGGAATGACCCACAATGTTTAGGCTTGAATTAGGAAAATGCAAAACTGACTGTAGACTTAGTAATCATTTGTCCAGTTTTTAAGAGCTTTACTTTTTTTTTCGATATATACACGCTGTCAGACACATACAGACCATGCGGAACATACCGTTGTTGTGGAAGATGGTTAATGAGCAAAAGAATTTTTTTAATTATTTTATTTAGTTTTTTATTTATTTATTTATTTTGATTTTATTTATTTTTTTTAATTATTTTATTTTATTTAGTTTTATTTTGGGGGCAGGTGGAGGGAGAGAGGGGGGAGATGATTCTTTATGGCTGAACGGGTTATGCGATTGTGAGGGAGTTAATATGTGTGGTTATATTACTTCCCCCCCCCCCCTCTCCCTACTGAACACTATGTTTTGGTGATGTTGGTGAATACGGTTCAGAGATAGCTTTTAAATATAATTATTCTGTATAATTAATATAAATTTCTAAATGGTACATTGTTATTTTTAATGAACACGCTTCACTTTCTTGACGATATATATGCTTAGACTGGTTTTTTTTGGTACAGTCCTTGGGTCTTACTGAAGAAGGTTTTAGTCTAATAAACCGAAAATTTTAACGCCTACTACCCAGGTGTTGTTGTTGGTGTTATTATCGTGAGCAAAAGAAGACGAGAAGAGTTTTTAGGTTCTGTTTGAAGGAGACGATTGATGGTATGCTGCATAAAGAACATGGGAGTTGATTCCAAGCAGATGAACACCACAGGTAAGTAGGACTGGAGAAGAATTGGCACTGTTCACAGAGACTGTCTGAAACTTGTCAGAAAGACACAAACAGAACCAGTTGAGTGAAGAGCCGGAAATCCCAAAAGTGTTTTCAAGACTTTGGAGGAGAGAATAGAGTGATCGATGGTATCAAAGGCAACAGAGATGTCGAGAAGAATGAGAAGGGAAAGTCTCCCAGAGTCATTGACAAGCAAGAGGCCATTTAAAATATGGATGAGCAGTTTCAGTGTGTGGAATGATCATAAACGGTAGGCAGACTGAAATGGGCAGAAAAGGCTGTTGGAAGCAAGATGTTCATTTTTACTTTTTCAGGACAATCTTTTCAATGAGTTTTGATATCTGATTTCACACTCCGGCTGAACAATAAAACTTAAAATAAAAGAAATAACAAAAAGGGGCAAACCAACGGCCGTCTTATTTTGCCGTTTAGTGGACAACAAAAATCGGCTGTAGCAATATGCAGTGGTACATAATTATTGGTAGTCTATTAGTGTCACATAATGTAATCAGGAACACACACACCCTCCCCCCCACATCATGAAGAGCATAATCCGCCTCTGTTAAAGACGGGGTGTGTGCTTGAGACACATGGCGGGTCAATGTTTTGAGGAAGTTGGTGAGGTACAGTTACTGAGTTGGCATTTCAATTCTTGTTGTTCTTATGCCGTGTTTCTTCTCCTATCTCGGAGGTACATCACACACAAATATCCTTGTGTATCATGTGGATGACAACATTCGAGAATGGACTGCTGAGGCCAGAGAAAGATGGAGTATGCTGGTTAAACGATCATCTGTGGTGCCCCTATGACCTACGGGTTACGGGACAGGATAGGATAGGATCATGTGGAGGGCAATTACAAATGAAATTGGATTCATGTTCATACACTCATACGCATGCAATGAAGTCCATGGGAAATTGTTTCCTCTTTGCTATAGCTGAAATTTGTTGTAGAGTTAGTCGATGGTTAGTGGCTGAACTGTGTGTTTATATTCTCTCTCTGTCTTTCTCTCTCTCTTTCTCTCTCTCTCTCTCTCTCTCTCTCTCTCTCTCTCTCTCTCTGTGTCTCTCTCACCACTCCGCCCCACTTATCCAGCAATATGACAACAGTTACACTGCATACAGAAATCGATCACCTTCATGTTTCATGACCTGGCCACATTTTGTCAAATCAACCCTATTGCAATAACATGACAAGGAAACATTTTGCCATGTACTGGGCTATAAATCTCACATCAAAGACTCATTTGAGAGGCAACAACGGATTTGGGCAAGGTCATGATGCATGAAGGTGATCAGTTGACACATGAGATGTGTAACTGTTGTCACGGATACATATCACACTACTAAAATGAGTCTTTGGTGTAAGATTTGCAGTGCAGTACATGTCAGACTATTTCCATCATGTTATTGCAATAGGGTTGATTTTAGAAGATTTTGGCTGGGACATGAAGATGATCCATTTTCATATGCAATGTAACTGTTGTCATTTGGCTGAATAATGTGTGTGAAAGAGAGAGATAAAGAGAGAGAGAGAGTAAGTGTTAAATCCACTGTCCCTTATACGAGGTTATTCTAATTTACAAATTAAAAATAGTGAACACTTTCTTTTTTTTCCTTCAAACCAAAAAAACCAATGCGACACAATCGAACCATCTGCATAGAAGACACTTTTAAGCTTCTGACCTGTTCACATTCCAAAAACTTTATTACAACGAAATCCGTTATTTTTAACAACGTTGACATGAACTCGGCACAGTTCCTCAGTTCTGCACCACTCTCTCCCTGAAGCATCTCTCACACCTTTCTAGAGCCGATCATGAAACTGCTTGATAGGCATCGAGCAAGACCTCTTTCTTGGTCACAGTGATAGTCCAATGAGCAATGAATGCATCACATTTGAACGTATTCATTTCAATTCAATTCAGTATTTTAATTTAACGTCTATTCACAACAATGTGATTTTAGACAACCATAACAAACAAAGAAACAAACAAATAGAAATTGTTAATTATAGTAACTTAAATAAATCTGTTCCGACAATGATACGCGCGATGTCCTGTAACATCGAACTATATAAGATGACTTTAATATCGTCTTTTGCACATAAAATAATTCCATTTTCTTTGTACAGTGCTGTTAAAACAGGACAATCAAATAATATGTGTTGTAAGGAAATAGTTCCAGCACATAAACAAGTAACATTTTTCAAATATTTTGTACACCATGAATTCAAGCGTAGCTTATATACTAATCTAGCAATAGTTCTGGAACAACTAACAATATTTACTTTGGGTATTATATTAGTAAAGTGTTGTTCTAATAACGAATAATATTCAAAATGAGCTAATTTTACATTAGAATTAAAGACTGTATGCTCAATTTTCATTGCACCTTTTTTGGCCAATTTATCTGAAATTTCATTACCATAAATCTCTAAATGTGATGGGACCCAACAAAAGGTAATTCCAATACCTCTAATTCTAATACAATGAATAAGATATCTTACTTTAAACATTATATCTGTTCTCTTTCTACATTTCCAATTTTGAACGTATCTATGTACTATAATTCTAATGGTAATTGCATGCTCGCTACAGTTTTTTCAAAATAAAACATACATGCCATAATAATAAAAGAAAAACTCTACTTGCAACAAATCCCACTCATACCCTTCGGATGAGAGTGGAAACCAAGGTCTAGTCTGTGCACGCACTCATTCCTTCGCATGGCTCACGCCCTAGACGGGCGAGTGCCGGCTACACAAATACCCCCACCACGCACTAGGTCCCTTCTCCCCATCCTGATCGCCCAGGATTGTGCTCAGTGGTCTTGGCATCAGACTGTGAGCCCAAAGACTGCAAGTGGGTACCTCGGGCGGCTGGAGTTAGATCCTTATCGGCCAGGGCCTTGAACGGCTCTTGAGCTGGAAAAGCGCTATATACAAATTATTCAATGAATAAAATAAATACCCACATTTACAAGCAGGCACACACACACACGCAGATCAAAATGGGAATAAATAACAAGCCGGGTTAGCACTCCTTGGGACTGTAAGAGAGAATGAACATGAATGCACGCATACGCACACAGTGTTGGTTTGCCTGTCCGTCGGAAGCCATATCTCAAGAACTACTGAACAGAAAATGACCAAACTTCATAGGAACATTACCTAGGTTGGTGGCCTGCCTCCTGTGCCATTATATTTGCTCCACCAGAAAGGTCAAGGTCACTGGAGTCATTGTGTTGCTAAACACTTTTTGCTAAAGCGATTTGGTTGTTTTAGTATACAGGTGCTTCAAATCATGGGCCATCCTTCATCATCATAGTTGACTGTTGTGGAAAATTACAGCCAAATCACATGCAGGTTGTGACGCTACAAGGGATCCCATTTCTTTTGCATCACAGTAGACAATAGGAACTCTCTTTACTGCTCTACTTAGCCAACAGGAAGCGTTGTAGCTTCTGCTGTCAGTGTTATGAACACTCTAGACTAGCATGGCCTGTTGTTTAATTGTGCATGCCTATAGCGTTTCAGTATGATATTTTGCAAGGGCAGCAAAGTCATGTACTGCTTATGGCAGATAATCTTTTAAAATGCTTGGACACATTTAGATTCAAATGATGCAGATAATCAGAAGATGATGACGATAATGATGATGTCTCATATAGAGCAGATACAAGAAATGTTTGACGAAATATAAGCAAAGAAGCATCTCTTAGCGTGAAATAGATAGTACTTTTTGCAGTTTGATTTAGGGTTCATTCAGGCTAGGGTTTAGGTATTACTAGGGTAATAAGTGTGTGTATTATTTGTGTGTAGGTGCAAATAACCTTGCGACAACTTGTGTCCCACATCGCAGGAATTCGCCATTATGAAAAGGATTACATTAAAAAGGACCAGAATAATAATGCCAATGGAAAGGACAAAAACAACAAGAAGGATGACAAGAAAACGGATTCCAAGGCCAAGGTAGGTATCATTTATTGTTAGACAAGTGTGACAACATTAGCTAGCCAAACCAGTAGGCCTTCCCCACTTATAGTTTTTATCCCAGACAGAAACTCATGGAGGACGGGAGGAAATAAGAGATCTGTGTGTAGTCAGGAAGGAAAAGAAGTAATAATAATAATAATTAACATTTGTACAGCGCCATTTCTCACTAGAGCTCATAGCGTTTTACAGAAAGAAAAGAAACAAATAATTAAATACCTAAATAAATAAATAAATAAAGCAAAAGCTAAACATGAAATACCAAATCTGAACACCCACACACACGTGCACACACAAACACACACCCACAATGACTATGACCATGTTTTAAGTATTTGACGAAGGAAAGTTCAGGTTCGAGATTTAAGGAGGCACAAAGTTGAAAATTTGTGTTTTTAGTCCAGAGCGAAAGGAAAGAGACGAAGGGGCTGAAAAGCAGAATGAGCGTTCACCAAAAGTTTTTGCTTTCATATGGGGAATATGAAGCTGGTAACTGTCAGAAGATGACTGGAGAGATCTTGATGGCATATAGGCATGGACTAAGTACCAGCCATGAGATATTAGGAATGAAAGAGTTAAGTATGTTGGAGTTTTACACTAGGGGATGCTGGTTAGGTGGATAGACTCAAAATGAAATGTGAAGGGTAGGTGCACTTGTTTTCTGTTTCTGCGAGCTAAGCCGGCTTGTGACTGCGCTATGCAGCCATTTGGCTGGGCTATGCAGCCATGTGACTGGGCTAAGTCCCCACATGATCAGGCCATATTCACAATCAAGTGTGAAGTGGGTCATCAAGACGGATGACGTGTTCTTTCTACAAAGAGGTTAAAAAGTTACCCTTGGTAGCTCTTCCCCCAACGCCATCTTGCCCACTTTGAGCCAGACTGTTTAGCCGTTCATCAGCCAGGTCATCGCAGCCGATTCTACTTGATTGGTTGCCCATTGGCTGGGGTATGCCGTAGGCCATATCACGAAGGTAACACAAATGCACTGAGGGAGTGAGGTGTGGGTTCTTTTATTTGGGTTTTCATTCTCCATTTTTTGGGCTCGCGCGATGCTGAACCCGTGATTTCACAGTGGGAACTGACGTAGATTCCATTTTGTAGTTGTGTTGGTTATTGTAATCGCCGCCATTTAGATAAGGTTATTTCCATTCGCTCGTCAAACGCCTCGTATTAATTTAGGGGCCTGGTCAAGTAATGACGCACACGAAACACAGAAGTAGCATAGAGTTCATTTATTCGTAGTCAAAGAACATTCACGAAAATGTCAACGTCTCATATAATAATACATATGTGTGTGTACATATCAGTATGGGGACAACTAATTTCTGTATATGTGACTATGAACTACTTCTTGTGCCAAACGATGTGTGGTAAAATACTGTGAAAAGAAAGAAACAAACACAAGAAACATTAGCAAGTGTACCAAACAATGTATCAAAAACCCGTATTCACGCAAGATACAATCAAAGCAATGAGACGGAAAGAATACACATACCGGAGGATAATTTAGATGATAATAAAACCAACAGCAATAATTTAATTTAGAGAGAATACTTTAGCTGATTTTAAAGAAGACAATTTAGCTAAGGTTACGTGGAACCAAGCCAGAACAAACAAAGGAACGAACGCTTTATGTTCCTTTAACTTTCACGACGATTAGGCTACGTTTATTCTTTCAAGCCTCAAAACAATTGGCGCAAGACAATTTGACTTTGCTCATCTAACATTAGTCAATTCATTAATACAAACGATTCGGCTACGTTCACCCGAGCCTCGGTACGTGCCTAAACTAAGAAATACTCGTCGATGACCTAGCTCAGTAAAACATTTATAAATGAATTAACATACGTAAACATTTAACAAAATATTCTAGGAAATACACCCGAAGTCCAAAACGTAGCTAACTACCTTTGCAGAGACAAAACAGCAAAGCTTTAAGGAAAAACGGTATAAATACCCAAGTGGGTTAACATTTCGAATAAGGCCGATATAATTCGACAAAAAACTTTATCTTCATTAAAGACAAAACAGTTATCTTATTCGTCAAAACTTAGTCCGACAAATTGTGATGACAATTAGCTTTAGTCAAACCGAAGAAATTCAGCATAATTATCGAGTTATGACTGACCAGAAGCTAAAAACAAATAAACTTGACTTGTCCTTATTTACAAATCCTGAACAAAGTGTTCACCTCAATAATTCTTCTGACAAAGCAGACCGGGTTCCAAGCAAAACGAATTCTAGAAAATCAAAAGCTTAAAGAATATCAGAATCAAATCAATTTGCAGAAAAGGCATCAAATGAGTCACTAAAACGAGAAAATCAAAGATCATGATCATTTGCACAAAGCAACAAAAACATATGCAAAACGCAAAATATCTATAAGTACCTTATGACCGCTGTAAGACGTTTGGAAACCACACAAATCCAAAAGGCGACATCAACGTCTGGTACCAAAGGCAGGTAAAATAAAAGCTTTCCACAAAACTCTACAACTCTACAAAGGGTGAACACCACATTTAAACTCTATCTTTCAAAACAGGTGAGCACAACTTTTTTATCATATAGAACTAAAAACGACGCAACCTTCTCTCAGACCCAGCAATCTAACTAACCAGAAAAGCTGAAACAAACGTATATATGTGTTACTATCAAAACTCAGTCTTGCGTCATAATCCCGATCTCATGAGAAAAAATACGCAAACAAGATTTACAAACGAAACACAGTTCACCACTAATATTCAAACCCATACCAAAACTCGGCACGCTTTTGCCACTGCCTTGAGAGAGCAATAGATCCGGAGAGAGGGTGAGAGAGAAAGGAAGGAGGGGAAACACGACAATCACAAAGAGAAGAATCACAACAAACACAGTTAGAGGGGTAAGAAAGACAGGCACCAAAAAACAAATGAAAGGAAATAAATGAACAGTCCAGTCATAAAACCAAAAAGATGCGTCGGGTTGGCCAATGAGGTGATGATACGTCTTGTCAGTCAAAATCAATAAAACCAAACAAAAGAAAACGATAGAAAGAAGAAGCAACATGCAGTGGGGAGGAAAAAGAGGACAGATAAACGGAGGACACTTTACACACTAAGATAGTACATGATATCACAAATAACACAGACTCTCTCTCTCTCTCTCTAGATCAATATCCCATGGTTAGTTTCAAAAATTATCTAATTATATCTTGGTCACACATGACTCATAGGCATGCACAGTTATAGTTTCCAACCTTGGTCTTTGTGCAGGCGAGCAGAAATCCCTGCGTTGGCCTGAAGGTGGACGATGAATTTAAGAATGAGGAGTACTACATCAAGGACCAGATGACCACTGAGGAATCCATAGCGCTGTTCAAGGATGACCCACTGGTTCACAAACCAGGTGATTTTTACACATTTTTTCATGGAAGTGTCCCTACATGTGTGGGTATTCTCAGGTGTGTGTTTTGTGGCCGTTTTTCCTTTACAGAATTGTGTTGATTATATAGATATTTATATATTTATAGATAGATATATTTAGATTGATAAATAGATTGATATATAGATATTGATAAATAGATATATACTCAAATATTTTAAAAATACGTTCTTTATTTTCCAATGCTTTCATCTTATTGTGACTGTGGAATTATTTGGGTAAGGAAGAGCAAAAGACACAGCACCATACTGGTCTCTCGTTAGGCCGGCCCGTGACTAATGCGTAAACGGACTTAACTCTTCTCGTACCGTCTGCGGTCAGACCCGCCAAGCGCTAATACTCCCCACTACATCCTCTACATAGTGGCTCGCTGCGAGCTATTTTTAGAGCATTAGCTCCTATCCTATCCTATCCCATCCCATAACTCGAAGGTCGTTGGGGCACCACAGATGATCGTTTAACCAGCGTACTCCATCTTTCTCTGTCCTCAGCAACCCTCATGGCTTCGCCCAGTGTCAATCCAATCCATTCTCCAATGTTGTCCTCCCAACTCTTTTTCGGTCTCCCTCTTCTTCTGTCTCCTTGCACCGTGCCTTGCAGGATGGTCTTTGCAAGGCCTGATGCTCTGGTGACATGGCCATACCATCGAAGTTTTTATTTCTTCACCACAGTGGGCATGTCATTGTGTTGTCCAATGGCTTGTGTGATGGTCTGTCGGACTTCATCGTTGGTGATGTGCTGGGTATAGGAAATGACCAGAAGTCTTCTGTAGCACCTCATCTTCATGCTTTGTATTCTTTGTTGTAGATCTGCTGTGAGAGTCCATGTTTCGCAAGCATATAGGAAGATGGAGATGACAAGGGAGCGCAGCATCCTTACCTTGGAATGTAGACTGATGTTCCGGTCTTTCCAAAAGGGCTTCAACATTGTCATGGCAGCAGTTGTTTGTGCGATCCTGGAGAGGACTTTCTGTCAGGACCCATTGTCTGATACAATGGCTCCTAAATATTTGAAGCTATGCACTGTGTTGAGGGATTGGCCTTGCTTTGATGTCCGTGTTTATTCCATTGGTGTTGTTGGTCATCATTTTGGTCTTCTCTGCACTTATTTCCATTCCTTAGGCTCTGGAGGTGGTGTCGAGACTCTGTACCAGCTGTGTTCAAGTTCTTGTTCCTCTCCAGCCAATCCATCAATGTCATCCACAAAACAGAGGCTGGAAATTGCTCTAACCCCTTTGCTGACTGTGCCTTCGTGATCTGCATTAGCTCATATTCTTTTCAGGGTGGGGAACTCTCCTCGGATCCGCTGATTTCAGAGGAAATCGGCAGCCATTTCAGAGGAAAAAAAAAAGAGTTCAGAGGAAAAAAAATTTGTCCGTTTCCGAATCCAGTAGACCTATTATTACAAGTACCCATCCGTGTCCACCTTTTACTTTCTCATTGCTAGAACGGGCCCGCTAGAACTGAATGCGTGCAACATCTCCCCGCCCGCTCTTGTTGATTCTTACGACCACATAAACGCGACTTGCTTAGAGCGGGCGAAATGGTGTTGAACGCGTTTGCGGCTGTTATCATGGCGTGTGTGTCCAGAATAGTTCAGCGCGGAGATATTTTTGAAGAGGGGACCATTGCCAATAAATGGAAGTGGGAGTGGATTAACAAAACAACAAAAATTGAGGACGAGGACCAGGGAATCGGTGATTGCTTTCGGAAAATAGATAGGAGTGGCACAGCTCGATGCATCTTTTGCAACAAGGAGCTGAGCTACGCAAAGCGTGGCTTGTCGACACTGGTCGAGCACATGCTGACCAAAATGCATCAACACGCAATGAAAGCCACAAAACAGCAGGGCCGACTTCCAGATAGGCTTTTATTTTTAATTTATACACATACCTTTTTCCTTACGGTTGTTGAATAATTTATTATGCACGGGATGTTGATGGGAGTAAGAAACGATTGGCAGGGGAAGGGTCAAGGGGAGGTAGTAGGTTAGTAGAATAGGCCTATTATAGGACTTCTAGATCTAGCAGGCATAGAACGACTTCCCTGTTTTAAAATGGGATTACATAGATCGGAAGAAGGATAAGATTGGGAGGGGAAGGGCTAATTGAAGTAGGTTAAAAGAAGCATAATGATAGGTCTTTTAGATCTAGCAGTTTAGACTTGTAATTAACAACACTGTTTTCAAGCGCAATTTGTAGAACACACTTATTATCTTTTTTTTTCTTTGTTATCTTTTATATAAAAAATAGTGTGAAGAAAAAAATCTAAATTACTCTCAATATTATTATTAGTCATAGCATAGTAATTTGAATACGAATACGAAATTTTATTGTCATAAAACACAAGTGTGTATGTGTGCTCCTGTGTTTGTTCAAGCTTTTTCTAATAGTTATTACTTTTCTTTCATATTTGGTTGGTTCAGTTCACTATACATTTACTGCACTGTTACTATGCCACTCTTGGTATGGCTTAAAAACGTGCACATTTTCAGGGGGGCTTTGCCCCCCTGGACCCCCTAAAAGGGCCCTGCCCCTTGACCCCGCCGGGGCCTAGGCGGCCCCTGGACCCCGGCCTTTTCAGAGTTTTTCTCAATGAGTTGTTCCCCACCCTGTCTTTTAGATGCCCGGACATGCGCATTTGGTCACAGGAAGCCGGTCGATCTATGACATGCTTTGTTTACTCTTTTTTAGCAAGGAATTCTTTATTTTTTCACAATGAGTGATGACACGTTTTTGAGAGTTGCCAGATAATGGCGGCAGTGATGACAAAGCTTTTGAGTGGGTTTACTGTGGAAGAAGTGTCAGAATCTAAGCTAAGAAGGATCAAAAAAGATTGTGAAAGTGCCTCAGGCTATCACTGACTTACAAAATGAAGTTGGACATCAACATCAACTGCAACAGCCACAACATCACCACCACCAACCACCACAATCAAAATAAACTGGACACTTTATTTCAAACTTTCCATGTACCTTATTCAATTCTACACAAGCATACAACATTTCATGTAGATCCATCAGCATTTGTATTTTTTTAGGATTTTTTTTAAGTCAACTGGTGCATACATTGTTTTTTTTTTTTTAAAACATTGCTTGGTGTAGAACAGTATGTGATTACCGAAATTACTTAGTAGTAGAAAAGTTAAATCATGCAAGCCTAGCTCTGTGGTGCCAGTGACACAGTGGCTCAGCCGTCGTTACCTTACAGCTTAAAGTCTTGCTGCTACAACAGCCAGAAAAACACATACTCTTCTTAAAATATTAATATCGTTTGACCCCCAAACATTTTTTTGATCGCTATTAACACATGCTCTGAAAGCAAAATAACACTAAACACAACTATGTTTGTATGAAATGTGTTGCTTGTATCAATACTATGCTAAACTATACTATACTGTACTGTACTGTACTGGACACTGTACTGTACTATACCTATACTATACTACATTACATTATACCATACGATACTATACTATTACTATACCATTACCATATTATACTATGCTATAGCATGCTGTGCTATGCTACATACTATGCTGTGCTATGCTATGCTGTTCTGTACGCTTCTGTGCTATGCTAGTCTATAACATACCATTGCATTCATACCACACCACACTATGCTATACACTGTAGAATGAACACTTTGGGTTATGTGGTTTAGGCACTAAGTATCTGTACACCACACATGGATGGACGGTAGTGGCAGCAGTATTGGAGGGAGCCACCAAGCAGGCGTTTCCAGATCTGATGCGTCAACTGTTCCATGATCTGGGCCTGAAAAGCACCTATCTGGATGAAAATCAGCCTCTTATCTACAATCGTGCCAGGTGGGAAATGCTGCAGTGGGTGTGTTGTTGTGTGAGGATATTGTGTGCAAATGGGTACTATACCTGCCTTTTGTAATACTGCTACTATTGCTACTGCTAATAATATTATTGTACACGCTTTTTCCCTAAATCACCCATCAGGCTCGAAGTGCAGTGATCTGTAATCAGCATACATCACATACTCAAACAAATATACATCTGTCACTCAAACTTGTATTTAAAGCAGGGAGATCGCTGTTAGAAGACCGAAAAGAAATCCCATTTTATTTGGAAATGTTTGATTGACTCAAGACTGCATCCAGGTACCATTATTGAAGGGAGGGAGGGAGGAAACCAGAGTAACAAAAGTAAGACAAAACCTTGGTGACTTGAAAAGTCGAAAAATATTCAACATTTGGCATGGAAGTTGCAAGCACCTTCCTGATGCAGCGATTACAAATCGCCAAACCTTACTGCAAATGAAGTAATGTAATTGTACTGGTGATGATACCAGGTTAGCATGTAGTGATGTGGATGTTTGTTATAACTCTACAACGATTTATGTAGCTCACATATCTCGCGGGTGTATGTGACACATGTGGACCCCACTGCAACAACGAGACTCTTGGAGTTTGCCAGATACAACAATCTGATACTGGCAAACACGCTTGGTCTCCACGAAAAATCCAGACGATTGACATGGCATAGTCCCAGTGGGGAGCATTGCAATCAGATCGACTACATCATGGTCAAGAAATGCTTCAGATCAAGCGTCAACATTGGCAAGACATGCACTTTTTCAGGAGCAGACGTCGGAAATGACCACGGTCTTGTGATGATGTCTTTCCGTCTCCACTTCAAGAGAGTAAACACAGCAAAGTGCAGTAGACTTAAGTTCGACCTGGACAAACTGCAAGACCCAGAGGTGGCAGAAATATTTCAGGCCACAATTGGAGAGAAATTTGCACCACTGCTCATTTTGGGAGCTGGTGAAGTAGATGTCAATACCATGACCACTATCTTCAACTCACCTGTGACAGATGCCGCCACTGAGATTTTTGGCAAGCACCGGCCAAAGAAGAAGATCACACCTGAACTTTTTGACCTGTGTGATAAATGAAGAAAAAAAGAAAAAGAACACCTCACAGAGAGCTGATGCCTACCCAAAAATCAACAATGACGTCCGAAAAGGCATGCGCACAGCATAGGAAAACTGGATGGAAGAGCAGTGCTAGAAAATAGAGAACAGTCTGAACAAGAACAACAGCAAGAAGGCCTACCAGGCTGTGAAGCGGCTGACAAGTGTTAAACAGCCTAAGGTCTCCATGATCCCAAGCAAGTCTGGCATATGCTTTACAGAACAACAAGAAGTCTTGGATAGATGGACTGCTCTGACCTTTACAACCACACATAACATCAGCCCTAAAATTATTGAAGTCATCAAAAGCCTGTATGACAAGGCTACCAGTGCAGTCCTCCACAACAGCGCCATCGGAAACTGGTTCAGAACAACAATCGGTGTGCCTCAAGGATGCATACTCTCTCCAACACTCTTTAACATCTTCTTAGAGCGCATCATGTCAGATGCCCTTGCAGATCATGAAGATACAGTCAGCATAGGGGGTAGAGCAATCTCCAACCTTTGTTTTGCGGATGACATTGATGGATTGGCTGGAGAGGAACAAGAACTTGCATAGCTTGTACAGAGTCTTGACGCCACCTCCAGAGCCTATGGAATGAAAATAAGTGCAGAGAAGAACAAAATGATGACCAACAACACCAAAGGCATCAACATGGACATCAAATTCCAATGCCAGTCCCTCAACACAGTTCATAGCTTCAAATATTTAGGAGCCATTGTATCAGACAATGGGTTTTGACAGGAAGTCCTCTCCAGGATCGCACAAACAACTGCTGCCCTGGAAAGGTTGAAGCCCATTTGGAAAGACAAGACCATCAGTCTACATTCCAAGATCAGGCTGCTGCGCACCCTTGTCATCTCCATCTCCATATTGCGGAAACATGGACCCTCACAGCAGATATACAACGAAGAATACAAAGCATGGAGATGAGGTCCTACAGAAGACTTCTGGGCATTTCCTATACCCAGCACATCATTAGCGACGAAGTCCAACAGACCATCACACAAGCCATTGGACAACACTATGACCTGCTCACAGTGTTGAAGAAACAGAAACTCCGATGGTATGGCCACGTCACCAGATCATCAGGCCTTGCAAAGACCATCCTGCAAGGAGGTATAAGTGGAAGACCGAACAAGAGGTGGGAGGACAACATTCGAGAATGGACTGGCTTGACACTGAGTGAAGCCATCAGGGTTGCAGAGGACAGAGAAAGATGGCATACGCTGCTAAACGATCATCTGTGGTGCCCCAACAACTTCTGAGTTACGGGATAGGGTAGGATAGGATAGGATATTTGTACTGATGGTGACTCCATTGCCAGGTTACCTATTGAATGGAGTGTGGGTGTAATGTGTTGACGGGGTCTCTGTTGTCCTCAGGTGCTACGTGCGTACAGACCAACACAAGCTGGTAAACGCCCCCTATGTGGATTGCTCATACAAGTTTGCCGGTGGTGGGATGCTTTCCACTGTCCTTGACCTTGTGCAGTTTGGCAACGCCATGCTCTACAGCTACCAGTGCACTGGCAGCTCCGGCGCTTGCTGTGACAAGAAGTATGGTCAACCTGGTACATCCAAGACCCCAGATGCTAGCTGCGCCAACAATGCGGCCTTCGGAAAGGACACCAACGAGGCAAAGCCTGGGAACGCGAAACCGGCCAGCGGCAAAACCGACTCTAAAAGTGCTGAAGGTCAAGGTGACTCGGATGCTAGCGGCCACGGCAACTGTCTCCCAGGTTACCTCAAACCCTCAACGATGCGCACTATTTGGGCGCCAGTGGAAATCGCCAAGTGCAGCTGGGACAAGGATGGGAACTATGCCATGGGGTGGGCTGTGGTTCCAGAGAAAGAGACAGCCGGTTACGCCAAGCGCCAGAGATTTTATGTCTCCCACACTGGCGGGGCTGTGGGGGCTTCGAGCGTGCTGCTCATTCTTCCTTCCTCTGATAGCGAGGGAAGCAACTCGGCTGCACTTTCTGGGGGAGGCTACTCCCACGCTAATCTTCCAAGGGGCGTAACTGTGGCTGTGATGGTGAACATGCTGAGCGTATCATTGTGTAAAACGGCGCTGAACGTGGCTAAGCTGTTTGACAGGGTTTTTTGGGATTGAATCGTCCACTGTGTATCACGTATCACTAAGCTTGCATGTTGAGCTAGTATTGTTATTGTAATGTTTGTGCTTGAAAAATAATTAACAACGCTATCAGGATAGCGGAATCGTGTTGACAGGGAACGTTATGATCCTCGATGATGCATAATAATTCAAATTTGCTAATAATAATTAGATGAAGAATTTATTTTCTATAGCGCACAATCAAATAAAATGTTTCCTCAAAGCACTTTCTCACGCATTCTCTCTGACCATCGACAAAACGCACAGCAGGTTCGTTATACCAAAGGAAGCAAAACACACACACACACACACACATGTGTAAGCAGCCAATAAATTATGAAAAAAATGATAAAGCAATAATGTGTGGTCTAAAGGGGGTTGTTATGATGGGGAGGGTGAAAAAAAAGGTTATTAGCGTTCATTGTGAAAATAGCAGTTTTGCTTGAAAATGGTGACGGTATGACTAAGCATCACTAAAAAATATGCCATGTTAATAGTTATGAAAATGATGAAGAGTAATTGTCGGTCATAAGATGAGATGCACTCAACCTGCTGTTTTTATGTTGAAAGTACGCGATACGAGTTCTTTTGTGTAGAATGTTGTGAGACCCATTGTCATGCTGATGATGGCTGTTGAAATTCTCCTTCGGATGAGAGTAGAAACTAATGTCCCGCATGTGCATGCACTCATTCCATTGCATGGACTTTCAAGATCCTGATGCCTGTGTCCTAGGCAGGTGAGTGCCGGCTACACAAATGCACCAGGCAAGCACTAGGTGCCTTGTCCCTGGTCGCCCAGGATGGTGCTCAGTTGTCTTGGCGTCGGGCAGCAAGTGGGCGCTTCGGGCAGCTTGTGATAGATGAAGTATTGGCCAGCACAGCTGTTGAGCTGCAAATGCAATACATAAGAACGATAACATGTAAAAAAATGAATTAATTCATTAATTAAGGAACATATTTGTCTGGGAAATAATGAATAGGATATCAATGATATTGTGTTAATGATACTGTGTTAAAAACACAACAACTATGAAACAAATGTAATGTTATTGGTAGTTGGTTATGAAGATAACATGGGCTGTGTGAAATTCTGAACCAGATCGTGTTGCATGTTGAAAATTATGACCCTGAAGTGCAGATGAAAATGACTACCACAACAAAATGCACACTTAATGAAAATTGTCCAAGAATGACTGTCTTAGTATTCAAGAATGTGACCATGATTACAGTGAAGGAAATTATATGATTTTGGTACTATCACTTGTTTTGGAGATAATGGGGAACTTTCGATAGCGAATCATTTTCATAGTGAATGCGGTTGGGGGTCTACTTTCTGTCGGTGATGCAGGCTCATCAGTATGCAAAAGTAAAGACCATGAACTTCGTCGAGCCCATCGGTGTGGTTTCGTGAAAAGAGACATTCCCATGAAGTTGACTTCCTGGGTATATTTTATTACATCGGTTGTATGACAGCTAAAATGTTGAGAATTTGTGTAAGGGACTTTCCTCGACCATTTTAGAAGTGAAAACGGGGATCAGCACTCGTTTTGAGACTTACAACGTGGTTCGAAGCAAATTACTGGGAGTAGGGCAGGTCCGCCTGTTATGTCCATTGCATGTGCAGGAACAACAACCCCACATTGAGAATGTCCGATCGAAGGATCTGTAGAAGGAAAATGATTTAAGAATAACTGTTTGATCGTTTAAACTTATGAAGTGTGATCGGGAAAATTATGATCATTGTACACTTGTTTTTCAGAAGAGACGAAAGTTATGGAAGAATGACTGTTTTAAATGGAAAATTATGTTTACCATGAAACATTTTTAATAGTTGTACAGTCAGCTATTTTTGTAATGTATTCACATATTTGGTCTGAAACAATAATTATATTTTGTATTTAACCATAATAATAATAATAATAATAATGATAGATGCTATAAGTGCATTATTCCTAAATCGGACTCAAAGCTAGGCGATTTTGTCACCAACATACATGCTCACCTACATACACAACAAACACACAGTCATCACTCGAACATGCCCCCATCCCCCCACCCCCTCCGTGGGGTTCCCAGGGAGTGTCTGTATAAATATTATCCACATTTTGTGGACATTTAATGCTTTCAATTCCACTGTTGCTGTATTTCTCCTTTATTATTGTTCGTTCCTACTCTTTTATATCGATCTACTATCTTCTTCACTAGACCAGTCCCCTACATTTTTTCTTGAAAACTCTCCCAAAACTCCTTTGTGTTTGGGGTCTGTTGGGTCAGCTTGGTGATATTGGACGCTTTCTGCAGGTGGTCACTAGGGCTTTCTATGGCATTATTATTTAGCAATGCAGGCATTTTATATTTATACGTTTCGTTAATATTTTATAATGATGTTTATATTCTATTTTGTTTTTGTGAACTGAGGTTCCATGAATTAGAGTATAGCCTCAGCATCCCCTGCCTTTATTGTATAGTGGCCGGCTGGAGGAGTGCCTTCAGTGTTGCCGTTGGAGTTGTTTCAGCAGATCTTTTAGACAAATTAGGGGTGGGTCCTCTTTGAACCAAGTTGTGGTCTTGATTTTGTGGTCCTGATTTGGCTCTTTGCAGTCCGCTGAACCTTGTAAGCAATGAATAACTAACTAACTAACTAGCCGTTACTGAAGGGAGGGTGGGAACAGGAGTAAGCAGAGAAAATCTTCCCTGACCTGAAAAGTCTTAGATAAGTCACATAAGTTGGAATCCACGACCTTCGACATAGGAAAAGCATTTGTACTACCAGGCAACTGCACTGCATGGAAAGTGGGGGGAGGAGGAGTGGGGAGGGAGAGATAGATCTTTCTCATCTTTTCTTCTTGCTTGGAGGATCTCATCTAATAATGACTATGTCCAGGATGGTAGGATTAACTCTAGTTTTCATTTCGTTTGGTGAGACTACCTACTTCATGTGTTTTGCCAAAACATTTTGTGTCTCCCTGATTCAGTGATTGCTACGTTGATGGCTTTGGCATTAAAATGTATGTCATTGGGACGTGTTTGATATATGAAAGGGTTGTTATTTTCGATTTGTTACATAAATGTGGTGGCGCTGCCATGGCCTTAGTGGGGTTGGACCCCTGTTGGGGTGCCGGGGATTTCAGTATAAATAGTATCCCCACTTTCTGGAAATTTAGTGCTTTAAATTCCCACTGTTGCTGTCTTTCTCATTTGCTCTATCTCATTCCTGCTCTGTGCTATCAATCTGCTATACTATCTTCTTCTTCGCTAGACCAGTCACCTACCTTTTTTCTTGAAAACTTTTCCAAGACAAGACTCCTTATTTGTGTATGAGGTCTGTTGGATCAGCTTGGGAATATTGGAAGCTTTCTGCCAGGTGGTCACTAGGGCTTCCAATGATGTTATTATTTAGCAATGTAGGCATTTTATTATGTATGTGTTTTGTTGATAATTTATAATGATGTTTGTATTCTATTTTGTTTTTGTAAACGGGGGTTTGATAAATTAGAGTACAGCCTCAGCGTCCCCTGCATGGGATGTCTTTATTGTAAAGTGACTGGCTGGTGGAGAGCTTTCAGTTTTACCACTAGGGTTGTTTCAGCAGATCTTTTATGCGGATCAGGGGTTGTCCGGTCCTGATTTGGCTCGGAAGAGTCCGCTGGACCTAAAGCAATAATCATATAATGTAATGTAATGTAGTGGGTTTGGGCACACGTTAGGAGTATTTCATGTTTAGCCACGTCAAAGACGGTATAACAATAAGACAGGCAACTCATTCTATACATATACTAATGAAGCCGAGGACAAGGACTAGGTTATTTCCCTTGGCTTGTAGATGCAAAAGTTCATTAAGGAATACAAGGAACAGTGTCATTATAGTATTAAATTCGTGCATCGTGATCGTGCATGCTGTAGTATTTAACAACTGTTGATTTTTGATAATAATAATAATAATAACAATATTAATATTTTTATTATTGTTATTATTATTATATTATTTTTACTGTTAATTTTGATTTTTTAATGTTTTTTTTTTGTCTTCTATTAAATAAAATAAAACTAATTTTTTTTTTTTTAAATCAAACCTGGCACTGTTATTTCTTTAGTGTGTTTCTTCTGTTCTTTGCAGTGTTATGTTTTTTCTATCTTTCTTGTCTTATACTATAATCTCTGTTTCTAATAATTATGAATATATATATAAATTAATGATCTGGTGATGTGGCCATACCATCGGAGTTTCAGTTTTTTTACCACTGTGACCAGGTTATCGTGTTGTCCAATGGCTTGTGTGATGGTCTGTCGGACTTTGTCGTTGGTGATTTTGCTGGGTATAAGAAATGCCCAGAAGTCTTCTGTAGCTCCAAGCTTTGTATTCTTCGTTGTAGATCTGCTGTGAGGGTCCATGTTTTGCAAGCATATAAGTAGATGGAGATGACAAGGGAGCGCAGCAGCCTTCCCTACCACGTCAACAGATCATCAGATCTTGCAAAGACCACCCTGCAAGGCACAGTGCAAGGAGGTAGAAGAAGAGGGAGACCAAAAAAGAGGTGGGAGGACAACATTCGAGAATGGACTGGTTTGACACTGAGCGAAACAATCAGGGTTGCTGAGGACAGGGAAAGATGGAGTACGCTGGTTAAATGATCATCTGTGGTGCCCCTACGACCTCCGAGTTATGGGATAGGATAGGATATATAAATTATTAGAAATACATAAGATATATTTATATAGGGCTCGAATTACCGGGGAGGGGGGGGGGGGGGATGGGGAGGATTTTCATGGACCTCTGCTTTGGCTGAGAGTATCCCCCCCAGGGATGACTATCCCCCCATCTGCTTTTGGCCGAGAGTATCCCATATATATAGTCGCTCGTCCGCACCCCTTCCACACCTTCTCCCCCCCCCTCCCTCTTCTGCGTTTTGGCTAATTCGAGCCCTGTATATATGTACAGAGAGAGAGAGGGAAAGGATGGACAGTGGCGCAGTGGGAACTCGCCAGCTACAGCTATCAATGCGAGAGGTCCGGTGTTTGAATCCCAGGTGGAAATCGATAATTGTATGACGTTTTCTGATTGCCTTCTTTCGGATGAGTGTATAAACCGAGGACTAGTCTGAGTACGCATGCATAAAATCAAGCTTGGACTTAAAAGATTCTACGCTGATGTCTGTGTCACTGTCGGGTCAGTGCTGGCTACAATAATATACCCAACACACATAGAAATAATGTACATGTCAGAAGAAAAAAGTCTCTCAGTGGTGCAGTTAACAAACCAGGTGTGACCAGCCCGGGTTCACCACCACAGGGAGGCAGTAAAAAAAAACAAGATAACAACAACAGAGCAATAGAAAGATGAACAGTTAAGTACCAGAGGAAGATGAACAAGAAAAATTTATACAGTACACAATTCACAGACAAATAATTTTATTTCTTTTTTTTTACTGTTGCTGAACTGATATGGATCTGTTGATTTATTTAATTACTAGTGGTTTTTGTACCCTGGCAAGCCAGGGTACACAGGTTGCTGTTTAAAATGTAGACAGAGAGACAACTGTTGTCTGCGAGTTTCATTTGGACGATGATACCTCCCCATATCCCCCTTGATACCTCCCCATAACCCCCCCCCCACCCCCCACCCCCATGATATCTCCCCGTCCCCCCCCCCATGATGCCTCACCATACCCCCTTGATACCTCCCCGAACCCACTTGATACCTCCCCATACCCCCTTGATACCTTCCGTACCCCCCTTGTAACCTACCTGTACCCTCCTTGATACTTCCCCGTTGATCGTTTCGCAGGTATGGATGAAAGGAATCGACCATCACCATACCCCCTTATATATACCCATATCCCCGTTATGCCTACCCATGCCCCTTTAAACCTACCCGTAGCCCCCTTTTACCTACACGTACCACCCCATCCCTATCCTTGGTAATAATAATAATAATAATAATAATAATAATAATAATAATAATAATGAATATAGAATAATACAAATAGAAATCATAAAAAACACCAAGGTTTTAAACTAAAATTTGATATAAGATATTATAATTATAATAATAATAATTATTATTATTATTATTAGTTTTTAAATAATAATAATAATAATAAATAAGTTAAAAGTAAAAAGCATAAATTAAAAAGAAAAATATCCATATTGTAGTGTAAAAAAAAAAAAAAAAAAAAAGGCCCGCGGGAGATTTGAACTTGGGTTGCCTGCACAATAGGGGATGTCTTACTAAGTGAGCTACCAAGGATTCGTATAAAAACCATCAATATTTTGGTCTATATGGGAAAACATGCTGAAACCTCGATTCGATTTTTAATTAATCAAATTTAACTAGTTAAACACAAAATTTTGTAAGATTGGTGACATGAGTGCAAAAGTGTTTTGAATGGAAATATAACAAAATTTGCGGTATTACAGAACGGAACGTTCTTGACACGGGTTGAATCGAAAACGCGCGCGGAATGAGGCTATTGCAGTTTGTGGACATTTTGTTAATTTATTTATCTCAGAAACGGTTAAACGTACGGTAAGGAAATGTCGGCTATAACGATTTCGCGGGTTTTGAGTGCACAGCAGGCCGATCCGCAGCGCCCAGCACCTGCCCAGGTCAGCGTCCATACCGGACAAACTTTACAGTAGAGGCGAAGAAGGACTTCCGGCTAAGCAATTTATATATATAGATTATAAATATTACTATAACTCTCATTTTCATTATTATTGCACTTTTGCTACATGTTATTTTACTATTTATTGACTGACTAAAATTATAATAATAATTATTAATATAATAATAATATTATTATTAGTATTGTCGTTGTTATACACTGTTTATTTTTTTCACATTTTCATTTCACATGTGTAGTGTTATAATAACTAATACTGTAACAGCCTAAATACTACATCTTGATCTACCGCCTTAGCTAACCTCAACAATACATCATCACACACAAAAAACAACAAATAAACAAACGAAAACAACAAAACAAACCTTGTTTCTTCTTTTGTTCAAATACAAGCAGTCATTCACAGCTGGGTGGACTGTGGTTTGTCGTGTGCTTGGTGATTGCCTTCCAAGTATGGTCACCCGTCCACAAGTGCTAACGTAAGCCTCAAGTAAACAGTCTTATTGTTCTACCGTCTTTGGCCACGTTGAGCGGGGTTAACGTTAGCACTTGTGGACGGGTGACCATACTTGGAAGGCAATCACCAAGCACACGACAAACCACAGTCCACCCAGCTGTGAATGACTGCTTGTATTTGTTTAGAGCTGAGGAAGGTAATGCAGCGACAGAGAGGATATAGGCAGTGCCCTTATTAAGCTGGTCTAGAGAAAAGGGAGTTCCCAAACGCCTCTTTTCCCAGCGACCGCAAGATTACAAGAACAACTGTTTTGCCTTTTACGTAACATCGTTATTTTGATGTGGTTCATGTTTAAAATGGCGGTCACTTTGGGTTTGTTTCGTAGCGTGGTTATTTTCTTACATTTCATATTTAAATTATGCATTACGCCTGTCGTCACGCGTTTAATATATATGTCAGCATTGCACATCTCAAGTCTTCCATCACAACTTTTGTTCATTAATTAACATAATGAACTGTTTAACTTATTATCTGTACATACACATAAGCAAGAATGAGAATGATATCTTAACTTTGTGGAACTTTACTTAACTTTGTGGAACTTCGTCCTTTTATTAGCAAAACCACATATAATTAAAGCATGAAACAGGGCTCATAGCCCAGGGGGCATTTTAGCCAAAAAAAAGGGGGGATGGGGAGTTACAGACATTAAAAAACAATGAACGGCACAAAAAAAGCTGCTCCATAGGCATCACAAGATAAACCTCTGAAATGTCAAACACCCGTTTTAAGTTTTATGTCGGGTCAACATGGAAAGAAAAATGTACAGCATCGCATGGTTCACAAAATAAGACAAAAGGCAATGCACAATATATAAATAGTGACATAACTCAAACTCCAATAAAGCGGCTTAAATTTAGCAACCTGCTCTTAGATTCAATATTCGTCCAAACAAGAAAATAAAGTTTGACATAAAATTAAAAGAGAACTGCGCGTCACTATTGGAAAAGTGAAAAAATAATCCTTATAAAACGGCTCAAATCAGACAACCTGCGTTTAGATTTAGAGTTCAATAACTGATTTAACTTATAGGCATTCGGGTGATTCCTGAAGTATTGAGGTATTAAAGAAAGTCTGTTAACAACCAACACAGAATTTGTACATCTAAACAGATAATGAAATTCATCACCTAGTTCATCCAGATCACACAGAGTACACATTCTATCTTCTCTCTGAATATTCAAATATCTAAGTGATTGAATTGGCAGTTTGTGACAGCTGAGCCTAAATTTCAATAAGTTTCTTCTCGATAGAGGTGACAATGAAACTAAATAATCTTCGAAACAGAACGTACTCTTAAAAATTCTATACGTAATACAAGCATTATGAGCGAATACATCCTGATGCCAGGTTTGCAAGAACTGGTCTCTCATGCGTTGTTTGACCATGGTCTTAAAACAATTCAAAGAGTATTTACAGCCGTTTAACCAAATGAAAGACAGACCAAGATCATTTAGCAGAGAGCGAACGGTACATAGCCAGGAGAGTTTATACTCAGAATTAAAAAATAAATAAGAGCATAGTCGAAACATAAGTACTGACATTCTAGCAGAATCATTGCAACAATCAATACAAAGTTTATACCAGAAACAGAGTAGCCTGCATTTAGCATCTAAGGAAACAGGGAAAACAGCCAACTTCACCTAAAACCATACAGGTCGGCGTACTAGTTTTAACATTAAGAATCAATTTCAAAAATTTTAGTTGTAATCGATCACATATTATCATTTTTTCATGGGCCCATACCTCGCAGTTATACAATAAAATCGGTTTTACACATTTATCAAAAAGATCTAACTGAATATCAAGCGGCAAATCCAGTTTTCTACTTTTTTTTAAAAGCGCAAACATAGCACGTTCAGCTGATACACTCATGGATCTGATATTTTTTTGAAATTTGTTATTATATTGAAAAAGGGCTACCCAGATATTTATATTCCCAAACAATTTCAAGAATTAAATTTTTAAACTTAAAAACAGGCAACTTCTAACTTTACCGCGGGAAAAAATAATCACTTTCGTTTTTGCAATATTTAAACACAATCTGTAACTAGATCTGGCAGAGTGGGGAGTGGCCTACACCATGGACCCAGTCACTTGTCATCACTCTTCCCAAAAAGGGTAACCTTCAGGAATGTGAACACTACCGCACCATCAGCCTCGTCAGCCATCCAGCCAGCCATGATGATGATGATGATGACGATATAAATTTTTTTTCTTAGTTCTGTGGCGCAGTTTTTTTTTCTCCCGATGATGATGATGATGATAATAATAATAATAATAATAATAATAATAATAATAATAATAATAATAATAATAATAATAATAATAACATCAACGACTATTATTTCAGCATCAATATAGTTGCGATATTTTGTTATTTTTTATTAGAAATGACGACGATAACGGTGACGATAATACAACAACAACAGCAACACACACACACACCACACGCACACACACACACACACACATACACACAAATAGCACACATGATGACGATGACAATGGCGACGATAATAACAAGACGATGACTTAAATATCTCCGCTACAAACATTTGGCGAATGTAGCATCATTCATGATTCATGTCGCAACATTTTATATTCACGATAGCTGAAAGGTCAAAAAGTGGACAAATTATTAAAGTGAGTCTGCAGGCTAAAGGACTGCGAAAAAAAAGTCTAATTCGGGTGAAGAGATGACAGACTATTTGCTAATATACTTATACATTGTGTTTGTGTGTGTGTTTGTGTGTGTGTGTATGTTTGTGTGTGTGCGTGTGTGTCTAATGTCTGCGAAATTCACACCTAAACAGGGCTAGAAATTAACTTTTTTCTTTGGGGGCCACCGGGCCCCTTGATTGAAAAATTTGAGGGCCCACAAGCAACTTTCGGGGCCCAACTTGAAAAATAATGCAAACAAAAAACAAAAGAATTATTGACAATATAATAAGTATAAAGTACAATTTGTCTGATAATCTAAAATAAAAACAATTGAATTTCCAATTTTGCTGAGTGATGTCATTTTTATTTGCCTTTTCTTTTACTTTAAAACATTACCAACAAAAAAGGGGGAAAAACACACACACACATTCAGTGACACACATATTCCAGTGACTAGTGAGCCTAAAAAAAAGAAGTATGATGTTATTATTTAGCAATGTAGGCATTTTTTATGTATATGTTTTGTTGATAATTTATAATGATGTTTGCTTTCAGTTTTACCACTAGGGTTGTTTCAGCAGATCTTTTATGCGGATCAGGGGATGTCCGGTCCTGATTTGGCTCGGAAGAGTCCTCTGGACCTAAAGCAATAATCATGTAATGTAATGTAATCTCTATTTGTTTGCAACTGCATCAAAGAGAACGATTGTGAAAGGTTGCTGCTTAACTTTGACGCTCACTTGGGGAAAGTGGTTACATTTTGGTGTTAACAATCTTTCTCATTGATTTTCATTCCAGACTTTTTATTTGTTGCACCTATTTTGGTATTTTCAAGGATCAGGAAGAGCGAAATGTCGACCTGTCGGTGGCAGGTCATTGCACTCCTTACCTGAAGAACCACGTGACGGATTTTGTTCAAACTTCATAAGAACCTGAGTTAGTTGCCGGCCAGCTTTCCGTACTATCATATTTGCTCTACTTCAAAGGACAAGCTCGCTAGGGTCAATAATGTAAATTTTAAAAAATCTAAAAAAAACGGCTGAACTAAGTTTTTTTACAAATTTATTTATGTTATAACAATTATTTTTTCAACTTGTACCTTGTCATTCTCTACCTAGCTGTCTGTTGGTTGGTCAGTCTGTCAAACAGTAGATCGGTATTTTACTTTCTGTGAAAACATTTTGGGGGCAATATCTCAAACACGACTTTATGAGTTTTACTTTGCAGAAACTTCTACTCAGCATTTTATGTAATTCATTGCATGAAAAAAAAATATCATAGATAAAACCAAGCCAAAACAGCTCCATTAAAAAAGCACACTTTTGACAATGCTGATTTTCAGGTATGTGCATGTCTGAAAATACATCTGAATGACTTGCCTTCTTTTTCTTTCTCTAATTTATTTTAAATTTTGTCAAAGGAAAATGTTGCGAAATGCTGCATTGTGACGCCTACTGTTGGTAACTGAACAACAATTCTGATGTTGGTTGTGTTATATGCAGAATGAAATATGGGTTAGGCTGAGCTCTCGTGTTTTTGGTGTTTCTTGGTTCAGTTTATTTGAATAACATTTTGTTTATCCAGAAAATACAATGAAGAAGTTTTTCCTGCACAAGTGACAGGATCACACATAAACTTGACTGACGCACTGCGCCTAATATTAGTAATAGAAGATGACATTGTTGTAATGAGCCACAGTCTGACCGGAGACAATCCTGTCACAGTTCGAGCCTAATCACAGGCTCTGAAGTCTCTAAAAAGAGACTTCGGAGCCTGTGGCCTACCTAGTGTAGGTATGGCATGTAAACTAAGTCGACCGCCATTGCGCAACGTTTGGACGGGAGATGCATGCTTGCCAGTTCGGCCCTGAGCACAACGTCGACCAAGCATATGAAACCATTAGTACAAAGTTTGTTTTGTGTGCTGTTAATCCCATGCAGTAGTTCTTCTTTTGTAAGTGTGGGGTCCACGATATTTGCCTTTCATATGTGTGGATGAGTGAGTGCGTGTGTGTGAGTGAATGTGGTCTAATTCCCCTTTCCGGATGGCCGCCAGTGTTGCTTAAAGCTTCAATCCCCAGTCCCTTGTCCTTTTAATCATCTTAGCGAGCCCTAAGTTTAGCAACTCTCCAAAGTTTTGAAATTGGTTTCTGGAACACGGGAGTTGCCACGGTGCCGTTAACGAGGAGGTGGAGGAAGAAGGAGGAGGAGGAGGAGCAAAGTTGAAAACGAGATGGCATGCCATTCAAATATGTAAGTCCCGACACGGTCACTCTCACACATAGTTGAAAACCAATGGAAATACTTTGAAACCTGAAGGAGGGGTGAGGGTGGGGGGGGGGGGGAGTCAGAACGAGCCAAATGTTGGACCGGACGTTCGTCCGGCGCCGTCGGTCCGTTGGAAGCAATAAACATGTTTAGCAGTAGATAAAGTGTCGACCAAGTCCTAGGTAATATTCCTACGAAGTATGGTCAAAATCCGTTCAGTGGTTCTTGAGATATTACGTATTTGTACTTTCTCAAAGGTTAAGGTCATTGTGCTTCTCCATTTTACATATAAACGCACTTTGCGCTGTATCTACAAGTTGACTGAGCCGATTTTTATCATTTTTAAATTTGTATTTCCGATAGTTGAGATCATGGCCTGTCATTTCACTTTTCCTTTTGCTTCTTTAGGATAAAGCTGAGTCAAAACAACAACCAAGAAAATTAACACTGCCTTTGAAATGCGTATTTTTCGGCTATTTGTGGCAATTTCTGGGAATACATGTGAATGTCTTGCCATCTTTTTTTTCTTTTCTCTTTTGATATTCCCCCGCCCGCATTCTCCGATCTTCCGCAGAAAAGCTGTTAAAAGTTCCGCGTCGAAACCTGAAAACTGTTGGCGAGCGCGGTTTCATTTTCACTGCTCCATCTCTTTGGAACGCACTTCCTGTCAGTCTGAGGAACTTGGAAGATATTTATATATTTAAAGCCCACCTGAAAACATACCTTTTTCGCTTAGCTTTTGATTAACTTACTCGCATCCCCCCTCCCCACCCTACCCCTCTTTCATCTTATAGGGAGTCTTATGGGTAACATAACAATATTTGTGTTTCGTTGTTGGTAGATGTACCTCCATACATACATGTAATGCTTTTGTACATTGTGAGTGAATGCGTGTGTATGCGCAATGAGTCTCTGTGAGTTTTGCGCTATATAAATGTTATTCATTATTATTATCCTAAAGAATCAAAATTAAAACATGGAATGATTGTCCACTACTATCTGAACTGTCTACAAGCTAAGGATTGTCCAAATCTGTTCAGCCTGTTGAGATAAGCATGCATAGAAAATAAATTATGGACCTCAGCGACATTGACCTTTAAGAATGTGCAGAGATGAATGACAAAGCAAGGCTGAGGAGGCGTTAAAATATCTGCGTGGTAAAAATAAACAACATGGGTTGAGTCATTTTGAGTTAATGCATTAAAAACGTTCTTTGAAAACAATAGGGACTAGATATCGACAGATTCGTTGACTAACGAACTGGCACAGTATGATTAGCCATGAGTTGAAGTACCATCTAACCAAAGAATGATTCAGATCGGTTAATTGAGATATAGAGCACAATGTATAGAACAAAGCATTGGCCCCACCGTCCTTGCTCTTTGATGTAGTACAGAAGCGATTGTACGGGAAGCTGCCCGCAACTCTCGTAATGTTCCTGGGATTTTTAAACAAAACATAGCCTGTGGTTCTTGAGAAATGGCGGGCGATTGACTGACTGACAGACCGACATTTTGTTCGTTCTGTTTTTCTGCTAGCCTAAATCAAAAGTATTTCGAGATACGTGGACTTTTTTTTTTAAATTACCAAAAAAGAAGAGAGAGAAAAAAAAGAAAGATAAAGTTTGGAGGAGGTAGAAAAGAAGTATACAGCAGAGCCAAATGGAAACGATTAAAAAAAAAAAAACGAAATCAACTTTGGTAGCCGGCTACTCACGTATGCGCAATGACCAAGGAACATGTTTCTTCCTTTGTGTCTTTCTTTTCTGTCTGGTCTTTTCTGTTCCTTGGTTTGTTTCATTTCTTTCTTTCTTTTATGTTTATTTCTCTTTCATTCTTTCTTTTATTTATTCATTCTTTCTTTTGTTTTCATTCTTTCTTTTGCTTTCATTCTTTAATTATTTTTCTTTCATTGGTTCTTTTCTTTCTATCAATCTTCTTTTTTTTAAATTTCTTTCATTCTACCTTTTTCTTCTTTTAAAAAAAAATCTTTTACTCCTTTCTTCTTCTTTTTGTTTTTTATTTCTTTGTTTTGACGAATGCTCACATGATGAAGAGAAAAACTTGTGGTGTGTGGAGCACTCCTTCGAGACCACCCCTGTGGGGGTGCCGGGGGTTTCTGTATAAATTGTATCCCCACTTTCTGGAAATTCAGTGCTTTAAATTCCCACTGTCGCTGTCTTTCTCCTTTGCTCTTTCTCATTCCTATTCTTTCTATCAATCTACTATACTATCTTCTTCTTCGCTAGACCAGTCACCTACCTTTTTTTTTGGAAAACTCTTCCCAAACTCCTCATTTGTGTATGAGGTCTGTTGGGTGAGCTTGGAAATATTGTACACTTTCTGCCAAATGGTAACTAGTGCTTCCTATGATATTATTATTTAGCAATGAAAGCATTTTATATGTAGCCTATGTGTTCTGTTGATATTTTATAATGATGTTTATATTCTATTGTGTATTTTGTAAACGGGGGTTCGATAAATTAGAGTATAGTCTCAGCGTCCTCTGAGTGGGATATGTCTTTATTGTAAAGTGACCGGTTCGTGGAGTGCCTTCGGTGTTGCCACTAGGTTGTTTCAGCAGATCTTTTATACGGATCAGGAGTGAATCCTCTTTCAACCAAGTTGTGGTCCTGATTTTGTGGTCCTGATTCGGCTCTTTGCAGTCCGCTGGACCCTGTAAGCAATGAATAACTAACTCCTTCGAGGTTTTGTTAGCTAAGCTTTGTCACAGCTGTCATGACAGTATTTAGGGAACCGATACAGAAACAAATAATAATAATAATAATAATAATAATAATAATAATAATAATAATAATAATAATAATAATCATAATCATAATGAATAATTCGCACAGCGCAAAACTCACAAAGAATCATTACGCAAACTCACACATTCATCATTCATTCGCATGTTTTAAAAAAATATAGATCTAGCATATATACTACATTGCGGTATATCTGCAGACAACAAAACACAAATATTATCAAAGAATCTCACATCCAAAACAGACTCCCTATCAGATGAAAGTGTGGGGAAATCCTGCAAGTAGGTTTATCAAAAGCTAAACGAAACAAAAACAAAGTGTTGAGAAAATCAATTAGCAAAATGGAAGAGGCAAAAATAGCATTTATCAATTATTAAACACACTCACACGCGCTTGCGCGCGCACACACACACACACACACAAATACACACACACACGCATACACATCACAATAGGAACCACCAAAGGAACATTATACAGGCTTAAACATCTGTTTTCCATTTTTGATTAAAACACTATTGCATTATATAGTACGCTCTGGCTGACTGACAACTAAGGTTCACAGACACACACTACTACTACTACTACTACTACTACTACTACTACTACTACTACTACTACTACTACTACTACTACTACTACTACTACTAAAATTGCATTATAGTGGTTATAAATATAATATAATTCTTTCCCTGCTGCCAAAAGTGCATTATAGTATGTGCAGTCGACAACCCCTATTTGTTCTCGATTTCAATAATGGTAGGCAGCCATCCTATCCTATCCTATCCTATCCTATCCCGTAACTCGGAGGTCGTAGGGGCACCACAGATGATCGTTTAACCAACGTACTCCATCTTTCTCTGTCATCAGCAACCCTGATGGTTTCGCTCAATGTCAAACCAGTCCATTCTTGAATGTTGTCCTCCCACCTCTTTTTCGGTCTCCCTTTTCTTCTACCTCCTTGCAATGTGCCTTGCAGGATAGTCTTTGCAAGACCTGATGATCTGGAGTTTCGGAGATCGGAGTTTCCGTTTCTTCACCACTGTGAGCAGGTCATCGTGTTGTTCAATGGCTTGTGTGATGGTCTGTCGGACTTCGTGGTTGGTGATGTGCTGGGTATAGGAAATGCCCAGAAGTCTTCTGTAGCACCTCATCTCCATGCTTTGTATTCTTCGTTGTAGATCTGCTGTGAGGGTCCATGTTTCGCAAGCGTACAGGAAGATGGAGAGGACAAGGGAGCGCAGCAGCCTTACGGAGCTCAGCAACCTTACAGTATGAAATTGTGTGCCTGTAGAGAACGTGAATTTTCCGGTTTTTGAATAATGGTTGAAAATGTTGAACCAATAAAAATAATGACATGAGATATATATTTATTTTGAAAAAAATTACTCGCATTCTAATAATAGAAACATTATTGAAGACCGAAAAATTCACGTTCTCTACAGTGCCCCTTACCTCCCGTCACTAATTTATTTCTTTAGATTGGGGTGCCGGGGGTTTCAGTATAAATAGTATCCCCACTTTCTGGAAATTTAGTGCTTTAAATTCCCACTGTCGCTGTCTTCCTCATTTGCTCTTTCCCATTCCTGCTCTGTCCTATCACTCTGCTATACTATCTTCTTCTTCGCTAGATCAATGACCTACCTTTTTTCTTGAAAACTCTTCCTGGACAAGACTCCTTGTTTGTGTATGAGGTCTGTTGGATCAGCTTGGGAGTGTTGGACGCTCTCTGCCGGGTGGTCACTAGGGCTTCCTATGATGTTATTATTTAGCAATATAGGCATTTTATATGTAGGCCTATGTGTTTTGTTGTTAATTTATAATGATGTTTGTATTCTATTTTGTTTTTGTAACCGCGGGTTCGATTAGTTGGGGTAAAGCCTCAGCCGTCCCCTGCGTGGGATGTCTTTATTGTAAAGTGACTGGCCGGTGGAGGGCATTCAGTTTTCGCACTAGGGTTGTTTCAGCAGATCTTTTATGCGGATCGGGGGTTGTCCGGTACTGATTTGGCTCGGAAGAGTCCGCTGGACCTAAAGCAACAATCAATCAATCAATCAATCAACGACAAAACATGTGTTTTTAACTAAAACAAAATGGCAAGCCATCCAAGTTTGTAACGGACACTCACAAACTTAGCCGAAAAATAAGTTTTATTCTAACGAAGCACAAGAAAAACGTGGAATGGTCGGCCAGACTCTGAACTATCTGCGATACAAACATTCTCAAAATATTGCCTAGCCACATTTTAGATACAGCGAGAAACGTGTATAGAAAAATGGTGAAGCACAATGACCTTGACTTTTGAGAGGATGTTTATATTCTATTTTGTTTTTGTAAACGGGGGTTCGATAAATTAGAGTATAGCCTCAGCGTCCCCTGCGTGGGATGCCTTTATTGTAAAGTGACCGGCTGATGGAGTGCCTTCAGTGTTACCACTGAGGGTTGTTTCGGCAGATTTTGTAAGCGGGGCGAGTCCTCTATCAGCGAAGTTGGGGTCTTGATTTTCTGGTCCTAATTCGGCTATACTGGTCCTGCTTTGGCTCGGAAAAGTCTGCTGGACCTAAAGCAATAATCATGTAATGTAATGTACAAATACGAATGATCCAGCATGCGTAGTAGAATCCACAAAGTGAAAATGTTGAGTTTCGGTTAAGTTATTCGTGAGAAAAGGCATACAGTGTATTTTGAACTAAAGGATGACACTCGGAGCGACGGATCGAGCGGTAGACCGACAACAAAGGCTGCTTTCTTCTTCTTTTTGTTTTTTTATTTCTTTGTTATGACGAATGCTCACATGATGAAGAAAAAAACTGGCGTTGTGGTGTGTGGAGCACTCCTTCGAGACCACCCCTGTGGGGGTGCCGGGAGTTTCTGTATAAATTGTATCCCCACTTTCTGGAAATTCAGTGCTTTAAATTCCCACTGTCACTGTCTTTCTCCTTTGCTCTTTCTCATTCCTATTCTTTCTATCAATCTACTATTCTATCTTCTTCTTTGCTAGACCAGTCACCTACCTTTTTTTTTTTTTTTGGAAACTCTTCCCAAAACTCCTCATTTGTGTATGAGGTCTGTTGGGTGAGCTTGGAAATATTGTACACTTTCTGCCAAATTGAATTAGCACCTGTATACTCGACCAAATCGCTTGCGCCGTTTTTATCAGATATTGAGCAAAACGTGTTTAAAGAAAGAGATAAAGAAAGAGATTTCTCTTATATAGCACACTTACAAGCTCAGAGAGCTTCTCAAGGCGCTGGCCCGTAATATCCAGCAATCACACAATAGTTTGTTGAAGTCAGGATTCGAACCCACGTCTCCCAAGACGCACTCACACAAGTCGTGCGCACTGACCACTGAGCTATCCCTGCCGCGTTTAGCAGCAAAATGCCTCCAGTGACCTTGACATTTTGGGGTAGAGGAAATATGATGTCACGGGACGGAGGTCACACACCTTTGTAATATTCTTATGAAATTTGGTCAAAATCCGTTCTGGAGATATGGCTTCCAACACACTTGACAGACCGACGGACGTCGGAAAAACAGTCAGGTGGACTCGGAATTAGTAATGTCGGCCGTCTGTTGATCCTGCCATCTTGTTTTGTGGCAAACCTTTATACTAGATAATGTATTCATAGAAAAGTGTATTGATTGACAGGAAAGCTCTCCAGTAAGTGACTTAAGGAGCTTAGAAGTTCAAAAGGGCATCAGTATTATTCACAACTTTCCGGCACCTCTCATAAAAACTCGTGGGTATCGCCATTATAAATTAAAACGAGGTTAGAATGAAACCAAGTTCCGGTCTGGTTTGTTTTGCTTTTCTCAAAGCTTTATGCGTGACTTTTAAATATGGCAAATTGCCGAAAACGACGATTGTTAGAGCCAGAAAACGAGTGGGATAAGTATAAAAACGGTGGAGGAAGTACATGCTCAGTGAAAGGATGCAAAAAACAATCGTAGAGGCCTGTATTTGTGGCGACTTCGGAGGTGCGTCGACCATCGACACAAAGTGAAACAGGACCTGAAGACTCTTGTAGTTTTCCATAGCTTCGCCGTCGCAACCTTCACAAAACACGAAGTAGTTGACTATGTTAGGCGACCGTTGTGGCCAAGTGGGCTAAGGCGGGACTAACTTGCCTTGTACACAAGCCAGAAACCAATGGCTCCTGACAGGTGTGGGTTCGAGCCAGCATCTGGTTTTTCCGAATATTTTTCAAAAATTCACAAATAATGTTAGGTACGTAGGGTTTAGGCGCGCCACTGGCGATAGAAAGGAATAATAAACTGCAGCAAAAAAAAAATGTGAGGGTACGATACTGGTGGCCAGTGACACATGTTATTATTCTTGAATATTTGGAAATAACTCACTAAAATACGCGGAGAAAGAAACCGGAAGTATGTTTCATTGAGGGGATTCCCGTTGGTGCATATGATAGCAGAAAAGTGTGAATAGGCACTAGATAACTTGCCGCCCTAAATAGAACACTAATACAGGTATGGAAACCGTGGACTTATATGTGCGTGACTCAAAGCAATTACAGTATCCGTGGCGTCGCTGTGTGCTGTGGCGGTTTTCTATGCGACTTGGTTCTGGGCCTGTTGGGAGCCTTTTGACACGGACAACGACTGCACAGAAAGGCAACTCGAGAGGTGACGTCAATGTCTGCACGTACAGTCAAGTCAAGTCAACACATCTTTTTTTTCTTTTTTTTTCTTTTTTTTTTTTTTACCTACAATGGAGACTTCCACACAGCACATTGCATCTCAGCATATTACAGAATTTGTAGTTTTCAAAACAAATTAAATAAATAAATAAAAAATAAAAGTTATGCGTACAATGTAATGCCCTGAAGAAGGTTATTAAAACCGAAAATTTGGCAATTCAAATTGAGTGGATAACATGTTGTCGTTTTAAAAGTGTTTTATGTTATATATATATATATATATTTTTTAAATTTATTTATTTCTTTTTTTTAACGACATCAGCCTCTCTTTATGGTTGATCATCTAGAAAGAAAAAACAACATTTAAAAGTGACAATTTAAAAAAAATAAAATAAAATGACAGAAAATGTAATCAAAAGATTATTTTCTCCTATCTCTGTTCAAATTCGAGAACAAACGAAACAAACCCCAAAATAAAATAAAATCAATAAAACTAAACGAAAAGTGTACATTTTTTATTAGCAGTGAAAGAACAACATTGAACAATATGACAGGCCATTTAAATGTGTTTCTAGACACCAACACACACACACTTAATTGTCAATGTTTAAAATAAATATATGTTCTGTTCTGTTCGCACACATGGAAAACGACAACAGCAAAATTAATAAAGTATGATCAAGAATCAGAACAAGCCAAATGTCGGTCGGTCCGTCCGTCCCTTTGTCCGTCCGTACGTGCGCCCGCCCGCCAAACCACAGAACAGATTTTGTTCAAACCTCATAGGAACGTAACTTGGTTTAGTGGCCAACCTCCCACGGCCTCGTATTTGTTATGCCTCAAGGGTTAAGGTCCATTTTTATATGTGCTCTGTATCTTCTTGGTTTTTATTGATCTCGTCGCGACCGACTTTTTGTTTTGTGTTGTTTTTGTTTTTCCAGACTAATTTCTCCTCTCGACGCCACAATATCTCACGAACTACTGAACGGATTTTGACCAAACTTCATAGGAACATTACCTAGGTCAGTGGCCTGCCTCCTTTGCCATCACATTTGCTTTAACGCAAACGTCAAGGTTACTGGAGTCATTTCGTTGCTAAACACGGTTTGTCCAATATCTCCAGAACGTCTAAAGCGATTTTGTTGAGTTTTAGTATACAGGTACTTGAAATCATGGGTCCTCCTTCAATAGCAGTTTGGTTGTCGGTCAGTCGATCCGCCACTCCGAATTTCACTGTTTGGTTCAAAACACTTTTTGGCTTATTTCAAGAGTAACTGAACCAAAATGAGTCATTGAAATTCCAGACTTATCATTGGTATTTGTACTTTCTCAAAGGTCAAGCTCATTGTGGTTCGCCATTTTCTAAACAGGTTTTGCGCTGTATATGTACACATTGGCTGATCCCATTTTGGATCATGTTTTGCTTGCAGATAGTAGGCTATATTATTCCATGACCCCCGTGGGGGTGCCGGGGGTTTCAGTATGAATAGTATCCCCACTTTCTGGAAATGTAGTGCTTTAAATTCCCACTGTCGCTGTCTTTCTCCTTTGTTCTTTCTCATTCCTACTCGGTTCTATCAATCTACTATACTATCTTCTTCTTCGCTGGACCAGTCACCTACCTTTTCTCTTGAAAACTCTTCCTGGACAAAACTTCTCATTTGTGTGTGAGGTCTGTTGGATCAGCTTGGGAATATTGCACGCTTTCTGCCAAATGGTCACTGGGGCTTCCTATAATGTTATTATTTGGCAATGTAATCATTTTATCTGCATGTGTTTTGTTGATATTTTATAATGATGTTTGTATTCTATTTTGTTTTTTTGTAAACGGGGGTTCGATAAATTAGAGTATAGAGTAAATTAGAGCCTCAGCGTCCCCTGCGTTGGATGTCTTTATTGTAAAGTGACCGGCTGGTGGAGTGCCTTCAGTGTTACCACTAGGGTTGTTTCGGCAGATCTTTTATGCGGATCCGGGTCGAGTCCTTTTTCAGCCAAGTTGCAGTCTTGATTTTGTGGTCCTGATTCGGCTCTTTGCAGTCCGCTGGTCCCTGTAAGCAATGAATAACTAACTATCATTCCATGTTTTCCCTTTATCTTCGAAAGGATGAAGCCCACTCACCACACCGCCAAGATAATTAACACATTTTAGAAAATGCTTTTAAAAAAAGTAATATTTTAAATTCGGCTATGTATGTGATTGTGAGTGTCCATAAATACATTTGAATGTCTTGCCATCTTTCTTCTTCTTCTTCTTCTTCTTCTTCTTCTTCTTCTTCTTCTTCTTCTTCTTCTACTTCTTCTTCTTCTTCTTCTTCTTCTTCTTCTTCTTCTTCTTCTTCTTCTTTCTTAATTTATTTATTTGTTTATTTATTTTTAGTTTTGTTTTGTTTTGCACTTGCGTCTGGTGGACGGATCTTCCCCCCACCGCCTACCTGTTTTTTTTGTTTTGTTTTGTTTTGTTTTTTGTTTTTTTTTTATTCGAGAGGGGGAGGTTTAGTTAGTTATTCATTGCTTACAGGGTCCAGCGGACTGCAGAGAGCCGAATCAGAACCACAAAATCAAGACCACAACTTGGCTGAAAGAGGACTTACCCCTGATTCGTATGAAAGATCGGCTGAAACAGCCCGGGTTTACTGGTGTAAGAATAATGTGACCTAGTCGCCTATACGCTCCGGTGTCGTGTGACTATAATCTACAATAATCCTTATTACCCGGGCCCCTCCTGATCCGTATAAAAGATCTGCTGAAACAAGATGAAGTGAGTCCTCTTTCAGCCAATTTGTGGTCTTGTAGTCCTGATTCGGCTCTCTGCACGAGGTTGTTTCAGCAGATCTTTTATACGGATCAGGGGTCATTCCTCTTTCAGCCAAGTTGTGGTCTTGATTTTGTAGTCCTGATTCGGCTCTATGAACGGGGTGGTTTCAGTAGATCTTTTATATGGATCAGGGGTGAGTCCCCTTTCAGCCAAGTTGTCGTCTTGATTTTGTAGTCTTGATTCGGCTCTCTGCAGTCCGCTGGACACTGTAAGCAAATAATAACTAACTAACCCTCCCCCTCTCGAATTAAAAAAAAAAACACACAACAACAACAGGTGGCGGCAATAATCTTTTAAAGTAGTTTCTAAGAAAGGTTCACGTTTCAATGCTATTAATTTTTTGTCTATACGGATTCCCCCGTTGGGGTGCCGGGGGTTTCAGTATAAATAGTATCCCCACTTTCTGGAAATTTAGTGCTTTAAATTCTCACTGTCGCTGTCTTTCTCATTTGCTCTTTCTCATTCCTGCTCTGTTCTATCAATCTGCTATACTATCGTCTTCTTCGCTAGACCAGTCTCCTACCTTTTTTATTGAAAACTCTTCGGGGACAAGACTCCTTGTTTGTGTATGAGGTCTGTTGGATCAGCTTGGGAATATTGGACACTTTCTGCCAGGTGGTCACTAGGGCTTCCTATGATGTTATTATTTAGCAATCTAGGCATTTTATATGTATGTGTTTTGTTGATAATTTATAATGATGTTTGTATTCTATTTTGTTTTTGTAAACGGGGGTTCGATAAGTTGGGGTGAAGCCTCAGCCGTCCCCTGCGTGGGATGTCTTTATTGTAAAGTGACTGGCTGGTGGAGGGCATTCAGTTTTCCCACTAGGGTTGTTTCAGCAGATCTTTTATGCGGATTGGGGGTTGTCCGGTCCTGATTTGGCTCGGAAGAGTCCGCTGGACCTAAAGCAACAATTATGTAATGTAATGTAATGTAATGTCTATACGGATCAGGGGTGAGTCCCCTTTCAACCAAGTTGTCGTCTTGATTTTGTAGTCTTGATTCGGCTCTCTGCAGTCCGCTGGACCGTGTAAGCAAATAATAACTAACTAACCCCCCCCCCCCACCCCCTCGAATTAAAAAAAAAAACAACAACAACAGGTAGGCGGCAATAATCTTTTAAAGTAGTTTCTAATAAGGTTCACGTTTCAATGCTATTAATATTTTGTCTAGATATTAAAATGTAATAGAACATGTAACACAATTTGTATACGGCTAGTTAAAGTGAGTTTGCTTATTATTATCATTATTATTATTATTATTATTATTATTATTATTATTATTATTAATTTATTTATTTTGAGTTTCCAAAGTTTTACACTAAACAGTATGATTCTAGAACAGTTTATTATTTATTTATTTATCACTTTTATATAGAGCTTTTTAAAGCTCAAGAGCTGCTCAAGGCGCTGGTCGATACATGAGCTAACTCAAGCCGCCCGAAGCGCCTACTTGCAACCTTTGGGCGCATAGTCTGACGCCCAGACGACTGAGCACAATCCTGGGCAAACGGGGATGGGGAGGAGGTACCTTGTCGAGCAGCGAGACGTATTTTGTCTCAGATCCTATCCTATCCTATCCTATCCCGTAATTCAAAGGTCGTAGGGGCACCACAGATTATCGTTTAACCAGCGTAATCCATCTTTCTCTGTTCTCAACCCTCATGGCTTCGTTCAGTGTTAAACCAGTCCATTCTCGAATGTTGTCCTCCCACCTCTTTTTCGGTCTCCCTCTTCTTCTGCCTCCTTGCACCGTGCCTTGCAAGATGGTTTTTGCCAGGTCTGATGCTCTGGTGACTTGGCCATACCATCGGAGTTTCCGTTTCTTCACCACTGTGAGCATGTCATCGTGTTGTCCAATGGCTTGTATGATGGTCTGTCGGACTTCGTCGTTGGTGATGTGCTGGGTATAGGAAATGTCCAGAAGTCTTCTGTAGCACCTCATCTCCATGCTTTGTATTCATCGTTGTAGATCTGCTGTGAGGGTCTATGTTTCACAAGCATATAGGAAGATGGAGATGACAAGGGAGCGCAGCAGTCTTACTTTGGAATGTAGACTGATGGTCCTCTCTTTCCAAATTGGCTTCAACCTCGCCAGGGCAGCAGTTGTTTGTGCAATCCTGGAGAGGACTTCCTGTCGGGACCCATTGTCTGATACAATGGCTCCTAAATATTTGAAGCTATGCACTGTGTTGAGGGATTGGCCTTGGACTTTGATGTCCATGTTGATGCCTTTGGTGTTGTTGGTCATCATTTTGGTCTTCTCTGCACTTATTTCCATTCCATAGGCTGTGGAGGTGGTGTCAAGCCTCTGTGTTACGTTGGAGACGCGTGCGATGGTAGGTTTAGTGTGAAATGCGCACAATAATAGGCTTGCGGGTGTGACGCGCGCGATAGATCAGATCGTTTTATTTTGCAACGTATGCAATAATAGAGTGTATTCATCTTTGATTTGATTTTGCGTTGTTATTAGAAGAAGCTTTGTATAACGTTGATAATTTTAGTTGCTCGATATTATTTGAGAATTTTCTCGAGTCAGTTGTTTACTATTGATCGAAGCGTATGGATAGTTCTAGTGGTAACCATGGAAGCTTCCATCCCAAATAAGGTTGTATGACGTGAGACAGTGATGATGAAATTACTTCTGATTGGTTGAGGTGTGTCACGTTGGGGGTATTCTCGCTCTTTCTGGAGTTTAGAGAAACTATATAAGTGCCGCACTGTTTCAAAATAAGAGTCCCCTATACGCTTATGTGTCCGGGGACGTTAATCTATAAAACTAAAATAAGAGAGTTGAGAGTTAAAAGTTGAGAGTGGAAAAAGCGATTGTATGCAGTGTTGATGTATGCTGAATAATGTTGGAAAACTACATACGAAGACTTTGCCTTGTTGCTGATTGAGCAGGCTGCGTGGATAAACGAATCTGAGCTACACTCATCAGTACTTCAGCATTGGGGCTGAATCAACTACTGATAAAAAAAACAACAACATCGAGTGTAACCTTGCTGGGATCGTAAGTGTATACACGGCTGTAAATATTTATACTGTTTTTTCTCCTGGGCCTAACCGGGCACATTAATAGCTGTGAATAGGTTTTTGCTATTCTATTTCTGTCTTTTTTGTCACTTGTGTACATAGTTGTAAATAGTCTATTTCTGTCTTTTTTGTCATTTGTGTACATAGTTGTAAATATTTTGTACCTTTACTGTTCCGTCTTTTGGTGTATTGTAGCAAAAGCGATGTTTTATCGTGTGCATGTATTTATATGTAATGACTATGTAAAGCGTGGTGAGTCTGGTCATAGGCTGGAGTACCCGCTATATAAAAATCCGTTATTATTATTATTATTATTATTATTATTATTATTATTATTATTATTATTATTATTATAACACTCTGTTACATTACATTACATGGTTATTGCTTTAGGTCCAGCGGACTCTTCCGGCCAAATCAGGACCAGTCAAGCCTCTGTACCAGCTGTTCAAGTTCTTTTTTTTCTCCAGCCAATCCATCAATGTCATCCACAAAACGGAGGTTGGAGATTGCTCTACCCCCTAGTCTGACTGTCCCTTCATGATCTTTAAGGGCATCTGACATGATGCGCTCTAGGAAGATGTTGAAAAGTGTTGGAGAGAGTAGGCATCCTTGACGCACATCGATTGTTGTTCTGAACCAGTTCCCAATGGCGCTGTTGTGGAAGACTGCACTGGTAGCCTTGTCATACAGGCTTTTGATGACTTCAATAATTTTAGGGCTGGGGCTGCGCATTACATGATTGCCCAAGAGCTGCATGCATGACTCGGTCAAACGCTTTCTTGAAGTCTACAAACACATGATAGAGATGTTTCTCTATGTACTTATCGCAGATTATTCTGAGGTTGAAAATCTGTTCAGTGGTACTTCGCCCTGCCCTGAATCCTGCTTGTTCTTCAGATGATTTGTTCAGCTTGGGGTTTCAACCTGTTGAGTATTATTTTCAGGAGGACCTTGCTGGGATGGCTGATGAGGCTGGTGGTGCGGTAATTTTCACACTCCTGAAGGTTACCCTTTTTGGGAAGAGTGATGACAAGCGACTGGGTCCATGGTGTAGGCCACTCCACACTCTGCCAGATCTTGTTACAGATAATGGTGAGGGCGTCAATCATCGCTTTCCATACTGCTTGCAGCAATTCCGCGGGTATGTTGTTCACTCCCGCTGACTTTCCATTCTCTAATGATTGCACTGCTGCCTCAACTTCTTCTCGGAGAATTGGGAGAATTTCTTCTTCTTCTCTGTTCTGGGCACATGCTAGAATTGATGTGTCTCCGTTTGGTGTGTGGTTGTAAAGGTCAGAGCAGTACTCTCTCCATCTATCCAAGACTTCTTGTTCTTCTGTAAGGCATATGCCAGACTTGCTTTGGATCGTGGAAAGATAAGATAAGATAAGATAAGAATATTTATTCACCAAGTAGAAACGTTACAAGGATTTTGGTGTGGCATGGCGACAATGAAATACATCATTTCTTGCACTGTCACACATGCATTCAGCGTGTCATACGCTTCCTTGGCATACAACATGTATACAGCACTAAAGGATAGGTAAACACAGTGTTAAACATACATCAGTCATATAAAGTTATGGAGTCAAACACACCCTGCAAGTAAAACAAAATACAGCAGTAAAACAATTTAACAGCATTAAATAAAATGATGAGATTGATTAAGAATGTTAAGCTTCACATCCAAATCTACACACACCACAACACAACACACCACACACGCACACACACACACACACACACACACACACACAACATTGCATACTCCTATTTCACAAAGGTACAAATCAAGCAATGGTTGTGAGTTTTCGGTGCGAAAACAACCTTGGGCTGTTTAACACTTGTCCGCCGCTTCACAGTCTGATAGGTCTTCTTGCTGTTGTCATTGTTCAGACTGTTCTCTATTTCCTGGCATTGCTCTTCTATCCAGTTCTCCTTTGCTGTGGGCATGCCTTTTCGGGTGCCATTGTTGATTTTCAGTATGCATCAGCTCCCTGTGAGTTTTTTTTTTTTTTTTAATCTCTCTTCGTTTATCACACAGGTCCAAAATTTCAGTTGTGATCCACTGTTTCTTCTTTGGGCGGTGCTTGCCAAGGATCTCAGTGGCGGTGGCAACTGTCACAGCTGAGTTGAAGGTGGTTGTAATGGTGTTGACATCTACTTCACTAGCTCTCAAAACGAGCAGTGGTGCAAATTTCCCTCCAATTGTGGCTTGGAATATTTCTGCCACCTCCGGGTCTTGCAGTTTGTCCAGGTCGATCTTCAGTCTGGTGCACTTTGCTGTGTTTACTCTCTTCATTGTCTCTGATAGCTTGGATAAAGTACAGGTGAGAGAGTGAATGATATAGTGGAAGTGAATAGGGATGGATGAAAGGTGGAAGGATAAGTTCACGGAGTACACGTGTCTGTAGCGAAAGGTGAGAGAGGATTATAACCTTCCGAGGGTGAGACAGAGTAGGGCGAAATATTAAAAGTTTTTGAATATACGCACTGCAGGCTAAAGTTTCAAAGAGGAAAGACCTTTTTTTTTTTTAATGTCTTGGTTCCTCTTATGATTTTGAATTGTCTAGAGGAAATTGACATGGCTGAATAGGTAGTGACAGTGGCGGACAGTTGGCAGCGTTGTTAGAAGATTATGTTATCTTTGAGAATAACTTCGTTGGTCTGTGAAAATAGCCATTTTTTGATGAGCGGTAAAACTAAAGAAAAGTAGCCTAGCTTATTGCAATGGGCGTGTTGAAAGTCTAGTTTGTGACTGTTACACTCCGTTTGATGTTGGTGTTTTCTATCAGTATCTGATTCAGCCCCGATGCTTGAATTCCTGATAGTTGTGTAACTCAGATTCGTTTATTCACACAGCCCGTCCAAACAGCATACAAGTCACAAAGTCGACGTATGAAGTTTTCCACTTTTATTCAGCACACACCAACAACTGCATACAATTCTCAATTCAACTCAACAACTTTCACAGCAACTTTCCAAATCACTATCAACAACTTTTCTATCTCTCAACAGCAACTCTGCACACGATTAAATAACCTCTCTCTTTTCCGGAAAGATTTCGTACATGGTAGAAAATGACGTACTGCCACCAATCGAATAAAAGATCGTCATCACTGACTTACGTCAATACATATTTTTATATCTTCCAGAACGACCTCTTGCTTCGACATGTATCGGGAAGTTTCCATCAAGAGTAAACACGCATATCCAGAAGATTCTCAAATAATATCGACTAACGCAAATTATCAACGTTATACAAAGCCTCTCCTAACAACAATGCAAACTCAAATCAAAGGTAAATAAGCTCCATTATTGAATACTTTGCAAATCGAAACGATTAGATCTATCGTACACGCTTCCGACATACTTTCGTTCACGTTTCAACGTAACATAACCCCCCACTCAAGAAGAAATTTACCTAATTTCTTTCAACAACGTTGAAACGTAATGCACAAACAAAGTTCAGAATTAAAACTTATTTCAGACTGTCTGAACACTGTCAATATTCACAGCTTATTCACACAGAGTCAATGTTTCTCATCTGCAAGTCTTTCTGGATACTGTCAATGTGCACAGTTCATTCACACAGAGTCAATGTTTCTCATCTGCAAGTCTTTCTGAATACAGTCAATGTTCACAGATCATTTACCCAGTCAACGTTTTTCATTTTCAAGTCTGTCATTACCAATATTCTTAGTTCGTCCACACAGTCAATGTTCTTTCATTCGCAAGGAAACGACGCCCTCGTCAGTTGCGGTCGTCATCGGCCCAGGGTCAAAGACGATGATCACGTGGGCTTCCCTGGAATCAGTGCGTCCTCCGTTGTCTCCTTCTTCCGTCGGATGTCCGTCGCAGTCGACGTTGTCATCTCCCAGAATGCATTCGCTGGGTCTCACGGTCAGGTTGGCTTCTGCGGGACGGTGGAACAGCTCCCTCAAGGTCTGGGTGTAGACTTCATGTTCGACCAAAGTCGTAGAGCCTGGGACATCGCTGAAGCTATGGGGAAATTCGCCCATAAGGTCCTTGAGCTCCAACTTTTGACCTTCCGTCAAGCCTGGTCCTAGCTTAACGTCATCGATGCCTTCTTTGCTGTGGAAGTCTCCAAGTTCCAACAGTTCTTCGCTGTCAAAGCTGTCGTCGGTCACAGCTGCTGTTGTGCTGCATGTACAGTCTCTGGCGGCCTCTCCACGTACAGCTTAAGGAGGTTGGCGTGGTATATTTTGGAATGCTGGCCGACCTTCACCTTGTAGTCGTTGATTCCCACCACGGTCTCCACTTCGTACGGGCCTTTCCACTGCATCAGCAACTTATTGTGATCGGTAGGTAGCAGCACCAGCACTTTGTTGCCAGGTTTGAACTTCCTGTTCACAGCCCTACGGTCATAGTAGTGCTTTCCACAGTCTTGGGACTTCTTCAGGTTTTCTCTGGCTATCTCGAGAGTCTGCTCCAGCTTCTCCCGTAGCTCAAACACGTACTGGTAGCTGTTCTTCACCTCTGGGGTGTCTACTTCTTTCGTCCACAGTTCTTTTAGGATGTGCATCGGCCCTCGGATGGTTCTTCCGTACAGCAGCTCGAACGGAGAAAAACCGGTGGACTCCTGCGGTACTTCTCTGTAGGCGAAAAGTAAGGCGTTGATGTAGCGATGCCATTGTCTGGGCTGCTCGCTGCACAGTTTCATCAAGGTGGACTTCAACGTAGCATTGAACTTTTCGACAAGCCCGTTGCACATTGGATGGTAGGGTGTCGTAGTTAAATGCCGGATGCTCAGCAGTCTGTTGACCTCCTTCATACAGTCAGAGACGAACTGCGTCCCGAGGTCTGTCAGAATTTCTTCAGGCACTCCAAGTCTACTGAACATGTCCACCAGTGCCTCTGCTACAGTTTCAGTGTCAATCTTCTTCAGTGGCACTGCTTCTGGGTACCGAGTCGCATAGTCTACTAAAGTCAGTACCCATCGATGACCTTCTTCACTCGGAGGTCTTATTTCGCCGATTAAGTCTAAGGCCACCCTCTTGAAAGGTCGGTCGATCAAAGGCATTCTCTGCATTGGCACTTTAGGGACCCTTCCTCGAGGTATGGTCTTCTGGCAAATGTCACATGATCGACAGAAACGGCTGACGTCCGCATGAAGTCCTGGCCAGTAGAACACCGCCTGGATTCTGTCTGACGTCTTCTTGATGCCTAGGTGACCTCCCATGATTGAGTCATGCGCTACTTCCATCACCTGGCGCCTTAGGGGTAATGGTACCAGTACTTGACGTAGTGGTTTACCTCCGTTGACCCTCGGGTGCTGGAAGATTCTGTACAGGATCTTGGCCTTCACCTCAAAATAGACCGTGCCACTGCCCTTGGTCACGTGGTCTTGGCGGTTCCTGTACTTGTTTAAAGTACTATCATCTTCCTGGAGCTGGATCAGCTTATCTTTGTCCACGATGGCAGCTTTGGAGTTGTCGGCGACCTTCAGTGGCGTAGACATCTTGTCTCTCTTGGCCTGGGCCCTGGTAGTAACAGCACCGACGATCTCTGGTCGGCAGGGCTGAGCCGGAGTAACCACATTGTCCCGTAGCAGCTCTGTAATGTCTCCATCGGGAAATGGCAATGGATCCTCCTCTGCAACTTCGACACGTTGGGTTGAGGCAGGACTCCATTCCGAATCGGGGTCGTCGGGTCGTCTCGCGCCGTCGATATTCCCGATCATCAAATCATACAGCGGCTTCTTCAGGCAAACCGCTTCGACTTCGCCTATGTAGAAAGGGGTGTTGACATGAATTTTCGCAACTGGCGCTCTCACACATTTGCTGTCGGCCATGAGTGTCCATTTAGAATCGCCAGTGAATTGTTCTTTAGCGATTAGGTCTTCTCTGACGATGACCCCACTACAGCCAGAGTCTCTTAAGACAGTCACTTCATGATTTCCGACGCGTCCCTTGGAAACAGGCATGTTCTGTACGGTCACAGCTGCGCTAGCGACGACGGGGATGGATTTCCCGTTGGCAAGGAGAAGTTGGCCATCAGTCATGCACTCTTGCACGTCCGCAGGAGTAGCTGTGCGCTCGGTCTCACTCGGAAGAATGACGCTCCCGCCGCACACTTGATGGTCAGATCTACTGGTTTGCCGTTGATTGGAGAAACGTCTCTGCCGGTTGCCCGCCGCTGCGTTGTCCGTACTGCTCCGCTGTCCGCTACTTTTGTTTTGAGGACAGTTAGAAGCTCTGTGGTCTGTAGCGTTGCAGGTGAAACAGCCCCTTGAATGCCCTTCCCTGGGAGGAGGCGTGGAGTCTGTCTGTCTCTGGCTCGTCTGGCTTCCCTGGATCTGGTTCACATGGTTTCCAGTCTTCTGAAAATGTTTCGTCGCGCTGGGTGGCCCCAGGGTTTTCCCATGAGCGATAAGATATCTTTCAGCAGCCTCAGTCACATCTTTAAGCGTCTGCAGCTTTTGTTCTTCTAAGTGGGTCGCTAGGTCCTTGTGACAGGCATTGAGAAATTGTTCTTTCACAATCAGGTCATGGAGACTGTCGTAAGACTTCATTTCGCCTGATAACTCCACCCACTTGTGTAGATATGACGACAGGCGCTCCACAAACTGCTTTGGCGTCTCGTCTGACTTAGGCCGGCATTCACGGAAGCGTTTACGGTAGCCCTTCTCTGTAAAGTTGTAGCACTGCAACAGGGCCTCTTTCAAGACGTCGTAGTTTTTGGCGTCATCGTTCGACAGTCTGGTGTAAACTTCGAGAGCTTGCCCCGTCAGAAGTGCACTCAGTCGAATTGCCCAGTCTTGAGGTTGCCAGTTAGAGCTTTCAGCGAACCTTTCGAATCTCGCCAGATAACTGTCAATCTGGTCCTTCCCGTCGACGAAAGCTGGCAATTTTGGAGCCGTGTTGTCACTGATAACTTGTGGCGCATGCTGTTGTTGCTGGATGCGCGCCAACTCTAGTTGGAACTGCCGATCAGCTTCTCTTTCCTCACGCCTGCGCTCATCTTCTCTTTCTTGCCGCTGCTGTTCAATTTCCAGACGCTTCAGTTCAAATTCTCTTTCTTCACGGCGACGCTGCTCTTCTACTTCTAGACGCTTCTGTTCTAGTTCTATTTCTTTTTCTAGACGCTTCTCTTCCAATTCTCTTTCTTCGCGGCGACGCTGCTCTTCTAATTCTCGTTCTTGTATTCTCTCCTGGGATTTTACGTACTCCGTCAGCTGCTTGCCTTTTAGATTCAGTTCAACCCCTTTCTGCCAGAAGTCAGCCATCTTGATGCTTCTGGAAAGTTCTTTTCAAGAAAGTTCTTTTTCTAGAAAGTTCTTGACTGTAGAGTTCTTTTTTTCTGGAAAGTTCTTGACTGTGCTGTACCTTTCTAGACTGTTCTAGAACAGCACGCTTTCTGCAGTAGCGCTGATGCTTGTCACTAGTCGCCTTCGCTGACGCAGGCCCCGCTGTCCTCGTCGTATGCGACGCTGCACCACGCTGGTGTTGATGTATACGCTCCTGTGCTGAAGTAGACGCGACGTCCGCTCGTCGCTCTCTCTAATACTGGCGATGTAGCTCCGAGACTGTCCCTCGACGTAGTCTTACGGCAGCTACGTAGTCCCGATCTGTTGTTCGCTCACGAAGCAACTCTTCAGCGACTACACGCCCTTGCAGTCAACCCGAATCTATCGGATGTAGTCCCAGTATGTTGGCCCCTCTCGACGCAACTCGATGGCGGCTACCCTCGATGACTGCCTCTCGTAACGTTGACTCGCTTGTTGTAGCAGTTGAACCCTTGGCTATGGCGTGAATCGCGGCTTGACCCCCAAAATGTTACACTCAGTTCGATGTTGGTGTTTTCTATCAGTATCTGATTCAGCCCCGATGCTTGAATTCCTGATAGTTGTGTAACTCAGATTCGTTTATTCACACAGCCCGTCCAAACAGCATACAAGTCACAAAGTCGACGTATGAAGTTTTCCACTTTTATTCAGCACACACCAACAACTGCATACAATTCTCAATTCAACTCAACAACTTTCACAGCAACTTTCTAAATCACTATCAACAACTTTTCTATCTCTCAACAGCAACTCTGCACACGATTAAATAACCTCTCTCTTTTCCGGAAAGATTTCGTACATGGTAGAAAATGACGTACTGCCACCAATCGAATAAAAGATCGTCATCACTGACTTACGTCAATACATATTTTTATATCTTCCAGAACGACCTCTTGCTTCGACATGTATCGGGAAGTTTCCATCAAGAGTAAACACGCATATCCAGAAGATTCTCAAATAATATCGACTAACGCAAATTATCAACGTTATACAAAGCCTCTCCTAACAACAATGCAAACTCAAATCAAAGGTAAATAAGCTCCATTATTGAATACTTTGCAAATCGAAACGATTAGATCTATCGTACACGCTTCCGACATACTTTCGTTCACGTTTCAACGTAACAGTGACTGTTGGCTTGTTGGCATGTGAGTTCGTGTGACGTGATGTCACTAGCGCTAGAAGCCAGTTGGACTAGAAGTACTGCCAGGATTGGTAGTGTGTAGTAGTCCCTTAGTACTGTATCAATCTCCAGCACCGTGGCGTGGCAACTCGGCGGTGGTTCCTGCTCACCATAAGCCATATTGGGTACATGAAAACTTACATTTTATTTTGTCGGTCCTGATTTGGCTCGGAAGAGTCCGCTGGACCTAAAGCAATAATAATGTAATGTAATGTAGGCGACTCATGTCTTGTGCTCGCATGCTTGGGTGAAGTTGCGCTAGGTTGTGGCGTGGCTGTGGTTGTAAGCATATATAGGGTGTGATGAGTAGAGGCGTGAATATGTATGACAGTTATTTAGTAGAGGGTGGAACCGGTACGATTTCTCAAACCGGTTTTTAACCGGTTTTTCCAATAGAAAACCACGGTGTAAAACCGGTTAACCGGCTAGAAGTTACAACTGGTTAACCCGGGTAAAGGCGCATAGTAAGCAAGGGAAATAACCTCTGTATTGAATTTTTTTTTGGAACGTTTCGGCTGAAGTTCTTTCACGATGAATTTTGTCACCTTTTCGTTGATTTTGGATGCTTTCTTGGAGTTAGCTGGATATACCTGCTTCTTTTTGAGTGCTTCACTGATTGTCATTTGTTTTGTGTCGCCTTTACTTGTACTGGCACCTCCTTCAGTCACAATGCTCACGTCAGCGTCAGCGCTGCTGGTACACGAACTAGATCTAGCATGTAGGACTTGTGGGTTAGATCTATTGGGTGCAGGGCCCGCAGGCTTGGCTGGCTTCAGCAGCAGCAAAGGGTGGTGTCGACGAATGTGTGCATTCAGATTTGAAGTGCCACCGCCAAGTTTAATACTTGCCTTACACTCTTTACAGTAACCGGTATTATGGTCAACCTTTCCTGCTTCTGTTTCTCGCAGGAGAAAGAATCTCCAAATGTCAGCTTTCCCACGCGTGTTCGCTACGAATTTTTCTGTTTCTGCCATTTTGCTAGTGCTTTACGGGACGAATGATGTCCCTTAGAAAAACCGCGGTTTTCCGGTTTTTTAAGGCCAAACCGGTTTACCGAACCGTGAGAAAGTCGAACCGATTTTAACCGGAAAACCGGTAAAACCGAACACCCCTATTATTTAGTCATCCTTCATGCAGCACATTATTCGAGTCCATTTTCAGGCATTCTATTTTCATCTTGTTTTTATAATAAGTTGCGAATATTATATTGATGTTAATTGAATATGTATGGTGACGATTTTGGTGGAGTTTCTTTGTAGTTAGCTAGTGCCATCACGAAGGACTATAGTTAGTGATGCACAGAGCTAGGGCAACTAAGTTAGATGGAGAGGGGAAGAAAAAAAAAGGAATGAGAGGGGGGAATAGTGGGAATAGCGGGATAGACTGCGATAACCTCGGATGCATTAACTGTTGCAAGCTTATACTTTTCTTCACTCTGCTTTTTATTGTGACGTGGTTTCTACGTCATCGCCTGTCTTCGTCCAAGTCATCGTCTACCCTTTTTTTGGTGACGACCAACCTGCGTGGGTCTCCTCTCCTAACCACGTGCGTGTCATTTGTCGACACCGGAAGTGGCCAGTTCCGGGCAAGCGGCAAGTTCCGATCATCTTACCACGTGGATCCGGATCGAACCTCGTCTCTCCCAACGGGTGTTGTCGTTCCCATCAACTGTCTACTGCCTTTCCTTCTCCCTCCTCCTTGTGTCTTTGACTTTCTCTTTTCTTATGTTGATGTTATTGTGAGTGTTCATCGTTTTCATCCCATCTCTTTTATTGAGTTTTGCGTGTGTTAGTGAATGTTAGTTGGTTTAGTTGTATAAATAAAGTGTGATTGGAATTGTGATCATAAATCTGTGTCATATGTTATACGTGTACCCCCGTTGGGGTGCCGGGGGTTTCAGTATAAATAGTATCCCCACTTTCTGGAAATTTAGTGCTTTAAATTCCCACTGTCGCTGTCTTTCTCATTTGCTCTTTCTCATTCCTGCTCTGTTCTATCAATCTGCTATACTATCGTCTTCTTCGCTAGACCAGTCTCCTACCTTTTTTCTTGAAAACTCTTCCGGGACAAGACTCCTTGTTTGTGTATGAGGTCTGTTGGATCAGCTTGCGAATATTGGACGCTTTCTGCCAGGTGGTCACTAGGGCTTCCTATGATGTTATTATTTAGCAATGTAGGCATTTTATATGTATGTGTTTTGTTGATAATTTATAATGATGTTTGTATTCTATTTTGTTTTTTGTAAACGGGGGTTCGATAAGTTGGGGTGAAGCCTCAGCCGTCCCCTGCGTGGGATGTCTTTATTGTAAAGTGACTGGCTGGTGGAGGGCATTCAGTTTTACTACTAGGGTTGTTTCAGCAGATCTTTTATGCGGATTGGGGGTTGTCCGGTCCTGATTTGGCTCGGAAGAGTCCGCTGGACCTAAAGCAACAATTATGTAATGTAATGTAATGTTATACGTGTATGTTCGTGCTTTCTTTCCTCGTCTCAGTAACTGAAGGACGTCCGGCCGATCAGGAGCGCTTGTGTTGTTTCACAGGCTCCATCCGTTGGAAGCCTTATCTCAAGAACCACAGAAAGGATTTTGACCAAACTTCATAGGAACATTACCTAGGTTGGCGACCTGACTCCCGTGCCATCATATTTGTTCTACCTTCGGATGAGAGTATAAACCGAGGTCTAGTCTGTGTCGCATACATTCCATCATAACGGACTTTAAAGATCCTGGCGCTCATGTCCTAGACGGATGAGTGCCGGTGACAAGAACAAACCCAGCATGCACCTAGGTCCTTCTCCCCCATCCCTGGCTGCCCAGGATTGTGCTCAGTTGTCTGGAGCGTTATTACGGTGCGCCCAAAGGCTGCAAGTTGGCGCCTAGGGCGGCTTGAGCTAGATCCTGTATCGGCCAGCGCCTTGAGCAGCTCTTGAGCAGCTCTTGAGCTGGAAAAGCGCTATATAAGAACGATTAAATAATAATAATAATAATAAATGTCAAGGACTCTGAAGTAATTTCGTTGCTAAACACGTTTTGCTCAAGATCTTAAACACGGCTAAAGCGATTTTGTTGAGTGTTGACATGTTTGTCCCCTATACGCCCTGTGTCCGGGGACGTTAATTTAAATAATGCGAAATGTTGACATGTACAATTCGGTTGTTCATTAGTCGGTCGGTGCTTCGCTCCAAATTTCACTTCACTTTTGTTCCAAACACACTTTTTGCCTTATCACAAGAATCTGGTCCTGATTTGGCTCGGAAGAGTCCGCTGGTCCTAAAGCAATAACCATGGAATGTAATGTAATCACAAGAATAACAGAACTGAAAGTCACCCTTTTTATTGTGTGGATACTTTGAACTACTGCCAACAGCACACGTTTTGCGCTGTAGGCTATCTAACAATTTGATGATTTGATTTTGATAATTTTTGGCTCAGATCGTGATCTATAATTCCCCGTTTTCCGTTCTTTCTTCGTTATTAGCATAAAGCCGAGTCTGAACACCGCCAAGAAATGTAACACTATTGAACATACTTATTTTTATTTGTTGGCTAATAATAATAATTTATTTTGTAAAGCGCACATATCAGCTCTGCTCAAAGCGCATAAAGACACACATGCACTAAAACGCAAAACCTACATAATACCAATAATAACACATAATAGCAGTAATAATGAACGAAATAAGACATAGAACACTTCACACAGGTGAAAATAAAATACAAATGAAAATAATTATAATAATGAATGAGATAAAACATACAGCACACTCCACTCAGGTAAAAGTAAAATTAGAAACGATAAACAATAAACATGAAGTAAACTATGGCAAATAGAACACACACACACACACACACATACTTGTATTCATGTCAAAATGGGGTCCTTTGACGTACTTCGCGCCTCTTAGGCGGCGAATTAGGTCAACTTTCTTCGAAAAACGGCTACTTTTAGCAATTTTCCTCGCCTCTTAGAGACGAAGTAGGTCAAGTTTGTTCAAAAACACAGCTAGGATAAGGAACTTTCCTCGACGATTAGGGTAAGGCAGTGCCTCGACGATTAGGGTAAGGCAGTGCCTCGAAAAGGGTTAGGGTCAGGGCTAGTTGCAGCGCTGCAACTAGCCCTGACCCTAACCCTTTTCGAGGCACTGCCTTACCCTAATCGTCGAGGCACTGCCTTACCCTAATCGTCGAGGCACTGCCTTACCCTAATCGTCGAGGAAAGTTCCTTATCCTACCCGTCTGGAAGATGCACTACAACTACACCAGGTCAAGTGTACTTGTAGTGCATGTGCACTACAACTACACTTGACCTGGTGTAGTTGTAGTGCACATGCACTACAACTACACTTGGCCAAGTGAACTTTAAGTGCACATGCACTACAACTGCACTTCGCGAAGTGAACTTTAAGTGCACATGCACTACAACTGCACTTCCATGCACTACAACTGCACTTGCATGCACTTAAAGAGCACTTCAGCGCATTTCAATGGAAAACAAAATGGGTTTACAAATTGGTACCCCATTTTTTTTTGTGAACCCATTGTATACTAAGTGTGCAAGGTTTATAAACCCAAAACGCCATGAATACAGCCCCACACACACACACAACACACAACACACACAACACACACACCCAAACACACACACATATCATAAGTAGAAAGATAAAATCAACCATCAAAACGGTTAAAATCCATAAAATTAATAAATGCATACTTTAAGAAAATACAATTTTTTAATTCAATATGTTACGTTGGAGACGCGTGCGATGGTAGGCTTATGTGTGAAACGCGTGCGATAGTAGGCTTGCGTGTTTTATTATTTGAGAATTTTCTAGACTCGGTTGTTTACTATCGATCGAAGCGTATGGATAATTCTAGTGCTAACCACCAGACGCTTTCATCCCAAATAAGGTTGTGTGACGTGAGACAGTGATGATGAAATTACTTTTGATTGGTTGTGGTGTTTTATGCAGGGGTATTCTCGCTTGTTCTGGAGTAGAGAGAGACTATATAAGTGCCGCACTGTTTCAAAATAATACATTCACATAGTGGTGTTTCACCCGTCCCCTATACGCTTAAAGTGTCCGGGGACGTAAATTTACTCAAAAAATAAAAAAATAAAAAAAAAAATAAAATAATAGAGGGTTGAAAGTAGAGAGAGCTGTTGTGTTAGAGTTGAGAAAGTTGTAAAAAAGTGGAAAGTTAATAGTCGAGAATTGTAGTGAAAATAGTGATTGAGCGATTGTATGCAGTTGTTGATGTATGCTGAATAAAAGTGGAAAACTTCAAACGACGACTCCTGCCTTGTTGATGATTGAACGGGTTGCGTGGTTAAACGAATCTGAGTTACACCTATCAGGACTTCAAGCATCGGGGCTGAATCAACTAATAGAGAAAAACACCAACATCAATCGAGTGTAACATTTTGGGGGCCAAGCCGATATCTACGCCATAGCCAAGGGTTCAACTGCGACAACAAGCGAGTCAACGTTACGAGAGGCAGTCATCGAGGATAGCCGCCAAGGAGTTGCGTCGGGAGGGGCCAACATACTGGGACTATTTCCCCGATAGATTCGGGTTGACTGCAAGGGCGTGTAGTCGCCGAAGAGTTGCTTCGCGAGCGAACAACAGGTCGGGACTACGTGGCTGCCGCAAGACTACGTCGAGGGACAGTCTCGGAGCTACATCGCCAGTATTAGAGAGAGTGACGAGCGGACGTCGCGTCTACTTCAGCACAGGAGCGTGTACATCAACACCAGCGTGGTGCAGCGTCGCATACGACGAGGACAGCGGGGCCTGCGTCAGCGAAGGCGGCTAGTGACAAGCATCAGCGCTACTGCAGAAAGCGTGCTGTTCTAGAACAGTCTAGAAAGGTACAGCACATCAAGAACTTTCCAGAAAAGTATCAGGATGGCTGACTTCTGGTAGAAAGGGGTTAAACTGAATCTAAAAGGCAAACAGCTGACGGAGTACGTCAAATTCCAGGAGAGAATATTGCGTGAAGAAAGAGAAGAGCAACGACGTCGTGAAGATAGAGAATTAGAAGAGCAGCGTGAAGAAGGAGAAGCGCAGCGTCGCCAAGAAGAAAGAGAACTCGAGCTGAAGCGTCTTGAAGGCGAGCGTCAGTACCAGCTAGAGTTGGCGCGCATCCAGCAACAGCAGAACACGCCACACGTTATCAGTGACTTCAAGGCTCCAAAATTGCCAGCGTTCGTCGACGAAAAAGACCAGATCGACAGCTATCTGGCGAGGTTTGAAAGGTTCGCCGAAAGCGCTAAATGGCAACGTCTAGACTGGGCGATCATACTCAGCGCACTACTGACGGGGAAGGCGCTCGACGTCTACACCAGACTGTCGAATACTGACGCCAAAGACTACGACGTTTTGAAAGCGGCCCTATTGCAGTGCTACAACTTTACAGAAAAGGGCTACCGTAAACGCTTTCGTCAATGCCGGCCTTTGTCAGACGAGACACCAAAGCAATTTGTGGAGCGCCTGTCGTCATACTTACACAAGTGGGTGGAACTATCAGGCAAAGGGAAATCTTACGATAGTCTCCATGACCTGATCGTGAAGGAGCAATTCCTCAATGCCTGTCACAAGGACCTGGCGACCCACTTAGAATTACAGAAGCTGCAGACGCTTAATGATGTGACCGAGGTTGCTGAAAGATATCTCCTCGCTCACGGGAAAACGCTGGGGCCACCCAAGGCGACGAAACCATTTCAGAAGACTGGAAACCATGGGAACCAAATCCAGAGACAGACGGACTCCACGCCACCTCCCAGGGAAGGGCATTCAAGAGGCTGTTTCACCTGCAACGCTACAGACCACAGAGCGGCTAACTGTCCTCAAAACAAAAGTAGCGGACAGCGGGGCAGTACGGACAATGCAGCGGCGGGCAACCGACAGAGGCGGTTCTCCAATCAACGGCAAACCAGTAGATCTGACCATCAAGTGTGCGGCGGGAGCGTCATTTTTCCGAGTGAGACCGAGCGCACAGCTACTCCTGCGGACGTGCAAGAGTGCATGACCGATGGCCAACTCCTCCTTGCCAACGGGAAATACATCCCCGTCGTCGCTAGCGCAGCTGTGACCGCCCACAACATGCCTGTTTCCAAGGGACGCGTCGGAAATCATGAAGTTACTGTTCTAAGAGACTCTGGCTGCAGTGGGGTCATCGTCAGAGAAGATCTAATCGCTAAAGAACAGTTCACTGGCGATTCTAAATGGACACTCATGGCCGACAGCAAATGTGTGAAAGCGCCAGTTGCAAAGAATCAAGTCAGCACCCCTTTTTACATAGTCGAAGTAGAAGCGGTTTGCCTGAAGAAGCCGCTGTATGATTTGATGATCCGGAATATCGACGGCGCGAGACGACCCGACGACCCCGATTCAGAATGGAGTCCTGCCTCTAACCCAACGTGTCGAAGTTGTGGAGGAGGATCCATTGCCATTTCCCGATGGAGACCTTACAGAGCTGCTACGGGACAATGTGGCTACTCCGGCTCAGCCCTGCCGACCAGAGATCGTCGGTGCTGTCACTAACAGGGCCCAGGTCAAGAGAGACAAGACAACTACGCCACTGAAGGTCGCCGACAACTCCAAAGCTGCCATCGTGGACAGAGATAAACTGATCCAGCTCCAGGAAGCTGATAGCACTTTAAACAAGTACAGGAACCGCCAAGACCACGTGACCAAAGGCAGTGGCACGGTCTATTTTGAGGTGAAGGCCAAGATCCTGTACATAATCTTCCAGCACCCGAGGGTCAACGGAGGGAAACCACTACGTCAAGTCTTGGTACCGTTACCCCTAAGGCGCCAAGTGATGTAAGTAGCTCACGACTCCATCATGGGAGGTCACCTAGGCATCAAGAAGACGTCAGACAGAATCGAGGCGGTGTTCTACTGGCCAGGACTTCATGCGGACGTCAGCCGTTTCTGCCGATCATGTGACATTTGCCAGAAGACCGTACCTCGAGGAAGGGTCCCGAAAGTGCCTATGCAGAGGATGCCTTTGATCGACCGACCTTTCAAGAGGGTGGCTTTAGACTTAATCGGCGAAATAAAACCTCCGAGTGAAGAAGGTCATCGGTAGGTACTGACTTTAGTGGACTATGCGACTCGATACCCAGAAGCAGTGCCTTTGAAGAAGATTGACACTGAAACTGTTGCAGAGGCACTGGTGGACATGTTCAGCAGACTTGGAGTGCCTGAAGAAATCCTGACAGACCTCGGGACGCAGTTCGTCTCTGACTGCATGAAAGAAGTCAACAGACTGCTGAGCATCCGGCATTTGACTACGACACCTTACCATCCAATGTGCAACGGGCTCGTCGAAAAGTTCAATGCTACACTGAAGTCCACCTGGAAGAAACTGTGCAGCGAGCAGCCCAGACAATGGCATCGCTACATCAACGCCTTACTGTTCGCCTACAGAGAAGTTCCGCAGGAGTCCACCGGCTTCTCTCCGTTCGAGCTGCTATACGGAAGAACCATCAGAGGGCCGATGCACATCCTAAAAGAACTGTGGACGAAAGAAGTAGACATCCCAGAGGTGAAGAACAGCTACCAGTACGTGTTTGAGGAGAAGCTGGAGCGGACTATCGAGATAGCCAGAGAAAACCTGAAGAAGTCCCAAGACTGTGGAAAGCACTACTACGATCGTAGGGCTGTGAACAGGAAGTTTAAACCTGGCAACAAAGTACTGGTGCTGCTACCTACCGACCACAATAAGTTGCTGATGCAGTGTAAAGGCCCGTACGAAGTGGAGACTGTGGTGGGGGATCAACGACTACAAGGTGAAGGTCGGCCAGCATTCCAAGATATACCACGCCAACCTCCTTAAGCTGTACGTGGAAAGGCCATCAGAGACTGTGCACGCAGCAACAGCAGCTGAGATCGACGACAGCTTTGACAGCGAGAAACTGTTGGAATTGGGAGACTTCCACAGCAAAGAAGGCATCAATGATGTTAAGCTAGGACCAAGCTTGACGGAAGGTCAAAAGATGGAGCTCAAGGACCTTATGGGCGAGTTTCCCCATAATTTCAGCGATGTCCCAGGCTCTACGACCTCACCTCACTTCAAATATTCCCGTTCGATCCAAACCCTTCCCGATCCCTTTCAAGGCCCGCGAATCCTTGAAGAAAGACATCGATGAGATGCTGAAGATGGGCATCATCAGGGAGTCCAGTTCCCCCTACGCGTCCCCTGTCGTGGTCGTGAAGAAGAAGGACGGAAGTAACAGAGTATGCATCGACTACAGAAAGGTTAATAAGATCACCGTCTTCGACCCCGAGCCGATGCCTTCCGCAGCAGACCTCTTCCGCCAATTATCGGGGAGTAAAATCTTCTCAAAGATTGACCTCAGCAAGGGTTATTGGCAAGTCCCCGTGCGTCAACAGGATTGTTGTTGTTTGTAGATTACAGTCACACGACACTTTCGCATATAGGTGACTACTGGACCGATTTATACTGAAACCAGCGGGCCAGTTATTGGTAAAGGGGAAAATAATATGATCACACGTTGACCAATCCGGGATTCGAACCAGCGACCTTTCGGTTACTAGCAAGACGCTCTTACCAACTGAGCTACCTGGCCCTTCTTGTCAACAGGACATACCAAAGACTGCTTTTATAACCTTTGGCATGGTCAACAGCGGTGCTACCCTAAAGAGAGGAATGAGTAAGATGCTCAAAGGAATGGACAACGTCGTGTGTTACCGGGACGACCTGCTAGTCCACACCCAGACCTGGAAGGAGCATCTGCAGACCTTGAGGGAGCTGTTCCACCGTCTCGCAGAAGCCAACTTGACCGTGAGACCCAGCAATGGCATTCTGGGAGCTGACAACGTCGACTTCATCGGACATTCGACGGAAGAAGGAGACAACGGAGGATGCACTGACTCCAGGAAAACTCACGAGATCACTGTCTTTGACCCTGGGTCGATGACAACCGTAACGGCCGAGGGCGTCGTTTCCTTGCGGATGGAAGAATATTGACTTTGTGTGTATGAACTGAGAATATTGATAGTATGCAGACAGACTGAAATAAGTTTTAATTTTGGACTTTGTTCATTGCGTCTCAACGTTGTTGAAAGAAATTAAGTAGGCCTAAATTTCTTCTTGAGTGGGGGGTTATGTTACGTTGGAGACGCGTGCGATGGTAGGCTTATGTGTGAAACGCGTGCGATAGTAGGCTTGCGTGTTTGACGTGCGTGATAGATAGGTCGTTTTGTTTTGCTAAGCAGGCAATGATGGAGTGTATTTATCTTTGATTTGATTTTGCGTTGTTATTAGAAGCTTTGTATAACGTTGATGATTTTATTTGGTCGATATTATTTGAGAATTTTCTAGACTCGGTTGTTTACTACCGATCGAAGCGTATGGATAATTCTAGTGCTAACCACCAGACGCTTCCATCCCAAATAAGGTTGTGTGACGTGAGACAGTGATGATGAAATTACTTTTGATTGGTTGTGGTGTTTTATGCAGGGGTATTCTCGCTTGTTCTGGAGTAGAGAGAGACTATATAAGTGCCGCACTGTTTCAAAATAAGAGAGAGTTGAAAGTAGAGAGAGCTGTTGTGTTAGAGTTGAGAAAGTTGTAAAAAAGTGGAAAGTTGATAGTCGAGAATTGTAGTGCAAAAAGCGATTGAGCGATTGTATGCAGTTGTTGATGTATGCTGAATAAAAGTGGAAAACTTCAAACGACGACTCCTGCCTTGTTGATGATTGAACGGGTTGCGTGGATAAACGAATCTGAGTTACACCTATCAGGACTTCAAGCATCGGGGCTGAATCAACTGATAGAGAAAAACACCAACGTCAATCGAGTGTAACACAATAGCATTAACAATAAACCAACAGCAACTGTTTATAAGAATAGAAACGGTTAATATATATAATCATGTTTAAACTCCGACCAAAGCACAAGACATCTTCGCTTCTTCTTCTCCAGGCCCAACAGTTTCTTCCCTCGCCTTTCAGCCCCAGCCCCAGCCCCAAACCTCCCTCAACACACACTCAGAAAGTGACTAAAATGCTTCTCGCCACACTCACACACACATACACACACACGCACACACACAAACACCAATACACACGCCATTCTAGATCACTGGTACACATGTATACATGTTGCATATTTTGGGACACCCCAACCCCAGGAATAAATGTTAGTAACCTTGCTGACCGATGGCAGAAAGAGCTCGTTCTCGTTAAAGGTAATTATTGAACAGACGTGTTTTCAGGATTTTAAAAAAAAGTTTTGAGGCATTGAACTTGTCGTAGAGATATAGGGAGAGAATTACACGTTGTAGGCCGAAACACAGAGAAAGAACTGTCAGTTTCCATAAGGTACTCAATGAATACCCTGGGACAGTGAGAAGAAAAGCGCTTGCAGAACGTAAAGATCGTGCCGGTGTGTATGGATGAAGAACACGAGAGAGATAAGTTGGGAAAGACTCAGAGCGTGGACAATGGAAACATAGAATGGATCGTTTGTATTCAATAGGGGCTTTGACTGGCAACCAGTGCGGTGTTCTGAGCAAGTGAGTGGCGCCGACACGGCGATGCTGATGGAGAACCATGCGCGTATCACTGTTCTGGATCTTTTGTAACCTCGAAAGCATGTTGTCAGGCACGCCTGCTAGAAGTGCGTTGCAGTAATCTAGTCGAGGCAGAACGAATGAGACAGCCAATTTGTTTGTATCATCAACAGACAAGTAGTGACGGATTTTACTGATTCTGCGGGGCTGAAAATAGAGAGATTTGTAAAGCTGATTGATCTGGGTCTCCATAGGCAAGCAGCTGTCTAGGTGAACGCCAAGGTTTTTCACGGAATCAGAAAATGTTATCTCAGTGTCAGACAGAACTACTGAGTTTGTTGTGACCTTCTCCAGCTTAGTTCTAGTGCCGACCAGAATGCGATCAGTTTTATCATAATTCATTTTCAATGTATTCTCATGCATCCATTCTGAAACATTCTCAATACATTCTTTCATGTTGTCGGCAAGGCTTTGTATGTTAGACGGAACAACAGAGTTATGAAACTGGGTATCGTCAGCAAAAGAACTGGTAAGAATGACCGAAGTTGTTGATGATGGAACCAAGAGGCTGAGTATACATTGTGAACAGAACTGGACCCAAGACAGAACCCTGAGGGACACCATATTTTAGAACTGATGGGGCAGGCTGTGAGTTTTTTACGAGAACGGACTGTGTGCGATCTGTGAGGTAGGATCTGAACCACTCCAAAACCGTTCCAATGCAGCCAGAGACAACCTCGAGGCGTTTACGAAGAAGGTCATGATCTAGCTATTGTGTGAAAGGCTGCGGACAAATCCAGCAGCGATAGGGTCGATACATCTCCACGATCGGATGCCAGCAAAAGATCATTGACCACGCGCAACAGTGCCGTTTCTGTGCAGTAACTTTTGCGGTAGACTGACTGGAAGGGCTCTAGAAGATTCTAATTTTGAAGATGAGACATAAGTTGAGAAAGCACAAGACGTTCAAGAACTTTTGATAGAAATGGCATGTTTGAAACTGGGCGATAGTTTTTCAGATCATTTGGATCCAGACCAGGCTTCTTTAAAAGAGGGTTGACCAGAGCATGCTTGAAGGACAGATCGGGGACAAAGCCTGCAATGAGTGAGGCATTCACAATAGTTGTGATTGCAGGAAGAACATCATCCAAACATTCAAAGAGAAGATCAGTCCGAACAGGGTCCAGCTGACAAGATTTCTTTTCCTATCCTATCCTGTCCAGTAAATCGGAGGTCGTAGGGGCACCACAGATAATCGTTTAACCAGCATGCTCCATCTTTCTCTGTCCTCAGCAACCCTCATGGCTTCGCTCAGTGTCAAACCAGTCCATTCTCGAATGTTGTCCTCCCACCTCTTTTTCGGTCTCCCTCTTCTTCTACCTCCTTGCACTGTGCCTTGCAGAATGGTATTTGCAAGGCCGGATGATCTGGTGACGTGGCTATACCATCGGAGTTTTCGTTTCTTCACCACTGTGAGCAGGTCATCGTGTTGTCCAATGGCTTGGGTGATGGTCTGTCGGACTTCGTCGTTTGGTGACGTGTTGGGTATAGGAAATGCCCAGAAGTCTTCTGTAGCACCTCATCTCCATGCTTTGTATTCTTCGTTGTAGATCTGCTGTGAGGGTCCATGTTTCACAAGCATATAGGAAGATGGAGATGACAAGGGAGCGCAGCAGTCTTGCTTTGGAATGTAGACTGATGGTCCTGTCTTTCCAAATGGGCTTCAACCTTGTCAGGGCAGCAGTTTGTTTGTGCGATCCTGGAGAGGACTTCCTGTCGGGACCCATTATCTGAAACAATGGCTCCTAAATATTTGAAGCTATGCACTGTGTTGAGGGATTGGCCTTGGACTTTGATGTCCGTGTTGATGCCATTGGTGTTGTTGGTCATCATTTTGACTATGTTACGGCCAAAGGCGCTTGTATCTGGATACGCGAGCGCCTATGCCTGTGACGCGTGTCGCCGCTCTCGCTTTGCCTGCTGGCTTTCGGCCGTCATTCATGGCGCTTACTGTGTGAGAATGTCTTGAAATACATTTGAATGCCTTGCCATATTGTGTTTACTTTGCGGATACTATAACTACTGATAAACATGTTAGATCATTAATTGGTATTTGTATTTTCTCAAGGCCTAGGGCATTGAAGTGTGCTTCACCATTTTCTAAAAACGGTTTGCGCTGTATCTAAAATTGGCTGATTCGATTTGGATTTGTAGATATAGTCCAGATCGTAGCCTAGCTATCATTCCCTGTTTTCCGTTTGCTTTGTTAGAATAAAGCCGAATCACAACATCTCCAACAAAATTAACACTTTTCAAAATGGGTCTTGAGCTACGTGTATGAATGTCTGGAAATACATTTGAATGTCTTTTTTTTTTCCTCACTCATTTTAGAAGGATACGATTTATTGAGCCCCTTTCAAAACCTTTAACAAAACAATGGACGGCATTTCTTTCAGCAAGTTTTTGTTTGCTGTAAAAACTTCTATAATGATTGATAGAGCTCCCTGTGTAGGCCTATATCCCTTCGTCCCTCTCATCCCCACCCACTCCCTCGCTCCTGTGCAGATCTAGCCTCCTATCTCCACCGTCGCCTCTTTCCTCCAGACATACCCTCTGACCCTTACTCGTGACCCAGTTCCTCCTCTCCCTCTATCTTATCCCCTTGTCTGGCAAACGAAATCGCCGTTGGTGACGTCACGCTGCAGCAAAGTGTGCTTTCGGATGGCTCGGCGATCAACAAAACAGTTGAGTGAGAGACGCACGCGTTGAACAAGAGGCGAAGAGAAGAGTTTACCGAGAATGAACTCCGCGCTGTTCAGTTGAGTTCCCACAGTTTTCAACACAGTCTACGCTTTGGGGCTAAACTCGCTGCAAGAATGCACACTATCGCTCTCGTCTGCAACGCTAGCTTAGTTCACTGAGAGATCGCTAGCATGGAGGAGTGAAAAAGTGTCGTCTGATTTGTCAGTGCTCCCAGAATGATTACAATGCCTGGGATAAGACTCATGCCTTTTTTTCGTCGCTTCATTGTTGGTGTCATCGTCGTTTCTGTTTTCGTCTGTGTAGATCTATCTGCATTAGAAGGTAAGTGCTAGTGACCTTCTCTGTTTGGGATCGAAATAAATTGTCTGCGGTTTTAGCCATGACCCAATGAGGTAACTGCTAAAGATGGCGTAACCACTGCGAGTCCGGTCAAGTGGGGTGGGGGTGGAGGTTCAAACTCGGACACGAGACATTCGTATGAGTTTGTTTGTATGTGACTGAATAATTGCCATAAGTATAATTTAGCAATATCCTCGCTCTTTCAGACTTATGTTTTGACTTTTCGGAGTCTGTCGTTTGTTGTGCAGATATGTCGCATAGAATCCCGTCTTGAAATGGGACAATTGCAGTGTAAATAAACTTGTCTTTATGTGCCACATCGTCCATAACCGGCAGGTAGTTCTAGGCCTATTGCGTTTGAAGGCATGTTGAATACAGACTGGCAGTTGAATGGTCGAATGAGTTTTAATGCACTGTAAAATATGTGCCTGCGCACGAGTTACTGGAAATGTTTTGTTTTGATTTGTAGAAAGCATTGAATGATTGATATTTTTAAAAAAAATATTTGGTGGTGCGTTCACACAGCAAACCCCCCATAAAGTAACGGAATAATTGTTACTATGATTGTGGTTGCTCTACAGATTAATAATAATAATAATAATAATAATAATAATAATAATAATAATAATAATAATAATAATAATAATAATAATAGTAATAAAAAGAAGAAATAAAAGAATATGAAATAGTCAATAAATATAAAATATATGTAGCCTAAATCTGTAAATGATCTCATGGTAATCCATCAGTCATTTAATAATTGAATTATATAATGAAATCATATTAATTTAAAGGGGCTCTGACCTGTCACAAACACCTTTTGTGGGTTCAAGTATATACCCCAAGTCTAAAAGTGTACCTTCCCACTCCACCCCCTAAGCGTGCGGAGCATCCAGCATGGAGTTATGTGCATTCAGCATGGAGTTGTGTGCATTACAAGTCTACATCACCATTTTTTTAGAACTGCACTCGTGCAAGTATTTCATGTTTCCCGAAATAATAACAATACAATATATTATATAATAATACAATATAATACAATATATGTAGCTCATGTATAATAATAATACAATATAATATGTAGCGCATGCATAATAATAATACAATATAATATATGGAATATAATAATAATACAATATAATATGTAGCACATGCATAATAATACAATATAATATAATAATATAATATGTAGCACATGAATAATAGCCCCCGTTGGGATGCCGGGGGTTTCAGTATAAATAGTATCCCCACTTTCTGGAAATTTAGTGCTTTAAATTCCCACTGTCGCTGTTTTTCTCATTTGCTCTTTCTCATTCTTACTCGGTTCTATCAACCTGCTATACCATCTTCTTCTTCGCTAGACCAGTCACCTACCTTTTTTCTTGAAAAACCTTCCGGGACAAGACTCCTTATTTGTGTATGAGGTCTGTTGGATCAGCTTGGGAATATTGGACGCTTTCTGCCAGGTGGTCACTAGGGCTTCCTATGATGTTATTATTTAGCAATGTAGGCATTTTATAGGTATGTGTTTTGTTGATAATTTATAATGATGTTTGTATTCTATTTTGTTTTTGTAAACGGGGGTTAGATAAATTAGAGTACAGCCTCAGCGTCTTCTGCGTGGGATGTCTTTATTGTAAAGTGACTGGCTGGTGGAGAGCTTTCAGTTTTACCACTAGGGTTGTTTCAGCAGATCTTTTATGCGGATCAGGGGTTGTCCGGTCCTGATTTGGCTCGGAAGAGTCCGCTGGACCTACAGCAATAATCATACAATACAATACAATACAATACAATACAATACAATACAACTTTATTCATCTCAAACTGAGCAATTACAATGGCAGCATCAGCACAATTACCAGAAAGAATTAAAAATATTATTACATACACATGAGAAATAGTCCAATCAAAATATAATAAATAAAACAAATAGATAACAAAACATACAGTTAAATACATACAATAAAGTAGAGGTGAGTGTCATAAAAAGTCATAAAAGATAAACTGCCCCGATATATCACAAGTTTCTCCGCAGAAAGCTACAGTACAAGATGTACATCCCATCATGTAATGTAACATGAATAATAATTAATACAATATAATATGTAATAATAATACAATATAATATAATATGTAGCGCATGTCTCGCAATACATATTTCAGTATGTTGGGTGTGTTAAAGGCGCTATGTATCATGAGACATGCGCTACTTAAACCGTTGTATTATTATTATTATTTCTGGAAACATGAACTACTTGCATGAGTGCAGTTAATATATAAGAAAAAACAACATATAGATCTACAATATATCTATAATTATTTACACTTACAGCATTATTTATATTAAGAAAACTGTGAAATAGTATTGTAGTAAACTGGTAACCATTTAGGAGGGAGGAGAAGGGTAGGAGGGTATAGCATATTTTATGTGAATTGGGAGGGAGAATCTGACGGAGATAGCCGAGCTGGATTGAAAATGCAAAGGGGAAAAAACCCTAAGAATCCACTCCTACGTCGCAAACAATGAAAATCACTGGTGTTCTTGATAGAAATTGATCCATTGCCTTTTGTAATAGCTGTCAGTGCATGCTAATACCATATCTTGCGACTGGATGAAACTCCACACACACAGACAGCACACATCTTGTAGTCTATGTCACAAACAAGAAAGCCTGTCTGTTTAACCTCTCATTTTGCATTTCGCCATGGGCGCTCACATGCTTTTCAAAAGATACCAAACCCAATCGAACAAACACAGAGCAAAACGCCATTAGAACTACAGATAATTAAAAAAGGCTGTTTGTTCAAAGCGCTCTCAAAGCACTCTGCTGTGAGTTACACTATAAGACTTAAAAGTGCTTTATTATCTCTCTCTCTCTCTCTCTCTCTCTCTCTCTCTCTCTCTCTCTCTCTCTCTCTCTCTCTCTCTCTCTCTCTCACCCTATCTGTCTGTCTTTGTCTCTCTCTGTTTCTCTCTGTTACTCTCTCTCCAAGAATTATCCCTTTGTAAGCCAGCTTTTTAACTCCTAATATTATAATATATTTTTTTTAACTGTGATTTTTGACACTTTATTGTCCCATTTTATCGGGAAATTCTGGGCCGCCTCTCCTGTGGAAGGCGTAATTGCAGCCTGTGGCGCACCCAAACCCAACCTACCTAACATAGCTAATATTAGTTGTCTTTTTTAAATTTGCTGAGGTATCAAACCAGAGTACCTGGAGAAAACCCCCGAGAGTTGCCGGAGTCTAAAGTAAATAATATTCGGAGAAACATAACGCCCAGATGCTGGATCGATCCCACACCTGTCGGGCGCCATTGATTTCTGGTCTGTGGACAAGTCAAATTAGTCCCGCCTTAAACCACTTGGCCACGACGCTCACCCTGTAGTAGTAGTAGTAGCAATTGTTCGAGGACAAAAACCGGCAGTCGAATGTATAAATTATAAATGTCCTTTCCTTGTCACAGATTTATTATGGGTCTGTTCAGCATGCCATTTTCATATTCATATTATTACTCATCATAGCAGTTTAATAATTGTTTAAATTTTGGGAGCATGTCCAACTGATTTTTGAAAGTATTTTGAGATTATTATACTTATTTGTGTAAATGCTGTAGCCAAATAGGTCATTTCTTCCAGTAGTTAGCAACCCTGTTAGAAAAGCAGAACTTTCTCAGGTTAGTATTACTTTGTTGAATAAAAAGCTTACCTTCACTGGCTTCAGAATTTCATGTGCTCAATGTGGCAGTTTCAAGAAATCCGACCAACTCAAGTCATAAAGTTTATTATAAATTTTTAAGTCCTCTGTTAAATCTCCTCGTATTCTTTGCCCATGAAGGGAATGCAATCCCAAACAACATAGTAATTCTGGGTATGTAATTTTTTTAACTTTCGTTAACATTAAAGGGACCCACTTTGACCATGCTCCTCTACAGATCCTTTTAACATTCACAGTGAGTTTTATTCCACTTAAAAAATAAGCTTACAATAAAAAATAACTCTTTTAAAAATGTAGTCATTTTTTAAATTAATAAAATTCCTAGTTTTTTTGCCAATTAATAACAATATTTTGACTAGCTAGCCAACATTTTTACCTAAAAACAATAACTACCAATGCCGGTAAAGGCCCGGCCACATTGGTCTGTAGCACCCGGCCACACTGGTGTTACGCTTGTGAATTCCTTATGTATTTCCTTGTGTACTGTCTAACGTAAAATTTCGCAAGGATAGCACATGTTTGATTTCTAATGCAAAAATATGTAAACTGGGCTTACGAGGACCAATCGGAATAAGCAAGAGAGACGTCATAGGATTAGAGGTCAACCTAAACTCCTCCCTTGAATGATTACACACAATAAAGGTTGTCTGCTACACATGACCTGGTGAGCTAAGGCAGTTGAATTCACTTGTTGCATGTCGATTTTACTAAAGTTGTATCATATTATAGTCAAATCGTGAAAGAGTACATTACATAGTGATGAAAAAGTGCCTTGTTGTAGTAAAATTACACAGCTGCACAAGTGTATAAATTTGAACCGGGCCATGACAAACATTGCGCCACTACCTCCGAGCCAATGCATAAGCTATAAAATGTAAGCCAATGTGGCCACTAAACTCATAAGGGATAGCCACCCGTCAAAATTCTGGTCATTGAAAAATTTCATAACCCAATGCATAAGACGAAACATAAGCCGTGTGTGACCACTACTTAAGAGAAAAAAACAATAAAAATAATTGCTCGGTAAGGTTTTTAATTTTACGTTGGTAAAATAGACCCTACCCTACACCAAACACCAAAGACACGCTTTTCATCTTCGTTGTTCATTCAGAAATATGGTCAAAGGTCATATGGCTATGGTATTCGAATTCGATGCACCATTAATCAGGAGAAATCACTCACTGTCAGAACCTAAGTTCAAAATTCAAATTTTAGTGGTTGGTTTGACTCTTTGAGCAACAAAAGTCCACTTTATCATTGTGTATTGTGATAACAATGCAAATTTTATGGTAAACCAGTTTTCACCCAAAGTAAACAAAGCCTTCGAATTGGGGCCTTTTAACAAGTTTGGTTGCTCGCCTTTGTACTTTTTCAATTGTGATGGCTGTCTCTTTAAAGATGGGTACCATATCACATTCCCATACTCCAACTGAGGTTTTAACTAATAACTTGTACAACCTGCAAAGGGTACCATGATTTAAACATAATTTTTATTCAAGAAAAACAGCATTACATATAATATATAAAGGGCGCACAAAAAGCAAAGCTTAAATGAGTGCTACCCTTAAAAATAAAGACAACAATTTGAACATCAAACGTGTCCTTATCCAAATAACTTAAGCTTCTTTTAATCACTTCCATAGTTCTGTTCGCTTTATTAAAACACAGCCAGCTCTGGATATGAGGGTCCAATCAAGCCCATGTCCTTCTCCTCATCACAAGTCGCTATTGGTTTATGTTCATGATCTACTTTCATCACATAGTAATACTCCGATTTTTCCTACCCACATATAATGCTCCACTGCTCATTTTGGGAGCTGGTGAAGTAGATGTTCACACCATGACCACTCAGCTGTGACAGATGCCGCTGCTGAGATCCTTGGCAAGCACCGCCCAAAGAAGAAACCGTGGATCATACCTGAACTTTTGGATCTGTGTGATAAACAAAGAGAAATGAAAAAGAAAGTCTCACAGGGAGCTGATGCCTACCAAAAAATTAACAATGACATCCGAAAAGGCATGCGCACAGCAAAGGAGAACTGGATAGAAGATCAATGCCAAGAAATAGAGAACAGTCTGAACAAGAATAACAGCAAGAAAGCCTACCAGACTATAAAGCGGCTGACAAGTGTTAAACAGCCCAAGGTCTCCACGATCCAAAAGCAAGTCTGGCATTATAGCCTTACAGAAGAACAAGAAGTCTTGGATAGATGCACAGAGTACTGCTCTGACCTTTACAACCACACACCAAACGCAGATCTATCAGTTACAGCATATCCCCAGAACAGAGAAGAAGAAAAAATCCTCCAATTCTCCGAGAAGTTGAGGCAGCAGTGCATTCAATGAAGAAAGGGAAGTCAGTGGGAGTGGACAACATAACCGCGGAATTGCTTCAAGCAGGAGGAGAAGCGATGATTAACACCCTCACCATTATCTGTAACAAGATCTGGCGGACTGTGGGGAATGGCCTACACCATGGACTCGGTCGCATGTCATCACTCTTCCCAAAAAAGGTAACCTTCAGGAGTGTGAAAATTATCGCACCATCAACCTCATCATCCATCCCAGCAAAGTCCTCCTGAAAATAATACTCAACAGGTTTAAATCCCAAGCTGAACAAACAATAGCTGAAGAACAAGCAGGATTCAGGACAGGGTGAAGTACCACTGAATAGATTTTCAACCTCGGAATAATCTGCGAGAAATACCTAGAGCACCAAAAACATCAATATCATGTGTTTGTAGACTTCAAGAAAGCGTTTGACCGAGTCTGGCATGCAGCTCTGTGGGCAACCATGAGAGTGTACAACATCAGCCCTAAAATTATTGAAGTCATCAAAAACCTGTATGACAAGGCTACCAGTGCAGTCATCGAAAACTGGTTCAGAACAACAATCGGTGTGCGTCAAGGATGCCTGCTCTCTCCAACACTCTTCAACATCTTCCTAGAGCGCATCATGTCAGATGCCCTTGCAGACCACTAAGGCACAGTCAGCATAGGGGGTAGAGCAATCTCCAACCTCCGTTTTGCAGATGACATTGATGGATTGGCTAGAGAGGAACAAGAACTTGAACAGCTAGTACAGAGGTTTGACACCACCTCAAGAGCCTATGTAATGGAAATAAGTGCAGAGAAGATCAAAATGATGACCAACAACACCAATGGCATCAACACGTATATGAAAGTCCAAGGCAAATCCCTCAACACAGTGCATAGCTTCAAATATCTAGGAGCCATTGTATCAGACAGTGGGTCCCGAAAGGAACTCCTCTCTAGGATCGCACAAACAACTTGCTGCCTTGACGAGGTTGAAGCCCATTTGGAAAGACAGGACCATCAGTCTACATTCCAAGGTAAGACTTCTGCGCTCCCTTGTCATCTCCATCTTCCTATATGCTTGCGAAACATGGACCCTCACAGCAAATCTACAATGAAGAATACAACGCCTGGAGATGAGGTGCTACAGAAGACTTCTGGGCATTTCCTGTACCCAGCACATCACCAATGACGAAGTCTGACAGACCATCACACAAGCCATTGGACAACATGATGACATGCTCACAGTGGTGAAGAAATGGAAACTCAGATGGTATGGCCATGTTACCAGATCATCAGACCTTGCAAAGACTATCCTGCAAGGCACGGTGCAAGAAGGCAGAAGGAGAGGGAGACCGTAAAAGGGGTGGGAGGACAACATTCGAGAATGGACTGGTTTGATAATGAGCAAAGCCATGAGGGTTGCCGAGGACAGAGAAAGATGGCGTATGCTGGTTAAACTATCATCTGTGGTGCCCCAACGATCTTCGAGTTACAGGATAGGATAGGAATAAGACATGTAACGCATGACATTTCTCAAAATTAAAATCCAAATTCCATAACCCTGACCAACTCTGCAATTAACTCAGATCTTTTAGTAATACTAATAATTAATTTAATTACCTGAGACTATATAATTTTATTTAATTTTTGTTTGGGGGGTGGGGTGAGTGGGTGAGGGAAACGGTTATAGGAAACCTTGTATCTAATCAGGTGTGTGATCGCCTTTAGCTCTAAGATAAATTATTACGATTTTCATTGTTATAGAAGTCAACACATTTGGAAGAAAGAACACAAAACAAGTGGAAGAAAGGGCCTAAGAATTTATTAGTAACATGTTTTGGGAGTATACACCAAGTTTCAGAGAGAGAGATTGAAGGTTGGAGGGAGGGAGGGAGAGAGAGAGAAAGAGAGAATATGTGTTTATTAATACTTGTAGTCCTGCAAGGGGTGGTAGCAGCAGAAATGTAATTAGTTAAAGAGAGACAACTTGAAAATAGATATCTTTTGGCAAAGAAAGCATGCATCATGTTTTTTGAGGACACTCTGAGCTTCACATGCCCACACAGATCTAGAGAGAGAGGGAGAGTATTTTAACTTAAATTATTTTTGTTTGTTTGATTATTTCACAATACAATGACACAGAGAGAGAGAGAGAGAGAGAGAGAGAGAGAGAGAGAGAGAGAGAGAGAAGGGTGGTGGGGCTGGAGTGGGGAGTGGGGGGGGGGGTAAAGGATGATGATGATGTAAACTTGTAACACTTTTAAGGCGCACAAATCCGCCCTGGCAGCATGCTCAGGGAATGCTAAAGGGTTCCAATAAACAAAAATAGAAAGTTTTTTTTTTTTTTAGTCCATAGGTAGAACAGAACACAGAGAGAGAGAGAGAGAGAGAGAGAGAGAGAGAGAGAGAGAGAGAGAGAGAGAGAGAGATTTGAAGAAGATTTTAAGACAGTAGCAGCAAATGAAGAGGAATTAGAATGAAGGGAAAGTTAAAAATAGATTTATTTTGGCAAGGAACATGTGGAAAACATGTTGTTTTGGAGGACACACAGTGAGTGAGTTTCAGAGTTTGCACAGTGCTACTCTTCAAAAAGCTACTCTTGAAACAGGTGCAGTTACTATTCTGAGAGTCCGAAGTCTATAGGGCCTTGACAGTTTCTGACTCCTAAAATAATGTCAAAGGCCTATCAGGCCTAGGCCTAACCGTTTTTAGATTATGTATTTCTCAGAAATTCCAAACGCTCCGTGTGGAAGTAAGCATGTGTGGCATGCTATATCCAAATTGCCCATAACTGTAGAATTTTTCGTTTTAAAGATATATTTATATTGATTATAAAGAGACATACATATATGTATTATAATCTCAGTTTACAATGATAAGAGTTTTGTGTACAATTTGTGTTAATTTTGTGTAAAATGAGTAGAGTTGTGCCTAATTCAACGAGTAATTAAAGCAAGTGCCTGTCTGACTAACCATTTAAAAAAAAAAGGGTTAAAAGATTGTTGCTTCTAATTTCTACTTTAGCATAAACAAATTTTAAGCTTTAATCAATTAACATTATATTAGAGGCATGTTTTCTAGTTTAACGTCGCAGAATCAAATTATACTAAACGAATGAAAATACCTATTTTTTATTCCTCCTCAACCCTTTCGAACACATTATATAGATGTTGTTGTTGTTGTTGTTCTATGTCATGTGTTCGTAGACTTCAAAAAGGCGTTTGACCGAGTCTGGCATGCAGCTCTGTGGGAGAGTGTACAACATCAGCCCTAAAATTATTGAAGTCATCAAAAGCCTGTATGACAAGGCTACCAGTGCAGTCCTCCACAACAGCGCCATTGGAAACAGGTTCAGAACAGCAATCGCTGTGCGTCAGGGATGCCTACTCTCTCTCTAACATCTAACATCTTCTTAGAGCGCATCATGTCAGATGCCCTTGCAGATCACGAAGGCACAGTCAGCATAGGGGTAAGAGCAATCTCCAACCTTCGTTTTGCGAATGACATTGATGGATTGGCTGGAGAGGAACAAGAACTTGAACAGCTGGTACAGAGGCTTGACACCACCTCCAGAGCCTATGGAATGGTATTAAGTGCAGAGAAGACCAAAATGATGACCAACAACACCAATGGCATCAACACGGACATCAAAGTCCAAGGCCAATCCCGGAGCACAGTGCATAGCTTCAAATATTTAGGAGCCATTGTAATCAGACAATGGGTCCTGACAGGAAGTCCTCTCCAGGATCGCACAAACAACTGCTGCCCTAGCGAGGTTGAAGCCAATTTGGAAAGAAAGGACCATCAGTCTACATTCCAAGGTAAGGCTGCTGCGCTCCCTTGTCATCTCCATTTTCCTGTATGCTTGGAAACATGGACCCTCACAGCACATCTCCAACGAAGAATACAAAGCATGGAGATGAGGTGCTACAGAAGACTTCTGGGCATTTCCTATACCCAGCACATCACCAACGACAAAGTCCGACAGACCATCGCACAAGCCATTGAACAACACGATGACCTGCTCACAGTGGTGAAAAAACGTAAACTCCGATTGTATGGCCACGTCACCAGATCATCAGGTCTTGCAAAGACCATCCTGCAAGGCACAGTGAAAGGAGGTAGAAGAAGAGGGAGGACAACATTCGAGAATGGACTGGTTTGACACTGAACGAAACAATCAGGGTTGCTGAGGACAGGGAAAGATGGTGTACGCTGGTTAAACGATCATCTGTGGTGCCTCTACGACCTCCGAGTTACGGGATAGGATAGGATAGGATAGGACAACCTTTTCGTGGCATCGGGCTGTTTTTGTTGCCAGCAACTTTACTTACGGGTGATTTTGGAAGAAAAAAAAATCAGGTCACACATAATAATTATATTCCTGGAGCAGCTCTTTGTGCAATGGTACTCTGACTGAGCAGTCCCGGATGCTCTGCACAGGACACTTAAACATGCCCTTCTTTTAACCTGCGTAGAAGATTTGTGTTCTGTTGTGCAACTACACATGCTTTAGGTCATGCACATGTCAGCTGAGGTGCAGCTAGAACGTTGACATGTGTTGAATACACATGTAGGGCTTGAAAGGGACGATTCTTACTTATAATTTAGTTTGTATAAGTTTTCTTGTACATGCATACACTGTTAAATTGTTAAAAGCAAGTTTCGTAGTAGTAACATAAACTATGTATTCAGTAGTAGTCAATTTTCGCCTACACTGTCAAGAGTTACAAATTGTGAAAAGCCTAACACTTATTTCAAAAGCCATTGTATGTTAGTTGGTTGTTGTGGGATGAACTTTACGCAGAGTTTAGATGTAGTAGTATTTTTCTTTGACTCTGTAACTTTCGCACCACCCAGTGAGCATCTAGCACAACCTTCCATTATGCTTTCTTCTCATTTTTCTCTCCCCCACCCCCACCCCCACTGCTCACCGCCAAAGTATATTTTATTACTTTTTAAACAAATATTTTTATTACCTGTCCTTCTCTACTTCACCCCCTCCACCTTCTTACCTCCTCTGACCAATTATCTTCCTGCACAAAAGATGTGTGAGTGGCTTTTATGTGATGTGAGCTTTGAACTATGTATTTTAAGAAATGACACTTTATAAACTATAATAATAATAATAATAATAATAATAATAATAATAATAATAATAATAATAATTATTATTATTATTATTATTATTATTATTATAATTATTATTATTACTACTACTATTACTATTTCATTTTTTGATTCGCTTGCATAGCAGTGTGAGTCTATGTACTCACTCCCCAAAATTTGTTTCAAGAGTTATGCAAATCTGTGCGAGATGAGTCCTAAATAGTCTAAACATAAGAGCTTTAAAAAAAAACCTTGTCTGCTGTATGTCTGTGCAAAACTTGCAAGTGAATTAATATCTCAGAACCTATTTGAACTATCACAACAAATCTTAGAAAGATGGTGTATATCCATGAGACCGGGATGTCTTTATTGTAAAGTGACTGGCCGGTGGAGGGCATTCAATTTTCCCACTGGGGTTGTTTCAGCAGATCTTTTATGCGGATCGGGGGTTGTCCGGGCCATGTTTAGGCTCGGAAGAGTCCGCTGGACCTAAAGCAACAATCAATCAATCAATCAATCCATGAGACCTTATAAATGATCAATGAATGAATGACTTCACTTCAAGATCACGGTCACAAATGTTAATAAAAAATGACAATTTGTCACAGAAACAAAATTTTTACTTTTTTATAAATAAGTTGAACTTATCGTCTTATGATTTGTTTGATGTATGATAGATATCAATGAGATACGCATACTTTGCAAATTTGGTCAACCTCACTTCAAGGTCAAGTCACTGGAGCTGTCCAAAGTCAGTTAGTATAGGTACTTTGAAGTGACCTTGGTCCTAAACTATCAGAGATATCAAGTCCAAACTTGTTGTATTTAGACATGATAGATTTATCTTTCCTATATGTTTCCATTTGCGTTGATCTTAAAGGTCAATGTCATTGTAGGCCCTGCAAAAACATACAAAAAATAGGTAATCGTACAGTAGAATGGCTATTTATTAACCATAGTATGCAATAGAATTTGGTTAATTATCATACATGAGCATGAGAGGTCACAAGAAGGTCAAGGTCATCCCAAGGTCAAGGTCACTGAAGGTCAATGTCATCCCAAGGTCATCATTTTTTGGGGCATAATAACACTTAGTTTATTTGATAGTACATGAATTTATTTGGAGTTGGAGGTCAAATTTATCTGAAATTCAAGAGAATGTAAAGATCAAAATCAGCATTACTTTGAATATTAATGTCGCTCTTTCATTTTGTTTTTTTCTGGGCACTCGTTTTCAAGTTAAATATTGCAAGTTTCACAAGGAGCATGTGAGTCATATAAGCTTTGCCCTTCTATTTTAAAAATTTTGACATTTTTGTTTGTGTTAAGAGTAAAAAAGAACATGACAGTAAAAAGCCTAAATTTGTCCAAATACTATAAAAGAAGAAATACAAAACTAGTAACTCTCAAGAGTAAAAGCGTACTTTTTTGTTTTGTAAAAAAAATAAATTCAAGTGTATTACACTGGCCAAGTATATAATAAAAGACATAATAGTTATACCAATATAAAATTAATTAAGATTGAATGAAAATCATGACTTTAATTAACTTTCAGTAAGCTATTAACTTTATAACTTGCATGGACTAAAGATCCTGGTGCTCATATCCTAGATGTGTGAGTGCCAGCTACACAAATACACTCAGTACCCACTAGGTTTTTTCTCCCCATACCCGGTCACCCAGGATTGTGCTTAGTTGTCTGGGCGTCCAGCCTGAGTTAGATCCAGTCTTGACCAGCGTCTTGAGCAAATCTTGATTACGAAAAGTGATTTCTAAGAATGATTAAAGAAATCAAATATGTGTAACTATTTTATATAATTTCAATTTTTCAGTTGGCTTTGCTTTTACATTTAAGTACAAAAGAAGCTTTTTGCTAAAAAAAAAACTTGTATAGAGAACCTTAAAATCTGTTGTGTTTTATCTCCTTTGGGCTTTTAGATTCATCTCATCTTCTGACCCACCGTTGTAGCTCAGTTGTTTGCCTTTGACACTGATGACCCAGGTTCAAATCCCGTGGTGGACAAAAAAAGAGTGGCAATTTTTTACTGTCCATCTTAGTAATATAATTGCCTGGTGGTTCAATGTTGATTTTGGCCCCTTACCCTTTCTTTCCTGGGATGGTTATCCCCATCTGCAATGTCGCCATTGGAGGGTGTGGATGTTAAACTTCAATATTCATTCATTCCTTAATTCCAGTCACCCCCGTTGGGGTGCCGGGGGTTTCAGTATAAATAGTATCCCCACTTTCTGGAAATTTAGTGCTTTAAATTCCCACTGTCGCTGTCTTAAATCTCATTTGCTCTTTCTCATTCCTGCTCTGTTTTATCAATCTACTACACTATCTTCTTCTTTGCTAGACCAGTCACCTACCTTTTTTCTTGAAAACTCTTCCGGGACAAGACTCCTTGTTTGTGTATGAGGTCTGTTGGATCAGCTTGGGAATATTGGACACTTTCTGCCAGGTGGTCACTAGGGCTTCCTATGATGTTATTATTTAGCAATGTAGGCATTTTATAGGTATGTGTTTTGTTGATAATTTATAATGATGTTTGTATTCTATTTTGTTTTTGTAAACGGGAGTTCGATAAAGTAGAGTACAGCCTGAGCGTCCCCTACGTGAGATGTCTTTATTGTAAAGTGACTGGCTGGTGGAGAGCTTTCAGTTTTACCACTAGGGTTGTTTCAGCAGATCCTTTATGCGGATCGGGGGTTGTTCGGTCCTGATTTGGCTCGGAGGAGTCCGCTGGACCTAAAGCAATAATCATGTAATGTAATGTAATTCCAGTCTTCTTCTTGTCTGATGTTTGAATCATCGTGAATCATTGATGGGTTGCTTTTGTACTGTTTACATGCAGTGTGCTTTGAGAACATGGTATATGTGTACACATTGCACAGTGAAGAATAATTTAAAAAAACAACTTGTATTTGGTAAATTATAACTTTTTATTTTTTTAATTTTCATTTTCCTTTGCTGCTGGGACATAATCAGCTTTGATTCTACAATAAACTAATTTTATTTTTGATCTTTGAATTATATATAGCAGGTCTTTTTGACCAAAGGCAGGGTAAAGACCTAACCCATCCATATGTTATGTTATATTCAATTATGCATACACATGTATTATAATTTTTTACATTTATTTTTCTATATTGAGTAAAATCTCTTAGAACATGGCATCGCATAATATTATGCAGTAAGAGTGAGGGACAACACACAGATGCACAGGATATAAGATCTGTGGATGGATAGGGACTACCTTGTAGATTGGTTTTACCTAATAAGCATCAGGGGGTGCTGAAAACCTGGATTTTCAACTTACTTTCCTTACCCTGTTGGGGTGCCGGGGTGCCGGGGTTTTCTGTATAACTAGTATCACCACTTTGAGGAAATTTAGTGCTTTGAATTACCACTGTTTCTGTCATTCTCATTGGTTCTTTCTTGTTCCTAATTTGTTTTATCAATCTACTATCTTCTTCAATAGATCAGTCACCTACCTCTTTTCTTGAAAGCTCTCCCAAAACTCCTCATTTTGTATGGGGTCTATTGGGTCAACTTGGGGATATTGGACGCTTTCTGCCAGATGGTCGCTAGGGCTTTCTATGGCATTATTATTGAGCAATGTAGGCATTTTATATGTATGTTTTGTTAATATTTTATAGTAATGTTTATATTTTATTTTGTTTTTGTGAACAGGGGTTTGAAAAATTATAGTAGCCTCAGCTTCCCCTGCGTGGGATGTCTTTATTGTAATGTGACCAGCTGGTGGAGTGCCTTTGGTGTTACTATTAGGGTTGTTTCAGCAGATCTTTTATACGGATCAGGAGTGAGTCTTCTTTTAACCAAGTTGAGGTCCTGATTCGGCTCTTTGCAGTCCGCTGGATCCTATAAACAAGGACTAACTAACTAACTCACCTTACAGCCTTGTTACTTGGGCAAAGTCACTCGTCAACAGCATGTCACCCCCCCCCCCCCACCCCCCCTCGTCGTTGGGGTGCCGTGGGTTTCAGTATAAATAGTATCCCCACTTTCTGGAAATTTAGTGCTTTAAATTCCCACAGTTGCTGTCTTTCTCATTTGTTCTTTCTCATTCCTGCTCTGTTCTATCCATCTGCTATACGATCTTCTTCTTCGCTAGACCAGTCACCTACCATTTTTCTTGAAAACACCCGGGACAATACTCCTCATTTGTGTATGAGGTCTGTTGGATCAGCTTGGGAATATTGGACGCTTTCTGCCTAATGGTCACTGGGGCTTCCCATGATGTTATTATTTAGCAATGTAGGCATTTTATATGTATGCGTTTTGTTGATATTGTATAAGGATGTTTGTATTCTATTGTGTTTTTGTAAACAGGGGTTTGATAAATTAGAGTATAGCCTCAGCGTCCCCTGCGTGGGATGTCTTTATTGTAAAGTGACCGGCTGGTAGATTACCTTCAGTGTTACCACTTGGGTTGTTTCGGCGGATCAGTGGTGAGTCCTCTTTCACTTCTCTGGTCCTGATTTGGCTCGGAAAAGTCCGCTGGACCTAAAGCAATAACCATGTAATGTAATGTAACAGCGTTGTGTCATTAGTTCATAAGCAATTTTTAAAAAATGAAAGCGATTTCTAGCCATTCAGATGTAATTCTAGACACTCGCTCACACTTTTGAAAAATAAGCATTTTCAGAAGTGTTCATTTTCTTGACTGACAACCGGACTGCTACTGAAGGATGGCCCATGATTTGAAGTACCTGTATACTAAAACTCAACACAATTGTTTAATCCGTTTTTAAGAGATTGACCAAAGCGTGTTTAGTAACAAAATAACTCCAGTGACCTTGACCTTTGTGATAGAGCAACTGTGATGGCATGAGAGGCAAGCCACTAAACTAGGTAATGTTCCTATGAAGCTTGGTCAAAATCCGTTTAGTTGTTCTTGAGATAAGGCATGGACAGATAGACATTTGACTTGTTCTGATCCCCCCCTCCCTGCTCCTCCTCTCACCCCGCACCCTCCGTCTCCTCCCTCCACTTCCTAAGTGTTTCAAGATAAGTCTGGAAATACAACAACTTAACAAGAAAGACAGAAAACCATGAAAAAGAATACTGCTACTACTACATCTACAACAACAACGAAACAAATAAACAGACTTGGTTTGAGATTACAATGTGTTGGAACCTGACAGTATCATTGAGACAAGAATGGGAAAAGGGTAACTGAATGGCAGTATATGAGATCATTTGCTTTCTGTTTGTGTATATGTGCCAGTAGCCAAATTCACGATTAAACCAGGAATTGTGCGATTGTAAATTATTTCTCTGTCTCTCACTTTTCTCTTTTCTCCTCTCTCTCCCTCTCTCTATCCCCCAGTGGGTTCCTAAATAAATAGTATCCCCACTTTCTGTAAATTTAGTGCTTTAAATTCCCACTGTTGCTGTCTTGCTCCTTTGTTCTTTCTCATTCATGCTCTGTTCTATCAATCTATTATACTGCCTTCTTCTTTGCTAAATCAGTCACCTACCTTTTTTCTTGAAAACTCTTCCAAAACTCATCATTTGAGTTTGAGATCTGTTGGGTGGAGTGCTTTCAGTGTTACCACTAGGGTTGTTTCAGCAGATATTTTATTCGGATCAGGGGTGAGTCCTCTTTCAACCAAGTTGTGGTCCTGATTTTGTGATCCTGATTCGGCTCTTTGCAGTCCGCTGGACCCTGTAAGCAATGAACAACTAACTCCCTCTCTCTACCTCTACCTCACCGTCTTTTTCTTTCTTTCTCTCTTTATTTCTCTTCTTTTTTTCTTCTTCTTCTTCTTCTTCTTCTTCTTCTTCTTCTTCTTCTTCTTCTTCTTCTCTCTGTGATTAATTTCCTATCCTATCATATCCTATCCCGTAACTCGGAGGTCATATGGGCACCACAGATGATCGTTTAACCAGCGTACTCCATCTTTCCCTGTCCTCAGCAACCCTGATTGTTTCGCTCAGTGTCAAACCAGTCCATTCTCGAATGTTGTCCTCCCAACTCTTTTTCGGTCTCCCTCTTCTTCTACCTCCTTGCACTGTGACTTGCAGGATGGTCTTTGCAAGACCCGATGATCTAGTGACATGGCCATACCAAAATTCCGAAATCAATACAAATTCTTAATAAGTGTTGACTGAATGCGTTGGGTGCGAGTGGTCTGTGGGAGTACTAGAGATGAATTTTATAATATGCAGCAATTTTTTCAACTATTCAGTATGTAAGTTAACTAATGCATAATGTTTTAAAATCTGTGATTGTCAGTGTTATAATGATACGCAGAGTTTGATGATTGTATATTTTTTTAAAGATGCTTTATAACGTTTATAATTTTGGTGTAATATAATCTAATGTCTAACCCATGTGTGTGTGGATGTGGGTGTGTGTTTGTGGGTAGGTGTTTTATTTATTTATGTTGAAGTGCAATAAGGACATGTAGTGTGATATGTATTTTAAGTTTTACAATGTGTCGGAAATGTTCTTGTTAATATGTACATAAGCGTGAGTACACGTACATGCTTACATGTTTATAGTACTGTTACATTTTATTACCTTTTGCTGACAGCAAATCCATGTTAGAATTTCTCCTTGGAGATAATAAAGTTTTCTGAATCTGAATACCATCGGAGTTTCCGTTTTTTCACCATTGTGAGCAGGTTATCGTGTTGCCCAATGGCTTGTGTGATGGTCTGTCGGACTTCGTCGTTGGTGATGTGCTGGGTATAGGAAATGCCCAGAAGTCTTCTGTAGCACCTCATCTCCATGCTTTGTATTCTTCGTTGAAGATCTGCTGTGAGGGACCATGTTTCGCAGCATATAGAAAATTGGAGATGACAAGGGAGCGTAGAAGCCTTACCTTGGAATGTAGACTGATGGTCCTTTCTTTCCAAATTGGCTTCAACCTCGCCTAGGCAGCAGTTGTTTGTGCGATCCTGGAGAGGACTTCCTGTCGGGACCCATTGTCTGATACAATGGATCATAAATATTTGAAGCTATGCACTGTGTTGAGGGATTGGCCTTGGACTTTGATGTCCGTGTTGATGCCATTGGTGTTGTTGGTCATCATTTTGGTCTTCTCTGCACTTATTTCCATTCCATAGGCTCTGGAAGTGGTGTCAAGCCTCTGTACCAGCTGTTCAAGTTTTTGTTCCTCTCCAGCCAATCCATCAATGTCATCCGCAAAACGAAGGTTGGAGATTGCTCTTCCCCCTGTGCTGACTGTGCCTTCGTGATCTGCAAGGGCATCTGACATGATGCGCTCTAGGAAGATGTTGAAGAGTGTTGGAGAGATTAGGCATCCCTGACGCACAGCGATTGTTGTTCTGAACCAGTTTCCGATGGCGCTGTTGTGGAGGACTGCACTGGTAGCCTTGTCATACAGGCTTTTGATGACTTCAATAATTTTAGGGCTGATGTTGTACACTCTCATCGTTGCCCACAGAGTTGAATGCCAGACTCGGTCAAACGCCTTTTTGAAGTCTACGAACACATGATATAGATGTTGTTGGTGCTGTACGTATTTCTCGCAGATTATTCTGAGGTTGAAAATCTGTTCAGTGGTACTTCGCCCTGCCCTGAATCCTGCTTGCTCTTCAGTATGTTTGTTTAGCTTGGGGTTTCAACCTGTTATTATTTTCAAGAGGACCTTGCTGGGATGGCTGATGAGGCTGATGGTACGGTAATTTTCACATTCCCGAAGGTTACCTTTTTTGGGAAGAGTGATGACAAGCGACTGGGTCCATGATGTAGGCCACTCCCTACTCTTCCAGATCTTGTTACACTGGTGAGTGCGTCAATCATCGCTTCTTCTCCTGCTTGAAGCAGTTCCGCGGGTATGTTGTCCACTCCCGCTGACTTCCCCTTCTTCAGCGATTGTACTGCTGCCTCAACTTCTTCTCGGAGAATTGGGAGGATTTCTTCTTCTCTGTTCTCTGGACATGCTAGAACTGAGGGGTCTCCGTTTGGTGTGTGGTTGTAAAGGTCAGAGCAGTACTCTGTCCATCTGTCCAATCCTTGTTCTTGTGTAAGGCATATGCCAGACTTGCTTTGGCTCGTGGAGACCTTGGGCTGTTTAACACTTGTAGGCCTTCTTGCTGTTGTTCTTGTTCAGACTGTTCTCTATTTCCTGGCATTGATCTTCTATCCAGTTCTCCTTTGCTCTGCGCATGCCTTTTCGGATGTCATTGTTGATTTTTCGTGTATAATTTAAATTATTTATATGTATCAATAGCATGGAGCCAGAAAGTAAATATGAACGTCGAACAGATCTATGCAGTCTTGGAATCAGGTAAATCAACACAACCATTATACATGTTTTAAACATCACCCAGCATAACTATTGTAGGCTCCCTAACCCATCTCTCTTCCCGCACACAAAGCACACATACCTACAGGAACAATTGTTTTCCATTTCAACATAACTAGCATACTGTAGGCCTCTTTAATATCTCTCTTGGCACAAGCGTGCATGCAACCGCACACAGCTCACACAGGGGTGATGAAAGCACTTGCCTGGGCACCAAATGCCAGTAAAACTCCTCGCTAACCTAAACCTTGTAGCTTACTCGCCTGACTGACGACTGTTCTTGTTGCTGTCTAGTCTCTTGTATCAATAATTGTTTTTGTTGTATTTCCAGACTTATCTGGAAATACTTAAACTAGTTGAGGGTGTGAGGGGAAGGAGGGGAAATCGGAGCCAAATGTCGGTCTGTCAGTAGGTCCGTTGAACACCATATCTCAAGAACCACTGAACGAATTTTGACCAAACTTCTTAGTAACACTGCCTTGGTTAGTGGCTTGCCTCCCGTATCATCATTTTCTCTACCACAAAGCTCAAGGTCACTTGGGAGTCATTTTGTTGCATGTTAGAGGACTCATAATGTTCTTTCTCAAAGTGTGTTTCACCTTTTTCTAAACATGTTTTGCGATGTATCTAAAACTTGTCTGAGCCGATTTTGATAATATTGTACTTGCAAATAGTTCATATAGTGGCCTATTATTCCATGTTTTCCTTTTGGTTCATTAAGATAAAGCCAAATCTCAGCACCATCAAGAAAATTAACCCTTTTGAAAATGCCTATTTTCAGCTATGTGTGTGTGTCTGGACAAACATTTGAATGGTTTGCCATCTTGTCAATGGTTTCTTTAAGTGTTCTGTTTTTTTGTGCATGAAATTTTTGTTTAATTAAAAATTGCCCGGGTGAATAACTTTTCTAGCATCGGTGAGCAAATGGAAATTCCTGGATTTCAGCACCCTTAACACACTTTCGCAGGAAACCGCTTTACATTTCAGCATCACAGATCATAGTGTAGGCCCCAGCTCTCTCCCTATTTTCTCTCTCTCTCCACATTATCTCGCTCTCCACACACATGTCCACGCGGGCAGCCTCCATCTCACACACACACAACACAAAACACACACACACAAAAGAGTATATGCATGACAAATTGGGGGTTTGGATTAAATGTAGTCATCGGAAAGTGTTTTAATGGAAAGAGCGCAAAATTTTTCTATAAATGTAAGAATTAGATTTTTTTAAACATCTTTTCGTCAAAAAGTTGACCTATTTCGTCTCCTAACCCTAACCCTTTTATTTCTAATTTGTCCAGAAAACAGCCCGTTCCAGATAGAGCACTCCCATTTACTTGAAACAATCCCATGTACTAAAAGAGCACTCCCATGTACTAAAAGAGCACTCCCATGTACTTAGAAAAAGGTGGGGTGCTGGAAAAAAGTGGGGCGTTAGCTAAAAACCCCATTTTGTGCATAAAAACGCAAGTTTAGCACCCCATTTCTCCATTAATACAAGCGCAGCCCACTCTCTGTCTCTGTCTGTGTCTGTCTCTCTCTCTCTCTGTCTCTCTCTGTCTCTCTCTGTCTCTCTCTCTGTCTCTCTATCTCTCTCTGTCTCTCTCTCTCTGTCTCTCTCTCTGTCTCTCTCTCTGTCTCTCTCTCCCCTCTCTCTCTCTCTCTCTCTCTCTCTCTCTCTCTCTCTCTCTCTCTCTCTCTCTCTCAACTAGGGATGTTTAAGTGCTGTGCACAATACTTGACATCAGCTGGCTCTAATTACACATGCTGTTTTACATTTGAAAGTCGGATTGCAATTCGAAGCATTTAATTTTTAAAAAAAACTAAAATGTATGGGTTCATATTGAAAGTTTTATGACTGAAAGAGCGAACGTTTAAATTCTATGCAGCTTTTGACAATAAATTCAGCTCTACTCTTTGTAAAAGTCGAACAGTTTTAGTCAATTCCTGATTGCTTTTGTGACTCGCATCCATTTAGCAATGTGAGTCTATGTACTCTCCTCAAAATAAAATTTTCCAGATTTTACAAATCTGGGCGAGATGAGTTTTAAATAGTCCAAAAATGATTTCCCAAAACAAAATGTTGTCTGTCTGTCCGCTTTTGTCCGTCTGTGCAAAACTTTAAAGTGGCTAAGTACTCGGAACTTGTTTCATTTGGGGGTTTGTTTTGCAATGATAATGATGATGATGTCCATTTATAAAGCTCAGCTTTGTCCATGCTAACAGTATGTTCAGGGCGCACAGGGGAGGGATGGGCGAAATTTGGACTTGAGTGGGGTTAGTTAGTTAGTCACTGTTTATAGGGTACAGGACAGGAGTAAGGGTTTTGGGGGATTTGGTGCACTGCAGGGGAGAGGTGGGTGGGGGGAGGGAGAACATGAACATCAATGAAAGAGATGTGTCTTCAGATGCCTCTTAAAGACATCTACTCCATCAACATCCCTCAGATTTTGTGGCAACAAATTTCAGAGCTTCAGACCTCAGTGTGAGAAAGCATGTAAGTCAAGTTGCTTCTTTGTCTTACTGACGTCAACTTGGACTTTGGTTGTGCAGGGGAAGTATCTCTTGAAGGTAAGCAGGGGCGGTGGGGGCGCTCATGTATTTTACACACTTAAAGCACAAAGACAGCATTTTGAAGTCTGTCCTTTGCTTCACTGGGAACCAATGCAGCTAAGGACCGGTGTAATATGCTCACTTTTCTTAAAGGGTTAAAGGGTTAAAGTGACAATTCTGGCAGCAGTGTTCAGAACACGTTGGAGACGGCAGAGCTGCTGGTTTGGAAGTCCCCTTAAACAGCTTTTGCCGTAGTCTACTCTGGATATTGACAAAGACTTCGGTGATGGCGACTTAAGCTTTTGTGGAGAGAAATGGTTGGAGGTTGCCAAGGTAGCAAAGATGAAAAAAAAAGCATCCCTTTTCATAACTGTATAAGTGCATTTAGTTTACGATAGAAGCTAATAATTTTGTGTTAAGTGATGTTACTTGAGCGTGAGTTTAATATCTGTGTGTGTGTGTGTGTGTACATATGTGTGTGTATTCATGCGAGTGTGTGTGTATCATTATGTGTGTGTGTGCATTTGTGGAAAAGTGTCGTCATAGTTCATAAACAAAGTAATCGTAATCCTTTCTTCGTTCTTCTCTCTCTTACATAAAAATACTGGAAAACATTTGTCATGCACAATATAATAATAATAATAATAATAATAATAATAATAATAATAATAATAATAATGATGGATGATATTTGCGCTTTATTTCTAAATTGTATTCCAAAGTGCGGCGATCGGTAACCAAAATACTCTCACATGCTGGAGCAGGCTTAAGTGTCGTGTCTGAGTTGTAACATTCAAGTATTAACCAGCAGCTAATCTGATTATACAGTAAGTATGTATAAAGATATCCAATATGTATATCAAGGGATCAAACACATTATTATATATAATCACTTTATCAGTTCAAAGAGCTGCTCAAGGCACTGGATCTAGTGCAAGGCGCTCAAGTCGATAACTTGCTGCTTGATACACACAGTCTAACGCTCAACACAAGTATGAAATCGATCACGTGTTGAGGGTGGAGATGAGGTGTGTTTGGAGAGTGGTAGAAGAGTAATTTGGAAAGGAACTATCTAAAATGGGGGAAAATAATTGTTTTGTTGTTTTTTTTCAGAAGAGTTGAGTTACATTTTCAGTTTGTGAGAAACGTTCATGTAAATGTTCTGGTGCATTATAAGAAAATAAAATGTTCTCTTCTCACGCGTGCAACGTGACAACGTGAAATCCCACACATCCTGTTGATATGAAGCACAATTGCTTTTATCCAGCCAATGCAGTTATTAAAATAGGGGTCTGCATTATTTGTGCTATACTAAAATAATGGTCATTTATGATATTGAAATTACTGTTACTGAGCAATAATATATATGTTGATGCCATAAATGGTCATTACATTTTAATGAAACTGCTACTAGTATTACTGCTACTACTAATGATAGAAATAATGCTGATATCTATCTATCTATCTATCTATCTATCTATCTATCTATCTATCTATCTATCTATCTATCTATCTATCTATCTATCTATCTATCTATCTATCTATCTATCTATCTATCTATCTATCTATATCTATATATCTATCTATATAGTTGTTACACTGTTGTTGTTTTTGTATCAGTAGTTGATTCAGCCCCGATGCTTGAATCCTAAGTGTAACTCAGATTCGTTTATCCACGCAACCTGTTCACTCAGCCAGCAACAAGGCAGGAGTCGTCGCATGAAGTTTTCCAACTTTATTCAGCATACATCAACAACTGCATACAAGATCGCTCAATCGCTTTTTTTCACTCCCCTCGCAGACACAGTGCATCAGCTATATAGTCCCTCTATAATGAGAGAATGTTCGGACAGTCCAGCGTGACGCAATATCATCCAATCAGAATAAAATTCGTCACCAGAACTATGCACTGTCATACGTCATATAACTTTCTTTAGGTTAGAAGAATTTCTTGGCTACCACTAGATTTATCTACATGCTTCTATCGATAGTAAACAAGTAATTCTAGAAAATTCTCCAATAATATCGACCAACGAAAATTATCAACATTATACCAAGCTTCTTCTAACAATAACGCAAAATCAAATCAAAGGTAAATACACTCTGTTATTGCATGCTTTGCAAAACAAAACGATCGATCTATCGTGCGCGTCTCTAACATAACAGTAGTATACTCATTTCTGACTGATGCTCCGTTCTCTTCCAGTTGATTGAAAATGAAAGTCACAGATGGGACTTGTATTTTAAAACCCTTTAATTTGCTGAGTGTGGAAATGAAAATGTAGAATGGCAGCTCAGTCAGTTCCTGCAGCCTGATGTTAATGTATTTTACCATTTCCATGAAAATGTAGAATGGCAGTTCAGTCAGTTCCTGCAGCCTGATGTTAATTAATTTTACTCTTTCCTGGTAATTCTATTCTCCTCACAGCTTGAAACGCTTAAAGCTCAACTCTATTATGATGGGCTTCAAGAAATGCAGATGTTAGCTGACGTATGTTATTAATGGGAACGTCTGAGGAACTATTACATTTACAGCAACTTTTGAGGCCATATTTTGATTTGAAACGTTTGCACTAGATAGTATGATTGTGGAAGAGTCGTAAACATCAAGCCCCAAAACCTTTCTGACAAGGTGCATCCCAAAACAAGTTTGCAGCTTCTTTCTGGCTGTGGCCAAAGTTTGAGGGAAATGAGCCTGGAATGGGTTCATTGATGCAACTGTGGTATATGGTGGAGCGTGGTACAGGCACTTTTTTGTACGACCTACTACTCGTGTGGCAGTGAGCTAGCCTAAGCAGTCCTACCAGTCTAATATCCTAGGCTGTGCATGTATCCTAAGTGCCAGTGGCCTCGACAGACCATCACACAAGCCATTGGACAACACGATAACATGCTCACAGTGGTGAAAAAACGGAAACTGATGGTATGGCCGCGTCACCAGAGCATCAGTCCTTGCAAAGACCATCCTGCAAGGCACAGTGCAAGGAGGTAGAAGAAGAGGGAGACAGAAAAAGAGGTAGGAGGACAACATTCACGAATGGACTGGCTTGACACTGAGCAAAGCCATGAGGGTTGCTGAGAAAATAAAAGGAAAGAAGAGGAAAGAAAAGGATGGAGTATGCTGGTTAAACGAACTCGGACCATCTGTGGTACTTCAATGACTTTCGAGTTACGGGATAGGATAGGATATAGAATAGATGGTGTTCATTATCAACTGTACATAAAAGCAAGAAATGAAAAAGCAATATTGCTCTCACATGAAATAGAAATCCCTAAGATATTTTGGAAATCATCCTTCGACTATGACTTCATACTATGACGACAGCGAAGTGGAGGATTTCTATGAAAATCTACAGGTTGTCCTTGACCAAGTGCCGAAGAAGGACATAGTCATAGTGGAAGGCGACTGGAATGCCAAGGTTGGCCAAGATGCGCACCACAACTGGGGAGACACATGTGGACCCCACTGCAACAACGAGACAAACGACAGGGATCTGAGACTGCTGGAGTTTGCCAGATACAACAATCTGATACTGGTAAACACGCTTGGTCTCCACAAAAAATCCAGACGATGGACATGGCACAGTCCCGGCGGGGAGCATCACAACCAGATCGACTACATCATGGTCAAGAAACGCTTCAGATCAAGCATCAACATTGGCAGGACACGCACTTTTCCAGGAGCAGACATCGGAAGTGACCACGATCTCGTGATGATGTCTTTCCGGCTTCACTTGAAGAGAGCAAACACAGCAAAGTGCACTAGACTGAAGTTCGACCTGGACAAACTGCAAGACCCAGAGGTGGCAGAAATATTTCAGGCCACAATTGGAGGGAAATTTGCACCACTGCTCATTTTGGGAGCTGGTGAAGTAGATGTCCAGTGTTCCCGATTACGCACAGTAGTGCGTCAATTACGCACAAAATATGAAAAATGACGCAGGAACACATTTTTTTTTTGGAATCCCTGAAGTCATAAATACGACCAACGAGTGGCGAACTAATTCACGGCATAATCAGAATCAGAACCCAACTGAGACTGCAATTGCAGACGATTAAAGATTGTGTCGGGAGTTGTCGTCCTTAAAAATCGCATGCGCGCGCATTGTAAACTTCCTCCAAGCAATACATTCACTGAACAAAAGAAATCTTCGTTAATCCATTCTTTGATTCTATCATACACGATCATGTCACTTCTGACTTGGTTGACTGGGCCCAAAACCCGTTTATCCACCGATTTGGGGACTCTCAAAATTTGCACAACGACTCTTAAAATTTTATACCTGGGAGTCCCAAGGACTCTCATTTTTTGTGTGTGGAGGGAACACTGATGTCAACACCATGACCACCACCTTCAACTTAGCTGTGACAGATGCCGCCACTGAGATCCTTGGAAAGCACCGGCCAAAGAAGAAGCTGTGGATCACACCTGAACTTTTGGACCTGTGTGATAAACGAAGAGAGATAAAAAAGAAAAAAAACACCTCGCAGGGAGCTGATGCCTACCGAAAAATCAACAATGACATCCGAAAAGGCATGCGCACAGCAAAGGAGAACTGGATAGAAGATCAGTGCCAGGAAATAAAGAACAGTCTGAACAAGAACAACAGCAAGAAGGCTTACCAGCCTATTCAATTCAATTCAATTCAATCAATTTATTTAAAGTCTGTTCACAAATTATGTGATTTTAGACTATAAAACAAAGAAACAAAATAATATAAATGATAAGGTGGAAAAAGGGAATACCAATAAATAAATAAATCATAAATAATAATGATAAAAAGAAAACGAAATTGAAGAAAAAGAATATAGCAGCAACAACAAACCCATAAGAACTTATACTGATTAAACAATGTAACCTAATGAAGCACCATCATCTGAACATCTAAAATATATCGAATAAAGTAATTATAAAACGTTTTCTATCTGTGTACACGATATAATAGATGCGATTGTCAGCATCAATTCATTATCAGCTAATATTTTTTTTACATCATTGTACTGTGTGATAACAGTATTAATATTATTTTCTATGAATAATTTGTTTAGACATGGGCAATGTAATATCAAATGTTCTACAGTCAGAGCATTTGAGCATACACATTTGACATCTTTAGAAAATTTAGTTTTCCATGAATTTAATTTTAACTTGTAGACAATTTTTGTTAAATGTCTGGAGCTAGACAAAATATTATTGTGTACATTTTAAAGAAAATAATTGTCCACTATTGATATCAATTCATAGTAGGAGAGGCTCATGTTATGATTAACTTCAGTAGGCTTACTTGCACCATCTTTAGCTAGTTTATCAGCTAATTCATTACCTCTTATTCCACAATGAGAGGGAACCCACAGAAAATCAACTGTAACATTTTTAATTAATAAACAGTGTTTCAAATTATTGAAGTCATCAAAAGCCTGTATGACAAGGCTACCAGTGCAGTCCTCCACAACAGCGCCATCGGGAACTGGTTCAGAACAACAATCGGCGTGTGTCAAGGATGCCTACTCTCTCCAACACTCTTCAACATCTTCCTAGAGCGCATCATGTCAGATGCTCTTGCAGATCATGAAGGCATAGTCAGCATAGGGGGTAGAGCAATCTCCAATCTTCGTTTTGCAGATGACATTGATGGATTGGCTGGAGAGGAACAAGAACTTGAACGGCTGGTACAGAGGCTTGACACCACCTCCAGAGCCTATGGAATGGAAATAAGTGCAGAGAAGACCAAAATGATGACCAACAACACCAATGGCATCAACACTGACATCAAAGTCCAAGGCCAATCCCTCAACACAGTGCATAGCTTCAAATATTTAGGAGCCATTGTATCAGACAATGGGTCCCGACAGGAAGTCCTCTACAGGATCGCACAAACAACTGCTGCCCTGACAAGGTTGAAGCCCATTTGGAAAGACAGGACCATCAGTCTACATTCCACGGTAAGGCTGCTGCGCTCCCTTGTCATCTCCATTTTCCTATATGCTTGCGAAACATGGACCCTCACAGCAGATCTCCAACGAAGAATACAAAGCATGGAGATGAGGTGCTACAGAAGACTTCTGGGCATTTTTTATACCCAGCACATCACCAACTACGAAGTCCGACAGACCATCACACAAGCCATTTTACAACACGATGACCTGCTCACAGTGGTGAAAAAACGGAAACTCTGATGATATGGGCACGTCACCAGATCATCAGGTCTTGCAAAGACCATCCTGCAAAGCAGTGCAAGGAGGTAGAAGAAGAGGGAGACCAAAAAGAGGTGGGAGGACAACATTCGAGAATGAACTGGTTTAACACTGAGCGAAACAATCAGGGTTGCTGAGGACATGACATGACAGGGAAAGATGGAGTACGCTGGTTAAATGATCATCTGTGGTGCCCCTACGACCTCAGAGTTACGGGATAAGATAGATAGATAGATTTTGGAAATACATTCAGCTCCTTGAGGAAAGAGGATGGAAGTATGGCAGTCAGTGATGAGGACAAGGCAACTATTTTAAATGACTTTTTTCTCCAGTGTATTTACAAATGAAAATTTAAACAACATACCTAAATTGGATCCTCGATCCAGATCTGATGGTGTAAGTCTAAATAAAATTCTTATAACTCCTAAAGCTGTACAGAAGAAAAAAAAAAACTAGCTAAACGAGATCCATGTAAGGCATTTGGCCATTAGTATCCCACCTAAAGTGTTAAGAGTAGTGAGTGACGAGTTGTCTGAAACTTTGTGTCTCCTTTTTAATAAATCCTTAGATGGGGGCACTGTTCCGACAGACTGAAAAAGCCAATGTCACTGCTCCTTTAAAAAAAAAGTAATCCTGAAGAAGCGGGCAACAATAGGCTAGTAAGTCTTACATGTATCCTTTGCAGGTTCCTTGAGGCTTTTGTGCGGGATGCTGGGGTGGACCATATGAATCTATGCTCACTTTACACTGATTGTCAGCATGGTTTTAGGAATGTTAGGTCATGTTTGACTCAGCTGACTGTTGGATGATGGTGAAAGCTTTGATGTGCTGTATCTGGATTTTAAAAAGGCATTTAATTCAGTCACCAATGTTAGACTTTTAACTAAAATTGAATCATAGTAGTATTTTGGGTCATGTTTTATTTACAATTTTCATAAATGACTAACCACATGTGTCCATCATCTGTATAAAGTTTGTTGACTACACAAAACTATACAACTTGTCTAATGAGAGTTTAAAGTTACAGTCCAAGATAAATAATCTTGGTAAAATGGTATGACAAGTACAGGGCTTCCTATAGCTTTCTAACATAGAGGGTCTCAGGGACCCCTCTTGAGAATTTTAGGGTGTCCCCAAGTGATGTCAGAGGGTCCCACTAGAGAAAGAGTGAGGGGTATAAAAGTTTGCAGTCTAACAATCACATTGAGGTTGAAGTTGAAAAATGACAAAAGACAGCTGTGATGTGTTTCCTGACTCTTTATTATTTCTAAAAGATCAATAGTAATCAATAATAATAATAATCATCATCATTTTTATTTGCATGCATCTCTGATAAACAGAGCACACAGCCAATTTCAAAAACAACAAATTTAACACAACATCAACTCAACATCAATACAGCAGCTGGCACTGGCTGCTCGCGAGGCTATAGTCTGATTTTGATCGGCGTAGGTTAGTGCGTCCCACGGACTTCCAGTTAGAAGTTTTAGTGCGTCCTGTAAGGCTTTAAAGGGTCAGGGACGCACATATGTGCGTTATCGGAAGCCCTGAAGTAGCAACTTCATTTCAACGCTTCCAAATGCAAGGTACTAAATATTGGTAAAAATAATCTTTTCCAGAAATATAGTATGGCAGCTGACGAACAGTATCAATTGCAGTGAAGAGAGGGATATGGGAGTCACTTTTGATAGAGTTACAATTTGATAAACTTATTAATATTGCAATTGCAAAGGCAAATAAAATGTTGGGGATTATCCAGAGATTCTTTTACTGCCTTGATAAAGGTATACTTACATGTGTTACGTTGAAACGCAAACGAAAGTATGTCTGAAACGCGCACGATAGATCTAATCGTTTCGTTTTGCTAAGTATTCAATAATGGAGTTTATTTACCTTTGATTTGAGTTTGCATTGTTGTTAGGAGAGGCTTTGTATAACGTTGATAATTTTCGTTAGTCGATATTACTGGAGAATTTTCTAAATGTGAGTATTTATTATCGATGGAAACTTCCCGATAAATGTCGAAGTATTCCCGGAAGGAGAAGAAATATGTATGACGTAAGTCAGTGATGACGATCTTTTATTTGATTGGTGGTAGTGCGTCATTTCTACTGTGTTCGAAATTGTTCGGGAAGAGAGAGAGGTTATAAAATTATGTGCCGCGCTGTTTTGATATAGTTGTTGATAGTGAAGTTGGAAAGTAAATTTGAGAGTGGAAAGTTGAGTGGAGAATTGTATGCAGTTGTTGATGTGTGCTGAATAAAAGTGGAAAACTTCATACGTCGACTTTGTGACTTGTATGCTGATTGAGCGGGTTGCGTGAATAAACGAATCTGAGCTACACTCATCAGTACTTCAGCATTGGGGCTGAATCCACTACTGATAGAAAACACCAACATCAAACCGAGTGTAACAACATGCCTGTACAAGACATTTGTCAGACCTCGTGTAGAATATGTTAATGTGGTTTGGTCGCCTCATTTGAAAATACAATCGTCAGTAATTGAAAAACTGCAGTGAAGAATTGGTTAAATTCTTGAAAAATTTGCCTTAACGTAGATAGATTAAAGAAACTATGCCTTCTGAGTTTGAAATTTAGAAGAGTTAGAGGTGATCTTATACAAACTTATAAAATATTAAATAACATAGACAAAAGTTAATGCTAATACATTCTTTAAATTTCAGTCTGGGTGCAATACTAGAAACTCAGAACATAACATTTTTATCCTGCACTATCATACTAACAAAAGAAAGCATTGTTTTAGCCATAGAATTGCGTCACTCTGGAACAAAATACTATTACATGTCAAAGAAGCTAACAACCTTAACACCTTGAAAAAAAAAACTTCTGGAAAAGGTAAGTTTCATTGTGGATTCAAACTTTGAGTTTGATGACTGTCATTTTAATTTTAATTCCCTGAACAACTTCAAAAGTAACCGGACAATTTAATGTTATAGAGAAACATGGACATACAAAAAGCAGCGAGGCTTAAAATAGTCCCTTCGAACTGAACTTAACTGATACAGGATCTAACTCGAGCCGCCCAAGGTGCTCACATGTATCTGCTTGTAGTCCATAAAATAGGGCAATTCAGGTTATACTGATTGTATATAGCAAATGATCAGTTAGAACTCTTGGACAACACAGTTTTTGATTCAGGTTTTGGCAAATGTATATCATACCCACAGAATAGACAAGTGTAGAAGTGTTTGTGCATTTGGGTCAAGCATTCCAACTCACTTTAAATTGATAATCGCCGAAGAATTCCCTTAGTGGCTAATGCTGTTTTTAATCAGGGACCTTTAAAATGCTGGCTTGCTATTACAGTGCTGGGGAGATTACAATGAGGATCTTCAATGAAACGCAGATGTGACGCATTTTATGAATGCGTAAAAGATGAACAGCTGGTAATAAAAGCAGCAGTTTCCAAGCTTTGAACTGGTTTACTCTTGAAAGAAAAAACGCTATATAAATAAACTTGTTATTGTTTGTGGTGTGGTGTTTTAATCCCTGAAGTCTTTTGTGTCTTATTGCTTTTGTGCCGTTGTGTTCATGAAGTGTACGCCGCACACACATTTCCTTGTGTTTTTATGGGGACAATAAAGATTCTGATTCTGATTCATCTTTTTACTCCTCGCTGCCCTTCCACCCACCCCCCCACCCCTTTTTTTAAAAAAAAAATTATTTTGTTGTCTGTTTCCTTTTTCTTCCTTCCTTCTTCTTTTTTCTTCTTCTCCATTCCCCTTCTTTTGGACCTAAAGCAATAACCATGTAATGTAATTCCCATTCTTTCTTTCTTTCTCTTTCTTTCTTTCTTTTACTTCCTTCTTTGTTTTGTTTGCCTTTCTTTATTTCTTTCTCTTTTCTCCTCTTCTGTTTTATTTTTTTATTTTTCATTTTTTTATCTTTTTTTTCCTTTCTTTCTTCTTCTTCTTCTTCTTCTTCTTCTTCTTCTTCTTCTTCTTCTTCTTCTTCTTCTTCTTCTTCTTCTTCTTCTTCTTCTTCTTCTTCTTCTTCTTCTTCTCATCATTATTGTTTTTATTTTGTCTCTTTTCTTTTTCTTCTTCTTCTTATTTTTATCATTATCATCATCATCATTATCATCATCATCATCATCATCATCATCATGATCATCATCATCATCATCATCATCATCATCATCATCATCATCATCATCATCATCATTATAATGATTGTTTTCATTTTGGGACCATGAAAGAATTAGAGTTTTACTATTTTATGTTGAGACTCCCCCTACAGCGGGACCCTTGCTCACAGCAGACATGCATTGTAAATATCAAATATACTAGCTTTGCACTGCAGGCACAAGTGGGCTTGGACAAAAGTACGACAATGTGAAAAGAAAGTGGCCTATATGAGTACCTAGATGTACATCATGCCTCCACTGCGCTTGCTTTGAATGGAGATGATTATTTATAGGAGGGAAAAAAGAGGCGGTCTCTATATACTCCAGGGTTGAACAAATGGGTGCATTTTAGGCAAAGAAACTCCAGATCACCTCTTGACAATCTGCTGTTGAAAGGGTGTCAATAACTCAAAGTAAAGGGGTATTGAAACGTACAGGAAACTTGGCAGAGGGTGTTATCGAGTAAACATGTGGTTGGAGATGGTACTTAAAGCCACACTTCATTAGTTTCATATTGGGGAAACCTGAAAAGATCGTTTCTTACTCAAAGGGCTGCGTGCAATATTATCGCTTAACATTCAATACTCCAATAGTGATTCCGTTGCGTACACCACTGAGCTAACTGCGCGTCCTTAGATGCACTTTAAAAAGCAAATGTGTTACACTGAGAGTAACAACACTGAGAAACACAACACTGAAAGGAGCATTAGTTGCATGCAGTGCAGTTGAGTAGGGCAAGGTAAACACAGATACACATGTGCCGCACCAACATGCAGTAGAGTTTTAGTTTAGCTTTGGGCATTGTTGCTTTGAACAGGGACCTTCAAAATCCAGGAGACCCTAATTCCCTTGATGGGGGAAGCTTTATATTAAATACAGAATCGCAGTGTGTCCTTTCCTAAAATCTCGTAACACTGCTGGTGTGCAACTGCGGTTGTAAAATATGGTTTGCAGGTACGGGAAAGCAAGCAGTGTGTGCACTATCCTATCCTATGCCGTAACTCTGAGGTCGTTGGGGCGCCAAAGTGCTACACAGCAGCAGTAATATACATAACAATATATTATAGTCTGTTTCTGGTGTTGTTTCTTTAAATGAGTACATTTAAAATGCTAGAGATGATCTCATTCAAACAATTGAGAGAGTTTTAAAATTCTGCTAAAAGTTCCCTGCAGAATTGCTATCTATAATTTAAACTCTTTAAGGGGTTTTAACCCGTGATAAACATCTCTTTTTTTTTTCTTCTTTAGAACCGCACTCGGGCAAGTGTGTACTCTAAGCAAAGTTAACATTTCTGGAGATTGCAGAGTGCCATTTAAAAATTCAAAACTTCTATCCTATCCTATCCTATCCTGTCCCATAACCCGAAGGTCGTAGGGGCACCACAGATGATCGTTTAACCAGCATACTCCATCTTTCTCTGTCCTCAGCAGCCCTCATGGCTTCGCTCAGTGTCAAACCAGTCCATTCTCGAATGTTGTCCTCCCACCTCTTTTTCGGTCTCCCCCTTCTTCTACCTCCTTGCACTGTGCCTTGCAGAATGGTCTTTGCAAGGCCTGATGATCTGGTGACGTGGCCATACCATCGGAGTTTCCGTTTCTTCACCACTGTGAGCAAGTCATCGTGTTGTCCAATGGCTTGTGTGATGGTCTGTCGGACTTCGTCGTTGGTGATGTGTTGGGTATAGGAAATGCCCAGAAGTCTTCTGTAGCACCTCATCTCCATGCTTTGTATTCTTCGTTGGAGATCTGCTGTGAGGGTCCATGCTTCGCAAGCATATAGGAAGATGGAGATGACCAGAGAGCGCAGCAGTCTTACTTTGGAATGTAGACTGATGGTTCTGTCTTTCCAAATGGGCTTCAACCTTGTCAGGGCAGCAGTTGTTTGGGCGATCCTGGAGAGGACTTCCTGTCGAGACCCATTGTCTGACACAATGGCTCCTAAATATTTGAAGCTATGCACTGTGTTGAGGGATTGGCCTTGTACTTTGATGTCCGTGTTGATGCCATTGGTGTTGTTGGTCATCATTTTGGTCTTCTCTGCACTTATTTCCATTCCATAAGCTCTGGAGGTGGTGTCAAGCCTCTGTACAAGCTGTTCAAGTTCTTGTTTCTCTCCAGCCAATCCATCAATATCATCCGCAAAACGAAGATTGGAGATTGCTCTGCCCCCTATGCTGACTGTGCCTTCGTGATCTGCAAGAGCATCTGACATGATGCGCTCTAGGAAGATGTTGAAGAGTGTTGGAGAGAGTAGGCATCCTTGACGCACACCGATTGTTGTTCTGAACCAGTTCCCGATGACGCTGTTATGGAGGACTGCACTGGTAGCCTTGTCATACAGGCTTTTGATGACTTCTATAATTTTAGGGCTGATGTTGTACACTTTCATGGTTGCCCATAGAGCTGCATGCCAGACTCGGTCAAATGCCTTCTTGAAGTCTATGAACACATAATATAGATGTTGTTGGTGCTGTAGGTATTTCTCACAGATTATTCTGAGGTTAAAAATCTGTTCAGTGGTACTTCGCCCTGCCATGAATCCTGCTTGTTCTTCAGCTATGATTTGTTCAGCTTGTGGTTTCAACCTGTTGAGTATTATTTTCAGGAGGACCTTGCTGGGATGGCTGATGAGGCTGATGGTGCGGTAATTTTCACACTCCTGAAGGTTACCTTTTTTGGGAAGAGTGATGACAAGCGACTGGGTCCATGGTGTAGGCCATTCCCCACTCTGCCAGATCTTGTTACAGATAATGGTGAGAGCATCAGTCATCGCTTCTCCTCCTGCTTGTAGCAGTTCCGCTGGTATGTTGTCCACTCCCGCTGACTTCCCTTTCTTCAGCGATTGCACTGCTGCCTCAACTTCTTCCCGGAGTCTTGTTCTTCTGTAAGGCAAATGCCAGACTTGCTTTGGATAGTGGAGACTTTGGGCTGTTTAACACTTGTCAGCCGCTTCACAGTCTGGTAGGCCTTCTTGCTGTTGTTCTTGTTCAGATTGTTCTCTATTTCCTGGCATTGATCTTCTATCCAGTTCTCCTTTGCTGTGCGCATGCCTTTTCGGATGTCATTGTTGATTTTTCGGTAGACATCAGCTCCCTGTGAGGTGTTCTTTTTCTTTTTTAACTCTCCGTTTATCACACAGATCCAAAAGTTCAGGTGTGATCCACGGCTTCTTCTTTGGTCGGTGCTTGCCAAGGATCTCAGTGGCGGCATCTGTTACAGCTGAGTTGAAGGTGGTGGTCATGGTGTTGACATCTACTTCGCCTGCCCCCAAAATAAGCAGTGGTGCAAATTTCCCTCCAATTGTGTCCTGAAATAGTTTTGCCACCTCCGGGTCTTGCAGTTTGTCCAGGTCGAACTTCAGCCTAGTGCACTTTGCTGTATTTACTCTCTTCAAATGGAGCCGGAAAGACATCATCACGAGATCGTGGTCACTTCCAATGTCTGCTCCTGGAAAAGTGCGTGTCCTGCCAATGTTGATGCTTGATCTGAAGCGTTTCTTGACCATGATGTAGTCGATCTGGTTGTGATGTTCCCCGCCGGGACTGTGCCATGTCCATCGTCTGGATTTTTTGTGGAGACCAAGCGTGTTTGCCAGTACCAGATTGTTGTATCTGGCAAACTCCAATAGCCTCAGACCCCTGTCATTTGTCTCGTTGTTGCAGTGAGGTCCGCATGTGTCTCCCCAGTTGTGGTGCGCATCTTGGCCAACCTTGGCATTCCAGTCGCCTTGCACTATGACTATGTCCTTCTTCGGCACTTGGTCAAGGGCCACCTGTATATTTTCATAAAAATCCTCCACTTCGCTGTCTTCATAGTCTGATGTTGGGGCATAGGCCTGGATGATGGTAATGTTGAAAGGGGTTGCTCTCAGACGGATGGTAATGAGTCTACTGGAGACTGGGCGGCAACCCATGACAGTGGCTAAAATGTTCTTGTGGACCAAGAATCCAACGCCGTGTTCGTGCCTGTCATCTCTACCGCTGAAATAGAGCTTGTGGCCTTTGTCAGTCGTTGTTTCACCTAGGCCTTTCCAGCGCAGTTCGCTGATACCTAGAACGTTCCATCGATAGTGGTCCAGCTCGTGGGCCAGTTCTTCTAATTTTCCTTCCGCAGTTAGGGTCCTGACATTCCAGGTTCCTATGACGATGTTGTTTCTCGTGCGGATCTTGCTAATTTGTCCATCAGTAGCATACTTTTCACCTCCGTCCTGGTGGCCAACGGAAGGCGCGGTCCTTGTTCCGGGCGACGACCGATCCGGCATGGAATTAGTGGATAGCCTCATCATGTGTTGTGTCTTGGGCAAAAAAAGACCTGGCAGGGCCCAATCCTCTCCAGGCTGTTGGCCACAGCCGAAATCCACGAATACAGTGTGGCTCGCCTTGGCCCTGAGCACGTGGTCGTTGAACCTGTAGTAACGTGAGGTTCCTCCGCCCTGGCCGGTGACTTCTGTGTAGAAGACTTTCGCCCAGTGATGCCGTGCTAACATCACCCCTGTTAGTCGCCTCTTACGACACGCCGGGAAACGTTGGGTCTATTCTATTTGCCCGAACCCACAGAGCAAAACTTCAACGGAAAAATTCAAAACTTCAACGGAGAAAACATAATTTTCACTCCTAGGTCGTGGGCAAAATGGGAGGCGACTGATAACGCTTGGGAGAGATTGTCTCCCTTGAGGCTGCGCTTTAATGGGTTAGTCACCGGCCCTTGAAAGGCAAATATTTTTTACGTTCATCTTACGATGGATAATGAAAAATAGCAGTTCAGGTTGGGCCGAGCGTGGCCGAGATTACGATGGATAATGAAAAATAGCAGTTCAGGTTGGGCCGGGCGTGGCCGAGAGACGGGAGTCAAATACTCTGCTCGGCCAGTCACAAACCTTGAAAGACACTGGTGGTCTTGATAGAAACTGATCCATTGCCTGTTGTAATAGCTGTCAGAGCATGCTAATACCATATCTTGTGACTGGATGACATTCCACACACAGAGACGGCACACATTCGACTCGTTTTTATTCCCTTCTCTACGTCACGAATGGGAAAGCCCGTTTTGTTGTTTAACATTCGATTTAGCTTTTCACCACAGGTGCTTACATTCGGGTCTCACTAACGGCGTTGTAGAGACGGTTGTCAGCCGGCATCACAAACGTGACTACGGTTAAATTTGCTTTAAAAATATAGGTGAGATCCACTGTAACACTGAACTAGAGTAGAAACCACAGCTGACTGCATCGTGGTTTGGTAGAGTAAGGTAATGGTCTGTCTTAACTGGAAGGTTCGGGAGGTTCACAAACTTTGTTTTGAGGTTCTCAAATCCCGAACCTAGTTTCTTGAACCATTTTTTTGAAGAATGCGATGAAACACATCCATACAAGTTTTATTTTAATCTTTACATGAATAGATTACATCGCACAATACAGATTAAGAAGTATTAAAATCATTGAAAGAAGAACGCAGCATTATTTACTTACTGCTGCAAGACAAACTGTTGCGGCAACGGCTTACAGTTCAGCTGAGTTTTAAGCATTTACATTTCAAATGACTTCATTGTTTCTTCAAAGCTGCACGATTACATTTTATAAATCCTCTACCACCACCTGCCGTAAATCTCATGGATTTACCAAGTCAAACATGTTTATCCATGTTAATGCAACTGTTGAGGGCAAAGAGTGAAGTCAGCTCATGTGTACTCATTAGACAGAATACGGTTTCTTGAAGTGATAGTGTAGAGGTCATTTTTTATTTGCATACATTCATAGCAATGTGAGTCTATGTCCCCCCCCACCCCCCACCCAGTTTTTGTTCTCCATATGTTTTGCAAGTCTGTGAGAAATGAGTCCTAAATTGTCCAAAAATGACATACCCCCAAAATAAATACAAATAATAATAAAATCGTCATCCGTCTGTCAGTTGTCAAAACTGTAAAGTGGCTAAGTACTCGGAACCTATTTTATGTGTCACAACCGAACTTGGTAAGATGGTATATATCCATGAGACCTCAAAAATGATCAGTGAATGAATTACTTCACTTCAAGTTCAAGGCCCCAGAGCCAACGAATGTTGGTCAAAAAATGTAAAATTTTCACAAAATGTCAATTTTCCCCTACATTATAAATTTTGAACTTATGATTATTTTATGCATGATAGATATCCATGAGACACACATTGTGCAACTTTGGTCAAACTTGCTTCAAGGTCAGGGTCACTGGAGCTGTTCAAAGTTGATTCGTATAGGTATTTTGAAGTGACCTTGACCTTAAAACTATAAGAAATATAGTCCAAACGTGCTGTATTTAGATATAATAGATTAATCTTTCATTTATGTTCCGTTTTTGCGGTGATCTTGAAGGTCAAGTCATTTTAGATCTTACAAAAACATTAAAATAAATTTTCACTGTACGGTGGAATGGCTGTATATTTGACCCATAGTATGCAGCAACATTGGGTTAAGAATTAGAGGTCACATGAAGGTCAAGGTCATCCCAAAGGTCAAGGTAACCCCAAAGGTCAAGGTAACTGATGGTCAAGGTCATCTGAATGTTACTTTAAAATTGGCATAATACAACTTTTGCGGTAGTTTATTTGATCGTACTTGAGTGTACTTGGAGCAGGAAGTCAAGATCATCTCAAGGTCAAAAGAGCATCGAAAGATCAAAGTCGATGTTACTTCGTGTTTTAATATCGCCGTTTCATTTTTTTCTTTTTGAAGCTCATTTTCATGTTAAATATTGCAAGTTTCATAAGGAACATGTGAGTCATCGATAAGAACAACTAGAAGGGCGAAGCCCATATGACTCATATGCTCCTTTTGGAACTTGCAAATTTTGTAGTAATGGTGGGGGTAGGCGGAAGGGGGGGGGGAGGTAGTGAGTAGGTTTGGGGTGAAGAGGAGTTTTACAGGTAAAGAATATACACGTGATTTTTAGTTTGCATTTGCAGTTTTTGGTCTGCGTTATGGTTAAGTATTGTATTTGTAGTGTATATATATATATATATATATATATATATATATATATATATATATATATATATATATATATATATATATATATATATATATATATATATATATATATATATATATATATATATATATATATATATATATATAGATATATATATAGATATATATATATGTTACAACGACCTGTCAAATAGAGGAAGAGAGTTTGAGGTTTATATATCTTGTTTTTTTTGCTATTGTCAGGTTTTACTGAAGGATTCAGGTTGTGTTGCTTTGCACACATAATCACACACTATTCATATTCTTTATGACTAAGTAGAACACAATTAAGATAAAGCAGGGGAAAAAGAAGAGAAAGGAAGGAATAAAGGATAGAAATTACTGCAGGAAAAAAAGACAGGACTGAAGGAAAAAAAAGAACTAAGATTCGGGGACCTTTGATTTCCATAAACTCGGGGTAAGAAACAGCGAAAAACACTGGCTGTTTTTCTCAATTGATGTATACGTTCAGAATTAAAATGATAGGGATCTTTAATATGTCTGAGGAAACCCTTTTAAATGTAGGCGAGAGTTTGGAAAGTCGGTCAGCTTTTGCCACTGGCACCATCAACTTCTTAACTAGTATCCAGTTCAGATTGCCATGCTTTGCACAAAGAAACGCACATCATAAAATAAGCATACATGCAGTTCTTGACTAGAAAGGAGAAGGCGGTGAAATGAAAGTTAGCGTAATGAAGCGGTTAGAGAAGAAAAGATTGGGAAAGCCGAGTAACAGATAATTATAGAATATTATAAAGTACTCGTTCCGTTCTTTAAAACATTGTTAGCAGCGTTTTGACGTGAACTTGCCTCTAATTACTATCAAATCTAACATTTTTCGACCTCAGACGCTCTTTAATTTAAATGGAGGAGAGAATTTGACACTTCGGCCACAGCTGTCAGCTTGAACCAGTATTCATGATTGCTTCTTCTTCTACTTGGTCTTTTTTCCACTTGGCAACCATGACCTAATGTTGAGATTATTAATCTTGCGTACATCGCTCTGCACATACTACATTACAACCAAAAAAATTGTGTTCATCGTGATCCAGCTGTTCTGCTCTAAAGAAAGAAAAGAAGAGAAGACGACGAAGAAAAATAATTATTATTATGAGGAGGATGAAATAAAAGTTGAGAAGAAAAAGAAGTGAATGTGAGTGAAACTCTTGCGTCAGATAATCTGTTAACACTGTTAGTTTAATCGGCAATAGTGGCTACAAGCGCAGTTGGGGTTTGTAAAAAAAAAAAAAAAGCGCTGTTAAAAGGAAAACAGCAAATGCAGCAGATGTGCACAAGTGTTTTTCAATTGACCCTTTTCTAGAGGGACAGTTTAACGAAGAAAGTAACGTTTTACAGTTCCACATTTTGAGCCCTTGGTTACAAAATTGCCCGCCATAACACTGCACAAAGCCGACCCTGTTGAGGCCTGCCTACCCCCAATAGAATGCTGTATTGAGAGTAGGCCTGAGAAGCCTCAGCGACACTGTGTTTTGTGTACTACCACCACTGTAACAACAGATCAAGAGAAGCAGCTGGTGCAGTGGCTGCATGCCTGCTGCAGTTGGGTTGATAGAAAACTAGGGCAAGGTAACAGGGAAGATGTATGGGGCACAACAGGATGTTTGGGCGGTTGCCTTCAACGCAGCTGCAAGTTAAGGGAGCGCCTTTTGAATGCGCCAGGTTAATCTGACTCTCCTGCAGTGCAGCCCACACTGTTGAGGTCTGCCACCCTCCCCCCTCCCACCCTCTCCACCCACCCTCCCTTCTCATCATAGTGCTGATACTCGATATAATACAGTACACGACAGTACAGAATACATACCACAATATGACAGTACAATATGCTACCATACCCCACAGTACAGTACACTACCATACTACCATACCACACAGTACAATACACTACCAAACCACATAGTGTAGTACACTACCATACAATACTATATAGCACAGTTCTGTACAGTACATTGTACTGCATCATACAATACAATACACTACATACCACATGATATGATACAGTACAATACACTACACTAACATACCATGCAATACTGTACAGTTCTGTACAGTACCACACCATACACTATGTGACGGTGGGTCTGTTGTTGCTGGGCTCTGAACAATGGAATGCTATTACCCACTCGTCTTTTCGTCTGCGGGGATCAGCTAGTGTAATCACCCTATGACTAATCTTAATACATTTATATGTTTAGCCCGGTCAGTGTGCGGATAGGGTTATTAGAGATAGGGAGAAAATGGTAAAAGATTCACTGACACACTAGCTCTCGCACGGCTATGAAACATAGGTAGTCAGCCACTTGTTAACAATAAATATCACACATTTATTTCCTCTACTCTATACATAATATTATTCTCTATTAACTTAAATGTCCAAATTCGCTTCTTATAGTTCGCTCCTTGATGGGTCTATGCTGCTACTGTTCTTGCTATTTGCTAATGTCTCATCATTGGGCTATTTGTTCTGGTTGGCCTACTGTTCGTTTTCAGGAGAGTGGACTACCTCACAGTCCTTCTAGATCAGTGTTAGTGCATTTCTTCTTGAGCACTTAGCTGATTCGTTGAAGTGTGGTGATGGTGTCTCCTTGGTTGTTTGACTATTGAGCTATCGGAGCTCAGTGCTCGATGCTCCACTGCAGGCCGAATGTCAGGGTTGACTCTCAGTGGTCTATCTCCTGCATCGGACCAACAAGCCTGCTCGTCTGCAACACATAAGACGAGTTTCTGCAACGCCTTGTTTACTAAGGGTGTGCAGAGCGTCTCACTGACGGCAGAAACAGCCCTCAGTGATAGCGTCCACTTATACAAACAAGAGACGATCAACTTCTATGTCCGTGGTCCACTGGAATCTCCAACATAATTCCTATACATATACATGCATCATGGCTAAACTAAACACCTGGAGAAGTAATTAACAACATACACATTCTCCGGTATAGCCACTGGTCTGCACTAATACACATAGGAGAAACAACAGTTGGACAGTTGAACATGGCAAGACTTCACAAGCATAATCCAACAATATTATCAATAAATCGCGATGAAACAGAAGATTGATCATTTACCTTTTTGACAATGTCAGGCTGTGGCTATACTGCGATGAATGAATTTTCACCCGTACCCTGCGTAGTCTACTGCTAGAGAGAGCTTTCAGCGTGCGTCCTTTTCGGTTGAGATTTAGACAGAGAATGACTACCTAACCGTGTGGTCAGCCTAAGCCCGCGAAATCTCGTGAGATACCTGTAGCGCACACTAGCGGGGGGTTCTGGCTATACGTCAGCTGGATGAGGTCACTGCCTACCTTATCTAGCCTACACATGCTTAGCACAGTCCTGACTTGTGTCGTCTGCTAGGCATCGACTTTAATTTACAAAGGCTAAAGCAGGATGAAGTGTTAGATGCTTGAAGCCTGAGTGCTGGGTCCAAACTAGGCTTCTGTGACACACTACACCAATACAATGCAATACAGTACAATACACTACATACAACACAATATGGTGCACTTCACTACACTATCATACTACACAGTACAATACAAATCAATACAACACAGTACAGTACAGTTCTGTTCAGTACCATACTGTCCATGGTACTGTCTCAATACGCTTCAATACAATACAATACTCGTAAAATACAATACAATACAACAATTACAGGACAGCAATGTAAACAAAAGGACTTACAGGATTATGTATTCTGTATACAGTTAAATATTTCTACACTGACGGCCAGACATGTGACCTTGAACGTCGTTTTGGGGTTATTTATGACTCGCCTTGCGCATATTTGACATTCTTCCCCCCAAGCCCCCACCACCCAAAAAACAACAACAACAAAATACAGATACAAATAAAGATTTTGGTTTTGTTTTTGGGAAGTGTCCATAATCCGAGTCAGCTCCAATGCCAATTTGTGAAATTCATCCCTTCCTCTCTATCTTTCTCAATCCAGCGCTTATTCTTTTACTCTTGCAAAATAAAAGTGTTATCTTATCTTATCTCCCGCTCTATTTCGGTAAGCCTAAAATCATTTATGCAAAATGTTGTAATTATAATAAATATTGAAAAAAATCTCACAGGGGTCGCACAGGCAGCTGCTGCCTTGGCAGGGTTGAGGCCCGTTTGGATGACAGGACCATCGGTCTGCATTCCAGGGTAAGACTGCTGCGCTCCCTTGTCATCTCCATCTTCCTATACGCTATACGAAACATAGACCCTCACAGCGGATCTGCTACAAAGAATACGAAGCATGGAGATGAGGTGCTACAGAAGACTCCTGGGCATTTCCTATACCCAGCACATCACCAACGACGAAGTCCGACGGACCATCACACAAGCCATTGGACATCAAGATGACCTGCTCACAGTGGTGAGGAAACGGAAACTCCGATGGTATGGTATGGCCACGTCACCAGATCATCATGCCTTGCAAAGACCATTCTGCAAGGCACAGTGCAAGGAGGTAGAAGAAGAGGGAGACCGAAAAAGAGGTGGGAGGACAAAATTCTAGAATGAACTGGTTTGACACTGAGCGAAGCCATCAGGGTTGCTGAGGACAGAGAAAGATAGAGTATGCTGGTTAAACGATCATCTGTGGTGCCCCAGCGACCTTTGAGTTACGGGATAGGATAGGATAGGAAAAAGTATCAAATTCTATAATAATTCTCTCCTCACTGTCTCACTCCTTCTGTCTGTCGCTCTACCCCACTCTCCCTCTATCTTTCCCTCCCTCTCTTCTTCTACTTCTAATTATTATAACCCCAAATAATTCTAACAATTCTAATCTTCACCTAATCTCATTTACTACTAACATTCTATAAAAACGCTCTCCTCTCTCTCTCTCTCTCCTTCGGTCTGTCTCTCTCCCTCTATCCCTTCCTTTCTTCTTCTTCTTCTTCTTCTTCTTCTTCTTCTTCTTCTTCTTCTTCTTCTTCTTCTTCTTCTTCTTCTTCTTCTAACCCCAAATAATTCTAACAATTCTAATCTTCACCTAATCACCTTTACTACACGCTACTGAAAAGAGAAAAGCAAACTGATAGCAGTCAGCAGGAGTATTGCCAGTGCTTGTAGCCAATTTATTGTATAGGTCCACTTCGGTTCAATACTTCCTGCCACACCTCATAAAGGAACATGTAGCTTTACCAACAGAGCTATTCCAGGCCCGTATGAATGAGAGAATTATACGTCTCTGCCAGGCACACGTTTGTGTTATTTTACCTTTGTGCAATGAGCCTTACTGTTTGGCAGCTGTCTCACTGTATACTTTTATCTAATCAATAATTAATAATTAACTGTTTGTGTGCATGTGTGTTGTTAGTATTTCCAAGCAATATCTGGAAATACAGCCGAACAAACACGCTTTTATCAAAAGAAAAAACGACACGCGTTTCTTGTTTATCTTGCATACATTTTGACGTCCTTCGGGTGCCTGTAGAATGATTGCATGCTTTATAGGCATGATTCTTCTTATGTCATGGAAAATATGGCGGCAAAACGGAACAGAATTCAGCTCGCTCTCATCCTTCCTATCCTATCCTATCCCGTAACTCGAAGGTCGTAGGGGCACCACAGGTGATCGTTTAACCAGCGTACTCCCATCTTTCTCTGTCCTCAGCAACCCTCATGGCTTCACTCGGTGTCAAGCCAGTCCATTCTCGAATGTTGTCCTCCCACCTCTTTTCTGTCTCCCTCTTCTGCCTCATTGCACCGTGACTTGCAGGATGGTCTTTGCAAGACCTGATGCTCTGGTGATTTGGCCATACCATCGGAGTTTCAATTTCTTCACCACTGTGAGCAGGTCATCGTGATGTCCAATGGCTAGTGTGATGGTCTGTCGGATTTCGTCGTTGGTGATATGCTGGGTATAAGAAATGCCCAGAAGTCTTCTGTGGTACCTCATCTCCATGCTTTGTATTCTTCGTTGTAGATCTGCTGTGAGGGTCCATGTTTCGCAAGCATATAGGAAGATGAAGATGACAAGGGATCGCAACAGCCTTACCTTGGAATGTAGACTGATGGTCCTGTCTTTCCAAATGGGCTTCAACCTTGTCAGGGCAGCAGTTGTTTGCGCGATCCTGGAGAGGACTTCCTGTCGGGACCCATTGTCGTATACAATGGCTCCTAAATATTTGAAGCTATGCACTGTGTTGAGGTATTGGCCTTGGACTTTGATGTCCGTGTTAATGCCATTGGTGTTGTTGGTCATCATTTTGGTCTTCTCTGCACTTATTTCCATTCCATAGGCTCTGGAGGTGGTGTCAAGCCTCTGTACCAGCTGTTCAAATTCTTGTTTCTATTCAGCCAATCCATCAATGTCATCCGCAAAATGGAGGTTGGAGATTGCTCTACCCCCTATGCTGACTGCCTTTGTGATTTGCAAGGGCATCTGACATGATGCGCTCTAGGAAGATGTTAAGGAGTGTTGGAGAGAGGAGGCATCCTTGATGCACACCAATTGTTGTTCTGAACCAGTTTCCGATGGCGCTGCTGTGGAGGGTTGCACTAGTAGCTTTGTCATACAGGCTTTTGGTAACTTCAATAATGTTAAGGCTGATGTTATACACTCTCATGGTTGCCCTTGGTATTCCAGTCGCCTTCCACTATGACTATGTCCTTCTTCGGCACTTGGTCATGGACAGCCTGTAGATGCTCATAGAAATCCTCCACTTTGCTGTCGTCATAGTCTGATGTTGGGGCATAGGCTTGGATGATTGTGATGTTGAATGGGGATTCTCTCAGACGGATGGTAATGAGTCTACTGGAGACTGCACGGCAACCCATGACAGTGGCTAGAATGTCTCTGTGGACTAAGAATCCAACGCCGTGTTCGTGCCTGTCTTCTCTCCCGCTGAAACAAATCTTGAGGCCTTTGTCGGTCGTTGTTTCAACTAGGCCTTTCCTAAAATGTTCCATCAGTAGTAGTCCACCTCGTGGGCCAGTTCTTCTAATTAATAATATACTACATGTGGAAGCACATCTACACAAGAAAACTGATGATATAGTCAAGGAATTATAAATTCCACCAACTCCAAGCACCTTCAACACCCTTCAAGAGGACCTAAAGTGTCGAAACCTGGGCAAAAAAAGTGGGGCATGAGGTTCAACGCTACCAAATGCTACACCATGAACATTTCAAGACATACCCCACAAACCTTTGTGTACTCCCTCAACAACATCATACTCCCAACACGTCTCCAACAACCTTACCTAGGCATCATCTTCTCTGACAACCTGAAATGGTCACTCCACATAAACAAAGCTCTTAAGAAAGCCAACTGTGCCCTGGGCTTCATTCGTAGAAATCTGCGCCACTGCCCAAACTTTTGCAAATGCAATGCATATCTTGCCCTGGTCGGTCCCCTACTTGAATATGATGCAATCATCTGGGACCCCTATCTTAAGGAATACATTAAAAAGCTGGAGCGAATTCAGTGTAATGCAGTGCGCTTTATTGCAAGAGACTACGGATATCTACCCCAAGCTTCGTCACTGCACTGGTCTCCTGAAAAGATTTGATCTCCCCTTCCTTCAAGATAGGCCTGAGCAACTCCGCTTAACATTCCTCTGTAAGGTGGTTGAGGGACCGGTGCCGGCTATGCCAGCAGATTTTTTTTTTGACTTCACAACAACCAGGCCATCTGATCAGACCCACACGCTCGACTTAAACTGACTTCTTTTCTAGCAACCCGATGGACAATTACATCCGTAACAACAATAGATGCTTCATGGTGCCCCAGTGCAACACAGAGCAGTACAAACAATCTTTCTTCCCTCGCACCATCAATGCCTGGAACCAACTTCACAGTTCAGTTGTTGGCTCGTCATCTATCAAGGAATACAAAACTGCCCTAGCATCTGCTAGGCGCCGTAAAAATTAGCAGCACCGCACCCCCCACCGTTGCGCCTCTGCCGGTATATTGATGTAGCAACATACCTCACCAGAACAGAACCAGAACCTTCTTTAAAAAGTAAGAGGACATACGAATGTTCGTATGAAAGCATTAAATATATACGCTCGTATGTATGTGTGTGTCTATTCATGTTCATTCCCTCTCAGGTTAAAATTGTAAAAAGCGCTTATCCACCTTGTAATTAATTCACATTTAGATATGCGCGCGCGCGTGTGTGTTTGTGCGCAAGTGTGAACCCGGCCGTGTGCATGTGAAAAGATAAAAAGCTTAATGAGTATTCCGTGCAGATGATTCGAATGTGTTGTTTTCATAGTTTTGGTTTGAAAGAAAAGAAATAAAAGAGTTCGCTATTTTCAGGTTGTAAATCAGAATATCCTGATCTCTCTCTCTCTCCCTCTCTCCCCCATGACCTGGCCAAAACTCTTCTAATATCAGCCCTATTGCAATAACATGACGAGAATACAGTTTGAGGTGTTCTGGGCTGTAAATCTTACATCCAAAAAAATATTTTAGAGACAACTGTAACGAATACAAACGTACAACTCGGCCATTAACTGTCGACCACAGCTACAACAACAAATTTCAGCTATAACAAAAGGGAAAATGTTTCCAGGACATCGTTGTAAATGTGTTTGACTGAACTTTGAAATAGGGAAAAGAATTAATCAAATGTAAGTCTGTTAGTCTGTAGGACGTTATATTTCAAGAACCACTTTAACAGTTTTTGACCAAAACTTCATAGAAACATTACCAAGGTTATTGGCCAGCCTCTCATGCCATCGCATTTGCTCTACCTCTAAGGTCAAATTCATTGGTGGCAATTCTTTGCTAAACATATCTTGCACATATCTCAAGAAATGGCTGAACCAATTTTGATTGTTGGTATACAGGTACCAACTCATGGCCAATTGACAGTCTATTGGTCAGTCACACCGTTGGACTGCACTTCACTTTTCTATGCAAAATACCTCTTTAGCATTATCTTAAAAAAAAAAAAAAAAAGGATTGGCCCATTTTCATCTCTTCTTTTTTTCTATACAGATATTTTAACTACTACTCAGCTTTTGGGATCTTTCGTATCTACGCGTTCTCAAAGGTGAAGGTTGCTGGGGGCCATAATTTCTAAGAAGTATCTCACAACTGACTGGACAAAAGTCGATCATTTTTAGCTCACAGATATTTCAAGGATTGGCCCATTTTCAAATTTTTAATCGTGCTTCTTTAGGATAAAGCCGACATGTATCTACAAAAATGAACAAAAACTAAGCGACCTTTTTCGGCCTTAAAGTGTTATCTAATTATTTGAAATTCCATGTGGCTAAGTTTGTAGCACGTCCGACGGTTAAGCAGAGAGACGGGTTTGAGTTTCCGAAAGATCTTTATGTTTGTAGATTTTATTATGCATAACTCGTAGAAAGGAGACAAAAAAAAGTTGATGAATGAGAAGAAGACCACTGATTCCTGATTTAATGTCAAGATGAAATGCAAGTTAGGCTCCTGTCAGGTCCCTGTACCCCATTCTTATTTTGTACTATTCTTTGAAGTTTCACAGATTCACAAACTTTTTCTTTTTTTTAGACAGGAAAAACTATTGCGCCTAGTATGAAATGCTGTGAGTGATCATCTTTGCTTGAGCTACATACTACTAGCCTGGTGGGCAAAGTGGAAATTTCTGCATAACAACAACCCTCCTCAGTTTCTCTTCTCCGACTCTTCTATTCCATGTAGCCTGAAGTCCCTCCTGATTTCTCTGTCTGTTTCTCTCTTATGGGGGAGGAGTGAAGTGCATGTGAATGAGTGTACATTGTACCGAGGCCGGTGGCTTTCTTTTTTTTTTTTTTTTTTTTTTTTTTTTTTTTTAACAAATACATTTGGAAGTCTTGAAGTCTTTGAAGTCTGTTTCTCTCTCACTCTCCTTTCCCTGTTCTACACTTTTGCCTCGCCACAGCTGCATGCTCAATAAATTTTCAGCAATACATTGTCTCTTCGATTGCACATTTCAGCAGCACAGGTCTTTTTCACATTCACAGTGATTGTTGTGCTACCGGCAAAAAGAAAAGATTAAACCCAGCAAGCACTAGGTCCCTTCTCTCCCATATCTGCTTGCCCAAGGAGTGTGCTCAGTTGTCTGGGTGTCAGACCATGCACTCAAGGCAGCAAGTGATCACCTCATGTGGCTTGAGTTTGATCCTGTATCGGTCAGTGCCTTGAGCATCTCTTGAGCTGGAAAAGCCCTAAATAAGAAGTAGATAAAGAAATAATAAAACGGTGAGAGCAAGAGCGAGCAAGACGAGGCAAAAACGGTGTATTTATATAGCATGTGACATGAAATGTAAACAGAAATAACGTGGTTTTTTTAATGTGAAACATTTGTGGCTTTCAGGTTGGGGCATGAGGGTGGGTGGTGGTGTGGGAGGGTGGTTTTAAAAGAAAGAGAGAGAAGTGGGGGGGGGGGGGTGGAGTGTGTTGGGAATGAGAGAGACGGGCATGAAAGGTATAAGAAATACTGATTAGCCTTATCATTGGAACTTGTGATAGTGTGTGGGTTTGGGTGGGGGTGGTGTGGTGTGGTGACTTAAAGCCTGTTGAGGATGTCTGGATCCCAGACAGATCAATACCCAGTGCCCACAGTCATGATGTTTTAGTACTGTCCTCAGACTTACTTCTGAGTATTGCTACTTCCATAATAGGGTTGGTATTACTATAATATTTTGCCACTACCGTCACTACGTGTTTAGTACAACTACATCGATGATTCACTGAAACACAATTATAGATGGAGATTGCATCCTCTGGTTGGAATACTTATCATTAAAGGGACTAACTTCGACGCATTTGAGTGCTTCACGGATCCTTTTTACAGTGTAAAGAAAGGGTTAAACCCCAAATTGATCGCTTTCAAAAATAGTTTTAGATATAAATTGATAAAGTCTTTTTGTTTATGTGCACATTAACAGCAACAGTATTGATTATAAGCAAACTTGTATGGTACTGCACAGTTGTTTGTTCACATACCGAGGAAGAGAATCTGACAATTTAAAGCTTAACGGTCGGTTTGAGCAACAATTACCCACTCTATCAACTTTTTATGTGACGACAATGCCAATTCTCAAGTTCTTAATTCTTAGTCATTGTTTATAGGGTCCAGCGGAAAAATAAGCCCAAATCCTTGAGACTCCATTCCTTCAAGTGTTGTTGCTAGTGCTAGTAACCACGTTTCCAGTTTGGGACCATCTTACTACCAATTTGGAATGCTGATAAACGAAATGTCTGCTGGCGATATTGATGAAGGAAAGACAAAATGCTTGTGTAACAAATTTTAAAAAAGAAAAAAAAAGTGGTGGGGGGTGGGGGAAATGGAGGCATTTTTTAATAATCATTATTAGATGCAACCCTCTGAAGGGTAAGGTAATGATAACAAAGATCCATCTTCCTCTTCTGCTGCCAGTTGTTGTATTTCGTGGGATTATAAAGTAGATACAGTTGGCCATTTCACAGTGTTCCCTTTTCAGTTATGTTCATTAGGACCACTGTGTCTGTACCCTGTTCCATACATTTGCATACATGTTACATTGTTGTGTTAAATCCTAAACAAATAATAATAATAATTTATTTTATAAAGCTCAAAATTCAAACTGACAGTTTGCTCTAAGTGCCCATACGCATTCACACATAGAAGCGCGTAAGTTTAAAAAGAAAAAAACAACTTTAAAGTATAAACAAACACATAAATATAGTACAGATACTAAAACGGTAAAAGAAAAAAAAAGTAAATTTATTGTAAAATCAGTAACATTTTAAAATCTAAATCAAAAATTGATGTTGGAAACTGATTGATTGATTAGCTAATTGGTTGTTGGAAAATACTGTTTGATTGATTTACCCCTCCATTCAGTCATTGTTATTTTTGTAATTTCTACAGGTGTCACAGAAAATGATGAACCTCCCTCATCACCCCTCTCCATATTAGCCACACAGTCTCGGATCCAAATCTCCCCAGGACATCTTCTATCCTTGCAGTGCCTGGTCAGAGGACAGATCCAACCTGGATTCTCACTCCAATGGATTCACCAGACCAGCCTATCGGATCAGCAGAATCCTGTACAAACTGTCTTGTCAGATTGGAATGAAGTGGTATCCCAGGATATGAATTATGTGGTGAAAATCCACTCCAGTTTGACTACAACTGTGATGACCCTTGTTTTACAAGAAGGTGAGCAATAACTGAAAAATTAATAATTTTTTTTAATTTAAAAATTGAGTATTTAGTTGTTTTTTTCTCTTGTCCTGCCTCCATTTTCAACAGCACCAACAGCAGCATCGTTGTTAGGCTACATTATTGTTGTTGCTCAACTTGTTATCCTTACTGTCATCATCAAGTTCACTTGCTTGGACTCCATATTTTATCATCATGATCATCATCACTGTCATCATTGCCATTAATATCATCACCATCATCTTCATTATGACCCTCTTCTCCTCCTAAATTCTCCTTTTCCTCCTCCTCATCTTCCTTTCACCATAATCATCTATTTTCTCCAAGTACGTAACTTTCATTTTCATCATCATTATGATCATCGTCACTAATACATGTATCGTTAATAACCTCATGAGTGTTAAGCTGTGCCATGGTCTCTTTTTGGGGGCACATTTAGTGCCATGATTACATTACATTACATTACATAATTGTTGCTTTAGGTCCAGCGGACTCTTCCGAGCCAAATCAGGACAGGACAACCCCCAATCCGCATAAAAGATCTGCTGAAACAACCCTAGTGGGAAAACTGAATGCCCTCCACCAGCCAGTCACTTTACAATAAAGACATCCCACGCAGGGGACGGCTGAGGCTTTACCCCAACTAATCGAACTCCCGTTTACAAAAACAAAATAGAATACAAACATCATTATAAATTATCAACAAAACACATACATATAAAATGCCTACATTGCTAAATAATAACATCATAGGAAGCCCTAGTGACCACCTGGCAGAAAGCGTCCAACATTCCCAAGCTGATCCAACAGACCTCATACACAAACAAGGAGTCTTGTCCCAGAAGAGTTTTAAAGAAAAAAGGTAGGTCATAGATCTAGCGAAGAAGAAGATAGTATAGCAGATTGATAGAACAGAGCAGGAATGAGAAAGAGCAAATGAGAAAAAGACCGTGACAGTGGGAATTTAAAGCACTAAATTTCCAGAAAGTGGGGATACTATTTATACTGAAACCCCCGGCACCCCAACGGGGGTAAGTGTCATGATTAACAAAATCAGTTGAGGGAAAGAAAAGTCAAGGCCAGCACTGCTTACTTCGACACTCAAAAATAGCGCTGACGTGTCTCACAGTTATTGCTGCCTGGCAGAGATTTGGCATCTAATATCCTGCCTGATGCAGAATATTGATTTAATTAAGAATAATACTGTAGTAGTATTTGCAGTAGTAATATATTAACTTGAAACGTGATACTTTGATTTGATCACAGGTCAAGTTCAAGGCCATGAGCATTGTTTCTTTGGTATTTAATATCATGGCTGATGAGACTAGGGTTAATTAGCAGAATTGAATTGTATTCTTGTTTTCAAACTTTATATTTAATATTTTATGTGGGTAGTATTGTATTGCAGGCAAGTTTGTTACTGTTTGGTATTAGATATATCCTGCCTTATAAAATTATTTGACATCAGTTAGATTAGTGAAAGATTAATACTATATTAGCATATTGAAACCTTATTGTATAACTATAAGTTATGCTTTGATATTTTGTGTGGATAGTCAAGTATTATTGGCAAGTCAAGACTGTTTTTTTATGCATCAGCTATTCCACCTGATTAAATTATTTGACATCAGTTAGCAAATTATTAATAGATTATTACCAACTAGTAGATAAGTGGTAGATTATTGTGTTATTATAGTGATGCTTTATATTTTGACATTTTCGTGGTAAATTAATATGTAATGTAGGTGATATTGTGAACAAGCACAGATAGGTCAGGGTCATTACTGCTTATCTGGCATCCAATAACCTGTCCGATTAGCATTAATTAGCAGAATAATGAGGGAAGTATTGTAAAGACTGTTACTTTGAGGCCAGCTAGTGAATCTTTGTGTGGGTGGTATTGTATATCAGGCAAAGATTGGTCGATGTTAGCAGTTGACATCAAATATCCTGCCTGGAGATACAATTATTTGACATAAGTTAGCAGGATTGTTGATAACAATAATGGTCACAGTTGTATGTGTTGTATTGATACCTCATAGTCTGGAAGTTTGATAAATAGTAGTAAAAAAAAAAAAAGTTATTTTTAAGGTGCCTTTTCCTGAAAAACAGTTAAATGCACACATCGCACACAGCCGGGCAGCACATCTGATGCACATGCAGTGTTAAACTGAAGCTTATTTATATTATGGTCATCCAGGTCAGGATGTCAGAGAGCTTCTTTTCAGAAGAGAGAAATTTTCAGGTTTTTGTTTTTTTGGAGTTGCATCATCTGCATAAAAATTATGGTTGATGTCATGGTTTTGAATCTGTTGGGACAGAGTGGATGTGTACAGTGTGAAGAGAATGGGGCCCAGGACTGACCCTTAGAAAATGCCAAAGGCGAGTCTTGATAGTTCAGATGGGATATTGCCTACAGAAACAAATTGAAAGAGGCGGGAAAGGTGGGACGGAAACCAGCAGGATGCAGTCTCTCTGATACCAAAGTCAACGAAGGAGAATGGTTGGACCAATGGTATCAAAAGCGCCAGAAAGATCCAGAAGTGTTAGAAGATGCTGCTTCCCAGTTTCATTAACAGTAAAGGTAGCTGAGAATGTCGACTAAAGCCTGTTTCAATAGAATGACCAGAGTGATAGGCAGACAGATGGGTTATATAAGTTGTTGGTGGACAGGTAACAATAAGTGTTGTATATTGAAAGGTTTGAGAAGCAGTTGCATACTGTGGATGTGTTTGAGGAGGGAGAGGGGGGGAGGGCGTGTGTATGTATGTGAGACTGTGGTAAGGATGGTATGCATGTGTATGTGTAATATAACAGTTGAAGAGCAAACAAGCAAGTTATGTAAATCGCTCGTATGTTCAGAGCTGTCCTAGAATGGAGTTTGTTAGTTTTCATGTGAGCTGTTTGTTTCAGTGAGAGAGAAGGATGATGGGACCTACGTCTGTCGAGTAATTCCAACTTCGCCTGTGGCTAGTGTGTCGGCGCAAGTCAATGTGATTGTTATCAGTGAGTTTCATTTCTTCTTCTTCTTCCACTTCATCATCTTGTTCATTTAGTATGTCCGTCGCTCCGAATGAACTTTGTTTTTTCACAACATTTTTTTTGTGCCTTATCTCAAGACTGATTGGAATGATTTTGATTATTTTTACTATGAAAATCCCTTTAATTACCACTCAGCATTTTGTGTCCTTGACCTTCTTATTTGTATTATATAAACCTTTTGCGCTTTTTCTCAAGATTGGCTGATTGATTTTATTACAGTTTTGCTTGCATATAGTTCAGGTAGCGACCCACCATTCCACGTTTTTCATATTTCTTCTTTAAAAAAAATTGAACATTTTTTTAAATGCTAATTTTTAGGTACGTGTGTGATTGTCTGGAAATACATTTGAATGTCTTGCTATCTTGATTTTTTTTCTTCTTTTTCTTCTTCCTTGCTTATTCTCCCTGCTCTTTATTCTTCTTATCCTCCATCATATTCTTTTCTGATCCTTTTTCTTCTTTCTTCCTTTTCTTCTTTCTTCTCTTTCATCCTATTCTTCCTCGCCAAATCCCCTGCATGGGATGCCTTTATTGCAAAGTGACCGGCTGGTGGGGTGCCTTCAGTGTTACCACTAGGGTTGTTTCAGCAGATCTTTTATACGGATCAGGATATCAGGAGTCAGTCCTCTTTCAACCAAGTTGGGGTCTTGATATAGTGGTCCTGATTCCGCTCTTTGCAGTCCGCTGGACCCTGTAAGCAATGAATAACTGACTAACTAACTCTTCCTAGCTAAACTGCGATAATTCTGTATTGTCACAACTGTGATTTTGTACGGAAAATCGCCAGGTTATAAAATAAAAATCTGTATGTTTCAGATGACATTGAGCTGCTGGAACTGCATGTGGACAAGGAAACTGCTGTGACCACCGAAAACAGTGCCAACATCTCTAGAAAAGCTGGCCAGCATAGAGTGGCCTGTGTTGCCAGTGGCTACAATGCATATGATGCTGAGGTTTCTGTTTTGTTGGAAGGCGATGAGGTGGGAGAAGGGCCCATTGGGACATCAGTGAGCACTGTGTATGATTCCACAGCTGCCGTTAAAGCTCAAGCTCGCAGGTAAATTACATGGAACACACAAATACATCCTTGAATGAATTCATGCTTGCAAACACACACACACAAACGTGCAGGCATGCATTATGCCACATCACAGCTCACCGCAGAAAAACAACACATTGTGCATTACACCCACACGCTAATACACGACACGTCACCAAACCCTACCACACCACACGCACCATTCCCTTTCACCTCACAAACACCCACCCACAACCTACACACTTAAGCCTCCCAATTCTACCCCACCCTACCCCACACAAACAAGTACCTCGTGATAACAAACACCCTTTACATGTATCATACACATTCTAATGTGTTGGATTACAGTCATGTACTTAATTGCTGTGTGTATGTGTGGGTGTGTGTGTGTGTGTGTAAGTGAAAAAATGCACAAATGGGTTTCAGACCTTGTCTTTTCTAGTAACAAATGGGTTTATTTGCTTGGAACCCACTTTTTTCCAGGACCCCACTTTTTTCTAAGTGCGCGGGAGTGCTCTTTTAGTGCATGGGAGTGCAGTTGTAGTGCATAAGAGTGTTTTAAGTACACAGGAATGCTCTATCCGGGACGGAGAAAATATAGTCAATTTTCGTAGAAATTTTGAACAAACTTCGACCTATTTCGTTGCCTATAGGAGACGAACTAGGTCAACTTTTTAGACAAAGGTTCGGGTAAGGGTTAGTTGTAGATCTAACCCTTGCCCTAACCCTTTTCCTTAAAAAAAATCACTTTCCGATTCCTACATTCTTAAATAAACCCAGTTGTGATGTATTGCAAATATGTGTGTGGGCGTGTATTCATGGACGTATGCGGTGCTAAACTTGCCTTTTTATGCACAAAGTTTGGGATTTAGCTCATGCCCCACTCTTTTCGGCATCCCACTTTTTTCTAAGTACATGGGTGTGCTCTTTTAGTACATGGGAGTGCTCTTATAGTGCATAGGACTGTTTTAAGTACATGGGAGTGCTCTACCCAGGACATGCTGTTTTCTGGACAAATTTGAAGTAAAATGAAATGGTAAGGGTTAGGGTTAAATGACGAAATTGGTCAACTTTTGGACGAAAAGAGCCATTTTTTAATCTTAATTCTTCCGTTTTAAAAAACTTTTTATTTTGTCCAAAACCCCAATTTCAATTTGCCATGAATAGACTTGTGTGTGTGTGTGTGTGTGTTTTGTGTTCCAAAAGTAAGGTCAAAGTATTAAGTACAATGCGTTTTCCAGCTCAGAGAGCTGCTCATGGTGTATCAATGTTTTTCACTTTCCTCAGAACAGATGAAGTTATGTAGTTTAAACAACAATTGTGGTGATTGTATCAAATGAAATTAGCTCGATACCTTTATCATCATCATCATCATCATCATCATCATCATCATCAGTGCTTTATCCTGCTTGCATTGGTTTCAGGTGGAACATGACGCGAGTGTTGGTGCTGTATTTTGACCCAGAAGACAACTGGCAGCAGCATTTGTCCTGTGAAGCCAGAGCTCATTTTGAGGGTGCTGTTACTAAAGAAGTTCGATTGCCTCTCTCTGTGGACAGCAACCCACAAAGTGAGTACCACGGAAATCTATATACACCTATAAATCAAATCTGTTTTGTCTTTTTTGTCTGTCTATCCGTTCAACCAACTTGACATTTCTCAATGAGGTTTCTGGGAAAATAGGATTACTTCAGATCATCTCATCCGTTTTGAGTCGTTTGTCAGAGGTGCGTTGATTAACTGTGAACACGTTGTTTCTGTGCTGTTTGATCTAGAAAAGGCGTATGACACAACTTGGAAGTTCTGGATTCTGAAAGATCTAGAACTCCCGGGCTTCTATGGAAATTTACCAAATTTTATTAAAAATTTTGTAACCAATAGAAAGTTTAAGATCCAACTTGGCTCCACTTTATCAGATCCTGTTGAGCAAGAGATGGGTGTACATCAGGTTAGTATTCTTTCTCCTCCTTTGTTTTAACTTCAAGATCAACAAAAGAGTAAAAATTGTTAACTCTGGCATCGATAAATCCTTTTTTGTTGATGATTTCTCTATCTCAGCTAAGGGTAAAACCTTGGCAGGTGTGGAGCGTAAACTTCAGCTTTGTATAGATAACACTCAGGGGTGGGTAGAAGAAAATGGATTAAATTTTCGCTTTGTACAACCGAATGCATTCATTTTCATCAAAAACAGCACCAGGTTTTTAATTCTTCTCTTCTTTTTTACGGCCAGCCCATCAAAGTTTATAAACGTACTGACTTTTCTGCCGCTTATTAAATACCTAAGGGAAAACTGCCAGAAAGGTCTTACTAAGTTGAAAGTTATCAGCCACACAGACTGGGGAGCAGACAAGCAAACTCTGCTCCTCCTCTATCGTTCTCTGGTAAGTTCTAAATTTAATTATGGTAGCATAGTTTATGGCTCTGCTAGGAAATCTTATTTGAAAGCCTTGGATCCAATCCATCATTAAGGTCTTCGAATCTGCCTGGGAGTGTTTCGCACTTCCCCGAAAGAAAGTCTCTACGCTGAGGCTGGCGAACTGCCCTTGGGGATCTGTAGGCTTCATCTCGCCATGAACTATTTTCTAAAACTTAATGCTAATCCTGAAAATCCCACATATGATTATGTTTTGAACCCATTATTTACACTTAAATACTCCAACAAACCGGCAGAAGTTCCTCCTTTAGGTATCAGAATACTTCCAAACTTTGACACTGCAAGCATAGGTATTGACTCAGTTAATGACGACCAACTGCTAACTGTGTTTCCACCTTGGAAACTGATCAACCCCATCATCAACTTCGATCTCACATCCTTTTAGAAAGAAAGACACTTCCCAGCTAACCACAATTTCGGGGCCCGATGGGGCCCGCATCAGGCAGCCCGATGGGGCCCGGATCGGGCAACCGATCGGGACCCGATCGGGCAAATGGAAATTGGAACCGACTCGGGCCCGATTCGGGCAAAGATCGGGCGATCGTCGGGCTACCCGAAACTTACCCGATCGTAACCCCACGTTCGCCAAACAGTAGCCCGACTTTCGATAAAGATTGGGCGATCGTCGGGGTACCCAAAACCCGACCGTAACCCAACCTTTGCCGAACGGTAACCCGATTCCGGCAAAGATCGGGCATACGTCAGGATACCCAACACCAACCCTATTGTAACCCAACTTAAACCAGAAACAACCCCGATAATGCCCCATCCCTGGCCAATGCTGATTTACCCTAAAATCATATTCCACATATTGTTTATGATATGTGATTGCATGAAGAAAGAATTGAGATGTCTGGTGTTAATAGGGACTGTCGGCACAGGCGTTTTTGTTTTCGGAAGTCCTTGGTGTGTCCCCACTTAAGTATTTACACACCATTTCGATAACGATATAGCCTATATTAACGTGATCTTCGTCGCTATCGAAATCGTGTGTAAATACATAAACGAAAGGCAAAGCACCCAAAAAACAACCACAGTGAAAATAGAAATAGGTTTTCGCAGGCAAACACAATATCCGAGCACATGCAACTGTAGAACTTAGAAGAAAACTGTAGAAAATTGGCGGTTAAGTACAACCGGAAAAGACCAGCAGTAATGGGCACGGAAATTTACCCTTGACTTATAATGTATAAACAAATACAATAGTTAAAAGAAACACTGTAACAATATTTTACATATTGTATGATAAAAATTAAGAATTATAAGCACAATTAAATAATTATAGGTTGCTGAATTGATTTTGTATAAATATTTTTCACATACATACGCCGCAGCATATGTGAAGCAGACGAAACATTCCAGACAGTTTAGCCAATTAAAAGCGAGAGTAGGCCTACGTTAGCGTGTGCGCAGTGTGGCTTTGTGGTGGGGCAGAATCGGGCTGCAGACGGGAGGGCGAATCGTTACATTTCTAGACTCCGCTACGCATCGGGTTTTTGTAGGGCTATGTGGGTCCCTACTAAAACCCGACAAAAGTCGGGATGCCCTATGCGGCCCCAGTGGGGCCCCGATCGGGCTGGTTTGCTGGGTTCTGAAGCTGTTTATAAGCAACTTTACTTAGAACAATATTCATTGTATAAAGGATACGAAAGATGTTTTACGGCCATGTCGAAGAAAGGAGACGCAGTTCCTGCTGCATCGGTGTCTGGGAGGCACCTCGACCAGCCTTTGCAATATTATATACCTCATTTTTGTTCTGTTTATACAGCTGAGCTCAATGCAATTCATTTAGCTCTGAAGTAGGTTTATCAGTCCAAATGATCCTCATTTTTAATCATATCCGATTCACTGTCCACACTTCAGGCTCTTTCCACAAGAAAAATATTGCACCTATTTTTGGCGGAGATTCATGATCTCCACATACAGCTTGTGTCTGAAAGTAAAATGATAGTTTTATTTGGGTGCCTGTGTTGTATGACTCGAAGAAGGCAAAATAATGGGTTTTTGAGACGGAAAGAGCGGAATGTTGTAGAGAAACATTCTGTATATATTTACACTGAAATTGCGCTTTTTGCGTCACTATAGAGCATGAAGAGTATAGGAAGCAGTGCTCTGAAGCACGAGAGCATGCTTTATTGCCTGTTCTGGTAGCCTTCGACCAATGTGTACCGGGTGCTTCTTCTTCTTCATCTTCCTTGCTAGAATGTGCTAAGTGATAGTGAAGAAGTAAAAGTGTTAAGTTAGGTTCTAGGCCCTACCTCGCCTCTGTGTGTGCGTATGCGTGTGTGTGGGTCCCCCTTCCTCCTGCTAGCGCTGTGATCATGCCTGTTGGCATGGAGATATTTATGCACTGTACAAATTATTCATTCATTCATTCTTTGTTGTTGTTCTTCTTCTTCTTGTTCATCTTCTTCTTCTTTCTTTGTTCTTCTTCTTGATTAATATCCTTTTTGATTTCAGCTTCTTTTTTGAAACCCTGCTGTTGAGTTCTGTGTCTATAGGATTGGAGAAAGATCTTGAACCAGGTTCTTTAACTTGCCATCTGAGTGACTCAGTGTTTAAAGACACTCTGTCAAAGTCAAGTCAACAGATCTTTATTTATCCACAATGAAGAATTCTTACAGGACACTGCATCTCAGTAAATAAGAAAATGTTTTAAAAGAAATAAAATAATGCATGCGATCACAACATAACTAGTACTAAAACTATATTAATTTGTTCTAACAATTATACATTATACGTTCAATTATGCTTTTACTTATGCACCCCCCCCACTCAACTCACACACAACCACACACGCATTAGTCTCTTCTAGCTCTCTCACTACTAATACACACACACACACGCACGCAAGCACACACGCATGCATAACAAATTTACAGAAAATTTCGTTTGCCTGAAAACGCCGTTTCCATTCATTATAAACAAATATGAAAAGAGTCATTACTTAGACTCCTATCTTGCAAGAAAATCTTTTGATACATAGCAACCAGACATGTTATTGGTCAGCTAGAGTTTGAACTTGATTTCCAGCAGCACTTTGAGCTGCTCTTTATGCTTTATGATAACAATTACAGGACTCGAACCTGTATCCTGTTTGCCAGGAGCACATACTGTTCTGAACACCCGTTTACAAAATTTTTATTGTCATTGTCTAAAGAGTCATCTCAGGACTCCTTGTGCCAATTAAGTCGTTTGTACACTATGGATAGCATAGTAGAGGAGAGGAGCATCACTGTCTAAAGAGTCATCACAGGCCTCATTGTGCCACTTAGTGGGATCAAACCCAAGTGATTTGCATTATTCACTCGCAATTTCCCCGTGTAGCCAGTTATTAAATGGCGCCCTCATATTAGGTTTCCTTTTTAGCAGTGTGTGTTGACAAGGAAGTATCGATTATTGCGGGATTATTTTCAAGTTTCCTCCTTGAACCCCTATCATAAAGCCTGCCAATTACTGCTTCTAAGCAAACACATTTTGTTTGAGACCTGAATCTGCCGCTCTTTGACGTTGAAAGAAAGTTGAAGAGTTTAAAGTTACGAGAGGGGTGAAAGTGAGGGGATGAAAGGGGAATTAGGTTTGGGGGTGGATGTGTGAGGGTGAGTGTGCTAATCTTGGTGATTTACAATCGATCAGAAGAAGCCTCTATTATATGTTCATTGTGATTGCGTTTAATGTTGCAACTGTGTTTGCAAGATATTTTAATTAAGTCTTAAAAGGTGTTGGGTGGTGTGTGTGTGACTGTTTACCAACATCGGAGCGACTTCCATATGCAATGTATGTTGTCATTTGGCTGAATATATTCTGTATTAATAGTATTATCTGCATAGTCCGTGTGTGTGCGGGTGTGTTTTAAGAAGGGAGAGAGATATTATACGTTATTTGCATCTTGGCATGGGATATGGAAAATGGTCACATTGGACAGTATTCACGAGCGCGCTGCTTGCTCGCGAACGCAACATTGTCCGATCGAAATGTGACAATTTTTACGTCTAGTCTAAGATGCGAATAACATTTATGTATCGATTTCTTCAATTGAAAAAAGAAAGGAATCGAAATAAGACTAGAGGAGAAAGATGGGTGTAAACAACCACCTTACACATTGCTTTCCAGTAATGTCATCCAAAACCTATCCTATCCTATCCCGTCCTATCCAGTAACTAGAAAGTCATTGGGGTACCACAGATGATTGTTTGCAGCGTACTCCATCTTTCTCTGTCCTCAGCAACCCTCATGGCTTCGCTCAGTGTCAAGCCAGTCCATTCTCGAATGTTGTCCTCCCACCTCTTTTTCTGTCTCCCTCTTCTTCTGCCTCCCTGCACCGTGCCTTGTAGGATGGTCTTTGCAAGGCCTGATGCTCTGGTGACGTGGCCATACTATGATGAAAAGAAGTCATCCAAATGCGCAACCAAAAGTAGTCCAAAAATCAGAAGCTTTCCTTCAGATTTATTCAGCAGGCACGCAAACATAAACACGCACGGGCCTGGAGCAGCTTATCCACACACACAGAGTAAAATAAAATGAACACCAGAACGTGACACGTGACAGGTGTCCTCAACCAAACTTGACCAGTGAAAAACAATGCCAGTTTCATTCATTGATTCGTCTCGGCTTCGTTCAAAATGTAGGCCTGTAGTCAACTCTAGCTTAGGCAGCCAAACAATGCCAGTTTCATTTGCTGATTCAGTCGGTTCATCAGTCGGTTCATTTACCCTTTTGACTCCTTCTTTACTTGAAATAATTGTTGCTGTAGTACTTGTGAATTAGTGACAGTTTGGGAATCAAATCTAGCATTTTTAGCGCGTCTTAGAAAATATGAGACCGTTTATATTTTCAGCCGTTTGCAGAAAGGGCCTAGGAGACTGCGATTCGTAAATGGGTTAAAGTAGGTCCTGTATTCTTATGACTTTTATATTCAGTATCATCATCTGTGATTGGTCAATTACCAATGCAATATCAGTTTTAGTCACACTCTACTTGGCCAATGAAAATAATATAAGACACTTGTGGAAATCGTTACATTAGTTTATATGTAAGTGAACTGTGCTCATCAGACCTTTTGTGAGTCCTGAGCATGCTGTCAGCTTGGATTTGTGTATCTTACAAGTCTACATTGCATCATCATCATCATCATCATCATCATCATCATCATCATCATCATCATCATCATCATCATCATCATCATCATCATCATCATCATCAAAAGAGTTAGAATAATGAAAAAGAACTTGAGGGACTTGAACAGGCATTTATTATGACTACTCCCAACTTGTGGATGTTCTGGTACTCAGCTGGAATCTTGCATCACGGAAGACAGCTCATCATCCAATGTAGGGTACCGTTAGCCTGTTCTTGTAATACAGTTGGAAAGAATTACAATTATAGAAAGAAAGTCCTCAGTGACTAGTTAAAGAGGATCTCGCCTATATTGTTTAAGAATCTGTACCTGTAGTCATTTTTTGTGTGCGTGTTGTACCTGTCGGTGAAAGTATCTTTATGATCATGACGGCTGACACAAGACCCGAATGTGAGCTCTTGTGGTGAAGCGCGGTATGGCGATATCAAACAGCAAAACAGGTTTTCCCTTTTGCGACGTAGAACTGAAGTACAAGATGGGTCCAATGTGTGCTGTCTCTAGGTTTGGAATTTCATCCAGTCCACGATTATGCTATTGGCATGCTCTGACAGCTATTACAAAAAGCAGTGGAGCAATTCCTATCAAACCACGAGTGACTTTCAGGATTTGTGACGTAGAAGTGGATTCTCGAGTTTTTCCATTGCGTTTTCAATTGCACTCGCCAATCTCCGGACTCGATGTACTTTGGTGGGGGTTTACGATGGCCTGAGTGTGGTTGTAAAGAAAAGGTGTACCCTTTTTGACTATAATTTGGGTGTACACTTGAACCCACAAAAGACGTTTCTGATGGGTTAGAACACCTTTAAAAGAAGCATCTAGTGCGAATATTCTATTTCCCCTCAAAAACGTAATGTAGCTAACCTCTTCAGTGGCATAGCTACACAGGGTTAACATGTGCCAAAATCTCACCATTAGTGGTGCGCCTCCGAGTTATAGCTGGGGAAGATTAGAAACAAGAAAGAACAGAATACTTCGTATCATGGAAGGCACCACTGCACCCAACACAGGAATAATTATTAATGTATAATAGCTGAAAAGAGTGACTAATAATGGAAAGCAAGCCCTTAAAGACTTAAAAGAGGCATGATCCATAAATAATAATAATTTAGTTCATTTAAACGGCACGCTTGTTCCTCACAGGGAAGCTCCAAGCTTGTTACGTAAAACAGATGTGCACACTTTAAATTACAAGTGTAGCGTGCCAGAAATATAAATCAAAGCCTGCAAGTCTCAAGAATGAAAACGGGCAATACACACAGCAATCACTACTTAAACCTCTACGGGGAAGTAGTCCGAAATATTTGGACAGATCAAACTCTTAAAATATGAACGTGATCAAAATGCGGAACAACTCCATGGATGGATCTCGAGCCAGTACTCTCCACTTTGGGATATTCTGTTACTGGACTGGAATCTCATCTTGCAACCAACGTAGTCATTTTTGTAATATAGCCAGAAACAGTTACAATAACGGGAAGGTTGTACAGAGTGGCTTACAAGAGGCATTTATTATGAATACTCTCAATTTTTTGGATAATGGCTGGCATCAAGCAACATGGTTGCGCCTTGGGTGGATTGAGTGAAATCCTGTTTTCCGCCAGCTCCTTGAGCAGCTCACTGAGCTGGTACAACGTGGTGTAAGAACAGTTCGTAATGTGTAAATATATACACATTTAAAAGTCGTGGAGTTGTGTTTTGGTTTTTTCTTCTCCTGAGTATCCATCCACAAGATACATCTTTGTCATTGTCATCCCCCTCATCATCATCAATGTTTTCATCATCATCATCATCATCATCATCATCATCATCATCATCATCTTCATCATCATCATGAGATTGTTAATATTAGCATGAATTTTAGCATTATTATATATGTTTATAAGACCCCTATTATCAATAAAATGGCCGGAAAGGGTCAATTAGAATAACAGCCATGGTGACGTGAGCACCGTTTTGATGTCTCGTGTTGCATAATAAAATGACATGGTAGAAAGGAAAGAAAGATTAAACATTTAGAAAATTACAGCCGCAAAACAACAAAAGTAAAAATTACAGTAATTGGTCACGTATGATTTAGGTCACTTTAGAGGCCCACCAAAAAAGAGGCTTGAGCTCATGTAGCAGAAAGATGCTAGCTTGCTGCATCAAGGGGCACTGCCAAATGCCATGAAAAACTGGGGCTGGGACCTAAACTATGTATGTGTGTGTTTGATCCTACAGAATGATCGGATTATTTAACATACCACTGAGGTGACATGGAGGAAGGAAAAAAAATGAGACACCAAATAAAGAGTCATTACAGAAAGTTGACTCAAGTCCTTTGAGAAGTATCTCCTTTTACTATCAAGAATCAAACCCTTTAGGTTAAGCGAAGACGCATCTTTTCAACAAAGCATTCTGGATCAGTGTATTCCACATCTGTAAAGGTAACCTTAAAAATAAACATCTGATGGCTGCCTCATCATTTTTGGATCATTTTCTTTTTCCTGTGTGTCCAAGACATCGTCAACATTATCATCATCATCATCATCGCACGTACTGAACCGCTCAGCCGGAGATAGCGCTATACAAGACATCGTCAACATTATCATCATCATCATCATCGCACGTACAAGAATCATATTCATCAAACAATAAAGTCTCGTTTCTTGGCTGATTATTGAACACAAAAATTACAGGGTAGAACAGGAAAAAGAAATATGAAACTTAATTAATAAGCTTATGGCGAGAGTGCACAGAACTACAGTGTGATGACAAAATAAAGTAAATGTTTTTTGCTTATTTTTTGTCTCATTTATATTAAGATTTACGTCTAGACAGAAATCGATCATCTGCATTGTCATTGTGTATTTTCAAGATAGGTGTTCGTAGATTGTGAGATACAGACAAGCAAGTCTTCAAAACACAGAACAAAAACTGCTAATACTACCACTAACTGCTGCTGCTGCTACTACTACTATTATTGCTACTACTACATACTACTACTGCTGCTGCTACTACTACTATTCTAGTACTGCTGCTACTACTACTGTGACTAATGCTACTACTAATGCTGTTTCTGCTATTACTGCTATTACAGGGCCATACTGGCCACACAGGCCTTGGCGGACCACTTTTTTGGACAAAAAACAAAACAAACAAAAATAAAAAAGTTTAAACCCCCTCTTCGACCCCCTTCCTTCTCCCACCCCCTCTCTCTCGTTCTCTCTCTCTCTCTCTCGCTTTTGCTTACATGCGTTCTGGAACGACTACACCTATTCAAACATTATGACGTAAAGTACTGTTGGACAGTCTGATGAATCAATTTCGGGAACACTTTCGTCTTGGAGAACAACACGTATTTGAAAATGGAGGTAAGGTTAATATTTGAATATTGCCTGTATGAATACTGAGGTATTTTCTTCTGGAGATCACCGATGCTGAATCAATGCCCATTATTTCATCGGCAAATCATAGCTGAAGAACAAGCAGGATTCAGGGCAGGGCGACCTCACCTCAGAATAATCTACAAGAAATTCCTACAGCACCAACATCTCTATTATGTGTTTGTAGACTTCAAGAAAGCGTTTGACCGAGTCTAGCATGCAGCCCTGTGGGCAACCATGAGAGTTTACAACATCAGCCGTAAAATTATTGAAGTCATCAAAAGCCTGTATGACAAGGCTATCAGTGCAGTCCTCCACAACAGCGCCATCGGAAACTGGTTCAGAATAACAATCGGTGTGCGTCAAGGATGCCTACTCTCTCCAACACTCTTTAACATCTTCCTAGAGTGCATCATGTCTGATGCCCTTGCAGATCACGAAGGCACAGTCAGCATAGTCAGCAATCCCCAACCTCCGTTTTGCGGATGACATTGATGGATTGGCTGGAGAGGAACAAGAATTTGAACAGCTGGTACAGATGCTTGACACCACTTCCAGAGCCTTTGGAATGGAAATAAGTGCAGAGAAGACCAAAATGATGACCAACAACACCAATGGCATCAGCATGGACATCAAAGTTCAAGGCCAATACCTCAACACAGTTCATAGCTTCAAATATTTAGGAGCCATTGTATCAGACAGTGGGTCCCGACAGGAAGTCCTCTGCAGGATCGCACAAACAACTGCTGCCCTGACAAGGCTGAAGCCCATTTGGAAAGACAGGACCATCAGTCTACATTCCAAGGTAAGGCTGCTGCGCTCCCTTGCCATCTTCATCTTCCTATACGCTTGCAAAACATGGACCCTCACAGCAGACCGACAACGAAGAATACAAAGCATGGAGATGAGGTGCCACATAAGACTTCTGGGCAATTCGTATACTCATCACATCACCAACGAAGAAGTCCGACGGCCCCTCACACAAGCCATTAAACAACATGATGACCTGCTCACAGTGGTGAAGAAACGGAAACTCCGATGGTATGGCCACATCACCAGAGCATCAGGCTTTGCAAAGACCATCCTGCAAGGCACGGTGCAAGGAGGCAGAAGAAGAGGGAGACCGAAAAAGAGGTGGGAGGACAACATTCGAGAATAAACTGGTTTGACACTGAGCGAAGCCATCAGGGCTGCTGAGGACAGAGAAAGATGGAGTACGCTGGTTAAACAATCATCTGTGGTGCCCCTGCGACCTTTGAGTCACGGGATAGGATAGGATAGGATATTTCGGTGGCAGCGCCTAGGCTCATAGCAACCCAAAGTGATCAAAATGTACGATTGTCCAAACAATTAAAATACAAGCGGCTTGTTCATTGTAACAGTTCTTTACGTCGTGCTTATTTCTTGCCTGAATCGCTGAATGGGTGTATGTTTTGTTTTATGAATAATATTCTTGTGAATGTTTTTGTACAAAAAGTTCTGCAATTTATGGATATTTATGGAGATTCGATAGTTTTTAAAAGAACGGTCTACAAAAAAAGTGTGTGTCAGTAAGTTTTTTTTTCAAGCACTTTTTCCATGCACTTCTTAAACCAACCCCTTTCACATCCTCTCCCCTCCTCCTCTCTGCTCCATCTCGACCCATCTCAACCCCGATTTCCCTATGACTGGACCACTTTTTACATGCCAGGTACGGGCCTGGTAATGGACTGGTTTGACACTGAGCGAAGCCATCAGGGCTGCTGAGGACAGAGAAAGATGGAGTATGCTGGTTAAACGATCATCTGTGGTGCCCCTACGACCTCCGGGTTACGGGACAGGATAGGATAGGATAGGATAGGTACGGGCCTGTGTTACTAATGCTACTACTACTGCTGCTAGTACTGCTGCTGCTACTGCTACTATGCTACTTTTATGCTGCTACTACCACTGGATGCTGTACACGCGCTTTTCTTCTGGTGCTCAAAGTGCTGTGACCTGTACCATTAACATACACTCTCAGGTGTTGTGCATAATCTTCCACACACTCAGTCTCACAAACTAACAAACATCCATCGTACAAACATCTGGTGTAAAGGCATGGAGATCAGAATTAGATTACGGAAAGTTACTAGAAGTTTTGACTCGCAGGTATAGCAATGTGAATCTAGGTACTCGCCATTCAAACTTTTTTTTTTCTCCAGATTTTTGCAAATTTGTGCGAGACGAGTCCTAAATAGTCCAAAAATGGCATTTAATAGACACATAAATATGTCCCTCTATCTGCCTGATGTCTATGCAACCTGCGAAATCCCATAAGTTCTTCCCCAGCAGATTCGAACCCTTGACCTTCATTTTATGAAACTAGCGCCTTGACCAACTGCCTGCTAAGCCACTCTACCAGCAAATCTTCAAACTGCAGGGAAGTTTTTTTTTGGTCTGCAAGTAAGTCATGAAAACACAAACACTTATTAGCCAACAGACAAGTCGAGCATCAAAACACAAACACAAACAAATAAACCCCGGAAACAGAAAACTGTTGAATTTGTCAAAGGCAAATAAATGTTGCTGGGTTTGTGTCATGTTGTCCTTGCACAGCAGAACGTTATGAAAGTTTTTGTGAAGGAGAGGAAAGGCTTGAATGTGCACGAAGGAAGGATCTGTGTGATATTTATGTGGCTCTGACAGACGATTCCTATTTGTTGTGCATGATGTTGCGTGTCTGTAATAACATTGATCTACCAGGTCATGATTTTTTCCCCCCCTTAGTCTGCTGCAGTGATCTTGACATATCAGAGACCTGTCCAGAAATTAGCTCAAAGGATGCGCAGTAGAACATTTTCTTGCTGCTGTTGGGGCATACATTACTAGCATTTGTTAAAGGGCCCCAAAATTACACATTTCAGAGTTGCAGGTCCTTTTAAAATTCACAGTGAATGTCGCACCACTGGAAACAAGCAAATTAAGCCACAAAATAACCTCTTTCAAAAAGTGCAGTATTGATGTAAACCGATAAATGCATTTGTTGATGCATGTGCCGATAAATAGCATCAAGGTGGATTGTAAACGTAGCACCGCTGTGAAAGTGTGTATAGTAGGCAAAATGATTTTTTTACATAAAAGAAAAGATGCCTAACATTCTAAGCTTATCGGAGCGGTCAGGTTTGAGCAATTGTTATTCATCGGATCTTTGAATGCGACAACAATGCAATTTTCCCAAGTGAACTCATTCTCACAATCCTTGATGCACTGGCCCTTTCAGACATTAGATCAATAGGGCATATTTCCAGATTTATTTGGAGATACTTTGAAATAGGGGGGGGGGGCTCACAATGAGCCAAATGTCGGTCGGTCCATCTGAAGCCGTATCTCAAGAACCACTCAACAGATCCTGAGCAAACTTCATAGGAAAATTGCCTAGGTTAGTGGCCTACCTCATGTGCTGTAATATTTGCTCTACCACAAAGGTCAAGGTCACTGCAGTAATTTTTGTGTGTTCTAAACTCATTTTGCTTAAGCAGTCAATATCTCGAAAACGGCTGAAGCGATTTTGTTTTGGTTTTGTATGTATTTATTTCAAAATCATGGGCATATGATTCAGTAGTAGCAGTCTGGTTCTTAATCCATTGGGTTCCATTGGGGTCCATCGCTCCGAATTTCACTTTGTTTGTTAAAAACATGTGCCTTTTTTGAAGAATACCTACACTAAAATTGACAATTTTTAATAATAATAATAATAATAATAATAATAATAATAATAATAATAATAATAATAATAATAATAATAATAACGGATTTTTATATAGCGGGTACTCCAGCCTATGACCAGACTCACCACGCTTTACATAGTCATTACATATAAATACATGCACTCGATAAAACATCGCTTTTGCTACAATACACCAAAAGACGGAACAGTAAAGGTACAAACTATTTACAACTATGTACACAAATTACAAAAAAAGACAGAAATAGAATAGCAAAAACCTATTCACAGCTATTTATATGCACGGTTAGGCCCAGGAGGAAAAACAGTATAAATATTTACAGCCGTGTATACACTTACGGATCAGACAGAGACAAAAGAGGAGAGAATGGCAGCGGGATACAGATCAGTCTGAATAATGCAGTTTGAAGATGTGGGTTTTGAGGGCCTTTTTGAATGCATGTGTTGATTGTATGTTGCGGATATGGGAGGGAAGGGAATTCCACTGCTTGGGTGCGGAGTAAGCGAATGCACGTTGCACGTTGGCCGTATGTCTTAGTGCGGGTGACAGGAACCTTGAGTGTGCGAGTGTCAGCAGAAGATCTTAAAGTGCGTGAAGGGGAGTAGACAGACAGTAGATCAGCAAGGTAGGAAGGACAAGAATCTGTGAAGAAGTTGTGACAGAGAACAGAGAGTTTGTACTCTATGCATGCTTGCACATAAAGCCAGTGAAGGGAATGTAGTAGAGGTGTGATGTGATCGCGTTTCTTAGCTCAGAATTTTTACTTTGCTGACACTTTACTTTCTGAAAGGTCAAGATCATTAAGCTTCACCATTTGCTAAACAAGTGGTGTGCTGTATTTAAAATTGGCTTAGCCGATTTTGATAATTTTTTGTTGCTTGCTCGGATCGTGGCCAATCATCTCACTTTTCCATTTTGCTTTGTTCGGAGAAAGCCGAGTCGCAACACTGCCCAGAAAATGAACACTTTCGAGAATGCTTATTTTTCAGCTACCAGTGTCTGGAAATACATTTGAATGGCTTGCCATCTTGTCTTGAGTGTAGTGTGCATACATTGATCCTATTTTTTGCTGCTCTGTAATTTTTTTTGTTTTTTAATAGCAGTATTATTGTTGTTTTCATGTAATGTTTTTGCTGGTATCTATCCGGTAATGCATTAAATTGTTTTGTTCATGTTTTTCGTTGTCTAAGTGTACATTTTGTTGTTTTTTTTTTGTTTTTTTCTTAACACGCCTACTGCCTTTACTGATAATTGTATTTGGTATCTAACCTGAACTAGTATCATTGTTATTAGTTTTTGTAAAGACCCGAGGTCCAGCTGTAAGGGTGGTCATCAGTAGCATATGCTTTATGATGATGATGATGATGATTATTTATAGTTCTAATATAGCGCTTTACCAGCTCAAAAGCTGCTGGAGATGCTGCCGATACAGGATCTAACACCAGTCGCCCGAGGGCCCCACTTGCTGCTTTGGTGCATCATGTAATGCCCCAGACAACTAAGCACAATCCTAGGCAACAGGGGGTGGAGGAAGAATGGACCTAATGCTTGCTGGGTGTTTTAGTGTAGCTGACACTCACTGTCTCGCAGGGTGGAATGCCTGAGTGCACAGACTAGGCCTCTCATTTCAGTTGAAAGAGTAGATGGTGACCTGATATGCCTCGTAGCTAAGTGGATCTTTTTTCCAAACTGCACTCGTTGGTTTGGAATTGGAGAGTAGCTCTTTAGCTGGACTCGAGCGTACAGGCTTTGAGTGCCTTCACAAGTACAGGAGACAAATGGGGTAGGCCGAAAACGCTGAGCCCTTGACCCAGAAGCTGATCCTCCATTAGCATCAGACCACCATGGTGCCTCAGCAGGCAAACGCTACATTGTGTATCACATCACGTAATTGAACCCATAACCCGCATCGTTGCCATGAATCCTAGTGTGTCTGGAATGTGGGGGATTATTAAAAGGCGGAAAGGAAATACATAAAACCAAATAATAATAATAACTAAAATTAAACGCACCAAACCAAACCAAAATAAAAAAATAAAAAATTTAAGTGAGGAAAATAAACAAAACTAAAAGTGAAAGGGCCAGGGTATCTAGGATGTTTGTGTGACAGTGAGTTCACTTGGGAAATACCATTGTTGTCACAGTAAAAGATGATAAAAGTGAGTTAATTATTCATTGCTTACAGGGTCCAGCGGATTGCAGAGAGCCCAATCAGGACCACAAAATCGAGACCACATCGTCGTTTAAAGAGGACTTGCCCTTGATCCGTATAAAAGATCTACCGAAACAACCCTAGTGGTAACGCTGAAGGCACTCTACCAGTCGGTCACTTTACAATAAAGGCCTCCCCCTCCTATACTCTAATTTATCGAACTCCCGTTTACAAAAACAAAATAGAATACAAAACAACATTATAAAATATCAACAAAACACATACATATAAAATGCCTACACTGCTAAATAATATCATAGACTAGTGCCCTAGTGACTATTTGGCAGAAAGCGTCCAATATTCCCAAACTGATCCAAAAGACCTCGTACACAAATGAGGAGTTTTGGCCTAGAAGAGTTTTTAAGAAAAAATGTAGGTGACTGGTCTAGCGAAGAAGAAGATAGTATAGTAGATTGATAGAACAGAGTAGGAATGAGAAAGAACAAAGGAGAAAGACGGCGACAGTGGAATTTAAAGCACTAAGTTTCCAGTTAGTTAGTTATATAGGTTAACGTCCCCGGACACGTTATATAGATTAACGTCCCCGGACACATAAGCGTATAGGGGACGATTATTATATTACTAGTGGTTTTTGTACCCTGGCAAGCCAGGGTACACATGATGCTGTTTAAAATGTAGACAGAGAGAACTTTTGTCTGCGAGTTTCATTTGGACGATGATACCTCCCCATATCCCCCTTGACACCTCACCATACACCCCCCCCCCCCCCTGATATCTCCCCGCCCCCTTCCCATGATGCCTCATCATACCTCCTTGATACCTCCCCGAACCCACTTGATACCTCCCCATACCCCCCTTGATACCTTCCATACCCCCTTGGTTCCTACCTGTACCCTCCTTGATACTTCCCCGTTGATCGTTTCGCATGTATGGATGAAAGGAATCGACCATCACCATATCCCCTTATATATACCCGTATCCCCGTTATGCCTACCCATGCCCCTTTAAACCTACCCGTAGACCCCTTTTACCTACACGTACCACCCCATCCCGATCGTTGGTAGTAATAATAATAATAATAATAATAATAATAATAATATTGAATATAGAATAATACAAATAGAAATCATAAAAAACACCAAGGTTTAAAAGAAAATTTGATATAAGATATTATAATTGTTATTATAATAATAATAATTATTATTATTATTAGTTTATAAGTAATAATAATAATAATAATAATAATAATAATAATAATAATAATAATAATAATATTGAATATAGAATAATACAAATAGAAATCATAAAAAACACCAAGGTTTTAAAAGAAAATTTGATATAATAATAATAATAATAATAATAATAATAATTTATTAGTTTATAAATAATAATAATAATAATAATAATAATAATAATAATAATAATAATAATAATAATAATAATAATAAATTAAAGGTAAAAAGCCTAAATTAAAAAGAAAAATATCCATATTTTAGTGTACTAAAAAAAAAAGGGGGGCCAGGTAAGATTTGAACTTGGGTCGCCCTGCACGGTAGACGAATGGTTTTACTAACTAAGCTACTAAGGCTTCCTAGAAAGAACATCAATTTTTTGGTCTATATGGGAAAAATGCTGAAATCTCAATTTGATTTTTAATGGAAGCGCGCGGAATGAGGCTATTTCAGTTTGTGAACATTTTGTTTATTTATTTATCTCAGAAACGGTTAAACGTTCGGTAAGGAAATGTCGGCTATAACGATTTCGCTGGTTTTGAGCACACAGCAGGCCGATCCGCAGCGCTCAGCACCTGCCCAGATCAGCGTCCATACCGGACAAACTTTATAGTAGAGGCGAAGAAGGACTTCCGGCTAAGCAATTTATATATATATAGATTATTAGACGATTATTATAAGTTTCCAAAAAGTGGGGATACTATTTATACAGAAACCCCTGGCACCCCCACGGGGGGTTAAGATGATAATAATGGTCAACCATTGCTCAAACCAACCGTTCAGCTTTGAATTTTTGGCATCTCTTTCTTGTCTTGTATACAACTGTGCCTACTATACATGTTTCTGCAGAGGGAGGTGCATGTTTTAGAATCTACCTTGATGCTGTTAATAAGCACAAAATGTATTATTTTATATCAAAACCATACTTGTACAAGAAGTTAGTTTCGTGGTAAATCTTTTTTTTTCTGTTTAGGCAACACTGATTGTGAAGTTGAAAAGGATTGGTGATGCTGAAATGTGTTATCTTGAGGCCTTTTAAGGGAGTTGGTTATGTTGATTTGCGCATTCATAAATTAATTATATCATTCAAGTGTTTGTTATGTCGCAGTTACTATTATCATCCAAAAGATGTTTCCATCTTGTATGTCTGATGAAATTACAGTGAAATCTTTTTGAATGCGCCGAGTTCGTGCACAAAACATTTCTTTTCGGGAAGTATTTATCAGTATTTGTGTAAATGTCAGTACAAAAGCTCGCGATTACGACATGCCAAAATCGGAGTTTCTTATATGTAAAGCGGTCGTGAAAGATAGCTCCCTTTGAGATCTAAATTCTCGGCCCAGACAAATGCAAAGAATTGCATTAAATCTTTCTGAAGTTCAGGACATTATAAAACAAAGGATCGCCTATACATTCTAACATCATGTTGATGACAAAACTACTTAAGCTTCTCCAAAAACGAGTCTGAGTTGTGATCGGTAGGCTAGTAGCAAGCAATAAGAAAATTAAAAAAAATTTGTAGTAGGAGAAAATTGTCAACTTATTCTTTCTTTTTTTGAATTATTTTAGTTGCACAGATACTAAAGAATATTAAAATGAAATCGCACAGCTCGTTAATGATGTGAGGCATTTCTTTGAGGAGAAACAAAGCATGAAAAGTGCCAAATTAGATTTTGTGTCTTGTGTGTTCCATGACATCCCGATCAGTGCAAATGATGTAAAAATGCAAAACCTGCCTCATTTTGTACTCGTTTGTTCCCAGGTGCTGTTAAGCAATCAATAGCAAGTTAATTCCTCTCATTACTATAAGAATTTGGCCTTGGTTGACATATGTTCATTTAGAACTAGGTACAGGTGCCTGCATGATGAGCAGTGTTGTTTCCATTATTTATACATCAACAGAAATTGTATCGGACCTAAAATAAATATAGATATAGATGTTCCGGGAAATCTCTACATAATAGGACAAGTAGTTTGTTATTGCCGGGCAGGCTTTATTATTATTATTTTTTAAATGTCAGACTGCAAGTCATAACATCAGGTATACACTGATGACATATATAAAAAATGCATTTTTTTCAGCTCTGTATGCTCATTATGTGAATGGATCTAAATATTTTCCACCTCTCTTGAGGGGAAAACAGGAATTCCCTTTTCAGTGAGCATCTACCTAGAATTGAATAAAACGTGTGTACATACCATGTTTTAGCTCAATTGGACTGTGAACACCGGAGATCAACAAACAGGCAAGCACACAGGCACACTGAGGTAAACATTCAAGCAGACAGACAGACCGACATAATGCAACCTATGCATTCTAACCTATAAAGCAGGAATGTAACAAGATAATATCTGCAAAGTTTTAAAACATTCTGATTACCTTTTCATATAAACTCTGATTACCTTTTCATATAAACTGTGGTGTTGGCCAAAAACTGCTAGTTTTGACTAATGGGTGTATTAGTCATAACATCTATAGATGAACAAGTTAGCTTGGCGACCTATGTTCATTTTTTTGTGAATAACTTATTCAATAACTGAATTATTGTGCCTGCAAACTTTCAGGCAATTCTATCTACTATTTCATGATTTATTGTAATTTTAGTCTCTGGTGGGAGTCAGATTACGTAGGCACAGTCAGCATAGGGGGTAGAGTAATCTCCATTCTCCGTTTGGAGGATGAGATTGATGGATTGGCTGGATGAGATTGATGGATTGGCTGGATGAGATTGATGGATTGGCTGGATGAGATTGATGGATTGGCTGGATGAGATTGATGGATTGGCTGGATGAGATTGATGGATTGGCTGGATGAGATTGATGGATTGGCTGGATGAGATTGATGGATTGGCTGGATGAGATTGATGGATTGGCTGGATGAGATTGATGGATTGGCTGGAGAGGAAAAAAGTTGAACAGCTGGTACAGAGGCTTGACGCCACCTCCAGAGCCTTTGGAATGGAAATAAGTGCAGAGAAGACCAAAGTGATGACCAACAACACCAATGGCATCAACACGGACATCAAAGTTCAAGGCCAATCTCTCAACACAGTGCATAGCTTCAAATATTTAGGAGCCATTGTATCAGACAATGTGTCCCAAAAGGAAGTCCTTCTCCAGGATCGCACAAACAATTGCTGTGCTGACAAGGTTGAAGCCCATTTGGAAAGACAACCATCGGTTTATACTCCTAGGTAAGGCTGCTGCGCTCCCTTGTCTTCATCTTTCGATACGCTTGCGAAACATGGACCCTTACAGGAGATCTACAACGAAGAATACAAAGCATGGAGATTAGGTGCTACAGAAGACCTCTGGTCACTTACTATACCCAGCACATCACCAATGATGAAGTCCGACAGACCATCACACAAGCCATTGGACAACACAATACAATACAATACAATACAATACAATACAATACAATACAATACAACTTTATTCATCTCAAACTGAGCAATTACAATGGCAGCATCAGCACAATTAGCAAAATACACAAGAATTAAAAATATTATTACATACACATGAGAAGTGTCCAAGCAATAAATAAATAAAACAAATAAATAACAAAACATACGGTTAAATACATACAATAAACTAGAGGTAAATGTCATAGAAAGTAAACTGCCCTGATATACGATGACCTGCTCACATTGGTGAAGAAACGGAAACTCCGATGGTATGGCCACGTCACCATCCTTTAAGGCACAGTGCAAGGAGGCAGAAGAGGGAGACAGAAAAAGAGGTGGGAGGATAACATTCGAGAATGGACTGGCTTGACAATGAGCGAAGCCATGAGGGTTGCTGAGGACAGAGAAAGATGGAGTACACTGGTTAAACGATCATCTGTGGCACCCCAACGACTTTCGAGTTATGAGAGTTATAGGATAGGATGGGAGTCAAAAATTGCAATTAAAAAACACAAACTCATGCGTAGCAATGTTAGTCTATGTTCAGGGCCGGATCGGGGGCGGGGGGGGGGGGGGGGGGGGGGGGGGGGGAGAGGGGGGGGGTTTGGGTTTTGGAACCCCTCCCCTGGCCATCCGATGTACCAAAATAAAATATATATATATTTTTTTATGTTGGATTGTATTGTAGACCATGTATTGAATTTCTCAGTTTGAGATCAATAAAGTTATATTGTATTGTATTGTATTGTATTGTATTGTATTGTATTGTATTGTATATATGTAGTTGTTTTTTAAGCTCTTAATTAGTTTATTTATTAGATGACCAGCCAATATGGGATATTAAACTCAAAAACCAACCAACCAACCAGAATGTGTGATGAATGGTGCAATTTACGAACATAGCAAAATTTTCCCACCTTCCGTCCGGCCCAATACCATCACTTGGAACACCCCCCCCCCCCCCCCCCTTGTACTTAACTTGATCCGGCCCTGATGTTCGTTAGTGATTGTTTATATATTCCAGCGGACTGCAAAGAGCCGAATTAGGAACACAACTTGGTTGAAAGAGGGCTCACCCATGATTCGTATAAAAGATCTGCTGAAACAGCCCTAATAGTAACACTGAAGGCATTCCACCAGCCGCTCACTTTACAATAAAGGCATCCTGGGCAGGGGACGTTGAAGCTGTACTTTATCGGACCTTAGTTTACAAAAGCAAAAAAGAATATAATCATCATTATAAAATATTAACCAAGCACATACCTAGAAAATGCCTACATTGCTAAATAATAATACCATAGCCCTAGAGACCGTTTGGCAGAAAGTGTCCAATATCCCTTAGCTGACCCAACATCCCTTAGCTGACCCAACTATCCTATCCTATCCTATCCTGTCCCGTAACCCCGAGGCTGTCGTAGGGGCACCACAGATGATCGTTTAACCAGCATACTCCATCTTTTTCTGTCCTCAGCAGCCCTGATGGCTTCGCTCAGTGTCAAACCAGTCCATTCTCGAAAGTTGTCCTCCCACCTTTTTTTGGTCTACCTCTTCTTCTACCTCTTTGCACTGTGCCTTGCAGAATGGTCTTTGCAAGGCCTGATGATCTGGTGACGTGGCCATACCATCGGAGTTTCCGTTTCTTCACCACTGTGAGCAGGTCATCGTGTTGTCCAATGGCTTGTGTGATGGTCTGTCGGACTTCGTCGTTGGTGATGTGTTGGGTATAGGAAATGCCCAGAAGTCTTCTGTAGCACCTCATCTCCATGCTTCGTATTCTTCGTTGAAGATCTGGTGTGAGGGTCCATGCTTCGCAAGCATATAGGAAGATGGAGATGACAAGGGAGCGCAGCAGTCTTACTTTGGAATGTAGACTGATGGTCCTGTCTTTCCAAATGTGCTTTAACCTTGTCAGGGCAGCAGTTGTTTGTGCAATCCTGGAGATGACTTCCTGTCGGGACCCATTGTCTGATACAATGGCTCCTAAATATTTGAAGCTATGCACTGTGTTGAGGGATAGGCCTTGGACTTTGATGTCCGTGTTGATGCCATTGGTGCTGTTGGTCATCATTTTGGTCTTCTCTGCACTTATTTCCACTCCATAAGCTCTGGAGGTGGTGTCAAGCCTCTGTACCAGCTGTTCAAGTTCTTGTTCCTCTCCAGCCAATCCATCAATGTCATCCGCAAAACGAAGATTGGAGATTGCTCTACCCCCTATGCTGACTGTGCCTTCATGATCTGCAAGAGCATCTGACATGATGCGCTCTAGGAAGATGTTGAAGATTGTTGGAGAGAGTAAGCATCCTTGACGCACACCAATTGTATTTGTTGTTCTGAACCAGTTCCCGATGGCGCTGTTGTAGAGGACTGCACTGGTAGCCTTGTCATACAGGCTTTTGATGACTGCAATAGTTTTAGGGCTGATGTTGTACACTTTCATTGTTGCCCATAGAGCTGCATGCCAGACTCGGTCAAACGCCTTCTTGAAGTCTATGAACACATGATATAGATGTTGTTGGTGCTGTAGGTATTTCTCACAGATTATTCTGAGGTTGAAAATCTGTTCAGTGGTACTTCGCCCTGCCCTGAATCCTGCTTGTTCTTCAGCTATGATTTGTTCAGCTTGGGGTTTCAACCTGTTGAGTATTATTTTTAGGAGGACCTTGCTGGGATGGCTGATGGTGCGGTAATTTTCACACTCCTGAAGATTACCTTTTTTGGGAAGAGTGATGACAAGCGACTGGGTCCATGGTATAGGCCACTCCCCACTCTGCCAGATCTTGTTACAGATAATGCTGACCCAACATTTAACGCAATCTGTCTGAGGCGCCTACTTGCAGCCTTTAAGTGCATTTTCTGACGCTTAGACAACTGAGCACCCGGGTCAAGGGGAGAAGGGACCTAGTGCTTGTTGGGGGTATTTGTGCAGCCAGCACTTACCTGTCTAGTAGGACATGAGCGTCTGGATCTTTAAATGATCTTTGAGCTGGTAAAGTACTGTATGAGAACAATTGAACAAAAAATGAACATTATTATTGTTATATTGAGTGAATTGTGTCTGCTTACCGTAGGTACCCTGGTACCAGAGCTGAGACGGCCACATTATTTCCTAAAGAAGTCTGGGCAATCATTACAATAAATCATTGTAGTGATTCAGCAAGCTAAATAGCAATGCTAAGCAGGAAATTGATGCTAAGCAGGAAATTGTTGTCAAGTTGGTTGTGACTAAAATAGAAGAGAAAGAAGATTTGGGGAATTTTTTTTTAAAATCTTCTTCGTTAGACCCATCACCTACCTTTTTTCTTGAAAACTCTCCCAAAACTCCTCATTTGTGTATGGGGTTTATTGGCGCAGCTTGGGTATTTTTTATTTTATTTTATGATTTTATTTTATATATTTTTCTTTAAGTTTTATTATGGACTTTCGAGTTTTATTTGTCATCTGTTACCTATATTTTGCCACGTGTCCAAGCACAATAAAATAAAATCTGAAATCCAAACATCTGAATTTTTATCTTACCCACATGGTGGCAAGTATTGTCCAAAATAATAACACTACTACTACTACTACTACTACTACTACTACTACTACTACTACTACTACTACTACTACTACTACTACTACTACTACTAAGGGTATTTAAATAGCACTTTTTCCTAATGACATCAGTTCAAAGTGCATAAATTGATAAAATTATATAATTAATAATAATAATAATGGATGCTGTAATTGTACCTTATTCCTAAATCAGACTTAACGCGCGGTGATCTGTAACCAACACATGTGCTCACATATTACAGACACTTCTACATACACAACACATTTTATATCACTCAAAGTCTAATAAGTGGCGTAAAGGCAGGGAGATTGCTATTAGTAGATGAATAGAAATATGGTAATTTAGATTGACTACACCTAACACCATTATTGAATGGAGGGAGGAAACTCAAGTACCTGGAGAAAATCCTCAGTGACCTAAAAAGTCTTTTACACATAAGTTTGTCCCTTGCAGGGTTCAATCCTGCGACCTTTAGCAAACGAAACTAGCGCCCTACCAACTGCACTTTATAAAAGGCAAAACATATCCCAAATTTACTGTTTAACGAAGGTTTCTGCAGAATCCAACATAGTACGAAACCAAACATTGGGAAATGGTAAAAGTATGAGGATGAGGAGATGGATATTGTCTTCTCACACTGGCCCTGAGAAAGGAGGTTTTTAATGGCTCCCTATAACAAAATAGTTACAAGGAAATCTTTACCTCCATTTATTTTTCTATATTGAAAACGAAAAGTTGAAAATGTATTGTTTCAGCAGTGAGACTAGCATCAATGCAGGAAAGAAGCATCCGGACCCTGAAAAAAAGAAGAGGTCTCTTTATGTGTCCCTACTGTTACTGTTACTGAACAGTTACTGGGAAACCTCTGTTCCTTGGTTCTTTCCAGAATTGTTCAAAACTTGTTAATTTAAGCACAAATGTTTGTGTTTCAGCAGAGAAACCAGCAATGCAGGATGATGACTGCTGCCTTGACGACCACACGCATGATCTAGAAACAGGCTTGGGGTTGTCAGCAGAGCCGCGGACTGTAGTTACCATCCAGAATGCGTCACTGTATTTGGACTGTGGGATCGTAGGAGACCCAAATTTTGGTGATCTCACCTACTTGTGGAAGAAGGATGGAAAAGCAATTCGTTCCAGGTAATTTTTTCATTTTTTTGTGGTTTTATTTTTATTTGTTTATTTATTTATTTGAACTCTTTTGTGTGAATTGAGCAGCGGGTCAATTTCAAATAAATTCGTATTACTCACAAGATAAGGATGTTTTTAGGAATGGAAAATGTTGCTAGTCTGTTTGCTATATGTCTTCAAGGTACAAGATGATTTATTGTCTCCAGTTTTTGTATGCAGGCAACACAACATAAATAGGAAATATGACAAGGACTACATCATAGACAAGGAATAAAATGTCAGCTATAATATCACCGTTCATTCACATAAACATTCTCTGACGCCCCAGCAACCAAACATATGAATACGCATCTTTGATTGCCGATTCCCCCAGCTCTGCATGAAATCTCCTACTCCTTTCCCACACCCCTTGGGGGTGCCGGGGGTTTCTGTATAAATAGTATCCCCACTTTCTGAAAATGTAGGGTCTTTCTCATTTGTTCTTTCTCATTCCTACTCTGTTCTATCAATCTACTACACTATCTTCTTCTTTTGCTAGACCAGTCACCTACCTTTTTTCTTGAAAACTCTTTTGGTACAAAACTCATTTGTGTACGAGGTCTGTTGTATCAGTTTGGGAATATTGGGCGCTTTTTGCCAAATGGTCACTGGGGCTTCCTATGATATTATTTTTTAGCAATGTAAGCATTTTATATGTATGTGTTTTGTTGATATTTTATATTTTGTTTTTGTAAACGGGGGTTCGATTAATTAGAGTATAGTCTCAGCGTCCCCTGCGTGGGATGCCTTTATTGTAAAGTGACTGGCTGGTGGAGTGCTTTTAGTGTTAGCACTGGGTTTGTTTCAGCAGATCTTTTATGCGGATCAGGGGTGAGTCCTGTTTCAACCAAGTTGTGGTCTTGATTTTGTGGTCCTGATTCGGCTCTTTGCAGTCCACTGGACCCTGTAAGCAATGAATAACTAACTAACTCCTTTCCCAGTTTTCGCTCTCCCACTCTCCCCTGCACCTCTCTGGGCATGCTGCTAGCATAGACGATGCTGTATGCCTTACAAATGGCATCATCAGCATACTGCGAAGAAAACATTTCGAGTTGATTTTTCTTCATAGTTAAGTAATGTTTTGTCAGCTTGTCACCAAATTGTGCACTGTCTCTCATCATTTGCAAACGCACCTCAAGGAGGGGCCGGGTAGCTCAGTTGGTAAGAGCGTCTTGCTAGTAACCGAAAGGTCGCTGGTTCAAATCCCGGATTGGTCAACGTGTGATCATATTATTTTCCCCTTTACCAACAACTGGCCCGCTGGTGTCAGTATAAATCGGTCCAGTAGTCACCTATATGCGAAAGTGTCGTGTGACTATAATCTACAAACAACAACAACAACAGCACCTCAAGTTCACTTTGTTGTGAAAGTTTTTATAGGATTTAGTTTTAGGATTATGATTAGAGAATTGTGGCGGACTACAGGCTTTTCCTGAGTCACTAGACTGGTTGGCGAGTTCATTATTAACATAATTTCTAATGCTGATTACAGTGTAAAACTTGAAAACTCTAACCAGTCAGGCAGAACTATTTATGTAACATTAACAATTTTAAATAAACAAAAAATTAATCCTAGTGTGCAGTTTTGCGAAAGCTTTTAGGTCCTTGACTGCTTGAGGAACTGTGTTGAAAATTATTTCTGAGAAAATTACTGTGTACCATTGAGGTATATTTATTGTCAATATTAAATGGAAAGAAGTATAAAATAGTGTAATATTGTCAAGTTTGAAGGGAAACTTTTCATTTGGGGCACTGAATAATCAGTTCTTGTTTATAATAATGTGTTGAAATAATCTCACAGATTAAAGTCTATACCCTAGAGAGCACTCTGTGGTCACACAGATCATATCGCAAGTGATAAGTATTCGCTGTGTATGTCAACACAGTCTGATCCTTAATGGCGATGAAGATGATGATGATGATGATGATGATGATGATGATGATGATGATGATTGATGATTGATGATTGATGATTGATGATGATGATGATGATGATGATGATGATGATGATGATGAAAAGGTTAAATACGGTTCAGAATGCACATCATACACAGCCACTCGCAAATCTGATGCACATGTAAGCAAGTGGGAGGAAAAAAATCCTTCGCAGTTTGTTATGGAGAATCAGCTCAGCACCCAAGGCCCTGAACTTCTCTGCCTGTAGACTTGTCAATGTTTTTGGTATCCAAGGCCTAACACAGTGACTGCTTGCATATAACTGCATTGCTTAAAAACAGAAGCACTGTGGTTCCATGGACACAACTAGCTGAAGAAGAACTTTTGTTAGTGACACATCACTTGCACAGTACAGATATACAGTTGCCGGTCTAGCATATGTAGGTCTGTGATGTTGCCTTTAGAACTTAAAACAATTTGTTTGCATTACCTTTTATTTTTTTTTTAATTCTTCCCACTCTGACATTACGAATTTAATCTGGTTGATCATGTGGTGTTTTCAGCTTATTGATTTTATCCTTGAGATTATTTTTGAGCAAGGTTTTCACAGTTTGAGACAAAATCTTGAACACATAAAGACTTTGTTTTCACACTTGCACCCTAGATCTCTCTGTTTCTGTCTGTCTGTCTGTCTGTCTGTCTTTCTCTCCTATCTCTCTCTCCCTCCACCCCCCGTTCCCTCCTCCCGCCCCCTCCCTCTCCTACTTTACATTATAGTTCTGTATGTTCAGATGGGTTTTTTTAGTTTCTAGTTTTTATCTCTAGGGTCATTTGAATACTTCTTCACACCTTCACACTTCGAAAGTGTATGACTTTTATTTGCATGGTTATCCTGTCTGTCTTATCCTATCCTATCCTATTCCAAAACTCGAGGATCGTTTAACCAGCGTACTCCATCTTTCTCTGTCCTTAGCATCCCTCATGGCTTTGCTCAGTGTCAAACCAGTACAGTCTCGAATGTTGTCCTCCCACCTCTTTTTCTGTCTCCCTCTTCTTCTGCCTCCTTGCACCATGCCTTGCAGGATGGTCTTTGCAAGGCCTGATGATCTGGTGACGTGGTCATACCATCGGAGTTTCCGTTTCTTCACTACTGTGAGCATGTCATCGTGTTGTCCGATGGCTTGTGTGATGGTCTGTCGGACTTCTTCGTTGGTGATGTGCTGGGTATAGGGAATGCTCAGAAGTCTTCTGTAGCACCTCATCTCCATGCTTTGTATTCGTCGTTGTAGATGTGTCCATGTTTCGCAAGCGTATAGGAAGACGGAGATGACAAGGGAGCACAGCAGCCTTACCTTAAAGTGTAGACTAATGGTCTTGTCTTTCCAAATGGGCTTCAACCTTCCCAGGGCAGCAGTTGTTTGTGACTTCCTGTCGGGACCCATTGTATGATACAAAGGCTCCTAAATATTTGAAGCTATGCACATAGATCTTTTTTATTGTGTTTTGTGATTTAGGATTATAGATTTTAATCACTGATATTGTTTTCAACAGTTCTTCACATCTTCACCTTGAACACTTGTGGAAATTTTATTTGCACACTTGGTGTCGTGAGTTTTCCCACCTCATACAGTTTACATGTTTGATTCTGTCGTGTTCACGGGGTATAGACTTAATCACCATTGGCATGGTAATTTCAACAGTTCATTTTGAATGTTTACCACATACTTTTTCATGCTTGCTGTCTTGAATTCCCCCCCCCAACCCCATGTTCCGTGCGATCACACAATGTAACCAGGTTTTATGTAGATTTATCTCTTGAGATTATTTCTTAACAATTTGAGACCAACCCTTCGGCTAAAAGACTTGTTGGAACGCTCGTGCTCTCTTGAATATTTCCCCTCATTGCACGCCCCCTTAATGCTTAAAATTCCCACTGTTTTTGTCATTCTTGTTTGTTCTTTCTTGTTCCTAATCTGTTCTATCAATCTACTATCTTCTTCGCTAGACCAGTCACCTAGCTTTTTTCTTGAAAACTCTCCCAAAACTCCTCATTTGTTTATGAGGTCTGTTGGGTCAGCTTGTTGATATTGAACGCTTTTTGCCAAATGGTCACTAGAGCTTTCTATGGTATTATTATTTAGCAATATAGGCATTTTATATGCATATGTTTTGTTAATATTTTATAATGATGTTTATATTCTATTTTGTTTTTGTAAATGGGGGTTCGATAATTTAGAGTAAAGCCTCAGCGTTCTATGCATGGGATACCTTTATTGTAAATGGACCGGCTGCTGGAGTGCCTTTAGTGTTACCATTAGGGTTGTTTCAGCATATCTTTTATACGGATCAGAGATGAGCCCTTTTTTAACCAAGCTGTGGTCCTGATTCAGCCCTTTGCAGTCCGCTGGACACCCTATAAACAATGACTAACTAAAGCACGCTTATAAAGGCTCTCTAGGCACATATGTAAGACAAGGAAGAAAGAAGCGTGGAATAGGCCATGAGGTCTAAAATTAAGCCTTTATTTATTTAATTAAACTACTAAACTAAACTAGCCAACTTTGAGCCTCTGTGTGAACAGAACTGGTAATTTATTGCCATTTCAACCAGTAGGTTATACGACGCAATCAAATAGATTAATAATCACAGTAGCTTGTTGGACACTATCTAGCACATAGTAACTAAGTACATATCGGACATTATACATTATTCGCATCTTGGCGTTGGACACGTAAAAATTGTCACATTGAAATTGGACAATATTCACGATTTTGTACGCAAGTGCTACATTGTCCAGTTGTGACAATTTTTCATATTCCACGTCTAAGATGCGAATAACACTACGTATCAATTTCTTCAATTGGAAAAAAGGAGGAATCGACATTAGACTAGAGGAGAAAGAGGTGTTTGGATGACCGCTGTACACATTGCTTTCAAATAATGTTATCCAACTGTGCAACCACAAATAGTCCAATAATCAGAAGCTTTTGTTCACATTTATCTGCTTCGTTCAAAATGTAGGCCTAGTGTTCAGTCAACTCTAGCTTAGGCATCCACTGAAAAACAATGCCAGTATCATTTGCTGATTCAGTGGGTCCATTGACTCTTTGGACTCTTCCTTTCCTTAAGATAAGTGTTGCTGTAGCAGTTGTGAATGACTTATGGTTTGGAAATCAAACCTTGCTGTTTTAGCGCGTCTTGCAAAATACAAAAAGACTGTTTATTTTTTCAGTCATTTGCAGAAAGGGCCTAGGAGACTGCGATTCATAAATGGGTTAAAGTAGGTTCTGTAATTCTTACGACGTTCACAGCTTGCAAGAAACATCGTCATCTTTGATTGGTCAATTACCATGCGATATCACTTTTCATCACACACTATTTGGTCAATGAAATTATAAGACACTTGTACAAATCGATACATAGTTTCTTGTTTGGAAACATTGGTATACAAATCTACACAGTTTCTCAATGTCTTCTTTATTAGAATTGAATGTGTGTGTTGTGTGTGCGTATGTGTGTGGTATGGTGTGGTGTATGTGTATTTGTATATGCTTTTGTGTTGTGTGTGCATATGTTGTTGTATTTGTGTGTGTGCACATGTGTGTATAAGTGTTTAACCCTTGCGCTGGTAAATAAAAGTGGATTTTAATTTTAAAAAAAAAAAAAAAAAAAAAAAAAAACCTGTGTTCAGTAATATAACAAAGACAATGTCAGATTTTAATAAAAGACAGATTTTCTGTCACCTTGGCTGAAATTTCATGAATAACAGAATTTCTGTCACCCTGGCTTAGATTAAATTTTGAGAACAAAATACACAATACACAATACATAATAATCATAATCATAATCATAATCATAATCATAATAATAATCATAATAATAATAATAAGATTAAGAATAATAATAATAATATTAAGAATAATAATAATGTAGGTTTATTTATTTTATGTCACCTTTCCCACAATTTGATTGAGCTCAAAGTGCTATAAGGATTGCACTAAGTGACTCCATTGGGCAACGATGTGTGTTGTGTCAACTGTGTGTTATGTTGGCAAGCAGTAACATGTGCAGCTGCCAGTATAAGGGTTCACCTTACAGATCCCTGTTTGATCATGTAGTGATTTAAAGGTCTAGATTTTATCTTAGATTTTTACACAGGTTTCACCATGTACACAGAGATGTAAAATGAATGGATGCGACCTTAACCTTCTTACTTGATGAAGCAGCTAGCCACCTTTGTCACATTCATAGGGCATATTGTTGAATCCTATTGTTTGAAATCGGTTTCCTAGGAATCCTTTCTTGGTGTACCAAGTACTGCTAAGAAGCGCAGTGAGGGCTGCAATTTTATCTTTGTGTTGACAGAGTAACCACACTATCTTGAAGAAAAAGATGAAAGAAGCTTGATGCACAATTTAAAATAAGAGAGAGGGGAACTCCTCTATTTTATGTCAAAGACCCATTAGAAATCGCACAGCAGTGGTAAAGAGGTTTACAAACGGTGGCTTATCACTGCACAAGGTACAATTTAGAGACCTGTATTCAGGACATTTAAATACCAAAGACATACAGGTAGGAACACATGCACAAAACACAGACCTACACAGACTTGTATGAATAAACAGTGAATGAATGAAGGACTCGATCAGTCACATGCCTACACGCATCCATACACTCATGGATGCACTAATGTACTCACTCACCCTCTTTTTCTGTCTTTCTCTCTCTCTCTCTCTCTCTCTCTCTCTCTCTCTCTCTCTCTCTCTCTCTCTCTAAAATACAAACACTCACACTCACTCACTCATCTTCTCTTAACACCCACACAGTGTACAGTGGGGCCCAACTTGAGTGTGACTAGCCCAAGCAACAGAATTTGTTTACAATGAGAAAAAGAAATACATTTGCTTTGCATTCATTTGTGCCTTATTTGAATGTGAAATATTCCACTCACCCTACCCCCAACACAAAGGTACACAGCCTCGCACATTCACACACAATTAACAAACAATTCACATTACACACTCACTCACTCACACTCGCACCAACTTGTTTTCACGGCATTATTATGACTTTCCTGAAACACCACCTACGTTGTGTTGACAATGGGTCATATTTCATCCCTTTTTTAAAGTACTTTTAAGTGTTCTAACGCTAACCCAAACCCTGAGCCTTATCCTAACCCTTACCCTAACTTTAACGGATCATTGCTTTGACCTCAAAACAACGAGGGCTGTCAAAACAAGTTATGTAGATGTTCACTAGTTTGTCCAAACAACTCTGTGTAAAGAAGTCCACGCGCGCACACACACATACACACACACACACACACACACACACGCTCTCTCTCTCCCTCTCTCTCCCTCCATCTCTCTCCCTCTCCTTCTCCCTCTCTCCAATGAGATTATACGCTGAGATCTAGCCTGTATGACTTTAAAAGATTCGGACACTGCAGCACCTTTGCTGAGAAGGCAACCCCGAATTTACCCCACATGGGTGAGAATTATTATTTAATAAATCCACAGACTGACAACAACAGAACGCACACACACACACACACACCCACACCACACACACACCCCCACACACACGTACCCACTCTGCACTCCCATATGCACTATAAACACATGCATGGTATACGCTGTGCCTTATCAAATAATACCACAACTGGCTGTGTGTGGCATAGTTGGTGTTGGATAAGGCAAACTATACATGCAGAGGTAACTGAACGGTCCCATTGGATCATGACAACAAATGCAGTGGCAAAGAATGTTGGGGTTGAACCAATTGTGTGAGCTGAAAAGTAGTTCAGCGAGGTCACTGTATTCTTGCTGTTGGGAGGGGGGGGGGTGGGGGTCATGCACAGACACTGAAAGCAATGAAGGGTAGAAAATTGTTTCTCATCATTCCCTTATTATTTTGCTACTCAGAGGGTAACATAATCAACAAAGGATTATTACCTTGCTGTTATCATTAAAGCTGTACCTCTGTGATCGAGACAACTCCTTTTTTTTTTTTTTTTTTTTTTTAGATGCACACAAACTGTCTCCCGAATGAGAGAGGTGCAAACTTGAGAGAGAGAGAGAGAGAGAGAGAGAGAGAGGGAGAGAGAGTGAGAGTGAGTAAGTTAGTCATTTAGTCAGTTAGTTAGTTAACTTAGGAGTAATCTGTACCCACAATTAACCTGCACTAGTTGTGAGTACTCCATTAGTATAATATATGCATACAAACACACACCCTCTCTTATTTGATACGTGTACACATTATCTGTCTCTCTGTCTCTGTCTCTCTGTCTCTCTGTCTCTCTCTCTCTCTCTCTCTCTCTCTGTCTCTCTGTCTCTCTGTCTCTCTCTCTCTCTCTCTCTCTCTCTCTCTCTCTCTCTCTCTCTCTCTCTCTCTCTCTCAGATGCTGTTGCTTACGTGCCCCAAGGGCAAGATGTAAAAAAAACACACCCAGTGCTTACTCTTGTACCCTTGTCATACAATCTTACATCTTTGAAACAAGCACTTACATGCACACACACACACCAAAGTGCACACCCTGATTCTCTCTTTTGGCCTTCTTCCACCACAACCACCACTATCAACCCCTGCACCCCCGCTCTCCACTTGCACATATTGTTTATACACCCATTAACTTTATAAGAGTGAATGCATGAATAAAAGTTTATATTAATGAAACCCCTCAAATGCACACACACTGTCAGGGTTACACAAATAATGATCACAGAGGTTGCTTTAGGTGCCTGAGCATCCACATTGACACACAACCTTGCATTGAGCACACAGCAAAGCAACAGTGGGAGTTGGGAGCATTCTTCCAATAGTGTTTGTGCTTTATCGGAGTGGGAGTGATCTCATAGCATGCTTTTTATATTCCTGGAGATAAGGCTAACTGTACCTGCAGTGGTATACAATGTGTCCATTTCATCAATGGTTTCAGCACACTTTCACACGCACGCACCCACACACACACTTCTACACACACCCCTACACACACCTGCACCCACAACTCCACACACAACTCTCCAGGAAACATTACATCCCCATTCACGTTGATGTGACAATGTAGGTGTTACACTCGTTGTTGTTTTTATCAGTTGATTCAGCCCCGATGCTTGAAACCTGATAAGTGTAACTCAGATTTGTTTACCCACGCAGCCTGCTCACTCAGCAACAAGGCAGAAGTCGGTGTATGTAGTTTTTCAACTTTATTCAGCGAACATCAACAACTGCATACAATCACTTTTTTTCATGTTCAACTTTTTTCTTTCAACACTCCAACTTTCAACTCTCTCTTTTTGTAACAGTGTCGCACATATATAGTCTCTATATACTGCAGAAAAATTTCGAACACTCCAGTGTGACGCACCACAACCAATCAAAATTAACTTCGTCATCACTGTCTTACGTCATACAACATTCTTCATCATAAAAGAACTTCTCAGCTGTCACTACATTTATCGCGAAACTTCGATTGATAGTAAACAACCAACTCTAGAAAATTCTCAAATAATGTCGGACCAACTAAAATTACCAACGTTATACAAAGCTTCTTCTAACAACAACACAAAATCAAATCAAAAGTAAATACACTCTATTATTGCATGCTTTGCAAAATAAAACGATCAGATCTATCGCGTGCGTCACAAACGTAACAGTAGGTATATAGCGATTAGAGATGCAGATCTTAATTTGTCCTCGAACATTACCAGGAATATTGTGAGCAGGCCCGTTTGACATGAACATACGATAAAAAAACTCATTGGCACAAATTGCATAGGTAAACAAAGAAAGAAATAGCTATATGTGGTGCATGTAAGGTTATTTGTTTGTACATGCAGTGTGAGAGAGTGAGGAATGGGGTGCTACACGGAGGGAGGAGGAATTTATTTATTTATTTGATTGTTCATATTTGCAGCTCAAGAGCTGCTCAAGGCTACAGGATCTAACTCCAGCTGCCTGAGATGATCACCTGCTGCCTTGGGCGCATGGAATAGGTCACAGTGTGACTACATATTCAATGACAAATGTATAGGCTGATGAGGTCACACTGTTTGTGAAGGGAGGGTGGGGGGAGGGTGTGTGGGAAGGGTTAGGGAAAAAGGGGATACCTCTGTGTGCTTGAGTGTGTGTCTGTGTGCTTGAGTGTGTGTGGGTGTGCTTGAGTGTGTGTCTGTGTGCTTGAGTGTGTGTCTGTGTGCTTGAGTGTGTGTCTGTGTGCTTGAGTGTGTGCCTGTGTGCTTGAGTGTGTGCCTGTGTGCTTGAGTGTGTGTCTGTGTGCTTGAGTGTGTGTCTGTGTGCTTGAGTGTGTGTCTGTGTGCTTGAGTGTGTGTCTGTGTGCTTGAGTGTGTGCCTGTGTGCTTGAGTGTGTGCCTGTGTGCTTGAGTGTGTGTCTGTGTGCTTGAGTGTGTGTCTGTGTGCTTGAGTGTGTGTCTGTGTGCTTGAGTGTGTGCCTGTACATGTAATTATCAAGCAGCTATTACGTCGTCTTCCAGACACAATTTCATGCTAATTTGCACAATCCCTAACTGTCCAGGATTTTAGGAACCTTTTTTATCTGGGTGGTGGAGGGGTAGGAGGGAGAGATTATTGTGCGTGTTTGGGGGATTATGAAGCCGTTGGCAAGAAATTTTAATCATGATTTCATAGAATCAGTATTGTTTGTTGGAACCCAGACATTGGAAACGACACTAATCCGTCCCTGTAATTATGTTTGGTAGTGTTATTGCAGTGGGTGTGGTTATATAGCAGCAAAGGCACATGTTTGAACGCCTCATACTAATATCTTCTGTGTTATTTAATTATACCCAGTGCTATCAATGGCTTGTTAGTTTTCTTTCATTTGAATAATTATAATTAAAAAAAATTTTAAATAATAATAATACTGGATGTTGTATACACACTTTTTCCCCAAATCACCAATTAGGCTCAAAGCAAGGCGATCTGTCCTGGATGCTGTATAAACACTCCCCCCTCCCTCTCTTTCTCCCCCTCCAAATCACCAATCAGGCTCGAAGAGCGGTGATCTACTTAACAGATTCACTCGCATGCAACACACATTCTTACATGCACGACAAACATGTCTATCTGTCAGAATGTGGTGTAAAAGCAGGGAAATCGCTACTAGGAGACAGACTGGAAGTAGAATGTTATTTTAAAAGGTTGGACTGAGTGCATCCAATATCATTATTGAAAGGGGGGGGGGAGGCTGGAGGACATCCAGAGTACCTGGAGAAAACCCTCGGTGACCTGAAAACATCTTGTGCCCAAGTCATATCAGTTTTATAGATTTATAATAAATAATGAGGTGGCACTTTCTTTGTGGTTTTCAGATCACGGAAATCCAGACGCTTCACATTTCCAAATGGCACGTTTCACATCACTGAAATCCGGCACAGGGAAGCCATGGGGAAGTCGGACCAAGGATTGTACGAATGTTTTGCCACAAACAGCATCGGCACGGTTTTGGCGCAGAGAATTGACGTTGTCATCACCCGTGAGTTTCCAGTGTTTAGTGTTTGCATTTGAAATTTTGTCTTTTATGATTGGAGATTAGTAGTACTGGCATTGTTATCAAGACTGCTAAGATGACCAACAGTTTGACCATCACTGTCAGAATAGTTTACTTACTGCATGGTCACCCCCGTTGGGGTGCCGGGGGTTTCAGTATCAATAGTATCCCCACTTTCTGAAAATTTAGTGCTTTAAATTCCCACTGTCGCTGTCTTTCTCATTTGCTCTTTCTCAGTCCTGCTCTGTTCTATCAATCTGCTATACTATCTTCTTCTTCGCTAGACCAGTCACCTACCTTTTTTCTTGAAAACTCTTCCGGGACAAGACTCCTTGTTTGTGTATGAGGTCTGTTGGATCAGCTTGGGAATATTGGACGCTTTCTGCCAGGTGGTCACTAGGGCTTCCTATGATGTTATTATTTAGCAATGTAGGCATTTTATATGTATATGTTTTGTTGATAATTTATAATGATGTTTGTATTCTATTTTGTTTTTGTAAACGGGGGTTCGATAAATTAGAGTGCAGCCTCAGCGTCCCCTGCGTGAGATGTCTTTATTATAAAGTGACTGACTAGTGGAGGGCATTCAGTTTTCCCACTAGGGTTGTTTCAGCAGATCTTTTATGCGGATTGGGGGTTGTCCGGTCCTGATTTGGCTCGGAAGAGTCCGCTGGACCTGAAGCAACAATTATGTAATGTAATGTAATGTACTGCATGGTCAAGCTGGACTGCTTGAATGGTGGATGAATCCCACACGTACATTGTTTTGATTTGTAATGGAAAGTTATTGTGTTAGGTTATCTGTTAGGTAGTGATAGAACATAATTATTAGTGTGTTGGGTTATTTTATTCTTATTACTTTGTCATCATTTTTTCTCTCGCTCTCTTTTTGTCATACACACCACAAATCATCAAAATTAAACAACAAATAAATAAATGAAGATCACACACATATACACACAAATGCATACATGCATGCAAGCGCATGCATGCAGATAGGATCTTTAGTTCTCACAATCGAAAGAACACATATTATGGATAGACGGTAAAGAACAGATGAGTCTTAAGGAAGACAAAAAGTTTGTGTAAATCACAAGTAATAAGGGAGTCTTTAAGGGAGGTGGGGACGTTGAAATCAAAGTGGATAGAATTTCCTGAAATTAGGTTTATTTGAAAGCAAACAGCCTGAGAATACATAAAATGACCCCCAAAAATTATATAATGCCGTGCTACTTTTTAAATTATAGCCTCATTTCTGAATTGAAGGGTGGCAAACTTGAGAGAAAAGTAGTATAATAGTAAACAGCTGCACAGATGGAAAGAAAATGAAGATTTGAGCATGACAACCACCAGCAAGGTAGAAATGTGCATTTTAAGTACATTTCGAACATTTTGTGATTGAAAATTAAATTTCAGTGTGACAAAAACACTTTTTAAGACCCCCCCCCCCCCCCCCCCAAAAAAAAAAAAAAAAAAATTTTTTACTCCCATCATAGACTAAAATTACAATAAATCATAAAATAGTAGATAGAATTGCCTGAAACTTTGCAGGCACAATCATTATTATCATGTTATTCACACAAAAGATGAACATAGGTGGCTGAGCTAAATTTGAGTCTATAGAGGTTACGATTAATACTTTCATTAAACCAAACTAGCAGTTTTTGGCCAAACCTCAGTTCACATGGAAAGGTAATCAGAATATTTTGAAACTTTGCAGACATTATTTTCATTATTATCTCATTACACTCCTGCTTTGAAGGTTAGAGTGCATAGGTTGCATTATGTCTGTCTACTAAATTGTTTATCTCAATGTGTCTGTCTGTGTGCTTAACTGTTTGTTGGTCTCTGGTGTTAACGGTCCAATTGAGTTGAAACTTGGTACACACGTTTTCGTTTTATTCAATGCTAGGTAGATTCTAACTGAAAAAGACATTCCTGTTTTCCCCTCAAGAGACGTGGCAACAATGCAGCGCCACAAAGTCAGACATCAGTGGTGTTTATTGTCCGATGGAAACAAATTTTGGGAAATTGATTTTATAGGGTACCAGCTTAGTGACTGCCAAAAATGGGAGTGACAGACTCAAAACACGTCAGACTGTATCAACCTCATGCTGAGATCTCAAGAAAACAAAATAAAAATAAAAATAAAAATGCAAGTAAAAAATTAAACATAGTATAATGTAATATTTGTTTAAAATATTTACAACATGTAGGATACGATTATATATGGACAAACAAATACACACCCACACTATTAATTTATGTAGTAAATTATGTAATAAAATGTAAAACAAATTCTCACAGAAGAGGCTGTTTCCATCTAATCACAAATACAGCCAGAATACGAAGCTGACAACTGTCAGAGGATGAACTGAGAGTTCTTGATGGTGTGTAGACATGGACCCAATATAAAGCTATGAAGGACTGACCAGATGGACAGCATTGAAGCACAGGCTTAATAGACAATAACAGAAAAGTAAGGTTGGGTCAACGCTGAATGGAAAACTGCTACGCTATGAACAATTAACTGTAGAAATGTTGTTGTTTGACTAAATATTGATAGCACAGTGCATTGTTTGTAGCAAGTTGTCATGGGTGTGAGAGAAAATGTGTAGAACATATTCTCAGCATTGGACACAAATCATTTTGATTTTGCAAATGCCAGAAATGGCGTGATTTACCACCTCCCTTTCCCTGGTCCATGTTCCCAATCCGAACTGAAGATGAGAGTATCAAATCTCCAAAATATTTCATAAGAATGTGGTGTTGTGCATTTTATTTATTTGTTATTTATTTTATTATTTCAGGGGTGGGAATTGTCTGCCATTTGGCGGATTTCCGCCATAAAAAAAATCCCATCCGCCAAAAACAATAATGCTTCCGCCAAAAAATTTTTAAAAAAAATATTTTTTTTACACTATTGCGGTGTTTAGACACAGCGCAACAGAAGTCTCACCGGAAGTGAGAGGTCGAGGTCGTTGTACTTAATCACCGCCATCATGTCTTTAAAGGCTATGATTGTACAGCGTGGTGAAACTTTTCAAGAAGGTTTTGGCGTCAAAAACAAATGGAGGTGGGATTGGTTGGAGTACGAAGTCAATGATGATCGGCTCAGCCTATTTATTCATGAAGAGCAAGTTGGAATGTCATTGCTTGCCATATTGATGTTGGAGCTATGTTTAGTTTTGACAACTGATATTCAGATGTTGAATATACAGCTGTGTACATGTTCAGCTACTATGTTCAAATTTTGTGTATGTGTACAGCTCTCTCTCTCTCTTTCTCTCTCTCTCTCTCTCTCTCTCTCACACACACACACACACATAATCACTGTACATGTGTACAGTTATATACATAAATCCTTTTTGAATTTATGTTATTTTCTTTATGCAACGTGTCTGTTAGTTGTACATTGTTTATCAGCACTACATCACAGCATTATATTCTTTGGTCATTCAAACAAAAAGCACAAGAAAAAAAGACAAAAAAGAATGTTTTTCATACTTCAAAACTACTTACATTTTGCAATCAGAATACGCCAGATTGCACAGATTTTGTTCTTGATTTTGAAAATTTTCCGGGGGGGGGGGGGGGGGGGGGGGGGGGGGCATGCCCCCGGACCCCCCTAGTTTCCTTTATTTTTCACTTCAGCAATTCCCCACCCCTGTATTTATATCTGTGTAATTTTGGGCACAACATTTTTACTGAACTCCATCACCTGCACCTTATTGGTTGATAGCACAGTCACAACACCTCCAAGAAAATGAACTTATTTCAAAATGCCTTATTTTATCAACCTCTGTGTTTGTTTTCTAGAAATACATTTGAATGACGCGCCGTCTTGTTATGTTTTATGCCTGTGTCATTTTTGTGTATATTACTTTTTCCCCCCAGGAATAGAGAAAGTCTTCCAACAAGAGCCACAGAACAGGATGCTAGTGTCGGAGGGAGAGAACGTGTTTCTGCCGTGCTACATCGAGGCCAGTCCGCAGGAATTGATGGTCATCTGGAACAAGGACAACAACTCTTTGAACAGCAAGTAAGCCAGCTTTGGTATGGCAACTACTGTTGGCTTGTACAGTCATTCCCAGGGTCCTTTTGGCAGGAAAAATCTCCCTTGTGATGCAGTTCCTCTTTTCTACCTGGTCTTTGTTATACGAGCGCACTTATCAGCTCATAGAGTTTCTGAAGGTGCTGCATGGGATCAAGATCTAAATGAAGGTGCCCAAGATGTTGACTTGCGCCATCAATAATGGTATTGGATGCAGTCGATCTATATTTAAAAAAATATATAAATTCATTTCCATTCTGTTTTCTGAGAGTCATTGATCTGCCTTTACACCCCATGTTTGAGTGATCAATGTGAGTTTGCTGTGTGTGGGTAACATGTGACCATGCATGTTGGATCTGATAGCTGCACTTTGATCCTGATTGGTTAATTGAAGGAAAAGGGCATATATAGCATCCCATTTTATTATTATGTTGTTGTTATTATTATTATTATGATTATTACTATTGTAATTATAGCTGTACATATTTTGTGTCTCACCACAACAGCTACGTGGTACTGGAGCATGGTTTGCTGATTCTGAATGCACAGACGTCAAATTCAGGCGTGTATGAATGCAAGGCTACCAACAGAAACTTTTACAATGTGCTCCGCGGCTATATACCGTGGAGAAGCAGCAAGCCTGCCTTTGTCAACATCACTGAAGGTGAGGCTTTCATCTTTTATTTTAATAATAATCGATAGTTAAGAATTATTACTGCTACCACTACTAACAACAGTACTTACAATTTTCAGTGAAATTGTGTCGTGTCGTTTGATTAAAGAAAACAAGTATAATATGCAATAGCAACACAAACGCACACACTCACCACACGGCACCACACCACATGCTCACAGCTTTAAAAAAAAAACCACCCACCCGTATGCACATAAGATCAGTGATAACTTGCAAGTGACATAGAATGTATAACAGACATGTAATAAAATGCAGGTTTTCATTTACAGATGAAAGAACTGTGAAATTTGCATAGGAAATTAATGAAGTTAACAAATAAATAAATTATAAATTAAACAGGGATATCTTAATCGCCTGCAGGGGTCACATTCACATCCACCCCCTTCAACCTCATCCCCCTCCCCTCCATTTTGTATTCTGTCTCACATATCTCCCCACTACCAACCCCACCTTTTGCCGCACTTTAAAAAATTGTTTTAGTAATATTTGTTTTTAGATGCCACGCTCCCCAGCTTGTCTTTCATCTTAAAGCCTGAAAACATTACTGAGGTGTTGGTTGGAGGAACAGTGGACATAACCTGTGTCGTCAACCAGTACAATGTTGGTCAAATCTCCTGGAGTCGAAAAGGTGAGTCATCATCCTTGGCAAAATCTTCAGAAAAATTCATAGATAATTGATCGTTAAGTGATTTGGTTGATTGATGATCGATGATGATGATGATGATGATGATGATGTTGGAAGAATGGTAGGTGTAACATTTGTGGTCAACCTATGTAATATTGGGCAGATCATATGGACTCGAACAGGTGTATAAGAATAATTAAATGCATTTAAATTCTAAGACTGTTATTTATTTTATTAATTGCAGTGAGACCTGACAGTGACACACAGGTGCCAGTGACAGACTCTGATGACATCACTGTGTTGCCTTGGGGACGACTACGCATCCACCGAGCTTCCAGGGAACATGTTGGAACATACACATGCACCCACAGTCGGCTCAGCAATTCTTTTGCGACCACGCTCTTGGTCATGGGTATGTGCTTCTTCTTATTTTCTTTGTTCATCATCATCATCTTCTTCTTCTTCTATTTGATATCAACTAATATTTGTAAAGTGTGATTCTAAACATTGTGCCCAAGCATTCTATTAAATTGCCTGTTATTATCAGTGCATGAATTAGCTCTTGCAGTTGTTCTTGTTCAGACTTTTCTGTTTCCTGGCATTGCTCTTCTATCCAAGTGAATATCCATCTTCTATTGAAGCGGCTGACAAGTGTTAAACAGCCCAAGGTTCCCACGATTCAAAGCAAGTCTGGCATATGCCTTACAGAAGAACAAGAAGTTTTGGATAGATGGACAGAGTACTGCTCTGACCTTTACAACCGCACACCAAATGGAGACCCATCAGTTCTAGCATGTCCCCAGAACAGAGAAGAGGAAGAAACCCTCCCAATTCTCCTAGAAGTTGTTGAGGCAGCAGTGCAATCATTAAAGAAGGGGAAATCAGCAGGAGTGGACAACATACCCGAGGAATTGCTGCAAGCCGGAGGAGAAGCGATGATCAGAGGTGCCAACCAGTACGGATTGACCGTATTTAATTCCGGCGAAGTGAATTAAATACGGAAATAGGCAGCTTTTATAAAAATACGGAGGAGAGGTTGCCGATCGTTAATCTTTACCAACGGTGCTTCTGTACCGGTTTCTGGTCTCATAATAGTTCTCCTGCACTCACTGAACGTCGTTGTGTTCAACAAGCTGATTTTCGTGGTGATTTTAGAGAAAAACAAGTGTGGTGTTCAACAAGCTGATTTTGATCGTGATTTTAGAGGACTGAAAATAGCCTGCTGTTTCAGAGGGAAGCCTGTCATTACTTTATAGTGTCATAGGCTGGGTTTTGCAAGAAAAAAAATACTGACAAGTGTTAAAAAATACTGACAAACGGGTCCGGAAATACTGACAAGAAGATTAGGTGGTTGGCACCTCTGGATGATTGACGCCTTTACCTTTATCTGTAACGAGATCTGGCAGAATGGGAAGTGGCCTACGCTATGGACCCAATCGCTTGCCATCACTCTTCCCAAAAAGGGTAACCTTCAGGAGTGTGAAATTACCGCACCATCAGCCTCATCAGCCATCCCAGCAAGGTCCTCCTGAAAATAATACTCAACAGGTTGAAACCCCAAGCTGAACAAATCATAGCTGAAGAACAAGCAGGATTCATGGCAGGGCGAAGTGCCACTGAACAGATTTTGAACCTCAGAATAATCTGCGAGAAATACCTACAGCACCAACATTTACATCATGTATTTGTAGACTTCAAGATAGGGTTTGACCGAGTGTGGCATGCAGCTCTGTGGGCAACCATGAGAGTGTACAACATCAGCCCTAACATTATTGAAGTCATCAAAAGCCTGTATAACAAGGCTACCAGTGCAGTCCTCCACAACAGCGCCATCGGGAACTAATTCAGGACAACAATCGGTGTGCGTCAGGGATGCCTACTCTCTCCAGCACTCTTCAACATCTTCCAAGAGCGCATCATGTCAGATGCCCTTGCAGATCACGAAGGCACAGTCAGCATAGGGGGTAGAGCAATCTCCAACCTCATTTTTGTGGATGACATTAATGGATTGGCTGGAGAGGAACAAGAACTTGAACAGCTTGTACATAGGCTTGACACCACCTCCAGAGCCTATGGAATAGAAATAAGTGCAAAGACCAAAATGATGACCAACAACACCAATGGCATCAACATGGACATCAAAGTCCATGGCCTGTCCCTCATCACAGTGCATAGCTTCAAATATTTGGTAACCATTATATCAGACAATGGGTCCTGACAGGAAGTTTTCGCCAGGATCGCACAAACAACTGCTGCCCTGACAAGGTTGAAGCCCATTTGGAAAGACAGGATCATCAGTCTACATTTCAAGGTAAGGCTGCTGCACTCCCTTGTCATCTCCTATACGCTTGCGAAACATGGACCCTCACAGAAGATCTACATTGAAGAATACAAAGCATGGAGGTGCTACAGAAGACTTCTGGGCATTTCCTATACCCAGTACATCCACCAACAACGAAGTCCAACAGACCATCACACGCTCACTGTGGTGAAGAAACGAAACTCCGATGGTATGGCCAGAGAATCAGACCTTGCAAAAACCATCCTGCAAGGCACAGTGCAAAGAGGCAGAAGAAGAGGGAGACAGAAAAAAAGGTGGGAGGACAACATTCGAGAATAGACTGTTTTGACACTGAACGAAGCCATGAGGGTTGCTGAGAACAGAGAAAGATGGAGTACGCTGGTTAAACGATCCATCTGTGGTGCCCCAACGACCTTTGAGTGATGGGATAGGATAGGATAGGAATTAGCTCTTAGTTACATGACATGGTGTGCATATCACTAGCATGCGCTGGCAGTTAGATATAGCCATAGATACACACATACTTACTCCCACACAATAGATGACGTAACGCAGCGCCTGTGCTACAGTTAACCATGCCAATAAGACATGCAGTACACTCAAGTGTTTCGAGGCTGTTAATTTCCATCAAACTTCAGCGACCACCAAAAAAAAATCTGCAAACTTGTTTTGTATGCACTTGTTAGAAAGCGAAAGGTTTTGACTCATTAATATGGATTAATAAACGGTTCTGTTATCATACTATTCAATGTGAAAGTTTAAAAACATGGTCTCAAGCTCCCTGTAAATTCTCAGAGGAGCTGTCAGCTCAGGCTAGCATGCGAAGCCAGGCGCAAATCTCGTACTAGACTCTGTTTAGTTATTTATGTATTCGTTCATTCATTCATTTTATAATATGACTGAAATGTGGTTGGATTTTCAGAGGAGCCGTCCGTGCAGGCTAGCACACCAAGCGAGGTGTACCCCCTGGTGCGGAGTCTGGTACTAGCCTGTGATGTTGCTGGTCAACCGTCGCCCACCGTTACTTGGCTGAAGAACGGTCAGCCCATCACTCCGTTGAGATACAGAATAGAGGTAACCACCATTTTAAAAACCAGTGTTTTGTTGTTGTTGTTGTTGTTTCACTCATCACCCTTAACTTGGCTTTAAAAAAAAAAAATGTCCACCCTGCGTTCCTGGGGTATTAGACAGTTCGCGTGACACAGCAATTGGGCACCTTGAGTGCGATCCTGCTTTCAGTCCATGCTTTGAGCAGCTCTTTGAGCTGGTAAGTGCGCTGAATAAAAATTAACGTCTTTAAAATGATCCTACGAATCTGTTTAGAACTGCCTTCATTAAGTTGGCCTAGAACTGCCCTCATTAAGTTGGCCTAGAACTGCCCTCATTAAGTTGGCCTAGAACTGCCCTCATTAAGTTGGCCTAGAACTGCCCTCATTAAGTTGGCCTAGAACTGCCCTCATTAAGTTGGCCTAGAACTGCCCTCATTAAGTTGGCCTAGAACTGCCCTCATTAAGTTGGCCTAGAACTGCCCTCATTAAGTTGGCCTAGAACTGCCCTCATTAAGTTGGCCTAGAACTGCCCTCATTAAGTTGGCCTAGAGAAAAGGGAGGTCCCAAATGCTCCCCCCCCCCCCCCCCCAACAAGCGAAAGGTTACAGGGACACCTTTACCTTTGGTTGTACAAGGATTGAGATTTCATTCGCTGTTGATTTATTGTGATGCAGTTTATCCAAGACTCACTGGTCATCTACCAAGGGAAGCAAGAGGACTCTGGGTACTACCAGTGTCTGGTGCAGAACAAGGCTGGATGGGCACTCGGGCTCACTCGCATCGCTGTCCGAGTCAGACGTGAGTATAGATGCTGGAATGTTTGTAGGTAGTCCAGTTCTCGGTCACTGTCGTTTGGAGTCGGAAGATGGTTAAGTTCAGTGTTGTATGGGGAGTCAAGGGATTGCAGAACATTCACTAAAATTGCTGACATGAGCTGCAAAAGATTCTGTATGCAACAATATTGAGGTTATTTGATCATATATATCAGCATGAGAGGTCATGTGAAGGTCAAGATCATCTCAAGGTCAAGGTCACTGAAGTGCAATGTCATCTCAAGGTCACTTTTGTGTCCATAATACAACTTTTTTTGTAGTTTATTTGATGGTGTATGAGTGTATTTGGAGCTAGAGGTCAAGGTCATAAGGTCAAGAGCATCGAAAGACCAGTCTTTATTACAGTGGAACCTCCGGTATACGACCGTCCAAAATCTGAGAAAAAACGGTCTTATAATAGAGGTGGTCTTATACCGGAAACAAGGGGTGCGGAGGGGGGGGGGCGAGGGCGGTGGTGTCAGGCTTGGAGGGGTATGTAGTCAAAATTTTCACACTCACCAGCATGTATTTTCTCTGACAAAGGAAAGTGTAAAACATGTTTCATTTTTAGCTTTGTCTTTTATTCACAACTTCAAAAATAACGGAATGTTTCTTCTTCTTGCCTACACGAACCACTGCCAGACGCGTTCATCCAAGTCTGTTAGTGCAGAAGCTCTCAGTTTCGATGTTTTCCTTTCGCCACTTTCTCCACTCTCACATCGTAGTTTCACAGATTCCTTATCCTTTATGATTAGCTGAATTTGGGTCTTCCCAACGTCTACACTTCTTGCAATAGACAAACAACTCTCCCCATTTTCACTTCTTTCAATCACTTTCATTCTCTCTGCAAAACTCAAAACTTTCCTCTTGCGCGACGCCATTTTGACAAGCCAGTGTACGCGAGTAATATCCCTTACTTGCGAACCGGAAATAGCAGACAACAGCAGGCGTACACTAACATGAGAGAAAAAACGAAAGGTACAGACAATAAATTACCTGATATCTCTTTTAAATTGCCTAAGACGGTCGTATAAAGGGCTTAAGACACGGTCGCTGGTCGCATAAACGAGGTTGTCGCATACCAGAGGTCATTTAGTGTTGGAAGTGAATCCGTCAGAAGTTTTCAGGTCACATAACGGAGGGAGTCGTATACCAGAGAGACGGATACCGGAGGTTCCACTGTACTTACTTTTGTTTTTTAATTCCACTGTTTCATTTGCTTTTTTTTCTGGGTACTCATTTTCATGTTAAATACTGCATGTTCCATAAGGAGGAGCATGTTAGTCATATTACCCCGTTGGGGTGCCAGGGTTTTCTGTATAAATTGTATCTCCACTTTCTGCAACATTTGTTCCTAATGTGTTCTATCAATCTATCTTTTTCGCTAGAACAGTCACCTACCTTTTTTCTGGTAAACTCTCCCAAAACTCCTCATTTGTGTATGGAGTCTGTTGGGTCAGCTTGGGGATATTGGATGCTTTCTGCCAAATGGTCACTAGGGCTTTCTATGGTATTATTATTTAGCGATGTAGGCATTTTATATGTATGTGTTTTGTTGATATTTTATAATAAACGGGGATTTGATAAATTAGAGTACAACCTCAGCTTCCCCTGCATGGGATGCCTTTATTGTACGGTGACCAGCTGGTGGGCCCTCCCCCCCCCCCCCCTCCGACCAAACCCCACAGTGACCGGCTGGTGGACCCCTCCCCATCCCACCCCACCTCATCCCACCTCCACCCCCCATGGAGGTACCGGGGGGGGGGGGGGGGGGGGGGGGGGGGCTTCTGTATAAATAGTATCCCCACTTTCTGGAAATTTAGTGCTTTAAATTCCCACTGTCGCTATCTTTCTCCTTTGTTCTTTCTCATTCCTACTCTGTTCTATCAATCTAATATACTATCTTCTTCTTTGCTAGACCAGTCACCTACCATTTTTCTTGAATACTCTCCAAAACTCCTCATTTGTGTATGAGGTCTGTTTGGTCAGCTTTGGAATATTGGACGCTTTCTGGCAAATGGTCACTGGGGCTTCCTATGATATTATTATTTAACAATGTAGGCATGTTCTATGTATGTGTTTTGTTGATATTTTATAATGATGTTTATATTTTATTTTGGTTTTGTAAATGGGGGTTTGATAAATTAGAGTATAGCGTTAGCGTCCCCTGCGTGGGATGCCTTTATTGTAAAGTGATAGGCTGGTGGAGTGCCTTCAGTTATTTATTGGAATAATATAGTTGATAAATTGGCTAAACGAGGAGCAATGAAATTAGGTGATACTATTACATATAATAATATAAAGCCTTCAGTATTTGAATTAATATCTTTATTAGAAAAGAATATATATTCTAATTTACCTAGCAATGGAAAGAATGAAAAATTTTCCTGTCCAAGACATTTGTGTAGAATAATTAATAAACTAAGAGTAAATTCATGGAACACCAAGTTTTCAAAAGATGTACTTTGTACTTGTTTACAACCAATATCTGTTAAACATCTGTTATATGAATGTCCTATTTTGGTTATGTTATATAAGGAAAAGAATATCGATGTAAATAGTCAAGAATCAATTGACATTTTGTTGCATAGTCCAGCAATGATAGATATTGCCCGAATAATTTACAAGTCTGCAGTTGGCAAACTTCTGTAGTAATGTTAGATATTTTGTATGATTATCGTTCAACTTTAAATTGTTATATTATATGTTTGTGTACATGCGTGAGGATGGCTGTATGGTCTAAAATCACATAAGTGAAAAGACGTTAAAATAAATTATTGAATTATTGAGTGCCTTCAGTGTTACCACTAGGATTAGGGGCGAGTCCTCTTTCAACCAAGTTGTGGTCCGGATTTAATGGTACTGATTCGGCTTTTTGCAGTCCACTGGACCCTGTATGCAATGAATAACTAACTAACTAACCGGCTGGTGGAGGTGCCTTCAGTGTTAACATTAGGGTTGTTTCAGCAGATCTTTTAAGCAGATCGGGGGTGAGTCCTCTTTCAATCACGTTGTGATCCTGATTCAGCTCTTTGCAGTCCGCTGGACCCGATAAACAATGACTAACTAACTAATGTAACTAAATAATGTGAGTCATATGGGCTTTGATCTTTTAGTTATCTATGAGGGCCCTCTTACTTTTCAGGGGTCTTGTTGTTTGAAATCCAGGTTCAGCCCTGTAAGTTGCTCCTATGGAAAGCCACTCTCTGCTATTTATTTGTATATTTCTTATGTTGTTTTTCCAGAGGATGCCCCCTCACCACCTTTCAATGTGACAGGGGAAGCAATTTCCAGTTCTCGGATTCATGTGCGATGGATGATGGATGAGAATGCGACCAAAAACCTTTTGAGTTTCACCGTTCACAAACGTCCAGCTGAATGTAAGTTTGGGGCATGCATGCACATACACATGCATCATGCATGCAAACGCAGGCAGGCGCAAATGGCAAAAAACTCAATGTATACACACATTCCAAGTTTTGAGATCTGTGTGTGAAGTAGGTTATGGACTTTTTGCTGTTTATAAGCACCTGGCTGAATGTAAAGTGGACACGCGTGGAGACATTACACCCAACACTCTTGCATGCGCACACAAGCACGCTGTCACGATACTTTGTGTGTCGCTGTGTATTATGTGTGTGTATGCAGTGTATATGTGACTTGCGTGCTGTTTCGTGTGTGCCAATCAAACGCCCCTCTTCCTATTAAGTCTTAACACTAATACAGATTTATAAAATGTAACTCAAGGTTTTTATTTCAAATCAACAACAGGACAATTACGCAACAAACATAATAATCAGAACATAAATGTTCATAAAGGATGGTTGAATAACAATTTAGGTTCACTACTACCTTTTTCTTTAGATATTCTTTTGCTGTGATACAATGACGGTGTGCGAGTCGATGTTGCGTGAATGTCTTTTTAAAATTTAAATGTCTTTTACATTTGTAACGGGTTTTTATATGTTCTTTCTATGCGCTAAGCAATTTCTCTATGTATTTGGAGCCAATAAAAAGTTGAAGTTGAAGTTGAAGTTGAAGTTTTTAGAAGAATCCCATACAACACCAAAAATAACACAACAATAAAGATTTAAAAGTATTGTTTAGATGTTCCTCCTATGGTGGCTACTGACACAGCTTTAATGCAAACTTTGTCACAGATTTAATACACATATGCGCCTCCAGTGGTGACTTTGAATACACAATAAATTATTTATCCACTGAAGACTTTCACAAAGCTGAAGAAAGACTAGCTGAAAAAATGTTCACAAAGCAGAAGAATGTCGCAAAGGATAAAGTCCAAAATTCACAGATTTGTAGAACATCACACAAATTAGTTCACTTGGTTTTGTCACTTAATAATGATTTACTGATCCAAGAACACAGAGTGCTCAGTATTCCAACACAAGAAGCTGATTAAAAATATCCATGCGAAGCGAACACAAACCAAATTGACACCCAGCACAAATCGATGACGCAACAGTATGTAGATAAGTAAAAAGGAAGAACGATGAGGAGAGCCAGAAAAAATTTCTTGTCGAAGAGTCAGTATATCCCACGCTGAGGAATAAACAAAAAACTCCCAACTGCAAAAAGTAAACAGAAGGTACCTAAGTCCATCTGGCCCGTAAATCTTTTACACATGAAATTTCTACATAGGTGTGCCCAATCCTTGAAAAAGCAGTGCACATACAGATGAAGCTCCAACTGGCTTCCAGATCTGCAGAGTACCCTGTGACTGTCCCAACTTGACAATACAACAGTTCCGACTCTCGAAAATTGCTGTCAGAGCGGAGTAACGTGGATTTATACATAAAATTACAGACTGCGCTTGATAGCTAACACCTCTCTCCCTCCCTCCTTCTCTCTCTTCCATATTTATACCTCGACCAATAACACTACCTGGGTGCCTATTTTTCAAAATGCTGAGTTTGCAGAAATAACATACTCAGCTTCACACGCTATTGCTACTACGTTCGTCTGGTTCATATCTGGCCCTCTCTCTGAACTGAGCCCAAACACACAAATTGCCACGAGCGCTGTCGGTGCATCAAAGACCTATTTTGATTCAAGCGACACACACATACACTACACACCACTTGTACATACATAGATATATACACACCTACATAGCTCGTATTGAAACTTGTTATTATATTTAATTGGCTTTGCTTCTTTATTTTTTTTCTCTTGCTGTTGTTGTTGACATATACACACCTACATAACACACATTGAAACTTGTTATTATTATAATTTTTTAGCTTCTTCTTCTGCTTCTGCTCTTATTTCTGCGTCTGCTCTTATGTCTGCTTCTGCTCCTTCTTAAGCTTCTGCTCTTTCTGTTGCTCCTGCTCTTTTTTCTGCTCTTCTTCTTCTTCTTGTTTTTCTGCTTGTTCTTCTTGTTCTTGCTCTTCTTCTTTAATCGGAGTGAAGTTAGAACAAAACGTCCACACTACACCCTGGATTCCCATTCGCCGTGGGATGAATGAGAATTCCAATTTATCCAAGCCTTTTACCCAGTGTTGACTTGAATTCCAATTCATCCTAGAATGTATGGGAATTCCAATAAATACTGGTACATTCCAAATCATAATACAAACGTGGACTGTTGTTGACTATAGTTTGCCTGTTGTTTCCATGACAGCGGAGGAGTGGTATAGTGTGGAAGTGATTGACAGTCAGCGCAGAGAGACCATACTGTTTGGACTTTACCCGGACACTTTGTATGCCATCAGCGTCACTGCGTACAACATGCAAGGCGCTAGCCACGGCTCACCGCCTATCTACGTGCGCACCGACCTCACTGGTGAGTAAAGTAGTCTTGTCACTTACTGTTGCGATTGAGACATACATCATAATTACGAATATTGTTGTTACACTCGATATGATGTTGGTGTTTTTCTATCAGTATTTGATTCAGCCCCGATGCTTGAATTCCTGATAGGTGTGTAACTCAGATTTGTTTATCCACGCAACCCGTTCAATCAGCATACAAGTCACAAAGTCGACGTATGAAGTTTTCCACTTTTATTCAGCACACATCAACAACTGCATACAATCGCTCAATCGCTTTTCCACACTCAAATTTTACTTTCCAACTCACTATCAACAACAACACAACACTTTTTTAACAGTGCGGCGCTTATATAGTCTCTACACACTCGGGAACAAACGAGAATAATCCTACATAAAACACCACAACCAATCAAAATTAATTTCATCATCACGTGACTCACGTCATACAACCTCATTTGGAATGGAAGCTTCCATGGTAACCAACAGAACAATCCATACGCTTCGATCGATAGTAAACAACCATTTCTCGAAAATTCTCAAATAATATCGACAAACTAAAAACACCAACGTTACACAAAGCCTCTACTAATAACAACGCAAAATCAAATCAAAGACAAATACACTCTATTGCTGCATGCGCTGCAAAACAAAACGAACAGATCTATCGCGCGCGCGTCACACATAATATCGTGCGCATTTCATACGCACCATCATGCGCGTCTCAACGTAACAATTGTGGTTAGTCCATAGCTTACTTTACTACAGGCCTACTCAACGTAACGCGCGATTGTAGACTGGAGGCCGACTTTTGCCTGCCTCTGTCTCCAGTCAGCAGTGAAACTATTACCAACACACATCGATTGCGTAGGTGACGAGAAGTACATTATTTTGAACGTGTTGTTTGAGCGCCAAAGATGGGGAGAAAATGTTGTGTTTACGGGTGTAAAACAGGCTATAAATCAACAAAAGAGCCCTCCCTCAACCGACTGAAACTGTCCTAATAATGATTGTGCTTACCACACAGGTTAGTGTTAATTGTGTAGTTCTTGTTTTTGACTATAACTACTTGCTGTTCTTTGTATTATTTGTATCACTCTCTATGAGTATGAAACAAGGGAGCACTGCTTCGGCTTTGAGCAAATAAGTATGTATCGGCTCACAGGAGGGATAGGGTGGGTTGTTTTTTTCTTTGAGTCTTCAAAGAAATTTTACAGATATTTTGGTATCCTTCCATGTATAATTATTTACTTTCAGTCACATATTAGTGGATTTACTGCACTCAACTTAGAGGGAGTTAAGCACTAGCCCATGATAAAAATTAAATAAAAATCACCTAAATTGAAAGAAATATATAATAAAATATGCCTTCTACAAGCTTATAAACAAGTAAACTTAAATTTAATTTCATGATGTGTTAAAGAAAAGTCTCACACTAATGTAATCTACATAGACAAAGTAGGCCTCCAGTCCCAGACTCCAGTTGCGCGTTGAGTAGGCCTGTAGTAAAGTAAGCCATGGGTTAGTCATAAAGCGTGGAATGATAGCGTTTATTTTACCTTTGATTTAGTTCTCTACTAAAGCATAATGTTAATGTGTTTTTGTCGGTCAATATTGTTGTAGCAATATTGAGAACCTTCTGGAATTGTTTGTTTATCGCTGACTGAAGATTCGAGATATATCTAATAACTGGTAGTCAATTAGTCGAACTGCATAGAATATTGTAAGATGTGACATTGTGTATTTCCGGTGACGAGGTTTATTCCGATTGCTTATTGTTTGCATCATTCTAAATTTGTCTACCTTTTTCTGCGTTGTAGAGAGAGTATAAAAGAAGGATGTCTGCACGTTTGGATGGTGGCTTTCTGAAAGAGAGTTTGATAGCAGTTGTTCAATGCTTTCTACATCTTTTGCTGAATAAAGTTGTTAAACTTTATAACCACAACTCTTGCCTTGGTATTCAGTGAACAGGCCACGTGGATATGAATTCAAGTTACACAAGATTCAAGCATCGGGGCTGAATCAACCTTTGCCGTTTAACACTCAAAAGAGCTGACGGAGCTGCTGGGTATACGGCAAACTCATAATTCCTTATTTTGATGACCCTTTATTGTCCCTTTTTATTGGGAAATTCTAGGTCGCATTCCCTGGGGAAGGCGCCGCTGCAGCCTGTCAAGCACCATTGGTTTCTAGCCTGTGAACAAAGCAAGTTAGTCCCAACTTAGACATTGCAGCTACAATACTTATTCCCAGCAGCTCCCTGCTTTATCCATCCCCTGCACGTACCTACACTGACCCTCCTAGCGAATCTTGATACGTTTGTCTCTTTTACAAGTTTACACATTGCACATCTCTATTAGCAACCTGCAACTCTTTGACGACACAGATATTTGGTTGGCATAACTGTTGTAGATTACGTTTTTTTATTTGGGGGTGGGGGGGGGGGGGGAGGGGGGTATTGCCAGCTGGAAACAAAAATAAGTTGGGGGTTCTTAGATTTAAGTATTTTAAAATAAAATAACTTTGTGACTTGGTTTAAAGAAATGTTTTATTCAAGGAAAAAACATATAATTACAAAACACTGATTTACAGGATAGGCAACAAGCGAGCTTATATAAGCCCACCTGGTATGACAAAATTCTACATAACAATTAAGTGACAGGCAACTGATATTTGTATATAAATGAAAAGGAATACAACAATTAAAAAAAATTAAAGATAATAAAGTTTAGTAAATAATTACACGGACATACAAGCATACACATAAATAAATAAAGAAATAAAAATAACAAATAAAAACGATGAATAAAATATTTAGGTAGAAATTAAATGCGTAGATGAATAAGAAATGGACATTTTAAAGCCAATAATTGAAAAGGGAGACGTGTGTATGTGTTTGTGTGTGTGTGTGTGAGTGAGAGAGAGAGATGGTTTGAGCTGAACACCGGGACGCTTGTGCGATGAAGCGAAGAATTTCCCTTAACGAAAACGTTTAGAAAGTTTGATAAACTCTTTGTGACTTACAGCTATAACTTTCATAGATGTAGAAGCTGCACACTTTCAAATAAATAAGCTTTGAATGCCTGATCATGGATGTGTTTACAGATGCTGTACCAAGTTCATGCAGACGGTCTGGCAAAAGAACTTTTATCCAAATTTAATGGTAAAAGGGGGAAGTTTGGGAGAGGGGGGTGGTGGTTGAGAGAGAGAGAGAGAGAGCGAGTCACGTTGCTCACTGTTGTTGGTTTGTGCATTTCAGGGTTTCCCAACCCAAGTCTAACTTACCTGGGCAATGCCTCAATCCTGGTCAGCTGGTCCGACTTTCACGCTCGCCACCGACTGAAGGATGACATTGTCTCCTACCTCATTTTCTATAGCCTCAGCAACTCTCCCGATGCGGAGAAAATCGCCATCGACTCTACTGAGGACAATTATACTTTGACTGGTAAGGATAGAACAAGGTGGGACCACAACAGTACAATATAATGCAATCAATTTACAATTCAATACAATGCAAAACAACACGATCACAATAATTTACAATAATACTATACAGTATATAAATTCTGCCTCATTTTCTATGATCTGCTACTCTCAAAGACGTTCAGAAAAAGCACCCTTGACTGGATAATTATGCTTTGGCAAGATAAGAAAAGACCAAGGCAGACATGCCTATCGTTACGGTACAACCGTGTTTAGTACGGAAAATCAATTGAATAAACAGAAAGTTCTGGAAATACGGATTTTATTCGCCTGTTCCGCTCAGCAAATTTTCTTCCAAAAATACAAACGAAAGTCGCTGATTTTGCGTGCCAGTCAGAGCACAGAAAGCACATTTCCCTCCAGGTTTGCTGAGGAGTGGTTCCCTCCACCTCTGTGGAAGTTAATCCGAGTTAGTGCACATGAGTGTTCTAATTCAGAATGGATGCACATGCGCAGAGCGGCTTCTGGAAACTTCCAGAATAGACCTACAAGTGGCGAAGATGGCGGCTACCAAACGGCATGTGTCTATGGAAGAAGAGGACAGGGACACAAGTGATGTAGAAAAACAAGCCAAGGGTTAAAATGAATTACCCAGAAAAGTGGCCACGTCTTCTGGTGGGCAACAAAGGAGAAATCTTTTGTTTTTGCACCACATGTGAAACTCTACTCATTACCAAGTCCAGGCTAGGAGATGTCTTTCGAGGGAGCTGGAAAGAAGAGGATGATGATGATGGATCCCCATTTATGACGCGCGTGTCTCCATCCATTGTTGAATGCTCAGTGTGCGATTACAGGATTACAGATATATGAAGAGTGCCTACTATACGTCCCTTCAAAAACAACAGTAACCGAAGAAGACTTTTCAGCATGTACATAGTGTAAGCACAAGATTTTTTTCTTATGTATTAGTGTTACTGAAAATCGTTGCCTGTTTTTTTTTGTTGTTCCTGAAACTCACATTTTGGGGTAAGCATGTCTGCCAAGGGTCAATCCTCATTGTTGCATTGAACAATTGTGGTTTTCGATGTCTTATATGCTGCTGCAAAAAAACTTTATTTATATTTGTTTCTGTACCTGTGTTGCTCTTCAAAATACATTTTATTAGGTATGTGGTGACGACCCTTTGATGCTGCCTTTAGTTAAGCAGGCATAGAGGAAATGGATTTACAACACAGGGCCAATCAGCTGTCACTACCTGTGTTCATTTTTATTTTTTGTTAGTTGCACATTTGGTAAACTAGATAAACTGTGGAACCTTTAAAAAACCCCAAAAAAACAGAACTCTGACCTTGTTTGTAGACAGAAAATTTCACTAGAAAACGCCCAACACACAAATAAGCTCAATCAGTTCACTGATACTATTGCCCCAAATTCCACTGAGTGCACAACGAACTGTTTATGCATTGTCTTTGACTTGAGTTGAGTGTCATCTGATGGCAGTAACTGGTTTTTGTGAAACAGATTTGTGTTCCCCATGGGGACTAAATGATCTGGCCAGTTGTTCTGAAAGCAGTCTGCTGGACCCTTTAATGTATTTTACTGTTATTTGTTGAATCGTTCTTATGTAGCGCGTTTCCAGTTCAAGAGTTTTTAAGCGTTGTTCAAGTCCCCTGAAGGTTGGGGTACTCGCTTCTAGGAGGCACAAAACTGGACCAAGGATTAAAGTAACCAGCCCATAACACAAGTTCAAAGCCAGCAGCAAAAAAATAGGCATTCGTACAGGTAGGCACATTCCCAGAATATTGAAGTTGCCTTCTGGGCACCGTTGCGAGATGATGTGGTGATGGGCAGAGTAAGATAGGTCAAGGTAACAGGTCATGTACAATGTTCTTGTTTTTGCCTTTTATGTACAAGGCTTCCTCAGGGTTAAATGTTACAGCCTCATTATTCATTGTTCAGTGTAACAACAAAAAAACAGTAACTGCAACAAAAAGCAGTGAAATTGTACCGAAATAACAAAGAAATAATTGTCGTTAAAGTCGGTGTCATCGTCGGGGTGGCACGGCTGTTCATAAGCGGTACTTTCAGGCTATGGCTAAAAATAACCTTTGTGCTGTCCCTTATCGCTGGCTAAACTGCTTGTAGCCAGATCCGAGACGCTGGCTGTGCATGGGTTTCGCACGGCATGGCCTGCTGGTGTGGCTAAAAATAGCTTACAGCTGGTGGCTGAAAGTGAAGGAAGTCTCAGCCGTTTTTTTGTTTTTTTCCCTAGGCTTGAAGGTCATAGAGTCCATTGACTGAAACTCTTCCGTAAAGCCAAATCTTTAGCACACTTTGATAATGTCGTGTTGAATTGTTAAATTTGACACAACACCTATGAGGTTTTTTTTTTTTTTTTTTTTTATTCTTTAAAAATATGGAAACTAAGATGAGTTGATGTGACACTTACTTGTGTATGTGTGAGAGAGAGAGAGAGAGAGAGATTTAACCTGCCACTTCACTGAACATGCCCCAAATCTCCCCTAATTATTAAGTAGGGTTTTGTTTTTTTTCCCTTCAGATTTGGAAGAGAAACGGGAATACAAGGTGCGTATGATGGCCACCTTCAAAGACCCTCACGTTGACAAGCACGATGAATCTTGGGCTTGGAACTACATACGCACTGGTCAGTTCCTACGTGTTTGTCTAGCTGCCTCAACCTACATGCCTGCCTGTTTGCTTTTCTGTCTGGTCTCTCTGTTAGTCTGTATATTCTGCCTATCTTTAGGTCTCTTTATATAACATGTGTTTTGTATATGGTCTGTTGCACCTCTCTCTCTCTCTCTACCTTTCTCTCTCTCTCTTTCTCGCTCTCTCTATCTCTCTCTGTATGCAGTCAGTCAATCTATTTGACATCCAGCCTCTTTGCAGGAACATCCGTCATACAAATAGGTGGTGTAAAGGCAAAGAGGTCGCTATTAGAAGATGGAAAGGAAATCACATTTTTATTCGTGACATTTCAGATTGACAGTATCCAATTTTTTTTATTAATAAAGGGAAGAAAAAAATGTGAGGACCTGGAGAAAACCCTTGGGGACTTAAAAAGTCTTGTACTTGAGTCACATAAGCAGGGTTTGAACCTGCAACCTTCGGCCTAAGAAACTAATGCTCTGCCAATTGGGCTATCAGCACACCCTTTTGTTTTACCTTCCCCTCCCCATTTGTTTCATTGTAGCTGACTTTTCATCTGTTCGTACAATGACAGGCAGCATATCACTACCCATCACCGACAAACACTTGGCTGCTCCATTCAACCTTCACGCCTTGCTTCTCAGGCCCGACACCATCACCCTCTCCTGGATGTACTCCAACAAGAGCATAAGCGACCCGCTACCTGTCACCGAGTTCACCGTGCGTTTCCAAGCTATCCAGTCCCTGGTGTATGGATCGGAGTGTCACGACAGCCAGCCAGCACAGTCTGTCATGTCTAAGACGAGGTGAAGACTGGATATTGTATGAAAATGATCCCATCGGACCTTGTATACCTTGGATTGTTATTGAAGAATAGGAGTTAGCACACAGTAAGAATGGGAATGCAGTGTGATCATACTAGTGTTGTGTTGAGTTTTAAAATTCACATATGCCCTAGGATGAACTGGAATTCCAGTCAACTCCGCCTCACACAGCGGCTCAGCCAAAGCTTTTCAGATTTTGAGGTTAGGTCAGCCAGGCTAGCTATAAATAGCTTCGCTGATGCTTCATTTCACTGGAAGGGGGTGCAGGCAAGCTATAAATAGCCCGCAGCATGCGAAACATGGAGGCGATGAAAAGTGCTGCTCACATAGGACTTGAGCTGGTGTGCTCACATATGGGCAAACAAATGTTAGTCTCCTTTTTGTGTGAAAGTTGTTAATTGACCAGTGAGTGGCTAGTGAAGAAGTTGAATTCTTTGTTGTATCATGAGTAGTAGCAGTTCTGTCCGATTGACTTTGGTTGGAACTTCTGTCTTTTAGCGTTCCTGATGGTCATGATTATGTTTGTTAATTTCTGTAGTTATCGAATACATTATTTATGTCTTGATTTCAGTAGAAGTACCAGTGCGATGCTGGAGAACCTGCAAGCGTTCACTGTGTACAACATATCGGTGTCTGCACACAGTGACAACCTACAAGGACCATACAGCAAACCTCTTCTTGTCACAACCAGAGAAGGCGGTATGTATCTTTTGCCATCGCTCAGAAGAAAAACCCGAGTCTTAAATACCAAGCTTTCCAGTTTGCATCTAAGGTCGAGATCAAAATTGCGAGAAAAAAGAAGTCTAATTCAAGCTAAGAGATAACTTTCGCTTCTGTTCATACAGTTTTGTGTGTGTCTGATATTTGCGAACATTTAAATCGAAATGTTGCATTTGAGTATTTCAAAGATTGTCACTTTATCATAAAGTTTATAGCTTATCTCCCTTAGAAGACCTGTGTAGGCACAGAAAAATAACAGTCGAGGGAGCGTGACCAACATGCTTTAGCGTGATGGCCATGGATGAGGATAGTGTGCCTATGGTATCAGGTGATGCAGAATGATTGTATCAAGGAGCGCTTTGCTAGACTCGTGAGGTGACGTTATATGTCTTTCATAATCTGTTACGAGCTTATATTAAAAAGTTTTCACCTCGATAATGGGGACGAATAAACTCTTCTATTATCACTCTATTAAGTGTACAGGATTCGTACAAGCATGGGAAGTCATGGAAATTCAAAATTGGTTTTTCCATGCCTGGAAAGTCATTCTAATGCCTGGAATGCCATGGAATTTCAAAGTTGTTGTTGTTGAGTAGATTTCTGTCCCTGTACACTTAAGCTTTATAAGGGATGTGAATAAAAAGGCATGTTGAGAAGGGACGTCATGTTGAAAAGATCGTGAAGAAGCGGGACACTTGAGGCAGTATCAAAGTTGTTGTGAGAAAGATGGTCGTGATGTTCATGGAGCACTTGAGGATGTGTGGCAATGGAGCCTTAGGACCTTGCAAGCAGGTCATATGAGGAGAGGTAGAAAGATGCGGGAAAAACACTGGCGGCGTAGAACAGTCAGGAAAGTTGGTTTTATTATGACTGGAAAGTCATGGAATTTCCAATCAAGCCATGGAAAGCCGTGGAAATTAAAAGTAAAGTGGGAAAATGTGTTTGATTTTTGTTGTTAATAGTTTGTTTTCTGGACTTCCTGACCAAATCAAATGCTGTGAGAAAGTCTGCAAAGGAGAAGAAGATATTCTTGAGATGTTAAAGAAAATCGATGCCAAACTCACAGAAATTAACAAAAAACTAAAAGCAAACAAATAAAATGAATGACCTTGAGGTATTTGTGGAATGTTTTTTGTTTGTGCATATGGGGTGTGCTGAGAGGTTTACCTGACCTAAAAAAAAATATAATTTGAGCATGAACAGTGAAAAAGTCATGGAAATCTGGATTCTTAACTTCCATATGAAATCCCTGAGTGTAAAAACTTGAAAAAATTACCTCAGACTCACTTTTCAACTTGTTTTCATACTGAATTGCCTTTCTGTGCTCTCAACAGAAGCCAACTATCTTGCTGAATCTGAATAGCAAGGGCCTTGAGCAGCTCTGTGAGCTCTTAAAAGACCCATCAATGTTTCTTTTCATGACATTCGTATCGTTCTTCTCTTCTTTCAGTGCCATCGCGGCCAGAAAATCTTGTAGCTGAGGTCATTTCCATGGATCAAGTTCGTCTCCATTGGCAACTGCCGTCTTTCCCCAACGGCCAGATTCAAGGTCATTTCATCCAGTATGTGGACCACAGTGATGTCAACATCATCACAAACACGTCTTGGCAGAACAGTACGACATGGATGCAAGTGTATCAGAGAGGTTAGTATTGTGTGTAGAGAAACCTAGACAATATTGGTGTTGATAGTGTGTGTTTAATACCTTTTATTACCATTTTATTTTATTCACTGTACATTGTCTGTATTTCTTTAGTTTTTAAATGTTGAAAGTCTGTGTGCTTGTTTGGTGGGAGATTGCAGCTGCAGAATATTTGTGAGTGTGGTGTAAAATTTTGTGACTGATTGCCTGGAGGCTTGCTTTTCAATGGTCTAGTGCGTGTAGTGTTGTGTGTCTGGAAGCCAAAGTTGACCCAATTTTACTGTAATTATGCACATGTTTGTATTGTGTTGATGGAAAGTTGTCACATCACTCACTACATTTCCTGGCAGTTCATGGGGACAATGAATATATCTTTGTAAACTTGATCAAGTGTGTGTGTGTGTGGGTTCAGACTCTTCTAAGTGATGATGATGTGACAGGGAGAACAAACAGAAGACCTGACAAAATGAAAATGAAGCAAAAAAGTAAGAATTACGTTCTCTGCTGACTTCCAGAATACAAGTCCTTTTAATTTTCATTAAAAATGTTTACAACAAATTCACTTATTCAGATTTATTCATTTTAGATTGATGTGACTCTATAATTATTCATCTCTTGTTATCTAAACTTATATTATTTACTTTACTGATGCTCTACTATTCTAGATATTCTGAAAAACAGCTAAGTATTATTACACATACCTGAAAAAATGAAAATGAAGCAACAAAGTAAGAATTACTTTCTCTGCTGACTTCCAAAATACAAGTGACTAATTTCTTTCTGCTAACTAAGAATAAAAGCTATCTTGAGAAGAACTCACTATTATAATATATACCTAATTATTTCTACTGTTCTAACTCTATCGGTGAAGTTTCGCATTCAATTCAAGGTCTGCGTTTTGGCTTTTTGGTTCTTTGAAGGCACACTACCATCCTACCTAGCCAGTGCACTTGTAGCCTATAAACCAACTCGGGCACTACGTTCTTCGTCTGAACGTCTTTTGACAGCGCCACTCCGAAATATGAAAACTTTCGGAGAACGTGTATTTTCTTTTGCTGCGCCTACTCTCTGGAATTCGCTGCCGGCAAACATGAGAGGCGTACCTGACTTGGCGACATTCAAATCGCAACTGAAAACGTATCTGTTCAAGCTTGCATTCAAATAATAATTATTATTATTGTTGTTTTTATTTTATTGTAATATTATGCCATATGTGTTGTAATGACAGGATATACAATGGATGAATGCGAGTGGGTGCGCAATGAGTCACAATGTGAGATTTGCGCGATATAAGTACCATTCATTATTATTATTATTCTCTCTCTCTCTCTCTCTCTCTCTCTCTCTCTCTCTCTCTCTCTCTCTCTCTCTCTCTCTCTCTCTCTCTCTAATTTATACATGTTTGCAGTGGGAACTGTCCTGGACTTCTAATATTTACACAGGGTTACATCTTGAATCTTGAGATTTATTCATGTGGGTGATTTTAATATATTTGTAAATCCCGGAAGAGGCAATGTGACTTCCTTTACAGTGGGATAGAAAATGGTCACATACACAAAGTCTCGCTGATATGATGGTGGTCCAGAGATGTAGCTGGGGGTGGATAAAAGAACAATTAATTTATTTGCTTATGTTGTAAAATTGTTACTTTGATTTAGCTGCAAGAGTGGAATTAAAGGAAATCAAGTGGTTGGGGAACACGCTTGTCTTTCAGATGTTAACCATCAAGCAGCCTTTTGTGGATTAGTGGCAGTGAGATGAACAGAGAAACAAAACATTGTGATGCAGTCGCTCTAATTCACCCAGTTGTCTTTGGGTACCTTGACTCTCCTTAAAAGGGAGGGTCGGAGAGGACATGGGCACTGAGCTAATAAAGCTGGACATGGAAAAAAGAGAAGTTCTCCCTCCTCTGTGAGAAGCTACAACCTATCAGCAATAATATGATACTACTAGCAGAAGAGAATTGTATGTTCTCTTGTTTTGACGGAGTGCAGTTGGCTCAGTGGTTTACACAGTGTACTTGAATGTCAGGTGATAACATTGCAGCCTGTACAGCCAGTGGTTCAAACCCCATTAACAGACTGGAGTGACCCCCCCAAAAAAAGTTAATAACGAAATTTAAAATTACACCGAGCTACTGCTCTCCTACTCCTTTGGATGAGAGTATAAACCGAGGTCTAGTCTGTGCATGAATGCATTCCATCACATGGACTTTAAAGATCCTGACACTCACGTCCTCCTAAATGGGTGGGCGCCGACTACACAAATACACCCAGCACGCACTAGGTCCCTTCTTCCCACCCCCAGTCACCCAGGGTTGTGCTCAGTCATCTGGGCGTCGGACTGTGTGCCCAAAGGTCGCAAGTGGGTGCCTCGGAGGGCTTGAGCTGGATGCTGTATCAGCCAGCATCTTGAGCAGCTCTTGAGCTGGAAAAGCGCTATATAAAGTGATTAAATAAATAAATACATAAAGGTGCATGTGTGTGTGTGTGTAGGAAACGAGACACGGACAGTGGTGACCAACTTATTACAGCGTCTGTACGTGTTTCAAGTTATAGCTTGCACCCGCGCTGGACCTGGGGCGCCCTCTACCCTTGTGTTTGTCACCATGGGAGGTAAGCAGCATTGCTTTTCTTAAGCTTCATCTTGTCTAGTACTTCTTCATTTATCTCGTTTTGTAGCATCTACTTTTGCAGAGATAAATGAAATAATGCGTAGCTATCAATCCAGCCAAACAAGCTGTCAATTTGGGTACCTTGCTGTCCTTAGAATCGGAGAAGACTGATGAAATCAATGAAATTCGTACTGCTCACTTTTTTTCAGTAATTTTGAAGTTCACAGCAGCAAGGCAGAGAAATGGGCGCTTCCCTCATAAAACGGATTCTGAGAAAAGAGCTAAATTTTCTCTCTCCTATGACCCAAAATTTATGGGAAAAGAAAAATCTTAGTTTTAGTTTAAACTTTTATACATTGATCTGCAATTTTTGGGTCTTGGAGAGAGAATTAGTGATGCTTTTTAAAATTTATATTAATTTCACATACTATACCATGACTCAAAAATGCAGTGTTATTGAAAATGGAGTACGCTGGTTAAACGATCATCTGTGGTGCCCCAACGACTTTCGAGTTACGGGATAGGATAGGATAGGATGTAAATGCTCATCAAAATGAAAGTTGAGCAAGAAACAAAAACCATAGAGTTGCTTCCTCTGCATTACTAAATCCCTTGCATCCGTTACTACTGTAGTTGCCTATAGCACTCATGGCAATTGCCACGCACCTCAGTTCTTATTTGGCACTTGCTCTGTAAGGTTGTACCTTCTTGCTCTGCTTCTGTAGCCTAGCTCTGTGTTGTACCTGGAGTGTTGGTTACTTCACAATAGTTATTCTCTTCTCTTGAGACTTAGTTGGGTTGTTGCTACAGCTGTCCTGGGTTAGGTTCTCTTCTCGTCACAGGATGTTTTCTTTCCTTTGCAAGTAGGGTACTTGTAGGATGTCCAAGCGCAGTGCGACATCGGGGTCTACACCGTCACTGCGGGAGACCAGGTCTTCTTATTTTCTTCGTCCTTCCCCTCTTTGCGAGCCAGAGAGTCGTGTTTTTGTCGCCACTACTTCCTCGACTGGTTCTGGATCTTCTGGTGCAAGGGTGGTGGTTTCTAAGACCCACGTTGTTATCCCTCGCTCGTCGACTTCGTCCCCTCCTTTCGTGTCAGTTTTGTTGACCGATGGATGAGACGTCCCTGTGTGCCAGACCTCTGTTGCCTATACCAGGGAACGGCTATGTTGCGCTTCGCAGTTGTCCACTGCCAGTGCCAGGTCTTCTTCTGGTTTTTGTTCAGTGCCTTCCTCGATGCCCGCGTCTTTTAAGGTTAGTGAAAGTGGTGGTAGTGGTGAGGTAAGGGGGGGGGGGGAAGGGGGCTCCTTGGTCTTGCCAGAGGTGTCCTTAAAGCCGTTTCCAGTCGAGGTTTTGGACCAGAAACACACGGGTGGTCACCCTAGTTTAGGACCACTTCTGTTTTATCCGGCAGGGATTCCCCCCGACACGGCCCTAAAAGCACCCTGTCGTAGCTTTCCTGCCTGTTTCCTCAAATGGGATTCAGCCTGGGTCGGGACTTCTGGCTAATGTTGAGCTCAAGACTCCAAGAGCACTGATTGCAGTGTTGAGTCCAGCTGCGACAGGGGAGGCGATATCTGGTCTGGGTTGCCTCGCGACCTTGGTTTCTAGCTCAATCCGATCCTTATTCCAACCTCCCAAATTATACAATTTCCGCTTCTGGTTGTGGTTCAAGAGCTCTGGTTTCCAGTATGGATGGTACGATGAACTCTACCACCTATTTCTATTCCCGGTTCAACCCAATCCTCAGTCCAATTCTCTATGTATATCACTTCCACTTCTGGTCATGGGGCAGGAGCTCTGGTTTCCGGTACGGATGGTGTAATGGCCTCGCTACCTACTTCCATTTCCGGGCAGACAATTTCCAGGTTGTGTCATACAAGTCCAGTATACGGCAGAGAGTCTTCTTCACTGGATTCAGTTTTTAAAGAAACTATTCAGCAAGCGTCCCTCTTTTGTCTTCAGGTGGTGGATGAGGTTAGCGTTTCTCAACCTCTACGCCATTCCTTTTTAGGCGAGGCCCTGGCTGTTGCTGTTCAGCTTTCCCTCCAGGAATCACCTAGCGTTAAATATTTCGTGGCTTGGGCTTTTTCTCAGGCTCTCGTCTTTTGTAGAGGAAGCTCATCGGTTCCTAGGGCTTCCTCTATGTGCACTGCATGTGGGTGTGCACTCACAGGCCGCTGGTCCTCAAAAATTTTTCTCGAGGCCTACACTACCGGTCGTCACTTCCTGTTTCTCAGGATGACCTTGCTCTGTCGAGGGGCCAGAAGCCCAAGCCTTCAACAGTTATCCCTATTCCTATCTAGAGGTTGACACTCAATGCCTAAATGCCTTCACCACTCAGGGCTGCAAATTTAAGTCTATTGCCTATGTCAACATGCTTCTTTCTCGTCGCAATGCTTTTTTAAAGTCGGCGTCACATTTGCCACTGCCGCTTGTCCTCTTCTCCGAGGGTAAGGCCTTTGGTGGCCCACTCTCTTTTTGGCCTTTTTTATGCTCGTGCTATTGTTCATGATAAGTAAGAGGGCAAAGTCGGACGTTTTCTCTTTCTGTGCTCAGGCTGCTCAAAGGGCCCCGCCTTCTTTTTGTAAGGGAGGTCGTGGTTTTTGTTTTTCCCGCGCTTCAAACGACAGAGGTCACAGATGCTTTGCCCGTTGTCATTCGCAACACGGCAGACAAGGTGGCTGTTCCTCATCCCGCAGCAGAGGTAGGGGAGGTGATAAACTTCAGTTTAAAGGGGTTTTCCCCAATGACTGGCCCCGACTGTACACCCCCACCTGCTCAACCCCTTCTTGTGGGAGGCTTGGCTCGCCAGTTCCACTTTTGGCTCGGTCTCGCCTTCACAAGCATTTGGGTACAAGAGATGATACGGTCATGGTTCAAGCTTAAGTGGGGCCCTCCACCCACCCCTCTCTCCTCCCACCCTCTCCCTCTTTGTCACTCCCCCTCTTCTTTCCGTCCCTTGAGCTCTACAGAAGCTCAGGCAGCTTTGGCTCGGTAATTTCAGCCCTTCTGCAGAAATTAGTTAGAGAGATCTAATTTACCAGTTCAGAGTCCTTCCTTTCGGGCTCTCACTCAGTCCGTAGGTGTTAGCGAGGTTTGTCAAAGAACTCGCTATCATCATACGCAGGTCAAGGCGAGTTCTCACAATCTCTGCCTCGAGCAGACCGGTCTGGTCCTTCTTTGGACACAGCGCCTAGGGTTCTTGGTCAATCCTCGCGTCCAAGTTGTCCGCTTCACAGAGTTTCGACTGCCTGGAAGATCTTTCGACACTCAGGACTAGTCAGTCCACCCAGCGGCGCGTCGAGTTCATATTTTGAAGTCCCTTTGTTATCCATGGAGGCTCATGATGTCGTTTTAGGCATAGTTTGGGCCTCTATCGTGGGGTCGTTCGTCTCCCCTGGCCCGTCTGACCCCTCTCGCGAGGGTGCGCACCCACCCAATCCAACGGTGGCTGTAGGCTCGTTGACAACACTCTATCCTTTTCTTGGGAGGGGTTGGAGGCTTATGCATTCCCTCCTCTTGCCCTGCTTCCACGGGTTCTGAGGAAGGCCATGAATGAATCTCCAAACCTCATTCTTATGGCCCCTTTTTGGCCAGCCGAGTCCTGGTATGCAGATCTGCTACATCTCTCTCAGGGGCCTTACATTTCTCTCGACCTCGAGGAAAAGGTTGCTTCTGCAGCCAAGGTCCAGTATTCGACACGGCAACCCTAGCATCCTTTGTCTTCACACTTGGCTGTTATCCTGGGAAATGTATTCCGCTCATTGGAAGCATTGAGTGGAATGGTGCTCTGTGGCGCAGGTTGATCCCTATGCACCATCAGAGGTCCGTATAGCCACACACCTAGCTCCTTTGGCATCCAGGCATTCCGTTGACAGCTTTGTGTATGTCGTTCCGTGATTCAGACGACCCTTTCTCTGCTCAGTTTTACTCCTTCGGGGTTTTTGCTGTATCATCGGAGATGTCATCAGAGGTGTGGCTCTCAGACATGCAAGGCTTCCTTTTAGAGTTTTAGCTGGAATCCTTTTCCTGGTTTTCAATTTTCTTAGGGAGTCCCCATTTTTAACCTTTGCATTTCGCCTGTTTTTTTTTCAAATTTGGCGCTGAAACTGTCTTTTTGGTTGTCGGGGCCTCTGGATGGCGTTGTAGCGTGGTTCATGCGCTGTCCGGCCTCCCAGTGGATGTAGCTTTTGAGCCCGTCGGCTCGGTCTCGCTTCAATTCTTGCTGGAGTTCCTAGCTAAGAGTCAGTTTCCAGGCGATCCTTTCCTGGTAGTGTTTGTTCGTCCTCTCTCCCATCTGTTGTCTAGATCGGACCCAGACTTGGCAAACTGTCCAGGTAGAGCTATACGCGATTATCTGAAGTGTTTCGCTCAGCGGGCAAGAAGAGGTTTTTTCTTGGTCAACCCGTTTTTTTTTGTTTCTTTGGTTTTCAAGAGATAACAAATCCTACCTTAGCGAGGGGGGATAGCGACAGTCGTACAAAGGGCATACACTAATTTTCCTGAGGGAAAAGAGAATGGGGAGTGGTGCTATACCCCTGTCTTCAGCCAGGGCTCATAGGATCCAGGGTATGGGCTTCTTTAGCAGTTCAACATTCAGTCAGAATGGAGTCGATCCACGTTTGAGGCTGCTAACTGCCGCTACTCAGATGTTTTCATAAGCTTCTCTCTGAGGGACACACGTCGTACTAGAGACGATGGCTACTTCGGTGTCGGTTCAGTGGTCGCTGCTCAGCAGTCTTTGGCCACTTCTTCTGCTTGACTAGGTAGACTGCTTCCTTCCGTCCTTTTCGTGCTACATTGCTATTTTGAGTCCTGATACAATATGTGAAATTAATATTAAAATGGTATCTTTAAATTTATTATTAATAAGCATACTTACCATGACCCCAACTTCCCTCCTCCCTGCTGTACCAAATAAGACCTGAAGTGTGTGGTAATTGCCTTGAGCAGGTACAGTAGCATGGGATGTAGTAGTGCAGAGGAAGCAACTGTATGGTTGTTGTTTTTTCTTGTTCAACTTTCGTTTTGATAAGCATTTACGTAGCCAATAACATTGCATTTTTGAGTCAGGGTAACTATGCTTATTAATAACACATTTAGAGATAACATTTTATTTGTGTTAATGAATTAAAAATAATTAGTCGACTTCTTTGTTTTCAGACATGTCAAAGAGTGGTCTGAGTGACCAGCATCTTGGCATCCTTGGTGGCTCAGCCATAGGCCTCACCAGTATCATCATCACCATCATCGTTATTGTCTGCAAACAGAGGTAAGTTCCTCTTCCCCCCCCCTCCCCCAACTTCCTTCTCTCACCCTCCCTTTAATGTTTACATGAAATATGTCCTGATAATTTCAGCTAAATGTTACAGGAACAGGAAGAATGGGAATGTAATGTGATTCAGAATCTACCTGGTATTTATTGGAATTCCCATACATTCTGTTGCGAGTCACCTTAATGGATGCAATACCGAAGGTTAAGAGCGTGATAGAAAAGATGTATCTCCCCTCTTCCATTACCATTGTTTTCATTTGCTGGATTTAACCATAGCGGAATACAACAGCCGTTTGGCTGTAGTGGTTCAGACGTGAGACGTGAATGGTTGAGACGTTTTTGGTGCATTCTGCTCAACTGAAACGTAGACCTTTCCTGGTTTTGAATCGCAAACGCTATACTGAAAAATAAGTGACACAAGTGTATATACATGGGACGCATGTGACTAATGCAGGAAGCTGAAAGTCCAGCTGTTTGATTTGCGTTGTGGCAGGCACAGTGCAGGTGTGGTGCAGAGTGTAGAAACAGACAATTAATAGTAGTATATACTACTATCAATAAGTATGGTTATGTCATTGATTTGAGGTTTGATGTGTTTTATTGATGCCACGATTTATCGTTGAAATGATGGCTGCCATTGACATTTGATGGTTGATCAGGCAGCTACAGCAGCAGCTGGCACAGAATGCCAGGTCAGTAGAAAATGGCATCTATCGACACCGTCATCTTCAGCAGCAACAGCAGCAGCAGCTACTACGACCGGGTACACTGCAGTCTACTACCCCTCCTGCACATTTGTCTTTGGTTGCTGCTAAGGTACAGTTACTTTTTAATAACGGACACTTTATAAGGGCACTTTCAGGTTTAAGGGGAAGACTTGTGTTCAGTGTTTATAGAGTTTGCAAGCATGGCAAGAGAGAGAACGAACGAACGAACGAAAGAATTTATTCCGTATAAGGCCATATTGGAAGGGGTGTGTAAACAAATACAAACAAAGCAACAAATTAATAAGCGGAAAGAAGGCATCAAAACATCAAGACCTGACAATTTCACGTAATTTAAAGGCTTTGTATATATAAAAAAGCATAATTTTCATACAACAAGATCATTAGTAGTAGTGAACAGTAAAGACAGATGAAAAGCGCTTGGTGCTCTATAGTATTTAGCTGGAATAAATTCTTTTCTTAAATCATCCAAATTTGGGCAACAAAATACAAAGTGTAATTCATTATCTTCCGCTGTTTTACACAAAGGACATAGAAGATTATTTGGTGTATGAGGCCTGTACCTATAAAAGTGCACGAATAAATCAGATATACCAAACCTAAATTTTGTCATAATAAATGTTAAATATTTTTCTAAACCAAGTTGCAAATATCTAGGAACACAATATATTATGGAAGTACAAAATCTAGTGTACATACTAAAGCGATCACTTTCACTTACATGTTCATTCCAATTTTGCCATCTACAATCAATCGATCGTTCTTTCAAGACACGTATAAAAACATTCACGTTTCCAACACCTTGATTATACCATACACCACCAAAACCGTTCTGTAGCAAAAATAAACGCACATTTGATACCCAATTTATTTTCCCTTTTTTTTAATCTAGATTATGCAACATCAAATAGGCTTTATTAGGAAGTCTACTATTGTCCATCTGTAACAACTTAAACAGAGAGAGAGAGAGAGAGAGAGAGAGAGAGAGAGAGAGAGAGAGAGAGAGAGAGAGAGAGAGAGAGGAGAGAGAGAGAGAGAGAGAGAGAGAGAGAGAGAGAGAGAGAGAGAGAGAGAGAGAGAGAGAGAGAGAGAGAGAGAGAGAGAGAGAGAGAGAGAGAGAGAGAGAGAGAGAGAGAGAGAGAGAGAGAGAGAGAGAGAGAGAGAGAGAGAGAGAGAGAGAGAGAGTCAAATTCAGTGTAAATAGTTGCTGCAGAAAGTTGACTACAATGGTAGAATTTCTACCTCCACTTCTGAGTGGACTGGAACCAGGAGGCATTTGGCACAATAAGGGCACACTCAACCTTTCCACAATGATCATTGTTATCTGAATCAGTTTTCATCAGACATCTATTTTCAGTCTTATCCTATCATCATCTTTTCATCTTCTCTTCTCGACTAAATGTTGTACTTTAATTAAAAAAATTAATAATGAAAAGGTATGGAAAAACTGCAGCGGACTATAAATTGCACTCAATTTTTTTCAGTGATTAATGAGTATGTACTGGGGCTTGAGAACCTTGAGCAAGCCATACATATGCTGCATGGAATGATACTTGGCCGCGATCTGAGTGGATGTAGAAAGTAGCATCTTGTAGTCTAGAAAATATGGTAGATCATCACCATCATCATCATGATCATCATCATGATTATCATCATCATCCTTCTCTGCATATCTACAACCATACATTATATTTTACTTCTTGCAGAATGATGAGCTTGAAAAGCTGCTTGATCTCCCTACCACCACTGTGACTCTACCCCCCACCACCACTACCACCACCACCATCACCACCATCGACGACACGGACAGCAGAGACAGTGGTTGCTCTTCCTCTCCCCAAAATTGTGACGACGAAACGGCCGATTCGGACAGCGAGAGACGATTTCTTATGGGCGAGAACCGCCGAGAAAACGGCAACTTTCGCATGGGGGAGAATCGAGAAAATGAAGTTCAAGGGGTGTCAGTGTGTGGAGAGTTGGTGTTAGATAAAGAAACTACATGCTGAGATGGCATGAATGTTTGGAAGGGATCTTGGTAAAACAAAGCAAAGCTCCTGACTTCAGCAAACTATTTTGTGATTGCGGGATAGTAGTGGCCAGCGCTTTGAGAAGCTCTCTGAGCTTTTAAGTGCGCTATATAAGAGAAATCTCTTTTTCTTTTCTTTCTTGGAAACCCAACAAAACTTGTCAATGTTGACAGGGCGAACACTTTCCTAACATTCTGGCATTTTGGTCTCCTGGCAAAGCTGTATTATTAGACAGAGAAATCTGACTACGAATTGAGAAAAGGATGGCTAGTTTGGCAATAAACTTTGGAAAAGCAAACAAAGTGTAGGAAAATAAGATGAGGTCTGACTTCGGGCAACGAAAGGGACTTTCTTATGATGGAGAATGAAGACTCTGTGGACAGTTATGGCCTTTGGGTTTATAATGATTGGATATGAGAGAGAGAAAAAGGTGAACTTTTTTATTAATATACTAGTGCGGCTTTAATACTGATTGAAACTATACTGTTGTGTGAGTTTGCAAATTCTATACTGTGATGCAGAGATTGGGACAACTGTTATCCCCTAGGACATTTTTTTTTGGTAGGGCGGCTCCATACTTTTGACCTTAGGATGACTTCAATAGCTTGTTCTTTAACTGAAACACTACAAGAATGTTATTTCTTTTCTTCCACCCCCCCCCCCCATTCACCCATCCCACCCCACCCATCCTCCTTAATGGGTGGCCATATATTTCAGTGAGTTCTGATGTAAATATATATTTATTTTGCTGAAACGAAGTATTTTCATCAAAATGATGTTGTACGTTTTGTTTCCAAGAAACAATACCATCAGTGAGAATGATGTGGAATCCTGATGTACAAATATTATGTTTGCTTTCAAATTCTGTTTGAACGCTTGTGGCTACATGACCAACTTTTAAAAATGGGAATGTCCCAGCGAAGATATCCTATTGACTGCTGCCTTGTACTTTGATGGTAAGGTATTGTCTTTGGAATAGTTTCATCCACTCTGCATAGAAGAGGACCCCTGTTGAGAGCAAAAGTGTTCAGTGTCTGTTGAATAAAAGTTGACTGCAGGATTTTAAAACGGGTTACAATTATAGCTGTCTTGTGGGGGTTTTCTTTTTTTAATTTTTTTTTATTTCTGATGTCAATATTACATTAGCTTAGGTTGTTCAACTGCTTCTTTTAAAAAAAAAAAAAACTCTTGTGTTAAGAACTTAATGCAGCTTCACTGTTCATTTAAAAAAGAATGAAGAACTGTCATCACTGGTGGTGACATTTATGAGAAAAAAATGGAGGAATAATTGTAATTAATGGGTTGAAGAAAAATGGGTCCCAAAATTTAGAAAATAATATCATCGCTTGGTGATAAAAGAAATATTGTGATACATATATATTGGAGGGCAAAGAATTGTGTGAAGTTTATTTGCTTGGAAAATGAAAGTGTGTGAATATGAATATTGGTGGTGTTCAGGAAATGAACAAAATTGTGAATTGAACTAGCTTGGAAAATAATGTGTGAATTTTAATAGCTTGGAAATAAATTGTGAATTTTACTACTTTAGAATATAACAATTTGTTAATATTACTAGCTTGAAAATTAGTCAGTTGTGAATTTTACTAACATGGAAAATGACAAATTGTGTTGTTGTTTTTTTGTTCAGAAAACATCAATAGACTTATTCCCTAAATGGAAAGCTAATCGTCTTGCAGAAATGATTTCCCTGAACCACAGACAAACATGGAGAACTCCTTACATAGAGTATATGAGTTTCAAGCATTTTTGAGAGATCGTGATGTGGTTGTGTCTGGCCAAAAAAAGGCTGAACTAGCAGAACTGTGTAAGATTGCCAGAGAAATTAGCCTGGAGTTTGATCCTTAGGGATTATTTGAAGACAGACAGGACATCATTGACAAACTGACTGACAGCGATGTTACGTTACCAAAACCCTTCTCCCCATGTAGCATGAGGCACTGGTTTTGAAAAAAAAAAATTCAAAAAATTCTTATATACAGTGTGATAAGTATGGTCATTAGAAATGCAAAGCAGAATACATTTTTGAAATCGGTAATAATTTGAATTTTTTACAATAAAAAAAATATATTGTGCCTTTTTACAGCTTGCTCAAAAAGTGGTTGTTGTCTTTCTCTCTGCAAGTTTAAAATTAACAATGTTTTTGGTTATCCAGTCTGAAGCGTACAAGTTACTATAACATACTGTGACTGTAGCACTAGGCCTAATACTGATAGCAAAAGAAGCAGATCAACTCAGCGATTGTATCGGTCTTTCACACGGTGTAGAGTCCCAAATTTCATTTCATCCTTTTAACAAACCCTACTGTCTACATGGTTCCATTTTCAGACACTCACAAAACACTTTAAAAAACACAATTTCATGATAAATATGACCTGTCTTAGGAAACACTTGATGTACGGTGTCCTAGTTACGTGACTCGAAACAGCAAACGAACATAATGTAGTTTCTAGGTCGACCAAGTCTCGTTACCTGAGGGTAGGTGGCTTTCATGCCTAAAATGGGACGAACTTCAAGCACATTTTTCCCCTTTGTTTTTTTTTTTGTTTGTTTTTGTGGAGTATTATAGATAGAATGCCATGTTGTTGTTGTTTTTTTTTAGTGGAGTTTTATAGATAGAATGCCATGTTTGTTTGGTTTTTTTAGTGGAGTATTATAGATAAAATGCCAGTTTGTTTGTTTTTTTTTAGTGGAGTATTATAGATAGAAAGGCATGTTGTTGTTTTTTTTGTGGAGTATTATAGATAGAATGCCCCACTATGTTTCAGTCTGTAAAACTTTCCCTCTTCAAGAAAAATGGGCTAAAAATAATTATGGGTTACGCTTTGTTTGCGCAAATTTTTATTTTTTTAAAATTTCGGCTAGCTCAATTAAAATGAAAAGTGACACATGGGTATAGGGCAGGATATCTGCTATCTGCATTGCCAGTGCCCCAACTACAGCGTTTCACCATGCTGTCAAGCTTGAAAAAAAAAGCGCACCAATAACACACGCTTTTCTGTGGCAGAAATGACCGAAAGACTGTCTGCAGTTTGAAAACTGTTCCTCTTGCAGGCTTATCTTTTCTTCTTTATCGGAATAGCTCCAACATGCCAACTTTGGGAGGGGTGAGGTAGTGGAGAAGAACCATAGACAAAGCAGCGGAGATTTTTTAACAATCAGCTTTGTGAGCAGGTGTGGCACGCAGGCATCACTATCCATTCCTTTACATTTAAAGATCAGCATGTGAACTGTCCATCTTTGGACAATGATGAATGGTGAATTCTTCTTGCTTGCGAAATAGCAGTTTTGTCAAATTTAGTTAGTTAGTTGGTCATTGTTTATAGGGTCCAGCGGATTTCATTTGCTTGTGAAATTAAACTAAACATTTCGAATGTTGCATGCTAAGAAAATGATAAAATTGTAAGGTTTTCTTGGTTGGAAAATAATAATAGTAATGAATAATAATAATAATTATTATTATTATTATTATTATATTATTATTATTATTATTATTTTTATATTACTTGAAAAATTGTGAATGAACTTACTTGGAAATTGAAAGTTTGGACAAGTTTATTTGTTTGGAAATGAAGTGACTGTGCACACCTTGTTCTGTTGGAGAACAGTTAATGACTTTAATTTTTTTGTTGATATGCAGACTTTGTTAAATCAAAGTGTGCTTGGTTCCCAGTTTCAATGCGATTAGATTTGATTGTTCTGCAATTTGAACCTGTGTTTTATATAATGATTAAGGTGTAATCTGAATTCGGGATTTGACCACTTCCAGGGTTGGACTGATGACTATTGTTGAAAAATGTGTGAGCTGAATTTTAAAGAAACAGTCATGTTGAATGGCCTTTTCAAAATATTGCCTCATTTCGAAACCACATGGCAACCTCACTGTCGCCGAATGCTTCTCCGTTTCTCATTGTTGAAAACACGCTTTCAGTTGATTTTGCTGTTTTGGAACAATATTTTCAGTAATGGTATTGAAACATGTTTTCAGTTTTTTTATGGCTGAAACCAGTAAAGGTGTTTTTATTGTTGTTCAATTAGCCCAAAACATGATGATGCCGACCTCAATGTGAGTATGAAAGACTGCTGAGGCCTATGTACAGCCTATGAGTGATAGATATAGCCCTGATGTGGGCCTTCTTTGTGTCCAGCTAAGGGGGAGGTTGGATCTAGTGGAACCCGGGCTATTGTGTTGTGTTCCAGCTTGTATAAATTATGTTTTGAAAGCTAAATGGTTTTGCTGTTTAGTCAGGTTTTGAATTTGAGACTGAAAATTGAACTTAACCTGTGCAGTAATAATAGTAGTAGTATAGTAGGGTGAATAATAGGCCATGAAGCCTTTACACACGCCCCTTGATGTGTTTACAGTGACATCAAATTGCCTGTCAGTCTTGACGTTCATGTTTTTGTGGATTGTTGATGATTTGTAAATTCTTCGCACCTTGATCATTAGTGCGGTTACGTGCAGTGATTTAATGCCCATTTTAAAAGGTGTACAATTGAAATGTACTTCTTGGGTCTTTAGCATCATGTTTTGCTTATGTGTTGCAGTTTTGTGCATCTTATGTTTGCCATTACTACTATTGACATGGATATGTTTTGTTGTTTCATGCATTGTAAACACGTGTACATAGATATTTTCAGGTTGCTTGTGATCATGTTTTTTTTGGTTGTGTGGCGCATGTTTTTTGGCTTGTGTGGCGGAGTGGAAGGTGACTGGCCACGCTTGGTATGGATTGTGTCCCTCCCCTCTCCTCCTTCCCCACACCCTTTACCCCTTGGGGTCATGAGCAATCTTGCCACTGTAGATTGTTCTAACCTATAAAGGGAAAAGTGAAAGCCCCAGTTGAAAACCTGTCTTTCCTTTATAGGCAAGACCGATTCACTGCGGCAACAGTTCCCCCCGTTGGAATGCCGGGGGTTTCAGTATAAATAGTATCCCCACTTTCTGGAAATTTAGTGCTTTAAATTTCCACTGTCGCTGTCTTCCTCATTTGCTCTTCTTCGCTAGATCAATGACCTACCTTTTTTCTTGAAAACTCTTCCTGGACAAGACTCCTTGTTTGTGTATGGGGTCTGTTGGATCAGCTTGGGAGTGTTGGACACTTTCTGCCGGGTGGTCACTAGGGCTTCCTATGATGTCATTATTTAGCAATGTAGGCATTTTATATGTATGTGTTTTGTTGATAATTTATAATGATGTTTGTATTCTATTTTGTTTTGTAACCGGGGGTTCGAGTAGTTGGGGTAAAGCCTCAGCCGTCCCCTGTGTGGGATGTCTTTATTGTAAAGTGACTGGCCGGTGGAGGGCATTCAATTTTCCCACTAGGGTTGTTTCAGCAGATCTTTTATGCGGATCGGGGGTTGTCCGGTCCTGATTTGGCTCGGAAGAGTCCGCTGGACCTAAAGCAACAATCAATCAATCAATCAATCAATAAAAACCCCACACCCTTTGAGACTGTGAGAGGGAGTTTGTTCCCTTGTTGTCAGTCTGGCCTTGGGCGGTTCCTATTATAGGAATCCATGGGCGAGTGCTTGAGCAGGGCAAGGTGACATGACAGATGTTCTGCCAGCCTGACCTTTTCCTCTTCTGCTTTTGGGGGTGCACAGGGCTACATTGTCAGCTGGCATTCTATGTGGGTTCATGGCAGCGACCTGTGTAGTCTGGCGTTGCTTAATAGTCAGCAATTTTTGTGTGCTTGTTATACGTTTTTGCAATGCATAATTTGTATGTCCCTCTCATGAGGGATAAATAACAATGACTGTTTGAAGAGAGCTGTGTTCTCATGGGAAGTAGTGGTGAGGTGGGAGTCCAGTACACGCTACTCAACTACATTTGTTTCTTTCTTCTGTGTGTTCCCCTGGTGGGGTGTGGGGTACCAGGGCTTGCTGTATAAGGTAGTTATCCCCACTTTGTGGAAATTGAGTGCTTTAAATGATCCCTGTTTCTGTCACTCTCATTTGTTTTTTCTGGTTCCTAATCTGTTCTATCAATCTACTATCTTGTTCGCTAGACCAGTCACCTACCGTTTTTTTTTTAAAACTCTCCCAAAACTCCTCGTTTATGTATTAGGTTTGTTGGGTCAGCTTGGGGCTATTGCACGCTTTTTGCCAAATGGTCACTACAGCTTTCTATGGTATTATTATATAGCAATGTAGCCATTTTATATATATGCATTTTGGTAATAATTTATAGTGATGTTTATATATTCTCTTTTGTTTTTGTAATTTGGGGTTCGATAAATTAGAGTATAGCCTCAGAATCCCTTGCATGGGATACCTTTATTGTAAAGTGACCGGCTGGTGGGGTGCATTCAGTGTTACCCTTAGAGTTGTTTCAGCCGATCTTTTATACAGATCGGCGGTGAGTCCTCTTTCAACCAAGCTGTGGTCCGGATTCGGCACTTTGCAGTCCGCTGGACCCCATAAATAATAACTAACTACCTTATCTTATTTCAGGTTCTTTTTTTTTATATATCTTTTTTTATATTTTAATTTTGATAACCATACGAACTTGTATTGTTATTCTACCTCTTCACGAAACATGGAACATTTGTTCTGGTTGACCCTCTCAGAGAGATGTTGAGTTGTTGTTGTTGTATATAACTATGGCACAGCTGTTTTATAGTTTGAATATGGCTGCTCTTTTGTGTTTGTGTGGGTGGAAGATGTACAAGGGGAGAGATCATGAGTGAGTGTGGGCAGGTGGAGTGTAAGTGTGTTTGAGGGAGAGAGTGTGGGCAGGTGGAATGTAAGTGTGTTTGAGGGAGAGAGTGTGGACAGGTGGAGTGTAAGTGTGTTTGAGGGAGAGAGTGTGGGCAGGTGGAATGTAAGTGTGTTTGAGGGAGAGTGTGGGCAGGTGGAGTGTAAGTGTGTTTGAGGGAGAGTGTGGGCAGGTGCAGTGTAAGTGTGTTTGAGGGAGAGAGTGTGGGCAGGTGGAGTGTAAGTGTGTTTGAGGGAGAGAATGTGGGCAGGTGGAGTGTAAGTGTGTTTGAGGGAGAGAGTGTGGGCAGGTGGAGTGTAAGTGTGTTTGAGGGAGAGAGTGTGGGCAGGTGGAGTGTAAGTGTGTTTGAGGGAGAGAGAGTGGGCAGGTGCAGTGTAAGTGTGTTTGAGGGAGAGGGTGTAAGGTTGGGAGAGTGTAAACCAGTTTTTGGAATTTTCCACACAAGAATTTTTACTGTTTGGGATGTTTGTTACACAATATATTTAATGGTTTCACATTCAGGTGTATGCTTTAGTGCTGATAAATTTTGAATATTAGAAGTACACTGCACAGTCCTATTATTAACGGTTTCACATAATGGCTCATGGATGCTTTAGTCCTTATATGTTCTTATTGGGTTTGCCACTTAACATCAGGAGGAAGATTCATGACACATCTTGTAGTTCAGTTTCACCAGTTTTACACAAAACAGTGCCATATGATTTTATTTAGATTCATTGATAAGTATTACATTAATTTGCTAAAAATGTGTCCATGCTAGAGATGTTTATTAAGTTTGGTATATATATTTTTTTGATTAAGATTTGTATTTGGGAAGGTTTAGGTATTTCGTAAAGCATGACCCTTGTGCAATTTGTTAAAATCTTATACTTTCAAAGGAGGCATTTACTATTCAAGGTTTTCATACGTTAAATTGTTTGTTTGAAGTGCCATAAATATTTTGTGTTTTGCACTAAAATGAACTTCATAATGTAGAAAATTGCAGAGAGGCAGTTGTTGCAGTATGGAACAGCTAATTTGGTACTTTTTTTGTAGCCGATTCAGTAGGTCTTACAGCTCATCTATATCATGAGCAGCTCTTTGAGCTGGTAAGCATGCTAAGTAAGAAATGGCAATGCATAGCATTGCAGGCTTCTTCTATTAGTTGGTTCCTGTTAATTGGCTTATGAGGCGTTAATTGGATCGTGACTAATGTGCTCCCCTGTTGGGATGCCAGGGTTTTCTGCATAAATAGCATCACCACTTTGTGGAAATTTAGTGCTTTAAATTACCGCTGTTTTTTGTCATTCTTATTTGTTCTTTCTCGTTTCTAATTTGTTCTATCAATCTATTATCTTCTTCGCTAGACCAGTCGCCTACTTTTTTCCTTGAAAACTCTCCCAAAACTCCTTCTTTTTGTCTGTTGGATCGGCTTGGGGATATTGGACACTTTCTGCCAAGTTGTTACTAGGGCTTTCTATGGTATTATTATTTCATATTTTATTTTTAACAATTTTTATTTTTGTTTTATTTATTTATTTTTTAAATTTATTTATTTATTATTTCTATTTTTTTATTTTATTTTATTTTAAATTTATTTTTAATTATTTTTTATTTATTATTTTTTAATTTTTTATTTATTTATTTATTTATTTTAATTATTTAAAAAAAAAAAATTTTTTATCACTGAAGAAGGGCGTAGCCCAAAAGTTTTTAATTTTATATTTTTCTTGGTGTTTTTTGTGTATTTTGTTTTTTGTGTATTTTGTTTTTGATTTCTATATGGTATTATTATTTAGCAGTGTAGGCATTTTATATGTATGTGTTTTGTTAATATTTTATAAAGAAGTTTGGCAGAGTCTTGATCATTTTCAAGCTGATTATTGTATTTATTTTAGTTTATGCGTTTGCATTGTACACCACACAAATTTCATGCACAATGACGGTATAGTAACCACAGTGTCCTTGATTTGATTGCATTTCATGGAAGAGTAGGTGTGTGTGTGTGTGTTGTTTATTGTGGAATTAATGAGCGAAAGAATGTGAAAACTATTACCTCAAAATTTTCTGCAGCATTGTTAAAATGCAGCTTCATTGTCAGCTAATGTCAGACTGTCAGCATTTGATAATGCATCATTTACGTGTTTTCTTTATTTTTTTTGTCCATGCAGCCAATTTGCTTCTCTCAGTGGACTAGTGTAGTTCTTGCAGGTGTGGTAGGAAAGCTGTGACTTTATCTATAGTCAAACTGTCACAAAACTCCCAAATATTTTAAAGTTTGTTGCGTGTGGATCAAAATGCAAATAATAAAATGTCCATTTCATGCTGAGATTACTATTTGCTCATATATTCATAGTATTTTGTCTGATATCTGCGAATTTCAAACCTCATATCCAAGCATTCTAAAGATCATCAGCTGGAAGGGGTAATAGGTTTATCTCGCTTAGACTACGGGCACAGGTGCACACACTAACTAACCCAGAAGAGCGTGACCTATAATCCTCTATACGTTGCTAAGGATTAGCCAAGGGAAAGAGTTATGTGCCTGTAGTGTGAAGTTACTGCTTTAGAAACCCTTCTGGTAATGAAGCCTTCTGATGTTATCCGGAATCCCCAATGACTTTTAAGCTGCATACATGCCAACTGGAGAGCTTTCCATGTTTGGAAGTAGATGAGCACCCCTCAAAGGCAAGAGAATTTGAGATTTGGAAGGGAATTTGGGGTTAGAGAGTAAAGGGGCTTGAAGGGTCTAAAGCAGCAAATAATCGATCTCTTGAAATTGTAACCAGTGAAAACATATTGACATTAGTTATTGTTCTTGGCGAATTGTCATTGGCTATTGGTCCCCCAAAAATAAACAAAAAACTAGCAGCCTTTCAGTTAATTTCAGCAACGATCCAATGATCATATTTGAAAATAAAATTTGACGGACTTTCTGAAATTTATCACCTTCCAGTTTGTATGTTTACCTCAGTGGCGTGAAAGATTCTAATGTTGGTGGAAGCAATTATTTTTCTTTTCTTTCTTTTCAAATAAAAAAATAAATTGTATATTATGAATTTATAGCCGTAATTGTTTTGGATCTGAAATCACATGTCAGGTTTCATTTGGATCTGAAATTACATGTCAGATTTCTTCGCTCGTTTAACCTACAATTTAAAGACTCAGGGAGCTGGCTTCAGGATATGTATAGATACAAATTCAAATCCTTAGTAGGTTCTTTTATTTCTATAGCTATTTTAATTTTAAAAATCTGATTACAAAGGGTAAAAAAAAAACAAACAAAAAAAACAACATATTGTCATCTGGAAATTATATTTCTCCATCTTATTAAAATGAAATTATGAGTAATTGTAGTATTATTTCTGGATGGTGATACATTTCTTAGAAAACGCCTTCAAAAGTTCAAACTTTATTTAAACTTCACTCATGGGTAACATTGTCATTAGTATTTACTTATGCATATCTTGCACATTGAAATTTTAATCACATCAGTCATTTTGTTAGGGTAACAAAAGTAGGAAGATCTAGATCTCTTTGTAATATTAGATGTTAGTGTTATATATTGATCACTTAAAGTGGAAGGTGACATTTTAATTTAGATCTGGTATTTGCTATTATTTTCGTTTTAAAAGATGCTGTATTCAAGTTTTCAGTGAAAGAATCAAATAACAATTATGCTGACAGTGTCAGAAGGTCTAGATCTAATAGCGTTATAGCTTTAATATGAATTAGACTTTGGCATTTAATTATATATATATATATATATATATATATATATATATATATATATATATATATATATATATATATATATATAGTGATTGTTTTCTTGTATCAGCAGCTAACTCTTCACTGAACATTATATCTGTGTAGTACAACATTTTTACTGAAAAAGAGGGTTTGTGCTTCTACATTTTGAACACATAGATCTAAATGCTATGTCAGTTTTGTTTAGAATGGATGGTTTGAATAAATTGATCACAGATTATAATTAGTGGCTTCAAATAGTTTATCATTTGAAGATACTTTTCAATCTCACAGAACAAAAATCACGAAGTGTTGTAGGTGTATACCTTTTCACCCTCACTCCCACCTGTGCTGACTCCACTTTTGTTTGGAAGATACATTTCTTTGTGTGGTTTTAACACTTGAAATGCAAGTAATTCCTCAGTGACAATGAACAGTTACATTTAAAACGTTATACCTCAGTGTTTATTTTCTTTGCCAAACGACCTCATAAGTAGTCTGAACAGGAAAAAAAAAAACATCCAACAATTTTTTTATTTTGTAGTATTATATTAAATCTCAATAATTTTATTACCTCAGTAACATTGGGAACCTCCGTTTTGCGAATGACATTGATTGATTGGCTGGAGAGGAACAAGAACTTGAACAGCTGGTACAGAGGCTTGACACCACCTCCAGAGCCTTTGGAATGGAAATAAGTGCAGAGAAGACCAAAATGATGACCAACAACACCAATGGCTTCAACACAGACATCAAAATCCAAGGTCTGTCCCTCAACACGGTGCACTGCTTCAAATATTTAGGAGCAATTATATCAGACAATAGGTCCCGACAGGAAATCCTCTCCAGGATAACACAAACAACTGTTGCCTTGACTGCCAAGGGCTGCCCATTTGGAAAGACAGGACAATCAGTCTACATTCCAAGGTACGGTTGCTACGCTCTCTTGTCATCTCCATCTTCCTATACGCTTGCGAAACATGGACCCTCACAGCAGACCTACAATGAAGAACACAAAGCATGGAGATGAGGTGCTACAGAAGACTTTTGGGCATTTTGCTATACCCAGCACATCACCAATGACAAAGTCCGACAGACCATCACACAAGCCATTGGATGACACGATGAGTTGCTCCTAGTGGTGAAGAAATGGAAACTCCGATGTTATGGCCATGTCACCAGAGCATCAGGCCTTGCAAAGACCATCCTGCAAGGCACTGTGCAAGGAGGCAGAAGAAGAGGGAGACAGAAAAAGAGGTGGGAGGACAACATTCGAGAATGGACTGGCTTGATACTAAGCGAAGCCATGAGGGTTGCTGAGGACAGAGAAAGATAGCGTACGTTGGTTAAACAATCATCTGTGGTGCCTAAACGACTTTCGACTTACGGGATATGATAGGATTGGATAGGAAAATTGGGTGGAAAAATTGAGCAGCTAGCTATGCGTGACAAAGATCATGACAGGAGGAACAAACAATTTTTTTAAATAGAAGATACTTATAAAGTATAATACACAAAAAATATTAACCCGGTTTAAAATTGGGTAGAGGTCCCCAATATTGCAGTCAGCTCACATTTTTGGTCACCTGCAGTTTCCAGACGTCATGATATTTTTGCTCCATCCGTGAACGAAATTGCCCCCACACACACCCTTCTGTTGGCAAAACTGGACCTCTCGTTGTTTTAGTGGACGTAGACTAAGCCCTTGATTTTCATCTGGAAATAACTGCCACTGACTGTAATAATCTAGACATGTAAAAGAATCTCAAGTGGTTGACTAAGATACAAAAATATCAGTTATGCGAGCTGTTATAATAGAGTAATTGTAGGCTGGAACTACGAGCTAGACTAAAAGGGCTACAGTTGCGGACTCCTGCCTAGTTGGTATGGAAACAAGAAGGCAATGTGGAGATAATGTCAACTTTGATGGGTGAAACTGTGTGAATTATCAGTTACTTTTCTTGTATCGCTGTGTGGAAAATCAAATCATATAGTAATGAACGATTTGCGAAACTGTTATTTCCGGGCAGCGACATGACCTTGTTGTATATTGTCAGTAAACTACCTTATTTTACAAAAATAATTTAGTTTGTATTTTGTAGCTTTGTATTGAGCCTCAAAAGTGAAATGTTACCTCAACTGGAGTCATGAGAGCAGCTGTGTTACTTGTTGATTTTACTTTATTGCCTGCGCGGGTTTTACTATTTTGTTAATGCACGCGGTATGCTTTAGTTTGAATGTTTCTGTTACATGTCCATGTGCCTGTGTTTGACTCTTTTTGGGGAGTGCGTGGTGTATTTTATGTTTTGAGGTTGTTTCGTTTTTCATGGGCTTGTGGAATTTGCTGGTCATTTTATTTTGTTTTTATGTGCCTGTGTGTTGTTGAGTTTTGGGGTGTGCATGATGTGATGTACTAAATTTTCAGTTCAGTTGTTTCATGTTTAATGCGCCTTTGTAATTCGCACGATTGCCATTTAGTTTATATTTTTGGTTTCATACTCGTATGTTGCATGATGCTGTATAGTTTCTGTATTTTTCTTTGATGTATCTGTTAATGTGGGATGGTGTTTTGTAGCATTATTTTATTAGCTTTCATGTGTGTGTTACCATGTTATGTATTTTGTCTAGGGGTAATGAAAAAGTGGTTTTTGGTCATACCTGTTAGGTCTTGGTTCTGCTGTTATGACCTACTTCATTTTGTATTAAACTTATTTGTTCGTGTGCCTGCGAATTGCAAAACTATGTTTTATTTATTACATGAAAGTTCTTTATCACTTTATTTTTCTTTTGTGTCGGAATGAGAATCTGAGTTTTTGTTGTCCCCTCAAAAAAAACCAATATAATGATTTTTTTTTTTATGTTACTATGGCATGATGTCATTTGTTTTCTTTTAATTCCTTCAACTTTTTTAAATTTGATCTGTCTGTTGTTAGCCAGAAGATGACTTAATCATTAGTTTGTGTCATTTTTAGGCGAGTTTTCCAGTTTGTGAATTTTGTCAGCAGAAGGTGAAGAGGAAAATAAATCAAATTCGACATTGTGATTATAATAATGATTAAAAAAATTGGTAATAAGTGCACTATATAAGAACAGTTTGTTTTGTTTTTCTGTCCCCATCAGATTTCATGAAAGGTAAATTTGTTGAAGTATCAGGCAGTAAAGTGTCGTGTTATGTTATATTTTTTTCCATCAGCTAGTGGCTCGTGTATATCTTTATTGCACTGGAAGGGAGTTGATTTGTTTTGTGGTTAGGTCACATTGAAAAATCCCTGTATTGTTATTTTTTTAATATGTTATTTTATTTCATTCATTCATTTATTTTGTGGCGTGATGGTTTCTGGTTTTTTTTTTTTTTTTTTTTTGGGGGGGGGGGGGAGGGTGAGGGAGGCGGGTGACAATGTGCTGGAATTAATTCTAACTCTTCTCAAAATTAGAAATTGTGAGCCATTTGGTGTGCCATAATTTAACGTTTGCTAATATAGTTCGAAGCCAAGTCCTTGATACAGTGCCATACTAACTTATTTGTCATATTGCCATTCAATCATGCTAATTGTAAACATTCGTAAGCAATGAAAGTTTTTAATGGGTGAAAAGTTATTGATAATATGTGCCATGCCTGACTCATTATCATTTGTCATCAATGTCATTCACTTGGTGCTTTTAAAAAAAATATTTTTCCATTTAAAAATTATGTCATGACCATGTCGGATGCTTGGAAACAAGCAAAATAAAAAATGAAGGGCTAGTGTAATCCAGTGTATATATTCTGAAAATAAAATTACCTATTGCTCTGATTGCAATATTCAATTGAGAGTATCACTTGGCTGTATCAAAAATCGGTGTTGTCTTGCTTGTAATGTGTAGCATGTTGAAGTCGGTGTGATGCCATCGTATTGAGTTACATACGAAAATGAAGTCGTAACAACGTGCATTCAGATAACAAAAATGCCTGCCATAAAAAAGCTTGGGATAAAGTATATAGTCATCGATGAAATGTGATAGGTATGTTCTTACAGAAACATTTCTGTCAAAGGATATGCTGAAAAGATTGAAGTATATATTATATTATTTAGTAGAAAATTGGTCTTTAAGGAGCGATACATTCAATCTTATGCTTTAAAATTATAATGTTGAATGAGTGAAATTCAAAAGGTATCATGTTTGTTGGGGAAAATGGATGTTAAATTGTTAACAAATAGAAATGGTTTGGGGTTTTTCAGGTTGCAGATTTATTTAGTCGTGCATATCTTTATGTGTGTAAAATGTGCTTAATTTTATTTAATGTTACACATTTTTTTAATACCAAGTTAAACCATATGGATGCAAAACTTTTCCATGATGTGCAGTTCTTGTGATAGGTGTGCTTATCTGCAAGCTTGATTGGTTGATTGATCGTTGGTTGGATGGTTAGGTCCTATAATTGATTTATGGGTTCTTTCATTGATAAAATGGCTGGGGTCTGATACTGATAATATCCATATATTCTGCCACAGTATGTTTAGTGTGACTACTTGTAAAAGTAATAACTGATTTTACAATAAGTTTTTTTAAAGCACAAGATGGCAAGCCATTCGAAAATATTTCCAGACACCCGCATACATAGGTGAAAACAAGCATTTTCAAACGTGGTCATTTTCAGGGAGCTGTTCTGTCTTGGTTTTTATCTTAAAGAAACAAATTGAAGATATGGAACTCTTGGCCACAATCTTTACTATCTGCACTGTAAAAACATTTATTAAAATCGGTTTATCCAATTTTGAGATACAGCTAAAAAAATGTTTAGAAAATTATGGACCATGGCATGACCAACCTTGACTTTTGAGACAGGGCAAATATAGGGCAAAAGTGAATGCTATAAAAGGCTGAATAATGGTGAAAATGGTGATTGAATATAAAGGTGAACAATGCGGGGAATTCTAAACCCGGTGATTTCTACAAAGGTTTCCAAGTTGCAGGAAACTTGCTTCCATCATGCTTCATTCACCCATAGTTTTGATTAATAAATATATAAAACATGCGAACCCACATATTTGTAACGTTCGATATTACCTCACATTTGCTTGTAGGTTATCTATAGATCCAAATAAAATGACATGCGTCATCATGGCCGTCTGGACCACACCCATGACATTTTCCTATCAGTTGCATTTTCAACCCACAATTTGTTCACATCACGTATATTTCATGCTTGTTGCTTTAATTAATCGCATTTGCTAGCAGATTAATCGCTTTTATTTCATGCTTAGATATGTTCAACAACAGCCAATAAAACTTACATTTTTTACAATCTGGCTGACCCCATCCTCCACCCCCAACATTTCTACATAAAAAACATTTTTTTGTCACACTTTTCAATTCCACAATAGTTATTTTGTGAATGAAATGAAATATAATAATAATAATAATAATAATAATAATAATAATTATTATTATTATTATTATTATTATTATTATTATTATTATTATTATTATTATTATAGTGTCATATTCCACTTTTGGTACTACTAATCTAGAAAGATATAAATGGAATAAAACTTTTAAATTATTATCTTGGAAAACGTAAAATGAGATTTTTTTTTTTTTACGAATAAAAAACATCATATTGTACTGATGGTTTTGGTGCCTCTTTGCTTTTATATAATTTTTTTTTATTACAAAGGGGAGGGGTGGGGGTGAAGAGAGAGAAAAGGGATGTGATGCAACTCTGATAGATGCATTTTATTCTGTTCAACAAAATACTGTTGCAGGTCTTGTAGAAGTGAGCTTTAAACCATATCAAACAACCATCATCATTGCCTTTGCTATTTTCCAAATTTTCTGTGTGAGAAAATACGAACTTTGTGTCATTTTAGGTAATGCTAAATTTTGAATGTATTTGTACTTATGTTGGTTGTAGTGTATTTATATTGATTTTACATACTGTTTGTCATGTGTTTTGTTACAAGTTTTGGTATTTTGACTTCAAATGGTAAATTATTCTTGTTTGTTGTGTTACAAGTTGTGTGCTTTTTTCTTTTAACCACCGTTTGACCTATGTTTGTTCTTTAATTATGGTGTATTTATTTTTATTGTTTTGTGTGTTTTTTTCTTGATAACTGTACAAAGTGGAATTTTTTGCTCTTAAATGTGTTTTATTTTCTATAGTTTCATGTACTTCTGTTTTGATACCAGTGTAACTGTATGAAGTGGCTGTTCTTCTGTTCTGTTGTTGGGTAGTCTAGTGTAATGGTTTTGTTTTTTATTTTATGTTGTGATGTACATTAATGTACAAAGACTTGTTGCTGTGTGTTGTACAATTTTCATCAAGTCAAAAAATCTTCATGCCTGGTGCAGCCTGTTTGAAAATAAATTTGGCAGTTTTATTTCTGTGTGGAAGTCATGTTTGTGCCTTTGAAGGGTTGGGGTGCGTGTTGTACATGTATTTCTTTTTGTTGTGTATGTGTGTGTATATATAGACAAGTGTGAGTACTATTTTTGTGTGTCTGTATCCTATCCTATCCTAATCCCGTAACTCAAAGGTCGTTGGGGCACCACAGATGATCTTTAACCAGTGTACTCCCTGTTCTCAGCAACCCTCATGGCTTCATTCAGTATCAAACCAGTCCATTCTCAAATGTTGTCCTCCCACCTCTTTTTGTCTCCCTCTTCTTCTGCCTCATTGCACTGTGCCTTGCAGGGTGGTTTTTGCAAGGCCTGATGCTCCTGCGATGTGGCCATACCATCGGAGTTTCAGTCTCTTCACCACTGTGAGCATGTCATTGTGTTGCCCAATGGCTTGTGTGATGTTCTGTCGGACTTTGTTGTTGATGTGCTGGGTATAGGAAATGCCCAAAAGTCTTCTGTAGCACCTCATCTCCATACTTTGTATTCTTCGTTCTAGATCTACTGTGAGGGTCCATGTTTCGCAAGCGTATAGGAAGATGGAGATGACAAGGGAGCACAGCAGCCTTACCTTGGAATGTAGACTGATGGTCCTGTCTTTCCAAATGGGCATCAACCTTGTCAGGGCAGCAGTTGTTTGTGTGATCCTTGAGAGGGACTTCCTGTCGGGACGCCATTGTCTGATAAAATGGCTCCTAGATATTTGAAGCTATGCACTGTTTTGAGGGATTGGACTTGGACGTTGATGTCCATCTTCATGCCTTTTGTGTTGTTAGTCATCATTTTGGTCTTTTCTGCACTTATTTCCATTCTATAGGCTCTGGAGGTAGTGTCAAGCCTCTGTACAAGCTGTTCAAGTTCTTAACAGGATAACAGGAATTTATTTCGCCAATTGACATGTAAATTGTAATAGATGCACAATCAGAATATTATTTGGTGTTGGACAATGGCAGAATGTTTTATATTTAACATCTTTCTCTCTCTTACACACATGCATGCATACACACATACCTACATACACAAATGCATGCACAACCTAACACACTCCCACAAACATACCCAAAGGCTCGCACACAGTCATCGCCTGTATTAATACTTCACACACACACACACACACACACACTTACTTCCTCTCCAGCCAATCCATCAATGTCATCCGCAAAACAGAGGTTGGTGATTGCTCTACCCCCAATGCTGACTGTGCCTACGTGATCTGTAAGGGCATCTGGCATGATGCGCTCTAGGAAGATGTTAAAGAGTGTTGGAGTAGGCATCCTTGACCCACACCGATTGTGGTTCTGAACCAGTTCCCGATGGCGCTGTTGTGGAGGGCCTGCACTGGTAGTCATACAGGCTTTTGATGACTTCAGTAATTTTAGGGCTGATGTTGCCCAAGGAGCTGCATGCCAGACTCGGTCAAACGCTTACTTGAAGTCTACAAACACATGATATAGATGTTGTTGGTGCTGTAGGTATTTCTTGCAAGGGCAGGGCGAAGTGTCTTCTGTATATATATATATTTGAGAAAGACGTTTAAACATTTTAATAACCTTCATGGTACATTTCTTTCGAGGAATTGATTATTTTATTTTTGATCATTCTTATAAAGCATTTTTCCTGCTCAGCTAATGCAGGATCCAACTCGAAGCGGCTGAGGCGCCCACTTGCAGCTTTTGGGTAGATCATCTGATGCCCAGATTACCGAGCACAACCCTGAGTAACCGAGTACACACCATTGTAATGAATCAACTTTCGAATTAAATGTTGGTACATGTAAAACATCTGCTATTTGGGTGAAATACAATGAGTTTCAAAACAATGTTTTTATATCATTTTTAAACAAAATTGGGGTCCATTACATTACATTACATTACATAATTGTTGCTTTAGGTCCAGCGGACTCTTCCGAGCTAAATCAGGACCGGACAACCCCCAATCCGCATAAAAGATCTGCTGAAACAACCCTAGTGGGAAAACTGAATGCCCTCCACCAGCCAGTCACTTTACAATAAAGACATCCCACGCAGGGGACGGCTGAGGCTTCACCCCAACTTATCGAACCCCCGTTTACAAAAACAAAATAGAATACAAACATCATTATAAATTATCAACAAAACACATACATATAAAATGCCTACATTGCTAAATAATAACATCATAGGAAGCCCTAGTGACCACCTGGCAGAAAGCGTCCAATATTCCCAAGCTGATCCAACAGACCTCATACACAAACAAGGAGTCTTGTCCCGGAAGAGTTTTCAAGAAAAAAGGTAGGAGACTGGGCTAGCGAAGAAGACGATAGTATAGCAGATTGATAGAACAGAGCAGGAATGAGAAAGACAGCGACAGTGGGAATTTAAAGCACAAAATTTCCAGAAAGTGGGGATACTATTTATACTGAAACCCCCGGCACCCCAACGGGAGTATTTGGGGTCCATGATGAACTACGAGCATTGAACACAAACATAAAACGCAAACAATTCCGTGACACTAAGCAAAGATTTTATATGTAGATTTATTTGAATTAAAATAATTGTATTTGTGATAAATATCTGAAATATAATACATCTTAAAATAATTTCAATGAACATCTGAGAAACTAAACTACAAACAAGAAACCAGTACAACAATAACAAATATGTTTATACATCTTTGGGTGAAGTAAAAGAATTGAAGAATAGGATAGGAAACTATAACTGACATCTTTGAAAGTAGAGGCAAAGAATGAAAAAATGAAAAAGAAAAAAACTTTTGAGCAAGAGTTCGTTTGTTGCTGTATAGTTCCAACAAAGTGAGAGTTCGTTCTGTGCTGTAGTTCCAACAAAAGACAAGACACCGTTAAATCAAAGCAGAAACACACGCAAAGCAAAAGTAAAAACCAAGCAAAGCACCACAACATCAACAAAAAAAATCAGAAACACAATGCAAAAACAAAGCAGACACTTACAAAACGAAGCAGAAATGCAGACAAAGTAAAAACAACAGCAGAGACATGAGGTAAACACAAGGAAGAAACACAATAAGTAACTTAACAAAGCAGAAATGTACACAAAGTAAAAAGGCAGAAACACACTAAGTAACAAGTAACATAAAGCACAAACATACACAAAATAAAAAGGCAGAAACACACTAAGTATCATAGCAAAGCAGAAACATGTACAAAGTTATTGTTTATAGGGTCCAGCTGACTGCAAAAAGCTCTATCAGGACCACAGCTTGGTTCAAAGAGGGATCACCCCTACTCCGTATAAAAGATCTGCTGAAGCAACCCTGAAGGCACTCCACCAGCCGGTCACTTTACAATAAAGGCATCCCATGCCGGGGACACTGAGGCTGTCCCATAATATATCGAACCCCCGTTTACAAAAACTAAGTCGAATATAAACATCATTATAAAATATTAATAAAATACATAAATATAAAAAATATAAATAACAAATGAGGAGTTTTGGAAGAGTTTTCAAGAAAAAAGGTAGGTAACTGGTCTAGCGAAGAAGAAGATAGTATAGTAAATTGATAGAACAGAATAGGAATGAGAAAGAACAAAGGAGAAAGCGAGTGACAGTAAAAATTTAAAGTACTAAATTTCCAGAAAGTGGGGATACTATTTATACAGGAACCCCCGGCACTCCCACGGCGAGTAACACACTAAGTAACGTAAAAACAACGAAACACACAACATAAAAATAAAACAGAAATACAAAGTAAAGGCAAAGAAACAAACACACACACACACACAAAATAAAAACAAGCACAATGTGAAAAAAAGCAGAAATATACAAAGTAAAATCACACACAGACACACAAAGTAAAAACAAAGAAACGCACACAAAAAAGTGAAAACAAAGTAAACATTCTCACAAAGTGAAAATCCAAAGTAACAAAAACCAAAAACTGTCAAAATGTAAACAAAAGTAGAAGAAACTTGAAGTAGCTGAAATATAAAGTTGAAACCAACACAAAGAACAAAACTACCGCTATAAAAAATAACATTTAAAACATTTCTGGAGAAAAAAAAAAGAATATTGACATTATTTATAATAAATCTGAGACATGGGAATGTCTTGTTAGGTTCAAACTATAGTTTGAAACGCAGTCAGTATAAAAGAAAGTAATATTATAATTATATAATTGTCTTTTAAAAAGAAACCTTCAGAAACAGGAATATTTATTTTACAAAAATGATTTTTTTTTGTTCCACAAAAATTAAAATCCGTAATGTTTAAATACCTGAAGCTGGCAAAATAAATACAGGTTCAGCTGTAATTATGGACTTCGCAAGCATAAACTACTCAAGTATGACAACAATAGATCACGAATAACAATAATAATATAATAGCGATGATGATGATATACATATTTAAATGGATATGCATGCAGAAAATAACAAATACCGATAATAGAGAATTTAATGGCATAAGTCAAAGACAACAAGATGGACCTATGGCAAGCTAGAACAATGAGACAATAACATTACAAAATTGTTGCGTTAGGTCCAGCGGACTCTTCCGAGCCAAATCAGGACCGGACAACCCCCAATCCACATAAAAGATCTGCTGAAACAACCCTAGTGGTAAAACTGAATGCCTTCCACCAGCCAGTCACTTTACAATAAAGACATCCCACGCAGGGGACGGCTGAGGCTTCACCCCAACTTATCGAACCCCCGTTTACAAAAACAAAATAGAATACAAACATCATTATAAATTATCAACAAAACACATACATATAAAATGCCTACATTGCTAAATAATAACATCATAGGAAGCCCTAGTGACCACCTGGCAGAAAGCGTCCAATATTCCCAAGCTGATCCAACAGACCCCATACACAAACAAGGAGTCTTGTCCCGGAAGAGTTCTCAAGAAAAAAGGTAGGAGACCGGTCTAGCGAAGAAGACGATAGTATAGCAGATTGATAGAACAGAGCAGGAATGAGAAAGAGCAAATGAGAAAGACAGCGACAGTGGGAATTGAAAGCACTAAATTTCCAGAAAGTGGGGATACTATTTATACTGAAACCCCGGGTACCCCAACGGGGGAAATGAGACAAAACAATGAGAAACAATGAACTATAGCAAGCGATAAGACGAGCAATAAACAATATAGCAAGCGATAAGATGAGCACAGCATAATAAGAATCTGCGACAGGTCAAGGGGCAAGCATTAGCAACAACAGGTCCATTAAATTCAATAAAATATAATTCCTCAATAATATAAAGATTTCAGCAACATTGGCAAGAAGTTTACAATAGGCTTATTACACAACATACACTTTACTACAATAGTATTCAGCCGTTTCATGTGGTTTTGCCACAATGCAGAGACCTATAAATGTCATGTCATATATATATATATATATAAATTTAGCAAAATATAAACCTTGGTCAAAAACATCATGTTTGATATACATAGAAAATCCATGTAATGCGGTTTTGTTCAAAACATCCTGTTTGACATACAATGAAGCATGCAATGAAAAGCCATTTCATGTGGAGTGTTGTGTTTAACAAAATATAATGTTTCACAGCATAATACAGGTTTTGTCAAAAACGTCCTGTTTGCTGGGTAAAATATGCAAGGACATATGTTTTGCTTAGAAATAATGAACCGATGGTGCTTTCAGAGATAGGGTGAAGAAAACCCATGTCATGTGGTTTTGTGAAGTCTGTATAACTTTAAATACCACTTTCATTCAAGTCCTTCAGTTATCTTGGTTCTTTGTTAGTTAGGTATAGTAACTAGTCATTGTTTATAGGGTCCAGCGGACTGCAAAGAGCCGAATCAGGACCACAACTTGATTGAAAGAGGACACCCCAGATCCATTGCTGAAACAACCCTAATGGTAACACTGAAGACCACCAGTGCATCCCATGCAGCAGACGCTGAGGCTTTACTCTAATTTATTAAACCCCCTTTTACAAAAACAAAACAGAATATACACACCATTATAAAATATTAACAAAACATATATATATATGCCTACATTGCTCAATAATAACACCATAGAAAGCCCTAGTGACCAATTGGCAAAAACAGCCATGTTAATCTGATGAATAAAAATTGATACAACAACAACCATTTGGAAGAAAATGTACAATAGCCCCAAGCTGACCCAACCGACCCCATACACATATCAGGAGTTTTTGGAATTTTCAAAAAAAAAAGGTAGGTAGTCAGATCTAGCGAAGAAGATAGTAGATTGATAGAACAGATTAGGAACGAGTTACAGAAACAGTGGTCATTTCCTATCCTATTCTATCCTGTAACTCGGAGGTCGTTGGGGCACCACAGATGATCGTTTAACCAGCGTACTCCATCTTTCTCTGTCCTCAGCAACCCTGATGGCTTCGCTCAGTGTCAAGCCAGTCATTTAAAGCACTAAATTTCCACAAAGTAGGGATACTATTTATCCAGAAACCCCAAACCCCCCACAGGAGGGGTTGGGGGTGGGAGTTCTTTGCCTTTATTGAAAATGACTGGTTATATTCAAGTCACTCATAGATCCCAAACTGCTTGAGTTGATGTGCTTTTCACTAGTTTAGATAATACAGTGTAATTTATTGTAAATATTGAAGACTTTCATGGTATTCTCCTGATTATCCTAACTAGAACTAAACTGCCAGACAGGCACATGCAACAGCTCGTATAGTAAAGTGTACACAATGTAACATGCCTGTGGTTTCACAATACAATCACAACAAAGAATAAACATTTCATGTGCTTTTGTTTTCACAAGATAGAATCACAATGGAGAATAAAGGTTTTATGTGCCTGTGGTTTCCCAATGGAATCCCAACAAGGAATAAAGATTAACAAGGAATATAGATTTAAAGCAGCCAGAGAATGAATGTCATTGTATCACATTTTAAGGGATTAAATTAAAAGACAATTTGGGACAGCGTTCAACCATCAGTTAACGTTGAAACATCACAACAAATACAATCAACCATGAGTTGAAACAGCATGGGACACATTCATGTAGCAAAGATTAAAGATTATAAGATTTAGATCAAAATTGTGGAGGTGGGGGGGGGGTGGGGGAAATCTAATTCACGCTCAGAGATGACTAAGGAATGTTAACGACTTTTTAAGCTGCTGACAAGTACATCAGTGGGCTTAAAAAGTCATTGAGATTCCTTAGTCATCTCTATTGTCTATTACATGCATCATGCCGAATTTTAACTGTATTTTTATGAATAAAGATTTCTTGACTTGACTTGAAACAAAAGCAAAACATAGATGACAAGGCATAAAAAGAATTACTTTTTCTGTCCACATTTTCAACTGTAATATTTTTACGAATAGCAATGTACATCTGTGCTATTCATATTTAAATAAAAATGCAAATATAATGCCCAAAAGAAAATCTGGCACTAAGCATAATTTTTAATACAAAAGTCCAATTCATAAATAAAAGCTTTAATTATTTTAAAAATCATACTGGGTCATGTATATATATCTCTGACAAATCCTTAAAGCTGAAACACTTTCTTTTTTCTTTACTTTTAATTTTTCTTTTTTTCTCCAAAATCTTAATAAATTGAAAAAAAATATATTGAAATACATTAGAATGTTAAAAAAAAAAAAAAAGGAAAGCCCACAAACAGCTAACAATGCTCGGATGTCAAAATCTGTAAATTACTTTGAACAAAATTTTGGTAAATGTAAACCAGATTTCAGTAAAAGTAGTAAAAATGTTCAAACACTACATAAATGTCAGCAAAGCAAGTTTTGTAAGGTTAATAATAAATGAAAATAACTGCATTAAAATTATTACAATGTCACAATTTCTTTATTATAATTGTGTAAAGTGATTTGAACAAATACTTTGGTTAAAGGTTTGCTAACCAATTTTGGCAAAATTTGTTTTTATAAAATGGCATGACAATATTAAAATGTCAGACTCATGACAGTATGAAGCCAATTTTATTTCTTAAATGTGGTACCAATTATGTTAAGAAAGCTTGTAACATTCAAACATTACTTTTGCTGCAAAATATAAAGCTTTTTTTTTCTTCATCAGTGCCTTTTTTTCTAAGCTTTCTCTTCTTTCATTATTTTTTTAATGCAATTTTAGTGGAAAGCTTCCAATAATGTATGCAAATGTTTACAAGATCCTAAGTCTTCCACCAAAATTAGTTAGTCATTGTTTATAGGGTCCAGCAGACTGCAAAGAGCTGAATCAGGACCATAACTTGTTTGAAAGAGGGCTCACACTTGATCCGTACAAAAGATCTGCTGAAACAACCCTACTGGTAACACTGAAGGCACTCCATTAGCCAGTCACTTTATAATACAGGCATCACATGCAGGGGACACGAAAGCTGTACTGTAATTTATCAAACACCCATTTACAAAACTAAAATAAAATAAAAACATCATTATAAAATATTAACAAAACACATACATATAAAATGCCTACATGTCTAAATAATACTACCATAGAAAGCCCTAGTGACCATTTGGCAGAAAGCGCCCAATATCCCCAAGCTGACCCAGCACACTCCATACACAAATGAGGAGTTTTTGGAGAGTTTTTAAGAAAAAAAAGTAGGAGACTGGTCTAGCGAAGAAGATAGTAAATTGATAGAACAGATTAGGAATGAGAAAGAACAAAGGAGAAAGACCACTAAATTTCCAGAAAGTGGGGATACTGTTTATACAGAACCCACGGCAGCCTACGGGAGGATTTCCACCAAAAATCTCTTTCCAAAACACATTTGTTTGCATCAACTCAAATAAAACTTTTTTTGAATTGTTACTGCAATGAAACGAAATTTAAAAAAATCTCTTTGGACTAGATAAATATGGATACATTCTCTCGTCCTCATGAAGTATGAATTCAGACTCACACTACTTTGAATAACCCTTATTTTTTCAAACGTATTGGTAAATGCTCATTACAATTAACAATAAACAATTTGAACTCAAACAAAATAAAGCTAGTTTCTTCAACAAATTGAAGTTGGCTGCCTATATAAAAGAAGAAGATTAAAATAAATGTACATATACCAGTTAAATCATAAATGCAACAAATTTATACAGAATTCGCTGAACCACAAGTATATCAACTAACAAGTGAGTATCTCCCTTCTATGGCTCTGTCGACGTGCGCGTACAACCGGTTGCTTCCCTTTACATGCTTTGTGCTCCATAGAGCGTCGTCGGCCTAAAATAATTTTTTAGAAACTTCAAAACCCAGGGGAATTATGGGTAGGGAAATCCTTTTCTGAAATGACGTCGGCAGGACTCTTCACGACTGGTGCATGGCACACGAGACACACGCAAAATGACGTCACAAGAAGATTGGTTAGATCTGAATTCGTCTAATTTGACCTCGCATGCTGCTGGATAACAATGCAATTTGAATTTGCTTTCAAAAATCAAAAGAGAGTGAGACCACAACAAAGTACAACGAGCCAAGGCAACACAAACACTCAAGGCCGACAGGACAAAAAGCACACAAACTACAAAAGGTAAGTACCCGTGACCATACACAATAAAGTAGGCCTAACCACCATTGCAAAATAGGATTGATCATCACCATGATTGAATTTTTCCACCCCACCTTCCAATCGGTACGGAATCGAACATATGCTCAAATCATCATATCTTTGACAGAACTTGCATGTTCATTATACAGTGTGATTCAAGCGATAAATGAACCATCACATCGAAGCGATCTGAGCAGCTGAATCGATGACAATGGCGATCAATCGTTCACTGAGACTCACGATCGCCTGCACTGAGCTCACATACATGTGTGCATGTTTCTATAAATCCATCGTGTTCTCCTTCGATAATTGAGCAAAGCCTTTGTTCACTACCAGAAATATGCAGTTCCTCTCCAAACTTTCGTTTAATTTCAGCCAGCACATCTTCGTGAGAAATGGCGACCACGACTGCAACCGTAGCTAGTTATCAGATTTCCCAGAATTCTCTATTCTATTTTTAGGTTTGGGATACCCCCGTCTCAGCTTGTGGCTAAAACCAAGGGCAACGGGACCACCGCACGTCGACTTGATTGATTGATTGATTTATTGTTGCTTTAGGTCCAGCGGACTCCTCCGAGCCAAATCAGGACCGGACAACCCCCGATCCGCATAAAAGATCTGCTGAAACAACCCTAGTGGGAAAATTGAACGCCCTCCACCGGCCAGTCACTTTACAATAAAGACATCCCACGCGGGGGACGGCTGAGGGTTTACCTCAACTACGCGAACCCCCGGTTACAAAAACAAAATAGAATACAACCATCATTACAAATCATCAACGAAACATATACATATAAAATGCCTATATTGCTAAATACTAACATCATAGGAAGCCCTAGTGACCACCCAGCAGAAAGCGTTCAACACTCCCAAGCTGATCCAACAGACCTCATACACAAACAAGGAGTCTTGTCCAGGAAGAGTTTTCAAGAAAAAAGGTAGGTCATTGATCTAGCGAAGAAGAAGATAGTATAGCAGAGTGATAGGACAGAGCAGGAATGGGAAAGAGCAGATGAGGAAGATAGCAACAGTGGGAATTTAAAGCACTAAATTTCCATAAAGTGGGGATACTATTTATACTGAAACCCCCGGCACTCCAACGGGGGTACTGTTGCCGCAGTGAATCTGTCATGCCTACAAAGGCAAGACAGGTTTTCAACTGGGGCTTTCACTGTTCCCTTTATAGGTTAGAACAATCTACAGACCACACGTCGACTGGGGGCAATACGAGATACTAACTTGTTAGTTGATATACTTGTGGCTGAACCAAATATGACAAAAATATCAAATCTATATACTGGATTCTTAACTATGTTAGTAGAATGCCCATATAAAAGCCTCACCAAAAGTTCTGTACCACATTAAACAAAATTAAATAATATGTGGCAGAAAGGGAGGCGACTGGTTCACGCTTAGGAAAGAGATTGTCTACCTTCCATTTGTTGGTTAGTCTAGCCTTGGATGGCTCCTGTTGTGCAGAATCCTTTGGTGTGGCCATTGGGTTATGCAGGACAAGGCAACACTACATATGTTTTCTCTGCCTGACCATTCATCTTCTGCTTTTGGTGGTGATGAGGATTACATTGTCAACAGGCATTTTATGCAAGTCAGTGGCAGTGACTTGTAGAAAGTGTCATGGCACTAGTAGCCGACAAACCGGTTGACTATCTACATGCTTCCCCACCTTGCAAGGCAAATATTGTTATGTCTCTATTACGAGGGATAAATTAAAATACGGTTTGGGTTGGACTGTGTTCTCAAGGGCTTGGCCAAGCGAGAGTCAAATACTCCGCTCGGCTACTATAAAAATATAAGAGATGCATACAAATGAAATAAATGTTCAAGACTTATGGAACAACCAAATCTGAAAAATAACATAAAACACCGTCAGTTTGAAATATATATGAATGACCGACTCCCTAAAACTAATGTACCTTATTCCATTAACGCACCTACTATTCAAGAATAAAATGAAAGATGGACACAAATTAAATCATAAATGCTTCAGACTTTTTCAAGAAACAACACACATTTAAAACCATTGAAATATTTGGAAATAAAATTGCATATAAAGAATATCCCAAAATAAAGGTCTACATCCTGTAAAATTATTTATATCACATTAATTAATGTATGTAAAACAAACAAACGAAAGAGCAAAAATGTGCGTAGATTGTGCACAGACTTAAAACAACCATAAAAATAACTTAAATCCCTTGTGGCTGTTTCCCCTTCTCTGCAGCCAAACATTCAATTGCATTTATGGATGTGTGCCATAGATACAGATGGCCATGTCGCTGTGTTCTTAGCTCGTCACTGTATCAGCTGGACTTGCTGAACATCAAGGGACTGATTTTCCAAAGCATTAGAAGATGCCTGAATAAAATTCTCAGAAAAAACATTTTCATGCCAAAAAAAAAAAAAAAAAAGTCTGCCAAATTTGACTGGTCCGCAAATGAAATAGGAAGGAACCTTTTGGAAATTTTTTTTTTTTTTTAAATCTGCAGTCTTGGTAGCTTTGAGCAAGGTTATGTGTACAAAATGGCTAAACATATTAGCCTGGATGGAGCTGCCTAACTGTAATAGCCAAGTAATAGCTGATACCTGGAAGATAGTTGTTAAGATATTTATCTAATTTATTATATTTGATTGTTTAAATGACTGAGGGTCACACTAGCACTCTAAGTTTTTATTACTAACTGGAGATATACGTGAAAAGCTATGTAAATTGTCTTGAAAATGTGTGCTCAATGTCACAAAGAATGTCTCTCTGCAAACATGTTGCCATAATTAGCGATACCCCTGATTTTCATATCAACAGTTGTTATACTACTGTAGAATAATTATTTGTTCATAGTTACACTTCTCCAAAAGTGGTTGATAAGGATGTGTTATTCCCAGAGCTCCAAGTCATAATTGTGCTCAATAAATGCAGAACAAAGTCATACTGAGATTTTAAGTCAAAACAAACTACTTTACACAAAAATCATAAAATATATTGATGGGTGGTGAGGGAAAAACGGTCACAACTATTAAAAAAATGAAATTGATTGATTGATTGATTGATTGTTGCTTTAGGTCCAGCGGACTCTTCCGAGCCAAATCAGGACCGGACAACCCCCAATCCGCATAAAAGATCTGCCGAAACAACCCTAGTGGGAAAAAAAGTGAAATGGAACAACTGAAAAAAAAAAATAAATAAAAAGAAAGAACAGAAAAACTAAATTAAAATAAAATGTATAAAAATCTATAAAATACAATGTATACTAAAAATTATTATTATTTTTTTTTAACAAATGCATTTATTGTATAATTTGCTCTGACCATTCTGCAGACATTTGCAGAATGCCAAGAGTATAGCAAAGTTATAATGATAATTATATCAACCTCTGTGGTGACTAGGTAGGTCAGATTAACCTTACTACACACTGTAACACAGTATCTTCCTCATCTAGGCCCTATCAAGGATTATACATAGTGTGCCTGAGAAGAAAGTATAGGATTGCTAGTAACGATAAAAATATAAAATATAATAAAATTAGGCAATTAAAAGTTTTAAATTTTTCCACATGGCTATTAGCAGTTGCACAGTTCCAGTAGAAAATGTACACCCTAAAGCATGCATCCATATTCACCAACCACCTAATCTTGACAATTCCTCCCACACTGCACCCTCCAACCCTACCCCTCAACAACAATAAACATCAAACAACCACCAAGAAAAAAAACCAAACAGATAATTGAATTAACAATGCAATAAATAAATTAACATTTAGAAACATTTTTCTTGCTCTTCAAATTCAAACAATATTTTGAAAGTATCTGCCTTGTAAAAACATTTTTTTTAACCTTCTGATTAGTCAACATAAAATTTATATTAAAAAAAATTGTGTTTATATTTGCAGAACAATGTATTAAAAAATGTAATTTTTTTCTGAAACAATGTACACAAAAAATGTAATTGTTTCTGATTTTTTTGTGGAGGGGAGAGGGGGGGGGGAGATTTGATTTCTTTCGTCCTCATAATTTAACATTTATACAAGGTTTCATAAAATATTGTCTAGATTTAATCATCTTTCAACAATACATGCATACATTGCCTATTTCTAAAATAATGATTAATAACAAGAACAATTTTTTAAACAGTTCTTTTACATAACAAGTCTTTGTTCTTTCTTTTTTTTTTTAAACTATTAAAATTAACTACAGCAATAACGAACTTCACAAAAGCAATATTATGTGTTTAAATCTTAATTTTGTTAATCTTCATTTCGTTATGACACATTGTACATCAACAAGGGCAGTTACTGGATCTGGAAGAGTTGTCATGGCTGCTGAGTGCTCTGCCCTTGGCGTTGTTGTTGAGAGCGTGTTTGTTGGCGGGGAGTTGAGATTTGTCCACACACCGCTCCATGCGTGCCATCACCATGTCCAGAAGACATTCCACAGATTTGGCTACGTTCTGCCCCGTAGCAGCGCTCGTCTCGAAATATGGGAACCTTTGAAAGAAAGCATTGGTGAAATACACAATGAAGACGATGCCTGAATTTGGGGGGAGGGAAGGATAGGGGAGGGGGGGGGAAGGAATGTTCTCATGGACCCACACTCTATTTACCAGTTTCACTAACTGCTCAAGGCTGAACATGCACCCAATACTTAGGATATAAAATTCATGTCACCCAGCAAATCGCACACTTGCACAACACAAACAAATAAACCACCCTTGCTGGTGGAAAGCGAATTTAAAGATTGAAACTACAAGGGCAAATCATGTAGCCTATACAACTATTCTGCAAAATGTATGCAAGGATCTAGGACTATGTTCAATTTAGGCTGCCAAACTAGTATTTCTCTTTGGCAATTAGATTTAACACAATTTCACAACTGGCTGCAAGTCCTGGGCTTGACCTTGATTTTGGGGCAAAGCCTCGAACTGATAAAGTGAGCAAAACAACGAGGAATATCTTTTAACTGTTATCAACTGCTCCTGCACACCGAGTACATGTTTTTCGAAGTATGCAGGATCCCAAAATCATCATCATCGTGCTCTTATACATAATTATTATAACTATGCCTTCATTAGCAAAGTTGCACTATTGTGTAAACAAAAAAGAGAGAAAAAAAAAAAGCCTACCCAAACCTCTCGGCCATCTCTCTAGCGCGGTCTTCAGACACTCGCCTCTGGTCCTCCAAATCTGACTTGTTTCCACACAAGACCACGTCAGGATTTTCACAGTAGGCGTGAGTCTGAAGCTGTGTCAGCCAGTTCCGTGTGTTGAGAAACGACTGTTCGCTGGTTAGGTCAAACAGCAGTAGGAATCCCATGGCATCACGGAAAAATGCTGTCGTCAAACTACGAAACCTGGAGAAGAAAAACGTGTTAAATTACACACCATTAAATCACATACAGATACAGACGTAACATAAACAATTGCACTTTACCAATTAATCACGATACGTACACGGCAGCCCATCTATCATGCAAAATACATTAAACATATCCACAACCACCAATATAAATAAACTATTTTGATGTTTGTACTAAGTTGATTAAAGGGACTGTTATTTCACTGACCAGACCAAAGAACTGCTCAAAGTGCTAGATATAGCACAATAGGTTACTAGAATTAGAACCCATGTTATTCAAGTAAAAGCTCAAAACGATCCCAGATCCCAACGGTTTTGGGGAAAAAACATCATTGAAATTTGATTGTACATATACACAACCGTCAAATAAAAACTTGCACACTAGGGATTTTGGAAGTCGAAAATTTGATAAATGTAAAAGTTGCGCCAAACGTCAAAAAATTTTAAGAGCAAAATGTATTTCAGATCCTAATAAAAAATGTCCTCTCTAGGACGCCGGTATTACTATTGTCATGGTAAATGTTTTATAAGTACCGAGATCGGCGGTTCTTTAAAGCAGGGGTTAAACACTCTTGTTTACATCTCATGGGGTCCAGAAAAATGCAATTAACTTTTTGTATCTGTCTACAAATTCAAAATGCTTTAGAGCATGTTAATGTGAATTCAGTTCGCTGCCCAGATGCATAATATATGATAGGCTTTCTGTGCAATCACTGGATGAGAACTGCCTGCTCCTGAACCTACCCTTAGACTTCAGAAATGCACACAACAGAACGAATGTTGCCCATAAATAATACCTTCTGGGGAGGGCTCACATGATCGGTTTCACTTTGTGCATGTAATTTACACCGTCCTTGAAAGCAACCTCTCTATTTGGACACAAAATAAGTTTGGTGGAAATGAGAGGATGCTTTCAAGGACTGTGTAAATTGCATGCACAGAAGTAAAACCGATTATGCATGCAAGCCCTCCAAAAAAGCATAATTTATGGGTGACATTCGGTCTTTTGTGTGCATTTCTTAGATCAATATGGGTTAGGTTCAGAATAGGCAGTTCTCGTCCAGTGAATGCACAGAAAATCTACCGTATATTATATGTCTGGACAGCAAATTGAAACCAAATTAAAATGCTTTAAAGCATTTTGAATTTTCAAAACGGTGCGACAAGTTAATTACGGTGGGTTTTTTTTCTGTACCCCATGAGTTGTAAACAAAAGTGTCTGACCCCTGCCTTAAAGAACCGTCGATCTCAGTACTTAAAAAAATCATTTACCATGCCAGCGGTGAAATGGGCAGCCTAGAGAGGACATTTCCCCGTCAGGATCTGAAATCCGTTTTCATCTCAAAATTATTTTGAGTGTTTGGCGCAACTTTTAAATTAATCACATTTTCTACCTTCTCCAAAATCCCTAGTTAGTAAGTTTTTATTTACCGATAGTGTACTTTTCCAGTAATAAGGAACTGTGCCCTTTTTAAAACTGAATATTTTCAACGACTGCATAATACTTTAAAAAAAAACTGTTCCCACATCCTAAACATTAACAAAATATTCAATCATCGCTGATTTTATTTTTCCTCCAATGAGGAACTGTGTACTTTTTAAATCAGACCAATGGGACAATTTGTACCTTTCTTGGCCAGCAGTATCCCACAACTGAAGATGGACTCGTTGACTGCGACCCATTGAACCATCGGGGCCCGGGACTCTGTGCACCTGTGAAATCAATACAATACAATAAATACAACACAATACAACGCAGCAGAATATTTATTTTATATTTTATTTTATTTTATCGTTCTTAAAAAGCGCTTTTTATAACTCAAGAGCCCCCACGGTCTCGGCTCCGCATGCAGGGGGTGGACTCCAGCCAGTTTCTCTCTGACTGGGGAGAACCAAGCTTGTCCACTCCTTTCTCTTCTCTTTATTCTAATTTTCTGCCTTTCTAGTCCCAGAAACTCTATTCCTTTCATCATTAAATTCTCTACACAACTTCTGCAGCTTTGCCTTTTCTTTCTTCTGACTCCCTGGATCTTTCTGTCTTCCATTTCACCAACAATCCTTCTTCCTCGTCTTATCCACTTTCGCTGCGGTCTTCTTTAGCCCCTCTGTGTTTGCCATGCAGGCCTCAGGGCAACCCGTGTTAGGGGAGAGTGAGATCCTGGAGGTCGAGGTCACTGAAGGACTGCGGTTCTTCGAACCAACACACCTCTTCGGCTGGGACTTCTTGACGGGAGGCTGGCGTGGGCCACGTCAGTCAAGCGGCTGGTCGTGTATTGCCCTAGTGTCACAGAAGGCTATTTAGACCCTGCACTAAGACTTCTCATCTTAAATAGTTCAGCCTGCTGTAGCCTTTGTAAATTAAAGTCAATGCCAAGCAGACAACGCAAGTCAGTTGTGTGCTAAGCATGTGTACGCTAACGCTGGCTCAGTTAGGCAGTGACCTCATTCAGCTGACGTAGGGCCAGAGACACCCGGTAGAGGCGCCACTTGTAGTGCTAGTTTTCGTGGGATTTTACTGACTACTACACTAGGTAGTCATTCTGTGCCTAACTCTCACACAAGGAACGAACTATTCGAAGTGAATTTGGACACTTAAGTTAGAATAGAGTGTTTAAAGAATTATGTATAGAGTAGAGGAAATAAATGTGTGATATTTACTGTTAACAAGTGGCTGGACTACCTATGTTTCATAGCCATGCAAGAGCTAGTGTGTCAGTGAAGCTATTACACTTTTCTCCCTATCTCTGTAACCCCATCCTAACACAGACAGAGCTAAACGTATAACTGTATTAAGATTAGTCATAGGGTGATTACACTAGCCGATCCCTGCAGACAAAGACGAGTGGGTAATAGCATTCCATTGTGCAGAGCCCAGTAACAATAGACCCACCGTCACACCTAGCTCTGCTAGAAAGCTGGGGCTGATGGGTCAAACCTGAGCAAGACCGTAGTGGCAGTGCGGACTTGTTTGCGTGTATATCCCCTCTGTAAACCTGGTGCGTTTCCTTGCTGGATTTTACCGCTTGGACGCATACCCTTGTTGGACTCCGTGGTGGGTGTGGAGCAGGGGGGACGAATAAACAATTCAAAACATGGCATCCACAACAAAAAGAAACAACCTTGGGTGGAGCAAGACAGTGATAGTGGAACGAATCACGGAAGGAGGCGTTTGAGTCGGGTGTGGAGGGTGGTGGTGCTCTTTTTTTGGTGGTGGTGGAGAAAGATCCTGATCGACCGTTGGCCAAGCTGTCCCCGATCGCTATCAGCAGAGGGTTTCTGGCGATTTCCAGTAACGGGTTTAAAGAAATAAAAAAGATGAGATCTGGTGGAGTGCCTGACAAAAAGAGCATCGGATGCGCTTCTGAGAAGGGACGGTGGGCCGGTTGTTTATGGACCGAGACATCAAGGTTTCGGTCCATACGACACTGAACTCCTCCAAGGGAGTTGTACGCTGTCCGGATCTGCAAGACATGTCTGAGATGGAGGTCCGAGACGAGATTGCCAGTCAGGGTGTAACTGCTGTGCACAGGGTGTTGGTCACGAAGAGAACGTCACATGTCCCTACTAACACTTTGTTCTTGACTTTTGCTATGGCCAAGTTGCTGGAGTCAATAAGAGTTGGCTATCTGAGAGTGAAGGTGACTCCTTTCACCCCCTCTCCCCTACGATGTTTTCGTTGCCAGAAGTTCGGATGCAGTAGCAAAGCATGCAAAGGAAATGAAACGTGTCAAAATTGTGGCAAAGAGAAGCATGGGGGAAGCTGCAAGGATGTGTTAACTGTGAAGGGAAACACCCGTCAAGTTCCAAAGAATGCCCAAAGTGGAAATTTTAACTTGAAATCCAAAAACATTCGAGTCACAGATGGATGCTCGTTCCCCGATGCAAAGAGGAAGGCTATGGGCCAGATGCCGAGTTCCTTCACCAGATCCTTTGCGGAGGTGACGACGTCCACGCCCTCTTTGTCAGGACGATAAAAATCAGGTCCGATGGTTGAAATGATGGGGTAAATAATGATGACGATGGAAAACACGAACAAAAGAATAGCGAAACTGGAACAAGCCATTAAATCAATTGGTAAGATGGGCTCTTTTACGCCAGCACCACAAGAGATCTCAGCCCGTGCGTCGACGACTGCACAGAAAGCCGTCACAAGACCCGCTGCAACTACCGCGGCTGCTTCACCTGCGGGGTTTAGCGATCGGGCGACCAAGTTGTTGGTGTCCCAACAGAGAGATGCTAAGAGTTGGAAGAAGAAAATGCTAGGAGCGGCGAGGAGGGAGATGAGCGGGGAGGGAGGGGGAAGGGATGGCCGCTGCAGCCAGGCCACCCTCTTCCCAGAAGGGAAGCGCTGGGAATAGAGGGAGCAGGGAGATGGGAAGTAAATCAGATGGAGCGGCACTTGCGTTCAACAGGTCGCTCTCTAAATCTCCGACCAGGCGCACCAGTGGCGGGGTAGGGGAGAAGCCACCTATTAGATCAAAATCTGGGGAGAGTAAAGTATTCCCAAAACATCTAATAAAAGCAGTTCTCCGAAGATCTTTTGGTTTGAACAATGATACATCCCTGGTTTGAAGAAGAATGCAAGACTCTTCATCACCAAAGAAAGCAAGCCCAACGACGTTTCTTCTAAAATCCTACTGCCGAAAATAAACTTAATCACCAGAAGCTGCGAGCCAAAACAAGGTATCTCTTTAGACAAAAAAGACGCCAATCCTGTAAAACCTGTTCCAAACTTCGTTACAAAATCTCTCCCAAAACAGTCTGGAAAATAATTTAAAAAAAAATTAAAGGGAAAACTCCAAAGCTGTGACCAAGGTCTGAAGAAAAAAGAAAAGACAGACTATCACTGACAAAAAGCAGGTGGCTGATTTGTGGGCCTCGACCATACATCACAATTCGTCATCTGCTAATTACTCCCGAAAATTCAAAAAATATTAAAGTTAAAAAAGAACGAGAATCTTGCGTTTTTGGATCCGATAATTCTGAAACTTATAACCTTCCTTTCTCTATGAAAGAATTGACAGATTCCATTCTAAAATCCAATAATTCTGCTTCCGGCCCTGATGATATCAGTTAATTTCGCACCTGCCTAAAGATTCCCTCCAAGTTCTCCTCGCTGTGTTTAATTAATCATATCTGGTCTTCTGGTTCCTTTCCCTCATCTTGGCGGGAAGCAGTTGTTGTTCCAATCCCTAAACCGGGTAAGGATCACTCTGATCCTAACAATTACAGGCCTATTTGCCCTTACAAGCTGTTTGTGCGAAACAATGGAGAGAATGATCTATGAGCGTTTGATGTGGCAGTTAGAATCCATCAACGCTCTTGATATCTCTCAATGTGGTTTTCGTAAAAATAGGAACACTTCAGATCATCTCGTCCGTTTTGATTCGTTCGTCCGAGACGCGTTGGTTAACGGTGAACAGGTGGTTTCCGTGTAGTTTGATCTAGAAAAGGTGTATGACACGACTTGGAAGTTTTGGATTCTAAATGGTCTATAACTCTGGGTTTCCGTGGACATTTACCCATTTTTATCGATAATTTCTTAACTGATAGTAAGTTTAAGATCCGACTTGGTTCCACTTTGTCAGATCCTTTTGAACAGGAGATGGGTGTGCCTCTGGATAGCATTCTTTCTCCTGTTTTGTTTAACATCAAGATCAACAACACAGTGAAAACGTTAAAACTGGCATCGATAAATCCCTGTTCGTTGATAATTTGTCTATTTCTGATAAGGGTAAAACCTCGGTATGGGTGAAGCGTCAACTTTAGCTTTGCATAGATAAAATTCAGGGGTGGGTAGAAGAAAACGGTTTCCAATTTTTGCTTTCTAAAACCAAATGCATTCATTTTCATCGCAAACAGAACCAGGTTTTGAACCTTTCTCTCCATGTTTATGGCCAACGCCTCAAAGTCTCTAAACAAGTTAAATTTGTGGCTATTATTTTTGACAGCAAACTTACTTTTCTACCGCATATTAAATACCTGAGGGAAAAGCCAAAAAGGTCTTAATATTTTAACAGTTATCAGCCACACAGACTGTGGAGCAAACTGTGCTCCTCCTCTATCGTTCTCTGATACGCTCTAAATTGGATTGTGGTAGCATCGTATATGGTTCCGCTAGGAAAGCCATTTGAAAGCCTTGGATCCAATCCATCATCAAGCGTTTCGCACTTCCCCGAAAGAAAATCTTTACGCTGAGGCTGGCGAACCTCCCTTGGAGATCCGTAGGCTTCAACTCGCCATGAACTATTTTCTAAAACTTAAAGCTAATCCTGAAAATCCTGCTTACGACTGTGTCATAAACCCGTTATTTACACTTTAAGTACTCCAACAAACCGACAGAAGTTCCTCCTTTTGGTATCAGAATACGTCCTCAAGTTAATACTGCAGGCATAGATATTGCCTCTGTTAAAGATGACCAATTGCTAACTTCTCACCTTGGAGACTGATCAACCCCATTATCAACTTCAATCTTATATCCTTCAAAAAGAACGAAACTTCCGAAGCTGTTTATAAGCAACTTTACCTAGAACAGTGTTCATCGTATAAAGGATATGAAAACCTTTTTATGGACGGGTCGAAAAAGGAGACGCAGTTGCTGCAGCGTCGGTCTCTGGGAAACACCTCAACCCGCCTTTGCAACAGCGTATACATGATTTTTGTTTTGTTTATATAGCTGAGCTCAAGGCAATTTATTTAGCTCTAAAATATATTTATCACTCCAAAAGATTCTCATTTTTAATCATGTTCGATTCACTGTCAGCACTTCAGTCTCTTTCCACGAGAAAGATATCGCACCCTTTTCGGGCAGAGATCCATGATCACCACACACAACTTGTTTCTGAGGGTAAAAAGATAGTTTTCATGTGGGTACCCACAATATGTGGGTACCTAGTCACACGAGCATCCACGACAACCTAGCAGTGGACAAAGCGGCTAAAGAAGCACTTCACCTTGATTTTCTTCAGAAGTTTTCCAGTTTGTTCTATACTCTGTCTGACTTGCGTTGTATGACTGGTTCTTATTGTAAACGGTTGTGGCAGAACGAATGGCCTAATCAAATCAATAACAAATTATTTCAAATTCTTCCAGATTTGTCTGCTTCTTTGCCTAACATTGCGTCCACTCGCAAAGAAGAAACTGTTTTGGCTCGCCTTCATATTAGGCATACTTATGTCACCCATAGTTTTCTTTTGTTAAGGAGAAGAACCACCGTGGTGCTTTGCATGTGACAAGTCCTTTTCCGTCCGCCATTTTATATCTGAATATGCTGATCTGGTTGATGACAGAGAAAGATACTTTGGTTCGATACCTTTTAGTTTTAATGACATTAATAATTTGCAATGGTCAAAACCTGTTTATATTTTTACGTGTAGCGGAAAGAAAGGCGACTGGTTCAAGCTTGTCTACCTTGATGTGGCCATTGGATTATGCAGGACAAGGCGACACGACATTTGTTCTCCCAGGCTGACCATTCGTCTTCTGCTTTTGGTTGTGAGCAGGACTACATTGTCGGCAGGCATTTTATGCAAGTCAGTGGCAGTGGCACCAGTAGCCGACAACCCGGTTTACTATCAACACGCATCACCGCCTTGCAGGGCAAATATTTTTATGCCCTTCTTATGAGGGATAAAATAAAAATAACAGCTGGGGTTGGGCCGTGTTCTCAAGGTGGTGGCCGACAGACGGGAGTCAAATAACTCCGCTCGGCTACAAGTGGTGCACAACGACTGGGAACAGGATGATGCTGGACCGTGGTAACTGTTGAATGCAGTTTTTCAATGTTAAATCAGTGAATGTAGACTGACTGGGCGTAGTCAGTGTCGTTTCCAGACATACCTGTTGCGAACTGGGAAACCATGAGGACATGGCTCGATTTGAGCTGTGGGATCTGTAGCGGAAAGGAAGGCAACTGGTTCAGGCTTGGGCGAGAAGATGTCTAACTCGCATGTCTTGGTTAGACTAGCCTTGGGTGGTTCCTGCTGTGCAGAATCCTTTGGTGTGGCCATTGGATTATCCACGACAAGGCGACACGACATATGTTCTCCCAGGCTGACCATTCGTCTTCTGCTTTTGGTGGTGAGCAGGACTACATTGTCGGCAGGCATTTTATGCAAGTCGGTGGCAGGACTTGTATGGAGTGTCGTGGCACTAGTAGCCTGCAACCCGGTTTACTCTCAACACGCATCACCGCCTTGCAGGGCAAATATTTTTATGTCCCTCTTAGGAGGGATAAAATGAAAATAACAGCTCGGGTTGGGCCGTGTTCTCAAGGTGGTGGCCGACAGACGGGAGTCAAACACTCCGCTCGGCTAAATACCTGATGTTGGTTTATTTTATAGCATATAGGTCGTGTCATCTTGTTTGTATACTTAGTTACATTTCATCAGTAATGCTAGTTTTATGTTAATCTTTTATCATTTGTTAATGTTAGCAATCTAGTCTGATTTTGAATAGTTTTGTGTGGTCCTGATTCGGCTCTTAGCAGTCCGCTGGACCCCATAATCACTGAATGCCTAATATAATCTAATCCAGCTCAAGAGCTGCTCAAGGCGCTGGCCGATACAGGATTTTACTCGAGGCGCCCACTTGCAGTCTTTGGGCGCACTGTCTGACGTCCAGCCAACTGAGCACAATCCTGGACGACCAGGTATGGGGAAAGAAGGGACCTAGAGGGTGCATTTGTGTAGCCGGCACTTGCCTGTCTAGACCATGAGCGTCCGGATCTTTAAAGTCCGTGCGATGGAATGCGTGCGTGCACAGACTTTCACCCAACAAAACACAACACACACTACAATTCAATACAATTTTTTTTAACCTTGAAGGCAGTCAAGAGATGGGGTGGGGACTGAAGAATGTACAGGACTTACCACCCGTTTTTCTCTGAAGTCAATGCCGACTGTGGAAATAAACTTGCCGTTAAAAACGTTGTCTGTGTACTGGTACAGAAAGCTGGTCTTGCCCACACCTGAGTCACCTGTAACATCATCATCATCATCATCATCATCATCATCATCATCATCATCATCATCATCATCATCATCATGGTCGCTGTCATCGTCACTAGCATTAAAGTCATCGTAAACAGAAGCACCAGGACCACTACCCATCAGCAACAGGTTGTGGACATCGTCGCTGTCGTCATCATCAAAACCATAATCGTCATCACCATCAGAAACAACAGAGGCACACGCACAAACTCTCTCTATCTCCCCTCCGCCCCCCCCCTCTCTCTCTCTCTCTCTCTCTCTCTCTCTCTCTCTCTCTCTCTCTCTTTCTACTTACCCAAAGCCAAAAACTTGATTAGGTAATCATAGTCTGCTGCGTTGTCCATCCTTCCTCCACCCCCACCCATGTAAGTGGGATCGCCCATCTCAAGGTCTGTAACAAGCAACGCATACACACCTAAATTACCCAAATCTGCGACTTGATTGATTGATTGATTGATTTATTGTTGCTTTAGGTCCAGCGGACTCTTCCGAGCCAAATCAGGACCGGACAACCCCCGATCCGCATAAAAGATCTGTTGAAACAACCCCAGTGGGAAAATTGAATGCCCTCCACCGGCCAGTCACTTTACAATAAAGACATCCCACGCGAGGGACGGCTGAGGGTTGACCTCAACTACGCGAACTCCCCGATTACAAAAACAAAATAGAATACAAACATCATTATAAATCATCAACAAAAAACATACATATAAAATGCCTATAGTGCGAAATAGTACATTCATAGGAAGCCCTAGTGACCACCCGGCAGAAAGCGTCCAACACTCCCAAGCTGATCCAACAGACCTCATACACAAACAAGGAGTCTTGTCCAGGAAGAGTTTTCAAGAAAAAAGGTAGGTCATTGATCTAGCGAAGAAGAAGATAGTATAGCAGAGTGATAGGACAGATCGGGAATGGGAAAGAGCAAATGAGGAAGACAGCGACAGTGGGAATTTAAAGCACTAAATTTCCAGAAAGTGGGGATACTATTTATACTGAAACCCCCGGCACTCCAACGGGGGGAACTGTTGCCGCAGTTAATTTGTCATGCCTACAAAGGCAAGACAGGTTTTCAACTGGGGCTTTCACTGTACCCTTTATAGGTTAGAACAATCTACAGTGGCAAGATTGCTCATGACCCCAAGGGGTAAATCTGCGACTTGCAAGCCGTTTCTGGCGAATGTGACATCATCGATCGAGACTGATTGATTGATTGATTTATTGTTGCTTTAGGTCCAGCGGACTCCTCCGAGCCAAATCAGGACCGGACAACCCCCGATCCGCATAAAAGATCTGCTGAAACAACCCTAGTGGGAAAATTGAACGCCCTCCACCGGCCAGTCACTTTACAATAAAGACATCCCACGCGGGGGACGGCTGAGGGTTTACCTCAACTACGCGAACCCCCGGTTACAAAAACAAAATAGAATACAACCATCATTACAAATCATCAACGAAACATATACATATAAAATGCCTATATTGCTAAATACTAACATCATAGGAAGCCCTAGTGACCACCCAGCAGAAAGCGTCCAACACTCCCAAGCTGATCCAACAGACCTCATACACAAACAAGGAGTCTTGTCCAGGAAGAGTTTTCAAGAAAAAAGGTAGGTCATTGATCTAGCGAAGAAGAAGATAGTATAGCAGAGTGATAGGACAGAGCAGGAATGGGAAAGAGTATATGAGGAAGATAGCAACAGTGGGAATTTAAAGCACTAAATTTCCATAAAGTGGGGATACTATTTATACTGAAACCCCCGGCACTCCAACGGGGGTACTGTTGCCGCAGTGAATCTGTCATGCCTACAAAGGCAAGACAGGTTTTCAACTGGGGCTTTCACTGTTCCCTTTATAGGTTAGAACAATCTACAGTGGCAAGATTGCTCATGACCCCAAGGGGTATCGATCGAGACAACGTCACACACACAAAAAGCATCTCAAACAAACACAATCCATTGCAAATTATCCATATCTGGAAACTGTAATATGAGGATGTGTCAAGTTGAGACGAGCGTTAACATGCCGCTTTGCGCCGAGTTTGACGCCATTATTCGGGATCATGTCATATTGAGAAGAATCGTTCTGTTGCCGGCAGCAATAATAACAGCAAAACAGTCGTGTTTATCCCTTTAGGTAATAAGCTTAAAACATATTAACCGAGACATCAGAGGCCTAGTCTACGCTTGATAGATATCTAACACTACAGGGTATGACACGTATGCATCACATGGCTTAGAAGTAGCAACAGAAAGAACAAACTGCTAGCAAACCACGAGCATCTGTGATCCGAGTGCAGGAGTATGCCTCAGCAGTCTCAGATTATCTGTTTACTAACAAACATAACACACAACGGTATCCCCTCTCCCATTCTTTTACCTCCCGAATAAAGTAATAAATGGATTCTGGATAATGCTGACAAGGCTACCAGTGCAGTCCTCCACAACAGCGCCATCGGAAACTGGTTCAGAACAACAATCGGTGTACGCCAGGGATGCCTACTCTCTCCAACACTCTTCAACATCTTCCTAGAGCGCATCATGTCAGATGCCCTTGCAGACCACGAAGGCACAGTCAGCAAAGGGGGAAGGGCAATCTCCAACCTCTGTTTTGCGGATGACATTGATGGATTGGCTGGAGAGGAACAAGAACTTGAACAGCTGGTACAGAGGCTTGACACCCCCTCCAGAGCCTATGGAATGGAAATAAGTGCAGAGAAGAACAAAATGATGACCAACAACACCAATGGCATCAACACGGACATCAAAGTCCAAGGCCAATCCCTCAACACAGTGCATAGCTTCAAATATTTAGGAGCCATTGTATCAGACAATGGGTCCCGACAGGAAGTCCTCTCCAGGATCGCACAAACAACTGCTGCCCTGGCGAGGTTGAAGCCAATTTGGAAAGACAGGACCATCAGTCTACATTCCAAAGTAAGCCTGCTGCGCTCCCTTGTCATCTCCATCTTCCTATACGCTTGCGAAACATGGACCCTCACAGCAGATCTCCAACGAAGAATACAAAGCATGGAGATGAGGTGCTACAGAAGACTTCTAGGCATTCCCTAAACCCAGCACATAACCAACGACGAAGTCCGACAGAACATCACACAAGCCATTGGACAACACGATGACCTGCTCACAGTGGTGAAAAAACGGAAACTCCGATGGTATGGCCACGTCACCAGATCATCAGGTCTTGCAAAGACCATCCTGCAAGGCACAGTTTACATTACATTACATGATTATTGCTTTAGGTCCAGCGGACTCTTCCGAGCCAAATCAGGACCAGACAACCCCTGTGGTAAAACTGAAGGCATTCCACCAGCCGGTCACTTTACATTAAAGACATCCCACGCAGGGGACGCTGAGGCTATACTCTAATTTATCGAACCCCTGTTTACAAAAACAAAATAGAATACAAACATCATTATAAAATATCAACAAAACACTAGTGACCACCTGACAGAAAGCGTCCAATATTCCCAAGCTGACCCAACAGACCTCACACACAAATAAGGAGTTTTGTCCCGGAAGAGTTTTGAAGAAAAAGGGTAGGTGACTGGTCTAGCGAAGAAGAAGATTGTATAGCAGATTGATAGAACAGAGCAGGAATGAGAAAGAACAAATGAGAAAGACAGCGACAGTGGGAATTTAAAGCACTAAATTTCCAGAAAGTGAGGATACTAATTATACTGAAACCCCTGGCACCCCAACGGGGGTGCAAGGAGGTAGAAGAAGAGGGAGACCGAAAAAGAGGTTGGAGGACAACATTCGAGAATGGACTGGTTTGACACTGAGCGAAACAATCAGGGTTGCTGAGGACAGAGAAAGATGGAGTACGCTGGTTAAACGATCATCTGTGGTGCCCCTACGACCTCCGAGTTATGGGATAGGATAGGATAGGATAGGATAGGATAGGATAATGCAACAATCATACGAGCACTCCTCGCTTATAATAACGAAAACAAACATTTTTATCGCCAAACTCTAGTTTTCTACCCGCAACGTAATAATGGGAATATTTGTGTGTGTGTGTGTGTGTGTGTGTGTGTGTGTGTGTGTGTGCGTGTGTGATAGAGAGAGCGAAATGAACTATGCCTCTATACTGTGCGTGCGTGCGTGCATGAACGCGACTTGCTGTTTTTGACTGATTTTGTGATCTCAGTCATACTTTCCACCATCTCTTGTATTTTCTCCTTCTTTGTAGCAGTCTCCGGATTTCTAGCCTGTTTATTTCGGGCAGCTGTTTCCAAAACGGATATAACTGGACAAGTCTACAATGGAAAGAAAAACAGACACAAAAACCGATGTTTTGCAACATTTGTCAAAAGTAGTGGGCGGGTAGTCGACAAGCGTTGGCATTTTCTCCTGTCAGTTCTTTATACAGCACCATTTCAAGCTCCAAGACAATCTTTATAATTTTCTTCTGTCAGTTCTTATCCGGCACCATTTCCACTCCAAGAGCAGCCCAAGGCTGATCCCCGAGAGCCAGGAACAGCCCTCTGAAGACGCAATTAACTTGTTTTGACTGTGAAGCGTGTGGGAAGATGCTCCGATGAACAATAAGATCTTGACTGCTATTTTGGAATGTCGGAGATAACCAAACAGTTGGGATCAGGAAAGAGAAAAACGGAAGAAGCGAGATGAGGAGGAGAGAGAGAGAGAGAGAGAGAGAGAGAGAGAGAGAGAGAGAGAGAGAGAGAGAGAGAGAGAGAGAGAGAGAGAGAGAGAGAGAGAGAGAGAGAGAGAGAGAGAGAGAGAGAGAGAGAGAGAGAGAGAGAGAGAGAGAGAGGAGAGAGAGAGAGAGAGAGAGAGAGAGAGAGAGAGAGAGAGAGAGAGAGAGAGAGAGAGAGAGAGAGAGAGAGAGAGAGAGAGAGAGAGAGAGAGAGAGAGAGAGAGAGAGAGAGAGAGAGAGAGAGAGAGAGAGAGAGAGAGAGAGAGAGAGAGAGAGAGAGAGAGAGAGAGAGAGAGAGAGAGAGAGAGAGAGAGAGAGAGAGAGAGAGAGAGAGAGAGAGAGAGAGAGAGAGAGAGAGAGAGAGAGAGAGAGAGAGAGAGAGAGAGAGAGAGAGAGAGAGAGAGAGAGAGAGAGAGAGAGAGAGAGAGAGAGAGAGAGAGAGAGAGAGAGAGAGAGAGAGAGAGAGAGAGAGAGAGAGAGAGAGAGAGAGAGAGAGAGAGAGAGAGAGAGAGAGAGAGAGAGAGAGAGAGAGAGAGAGAGAGAGAGAGAGAGAGAGAGAGAGAGAGAGAGAGAGAGAGAGAGAGAGAGAGAGAGAGGAGAGAGAGGAGAGAGAGAGAGAGGAGAGAGAGAGAGAGAGAGAGAGAGAGAGAGAGAGAGAGAGAGAGAGAGAGAGAGAGAGAGAGAGAGAGAGAGAGAGAGAGAGAGAGAGAGAGAGAGAGAGAGAGAGAGAGAGAGAGAGAGAGAGAGAGAGAGAGAGAGAGAGAGAGAGAGAGGGAGAGAGAGGGAGAGAGAGAGAGAGAGAGAGAGAGAGAGAGAGGGAGAGAGAGAGAGAGAGAGAGAGAGAGAGAGAGAGAGAGAGAGAGAGAGAGAGAGAGAGAGAGAGAGAGAGAGAGAGAGTCATCAAGAGCTTTGTCAACATCCATTAGCTCTCGCCTGCCGTCAATAATCAGCTGGTGATTCCAATATTAGCCACCAAGACACTGATTCGTCATCCCCATCATCATCTTCTTCTTCTGTTCACAAACACCTGGTGATTCCAATATTAACCAGCAAAGAACTTGTTAAAAGGACAAATCTTAAAATAGGCAGAATTAATAAACGGGAAAGACGAAGTACTGAGAGAGAGAGAGAGAGAGAGAGAGAGAGAGAGAGAGAGAGAGAGAGAGAGAGAGAGAGAGGGAGAGAGGGAGAGAGAGAGACACAGAGAGAGAGAGAGAGAGAGAGAGAGAGAGAGAGAGAGAGAGAGAGAGAGAGAGAGAGAGAGAGAGAGAGAGAGAGAGAGAGAGAGAGAGAGAGAGAGAGAGAGAGAGAGAAATCAATACACAACTTGAAGTGGCCTAAATTTTCGTGAAAGGTCACGTTTCCGATGAGGCTGGTAGGATTGCGCTTTGGAGCAGTGATTTGAGCACACGTTAGTACTTGGATGGGATAGCCACCACATCAGCATGGGGGAAAAAAAAGAAAAAGAAACGGCGCACCCTAACTGTGAATGGGTACCTGCTAATCTGCACGTAATAACCAGGGAGTGTGCGGATTAGTTAGTTAGTTAGTTAGTTAGTCATTGCTTACAGGGTCCAGCGGACAGCAAAGAGCCGAATCAGGACCACAAAATCAAGACCACAACTTTGTTGAAAGTGGACTCACTCCTGATCCATATAAAAGATCTACTGAAACAAACCCTAGTTGTAACACCGAAGGCACTCCACCAACCGGTCACAGTACAATAAAGGCATCCCACGCAAGGGACGCTGAGGCTATACAAAAACAAAATAGAATATAAACATCATTATAAAATATCAATAAAACACATACATAAAAAATGCCTACATTGCTAAATAATAATATCATAGGAAGCTATAGTGACCATTTGGCAGAAAGCGTCTGTAGAGAACGGGAATTTTCCGGTTTTTAATAAATATGTCTATTTTTGGAATGTGAGTATTTTTTTAATATCTTGTGTTATTATTTTCATTGGCTAAAATTGTTGAACCAATGGAAAAATGAATAGCTGGCAGTCAGGGCAAATGGGAACTCACTTGATTTGTGTGTACCAAGAAGTGAGATTGTAGAGTCAGTGTGTCAGGCCAGGAAAAAAAGATTAAGAATGAAAACAAAGAAAAGATTGTTTTGAATTGTGAAGAGGTAGAAAACACTGAGAACTTATCATGTTGTGTAGGTTCGGTGGGACTTTCTCTCTGGAAGTGGATGTATATTGTGATGTAAAGATTACAGGTATTTATAATGTTTTCATGATTGTGAAATGTTAGAGAGGTATATTTTTGCATTGGATTTATTGTGTTGAGAGTAGGTGAGCTGTTGTCCACTAAGATGGAATATAGTTTTCATTGATGTAGTTATAGAGCAGTAGATAATATAATATGAATGGAAGGTGTGAGCATGTTTGATAGCAATGGTCATTCATGGAGTAATTATATCTGGGATATGGATAACATTGTGGAAGAAGGAAAGAAACGATCACATACGGAATGGAATTGTTAAAGTGAAAGAAACTAAGGGAGGTGAGCAAGGATGAAACGCGTCTTGGACCTGACCAAGATGCCTTTGCTACCTCAGACAGACAGGGCAGGCGCGCGCCCATCTGCCTGTTTACAACTTCACTGCTTGTTCAACTTCCTGTTTACAACATAACTGTTCATCTAACTACTTGTCTACGAGACTCTGTAGCCTTGGTGTACACCCGCCTCCTACAATTATAGAGGTAACGTGCTTATTTTGGCTCGGGACAAGAAATTGCCGGCCGTGATTATTCAAGTTCGCATTTGACAGTGTAGTGTATAAAGAGTGGCGTGAAAGATTGATATAAAATATTGTCGTTTATTTATATAAAGTATTGAGAACGTCGAACGTATATTTCGTGTTGGTGTTTGCCTGTGTTAGTGTGAACATGTGAATTTGTGGGTGTGGTAGTTAACCGAGAGACTTGCACGCACACTTATTTTTGATCTAGGAGTCAATCATATTTTGCATTCACTTAGCTATTATAAACAGGCACTTATTCAAAAATATCCATACGTTACAGCGTCCAATATTTCCAAGCTGACCCAACAGACCTCATACACAAATGAGGAGTTTTATAAGAGTTTTCAAGAAAAAAGGTAGGTGACTGGTCTAGCGAAGAAGATAGTATTGTAGATTGATAGAACAGAGTAGGAATGAGAAAGAACAAAGGAGAAAGACAGCGACAGTGGGAATTTAAACCAATAAATTTCTGGAAAATATGGATACTATTTATATAGAAACCCCCGGCACCCCCACCAAGGGGGGGAAGTGTGCGGGTGAGAAAAGGGGGGCATTTGGGGGTAACTTAAGAAAACTTTTAAATGTTATTTTGTGGGGGTGGGGGGAGGTCAAGGATGAAACTGCAGTTGCTTTCTTTAAGAAAGCACGACAGCCGCATCGCAGGACAAGGGGAGATAAAGTCAACCAATCCATCCTAACTGGAATTTAACACTAAACCCACCCACACTTAAACAACTACAATTGATAATTGCAACATTAAGATGACCAATCTTCACAGCCAATTAAATCTCCGGGCCAACTGGAATCGAACCCGCAACATCTGAAACCAAGCTCGTCGCTCTAACCGCTGAGCTATCCCTGGCTGTTTTGTAGCTATCTGTCGTTGTTGCTGTAACTTTGAAAGGATAACTCGTCTAGCTTGTAGGCCTACTTCCGAACTAGCATGCTACAAAAATGCTAGATCAGTTTCAAGCATGGCCCACAGAATAATAATAAACTCAATTAAAACCAGATAATATATTTTGTTGGTAAAATGACCTGCATTATGTGATGAATCTATTGCTCTGAAACATGTTTTACTTGAATACAGTCCTGTTCGTCCATATTTGCCAACTGAAGTTCATATTATCGATTCTTTTAATAAAGTGAGCTTTCATGTAAGCATTAGATTAGCAAAAGCTTTGATTCTCCCTCCAGTGACTCGGTTGTTTGATTAGATATTTTATAGGGTAGTATGTGCGCGTGTGTATGTATGTGTGTGTGTGTGCGTGTGTGTGTGTGTGTGTGTGTGTGTACGCGCGCGCGCGCCCTGCATGCGTCTTATCCCCACGATGAAGAGGTCTCTCATAAAACAACCAACTTACAAAACTGGTAAACAGAAGTGAAAGAAACGTCCGTAGATCGAGAAAACGAGCTAGGAAGAATGAAGGGAAGCATGAGAGAGCACCTTTGTATAAAACGCATGAATGTACCCTAAAAATTTAGCGCAACAGCATATAAGCCGCATCCCCTAAATTTTAAAAAAAAAAGTTCTGGAATTTAGTTACACACAAGCCGCAGTGGTTTACAAGCCGCAAAAATCTAATACACACAGGCGCGCGCACACACACACGCGTCCAAAAATTAGCCCCCAAAAGTGAGAAACTCGACAGCCACAGGAACTTGTCAGACGCGCGCTAAGCACAACCTCTGTGACACAGCAACAGAAAATTAAAAATACAGCTACACCAACGATACACAACACAAACACGAACACACACACCCACACACACACAAACACACAAAATATCATTAACCGCATTTATTTCTCTATATTGCTTGATTGCATTCATATGTTCATTACAAACTGCTAGCTCACCAAAGCATTCTGGAGATAATCCTAAATCGACGGTATAGTACACATAATTTTTAATCGGTGGTTTGTTGTGGATTTTTTGCCCTTTGCAAATGTGAACTGGTGGGTGGTGGGGTTAGGTAAGATGTGGCTGGGTGGGGAAGGGGGGGGAGGAGAATCTCTTCTTCTTCCTCCTCCTCTTCTTCTTGTTCTTCTTCTTTTCCTTCAGGAAACTGTGGATACTCCGCCAGGACGAAGAAATAGTTCCACAATCTCGCTTTTAATCTTTAAATTCTCCCTCTCTGTCCTTCTTCTTCGTTTTCCTTTCTTCTTCTTTGCTTTCTCCTCTTTCTTCGTACTCATTAAGGAAAGAACGACACAAATTATTACATAAGCGCACCCCAAGCAAACTGTCTTTCTCATCTTCTTGTTCATTGGTAATTTTATTCTTCCTTCTTGTGCCTAACGCCCCTACTTATTTTCTGTGTTTAATTCTTTCTTTTATAATTTGTATGTATGCTCACTGTCACAATAGGCTAGTTTGGACCCAGCACTAAGACTTCACGCCTCAGATAGTTCATCCTGCTGTAGCCTTTGTAACTTAAAGTCGATGCCTAGCAGACGACAGAAGTTAAAGGTTTGGTCTAAGCATGTGTAAGCTAACTCTTCACTAGGTAGGCAGTGACATCATCCCGCTGACCTATATCCGCCACCCCTGCTAGATGGTGCTAAGGTATCTCACGAGATTTCGCACGCTTTGGCTAATCACAAGGTTAGGTAGAGCATTCTTTATCTAACCCTCCCACGAGAAGGACGCACACGTTGAAAGATCTCTGTCAACAGACTACGCAGGTGACGGGTGAAATTCAATTCATCGCAGTATAGCCAGAGCCTGACATTGTCAAAGAGGTAAATGATCAATCTTTTGTTTCACCGCGATTCATTGATATGATTATTGGAGTATGTTTGTGAAGTCTTGCCATGTTTTATAATTGTGAATGTTTGTAAAACTTGTCTTGACCACGTGACTGACCCGCGACCGGTTTTCTAAACTATGAGGTAGCCCCTTCTGTCCAACTGTTGTTTCTATGTGTATTATTGCAGACCAGGGCTGTAACGGAGAATGTGTATAGTATTAATTACTTCTCCCTGTGTTTAGTTTAGCCATGATATGTATATATATTATAGAAAATAAGTTGGAGATTCTATTGTTTGTATAAGTGGACGCGATCACTGAGGGCTGTTTCTGCCATCAGTGAGACGTTCTGCACACCCTTTGTTAACAAGGCGTTGCAAAAACTCGTCTTATGTTTTGCAGATGATCAGGCTTGGTCCGATGCAGGAGATAGACCACTGAGAGTCAACTCTGACATTCGGCCAGCAGTGGAGCATCGAGCACTGAGCTCCGATAGCCCAAACGTCAACAAACAAGAAGAGGAGACACCATCACCACACCTCAACGATCAAGTTAAGTGCTCAAGAAGAAATGCACACACACTGATCTAAAAGGACTGTGCGGTAGTCCACTCTGCCGAAAAACGAACATTAGGCCAACCAGAACAAATAGCCCAATGAGGAGACCGTAGCAAATATTGAGAACAGTAGCAGCATAGGCCCATCAAGGAGCGAACGATTCGAAGTGACTTTGGACTGTGAAGTTAATCCTAGTATATTACGTTTTGGACATTTAAGTTAGTAAAGTGTTTAGAGAATTATGTATAGAGTAGAGGAAATAAATGTGTGATATTTACTGTTAACAAGTGGCTGGACTACCTATGTTTCATAGCCCTGCGAGAAATAGTGTGTCAGTGAATCTTTTACACGATTCTTCCTATCTCTATAACTCTATCTGCACACATATCGGGCTAAACATATAAATGTATTAAGATTAGTCATAGGGTGATTTAACTAGCCTATCCCCGCAGACGAAAGACGAGTGGGTAATAGCATTCCATTGTACAAAGCCCAGCAACAACAGACCCACCGTTGCACTCACAGTGGTGAAGAAACGGAAACCCTGATGGTATGGGAACGTCACCAGAGCATCAGTCCTTGCAAAGACCTCCTGAAAGGCACGGTGCAAGGCGGCAGAAGAAGAGGGAGACGGAAAAGAGCTGGGAATTTGAACCGGAAGACAACATTCGAGAATGGACTGGCTTGACACTGAGCGAAGCCATGAGAGTTGCTGAGGACAGAGAAAGATGGAGTACGCTGGTTAAATAATCATCTGTGGTGCCCCAACGACTTTCGAGTTACGGGATAGGATATGATAATTTTTGTTAATAACCATCTGATTCATCATCATCATCTCCTTCACGATAATATTTACTCAGAGCTACCCATACTGCAAGCAAGACTTTTTCCTTCTCTTCTTCCAGCGTCTGCTCTTTCAATGGGTTTTATTACCAGCACCATCTTCCTTGTTATTTCCTCTTCAGAGACACTGTAACCACTGATCTGTATTCTAAGAATATTCATAGAATACAGGTCAGTGCTGAAACCCTTCTTCTCCTTCGTAACAGCCAGAAGAGCCGCTGGGATAGAGACAGAGAGAGATATCGGCCACATATATTTATCCCGCAAGCAGACTCCGAGGCTATTTTGTATTTCCGGAGATATCTTCCGCACTATCGCATTTGCTCTACCTCAAAAGTCAAGATAGCTAGTGTCAATTCCTTTCTAAACACGTGTTGCACTAGATTTCAAAAACAATTAGACCGATTGTGATGACGTTTGGCGTACAGCACGTCAAATCAATCAGCCCCTGTCCGTTGGTCGGTGGGTCGGTGGTTCCGTCGTTCTGAAACGACTTTTCTGTTCAAACCCCGTTTTTTAGCATTATCTCAAAAATGACTTGGACCGATTTTGATTATGATGTTTTTGTCACTCTGGGCCGTCAACCTTGAAATTTGGAACAGAGTGGTCGCTTAACGTTGAATACCTTAAAAGGTTTGCCGTCCTTTTCATCACTAAGCCACTGCGCCCCTGATCAAGTTCTGACAAATGAGCCTCTGGGACATTGAAAGAGCGACGCAAATTGGCCAGAACAACCGCTGGGATGTGGGAAAAGGTAGAAAAAATACACAGCAAGTCAATTGGCGGTATCCAGCAGACGACTGCAGTACGTACTTCAGCGTGCTCGAGATGCTGCCAGCCGGTGTGGCATCGCCAAATGTAAATCATCGCAGAAGGCTTAGATAGATGGACAGAGTACTGCTCTTACCTTTACAACCACACACTGTTACGTTGAAACGCGAATGGTGCGTATGAAATGCGCACGATGTTATGTGTGAAGCGCGTGCAATGGTAGGCTTGTGTTTGATGCGCGCGATAGATCTGTTCGTTTTATTTTGCAACGCATGCAGTGATAGAGTGTATTTATCTTTGATTTGATTTTGTGTTGTTATTAGTAGAGACTTTGTGTAACGTTAGTGTTTTTAGTTGGTCGATATTGTTTGAGAATTTTCGGGAATTAGTTGTTTACTATCGATCGAAGCGTGTGGATTGTTCTGTTGGTTACCATGGAAGTTTCCATTCCAAATGAGGTTGTATGACGTGAGTCACGTGATGATGAAATTAATTTTGATTGGTTGTGGTGTTTTATGTAGGATTATTCTCGTTTGTTCCCGTGTATGTAGAGACTATATAAGCGCCGCACTGTTAAAATAGTGGTTGGTTGTTGTTGATAGTGAGTTGGAAAGTAAATAAGTTGAGAGTGAAAAGGCGATTGTATGCAGTTGTTGATGTGTGCTGAATAAAAGTGGAAAACTTCATACGTCGACTTTGTGACTTGTATGCTGATTGAGCGGGTTGCGTGGATAAACGAATCAGAGTTACACCTTATCAGGACTTCAGCATCGGGGCTGAATCAAATACTGATAAAGAAAAACACCATCATCAAACCGAGTGTAACATTTTTGGGGTCAAGCCGCGATTCACGCCATAGCCAAGGGTTCAACTGCGACAACAAGCGAGTCAACGTTACGGGAGGCAGTCATCGAGGGTAGCCGCCAACGAGTTGCGTCGAGAGGGGCCAATATACTGGGACTACATCACCGATAGGTTCGGGTTGACTGCAAGGGCGTGTAGTCGCTGAAGAGTTGCTTTGTGAGCGAACAACAGATCAGGACTACGTGGCTACCGCAGGACTACGTCGAGGGACAGTCTCGGAGCTACATCGCCAGTGTTACAGAGAGCGGCAAACGGACGTCGCGTCTACTTCAGCACAGGAGCGTGTACATCAACATCAGCGTGGTGCAGCGTCGCATACGACGAGGACAGCGGGGCCTGCGTCAGCGAAGGCGACTAGTGACAAGCATCAGCGCTACTGCAGAAAGCGTGCTGTTCTAGAACAGTCTAGAAAGGTACAGCACAGTCAAGAACTTTCCAGAAAAGAACTTTCCAGAAGCATCAAGATGGCTGACTTCTGGCAGAAAGGGATTGAACTGAGTCTAAAAGGTAAACAGCTGACGGAGTACGTCAAGTCCCAAGAGAGAATATTGCGTGAAGAAAGAGAAGAACAGCGACGGCGCGAAGAAAGAGAATTAGAAGAACAGCGTCGCCGAGAAGAAATAGAATTAGAAGAGAAGCGTCGCCGAGAAGACAGAGAATCAGAAGAACAGCGACGCCGAGAAGAAAGAGAGTTCGAGCTGAAGCGTCTTGAAGGTGAGCGTCAGTACCAGCTAGAGTTGGCGCGTATCCAGCAACAGCAGAATGCGCCTCAAGTCATCAGTGACAACAAAGCTCCAAAATTGCCAGCGTTCGTCGACGGGAAGGACCAGGTTGACAGTTATTTGGCGAGATTTGAAAGGTTCGCCGAAAGCTCCAATTGGCAACCCCAAGACTGGGCGATTCGACTCAGTGCTCTTCTGACGGGGCAAGCACTGGAAGTTTACACCAGACTGTCGAACGATGACGCCAAAAACTACGACGTCTTAAAAGAGGCCCTGTTGCAGTGCTACAGCTTCACAGAGAAGGGCTACCGTAAACGCTTCCGTGAATGCCGGCCTTTGTCAGACGAGACACCAAAGCAATTTGTGGAGCGCCTGTCGTCATACTTACACAAGTGGGTGGAACTATCAGGCAAAGGGAAGTCTTACGATAGTCTCCATGACCTGATCGTGAAGGAGCAATTCCTCAATGCCTGTCACAAGGACCTAGCGACCCACTTAGAAGAACAAAAGCTGCAGACGCTTAAAGATGTGACCGAGGTTGCTGAAAGATATCTCCTCGCTCACGGAAAAACGCTGGGGCCACCCAAGGCGACGAAACCATTTCAGAAAACTGCAAGCCATGGGAACCAGATCCAGGGGAGCCAGACGAGCCAGAGACACACGGACTCCACGCCACCTCCCAGAGAAGGGCATTCAAGAGGCTGTTTCACCTGCAACGCTACAGACCACAGAGCGGCTAACTGTCCTCAAAACAAAAGTAGCTGGCAACGGAGCAATACGGACAATGCAGCGGTGGGCAACCGACAGAGACGTTTCTCCAATCAACGGCAAAACAGTAGATCTGACCATCAAGTGTGCGGCGGGAGCGTCATTCTTCCGAGTGAGACCAAGCGCACAGCTACTCCCGCGGACGTGCAAGAGTGCATAACCGATGGCCAACTTCTCCTTGCCAACGGGAAATCCATCCCCGTCGTCGCCAGCGCAGCGATGACCGTCCAGAACATGCCTGTTTCAAAGGGACGCGTCGGAAATCATGAAGTGACTGTTCTAAGAGACTCTGGCTGTAGTGGGGTCATCGTCAGAGAAGACCTAATCGCTAAAGAACAGTTCACTGGCGATTCTAAATGGACACTTATGGCTGACAGCAAATGTGTGAGAGCGCCAGTTGCGAAGATTCATGTCAACACCCCTTTCTACATAGGCGAAGTCGAAGCGGTTTGCCTGAAGAAGCCGCTGTATGATTTGATGATCGGGAATATCGACGGCGCGAGACGACCCGACGACCCCGATCCAGAGTGGAGTCCTGCCTCAACTCAACACGTCGAAGTTGTGGAGGAGGATCCATTGCCGTTTCCCGATGGAGACCTTTCAGAGCTGCTACGGGACAATGTGGCTACTCCGGCTCAGCCCTGCCGACCAGAGATCGTCGGTGCTGTTACTACCAGGGCCCAGGCCAAGAGAGACAAGACGTCTACGCCACTGAAGGTCGCCGACAACTCAAAAGCTGCCATCGTGGACAGAGATAAGCTGATCCAGCTCCAGGAAGCTGATAGCACTTTAAACAAGTACAGGAACCGCCAAGACCACGTGAACAAGGGCAGTGGCACGGTCTATTTTGAGGTGAAGGCCAAGATCCTGTACAGAATCTTCCAGCATCCGAGGGTCAACGGAGGTAAACCACTACGTCAAGTCTTGGTACCGTTACCCCTAAGGCGCCAAGTGATGGAAGTAGCTCACGACTCTATCATGGGAGGTCACCTAGGCATCAAGAAGACGTCAGACAGAATCCAGGCGGTGTTCTACTGGCCAGGACTTCATGCGGACGTCAGCCGTTTCTGCCGATCATGTGACATTTGCCAGAAGACCATACCTCGAGGAAGGGTCCCGAAAGTGCCTATGCAGAGGATGCCTCTGATCGACCGACCTTTCAAGAGGGTGGCCTTAGACTTAATCGGCGAAATAAGACCTCCGAGTGAAGAAGGTCATCGATGGGTACTGACTTTAGTGGACTATGCGACTCGGTACCCAGAAGCAGTGCCACTGAAGAAGATTGACACAGAGACTGTTGCAGAGGCGCTAGTGGACATGTTCAGTAGACTTGGAGTGCCTGAAGAGATCCTGACAGACCTCGGGACGCAGTTCGTCTCTGACTGCATGAAGGAGGTCAACAGACTGCTGAGCATCCGGCATTTGACTACGACACCCTACCATCCAATGTGCAACGGGCTTGTCGAGAAGTTCAATGCTACGCTGAAGTCCACCCTGAAGAAACTGTGCAGCGAGCAGCCCAGACAATGGCATCGCTATATCAACGCCTTACTTTTCGCCTACAGAGAAGTACCGCAGGAGTCCACCGGCTTTTCTCCGTTCGAGCTGCTGTACGGAAGAACCATCCGAGGGCCGATGCACATCCTAAAAGAACTGTGGACGAAAGAAGTAGACACCCCAGAGGTGAAGAACAGTTACCAGTACGTGTTTGAGCTACGAGAGAAGCTGGAGCAGACTCTCGAGATAGCTAGAGAAAACTTGAAGAAGTCCCAGGACTGTGGAAAGCACTACTACGATCGTAGGGCTGTGAACAGGAAGTTCAAACCTGGCAACAAAGTGCTGGTACTGCTACCTACCGACCATAATAAGTTGCTGATGCAGTGGAAAGGCCCGTACGAAGTGGAGACCGTGGTGGGGATCAACGACTACAAGGTGAAGGTCGGCCAGCATTCCAAGATATACCACGCCAACCTCCTTAAGCTGTACGTGGAAAGGCCATCAGAGACTGTGCATGTGGCAACAGCAGCTGAGATCGACAACAGCTTTGACAGCGAGGAACTGTTGGAACTGGGAGACTTCCATAGCAAAGAAGGCATCAATGATGTTAAGCTAGGACTACGCTTGACGGAAGGTCAAAAGATGGAGCTTAAGGACCTTATGGGCGAGATTCCCCATAACTTCAATGATGTCCCAGGCTCTACGACTTTGGTCGAACAAGAAGTCCACACCCGGACCTGGAAGGAGCATCCTTGAGGGAGCTGTTCCACCGTCTCGCAGAAGCCAACCTGACCGTGGGACCCAGCAAATGCATCCTGGGAGCTGACAACGTCGACTGCGTCGGACATCCGACGGAAAAAGGAGACAACGGAGGATGCACTGACTCCAGGAAAGCCCACGTGATCACTGTCTTTGACCCTGGGCCGATGACAACCGCAACTGACGAGGGCGTCGTTTCCTTGCGGATGAAAAAAACATTGACTGTGTAGATAAAATGTGAACATTGACAATATCCAGACAAATTTGAAGATGAAAACTGTTGACTCTGTGAATATGAACTGAGCTCAATGACAGTATCCAGACAGTCTGAAAGAAGTTTTAATTCCGTACTTTGCTTGTGCATTACGTTTCAACGTTGTTGAAAGAAATTAGGTAAATTTCTTCTTGAGTGGGGGGTTATGTTACGTTGAAACGCGAATGGTGCGTATGAAATGCGCACGATGTTATGTGTGAGCGCGTGCAATGGTAGGCTTGTGTTTGATGCGCGCGATAGATCTGTTCGTTTTATTTTGCAACGCATGCAGTGATAGAGTGTATTTATCTTTGATTTGATTTTGTGTTGTTATTAGTAGAGACTTTGTGTAACGTTAGTGTTTTTAGTTGGTCGATATTGTTTGAGAATTTTCGGGAATTAGTTGTTTACTATCGATCGAAGCGTGTGGATTGTTCTGTTGGTTACCATGGAAGTTTCCATTCCAAATGAGGTTGTATGACGTGAGTCACGTGATGATGAAATTAATTTTGATTGGTTGTGGTGTTTTATGTAGGATTATTCTCGTTTGTTCCCGTGTATGTAGAGACTATATAAGCGCCGCACTGTTAAAATAGTGGTTGGTTGTTGTTGATAGTGAGTTGGAAAGTAAATAAGTTGAGAGTGAAAAGGCGATTGTATGCAGTTGTTGATGTGTGCTGAATAAAAGTGGAAAACTTCATACGTCGACTTTGTGACTTGTATGCTGATTGAGCGGGTTGCGTGGATAAACGAATCAGAGTTACACCTTATCAGGACTTCAGCATCGGGGCTGAATCAAATACTGATAAAGAAAAACACCATCATCAAACCGAGTGTAACACACACCAAACTGAGACCCATCAGTTTTAGCATGTCCCCAGAACAGAGAAGAAGAAGAAATCCCCCCAAGTCTCCTAGAAGAAGTTGAGGCAGCAGTGCAATCGCTGAAGAAAGGGAAGTCAGCGGGAGTGGACAACACCCGCGGAATTGCTTCAAGCAGGAGGAGAATCGATGATTGACGCACTCATCATTATTTGTAAAAAGAAAACTGGCCGAGTGAGGAGTGGCCTATACCACGGACCCAGTCGCTTGTCATCACTCTTCCCAAAAAGGGTATCCTTCAGGAGTGTGAAAGTTACCGCACCATCAGTCTCATCAGCCATCCCAGCAAGGTCCTCCTGAAAATAATACTCAACAGGTTGAAACCCCAAGCTGAACAAATCATAGCTGAAGAGCAAGCAGGATTCAGGGCAGGGCAAAGTACCACTGAACAGATTTTCAGCCTCAGAATAATCTACGAGAAATACCTACAGCACCAACAACATCTACATCATGTGTTTGTAGACTTCAAGAAAGCGTTTGACCGAGTCTGGCATGCAGCTCTGTGGGCAACCATGAGAATGTACCACATCAGCCCTAACATTATTGAAGTCATCAAAAGCCTGTATGACAAGGCTACCAGTGTAGTTCTCTACAACAGCGCCATCGGAAACTGGTTCAAAACAACAATCGGTGTGCGTCAAGGATACCTACTCTCTCCAACACTCTTTAACATCTTCCTAGAGCGCATCAGGTCAGATGCCCTTGCAGACCACGAAGGCACAGTCAGCATAGGGGGTAGAGCAATCTCCAACCTCCATTTTGCGGATGACATTGATGGAGAGGATCAAGAACTTGAACAGCTGGTGCAGAGGCTTGACACCACCTCAAGAGCCTATCGAATGGAAATAAGTGCAGAGAAGACCAAAATGATGACCAACCACACCAATGGCATCAACATGGACATCAAAGTCCAAGGCCAATCCCTCAACAGAGTGCATAGCTTCAAATATTTAGGAGCTATTGTATTAGACAATGGGTCCCGACAGGAAGTCCTCCAGGATCGCACAAACAAATGGTGCCCTGACAAGGTTGAAACCCATTTAAAAAGACAGGACCATCAGTCTACATTCCAAGATAAGGCTGCTAGTCTACAAATACATGATACAAATGTTGGAGCTTTAGGTATTTCTCGCAGTGGTACTTCGCCCTGCCCTGAATCCTGCTTGTTTTTCTGCTATGATTTGTTCAGCTTGAGGTTTCCACGTGTTAAAAAAAAAACTATTTGGTTTTACCGCCAAAAAAAGGTTACAATTAAATGTTTAAAGAAAGGAGGTGGGGGGGGGAGAGAGAGAGGCATGTATCGCTTGAGCTATCTAGTATTGATTACTGCGAAATTGTCCAGGTGTGTCGGATTGGCTGCTGTGACAGCGTCTGCCAGTGGTGAATTATCTTGGCTGCTCCAGGCAGCGAGTTAAGCGACAGGAAGTCGGAGGGACAGCCTCGAGCGACAGTTGACCTTCCTCGTGAACGGAGTCCATTTTCCAGCCTGTCACACCACCCTTCTTACTTTATCTCGCTCCGTAGCGTCCTTTTCTTTCCACAGCAGCGCCAGCCAGAATATGAGGAGAGAGTTAGTTATTCATTGTTTTACAGGGTCCAGCGGACTGCAAAGAGCCGAATCAGGACCACAAAATCAAGACCACAGCTTCGCTGAAAGAGGATTCATCCCCGATACGCATAAAAGATCTGCCGAAACAACTCTAGTCGTAACACTGAAGGCACTCCACCAGCCGGTCACTTTACAATAAAGACATCCCACGCAGGGGACGCTGAGGCTATACTTTAATTTATCGAACCCCCGTTTACAAAAACCAATTAGAGTACAAACATCATTATAAAATATTAACAAAACACATACACATAAAATGCCTACATTGCCAAATAATAACATCAGAGGAAGCCCAAGTGACCATTTGGCAGAAAGCGTCCAATATTCCCAAGCTGATCCAACAGACCTCACACCCAATGAGGATTTTGTCCCGAAAGAGTTTTCAAGAAAAAAGGTTGGTGACTGGTTTAGCAAAGAAGAAGACATTATAGTAGATTGATAGAACAGAGTTAGACAGGGGTATGAGGGGGGAGAAGTGGAGGATCCACACATTCTTGCCAACTTGATGCTACGCACAGTAGCACCTGACCCACTTTCTACTTTGATATATGCAACCGCAGTTCAAACAGTAAGTTTTAACTGATGATTGAGTACAGGGCCGCTGATTCTTGAAGTAATGATGAAAACCGAAATGCTGTGGTTAGTGGTATAAAAAGAATCAGATTTTTTTTCTTTAATGTGTACGTTTCGGAATCCCCTGCTAAAACTAGAGGTATTTTTTAAAAGTCTTTTTATTAATTTTGTTACAATTTGAACTAAAATAATACTGGTGATGTTATTCTTAAAATAGAGATTTTTTAAGGGCACGTCTCTTAAAAAGAAGCTGAGAAAGTTAATGGCTATTTTAATACCTTTTAGCAGCAGTGGTCAAGAAATAATAATCCTGTTGAAACACAGATAGAAGATGATGTTATTCCTAAGTATGTTTATGACAGAGCAGATTGGGATTTGTTCAAATCTTTATTGACGTCATATAGTACTAGTACCGATTTTGAAAATGTAGATTATTTAAATTTTGTATATTCCCAATTTACTGAAAAAGTTCACACTGCAGCAAGTATTGCAATTCCTAAAAGAAGATCGATAAAGAAAAAACCAGAAACGGGAATGTTTGGTGGAATGAAGTTTGTGACGCTGCAGTTAAAAAGAAAAAACAAACATACAAAAACTGGAAAAACATTAAAATCAATCCAGTCTTTTGAAGAAATGAGAAAGGCAAAAATAGAATGCAACAAAATAATTGCGGTTGAAAAGAAAAACTACTTTACAGAGTTTTGTCTAACAGAAATAGCTAGTGCACAAGACAGTACGAAGGCTTGGAAAAAAGTTGCTGAAATGAAAAATGGATATCGGCTGCCACAGTGTCCAGTTAAAGTACAAAACAATATTTTTCCCTCTCCTGTTGAAAAAGCTGAAGAATTTGTAAACATTTTTGGAAATGTCAGCTGTTCCCATACTTTATCTCAGCAAATATATAATGACAGAAAAGAGAAAGTGTTTAGATGAATATAAAGATCCATTTCCAGACAATGACTTGTTCATAAATGCGAATATTTCCTTTAAAGAATTTAAGGATGCCTTGTTTAGTCTAGGACCTAGAAAATCAGCTGTAGGCTTTGATGGTATGTCCTATATATTATTATTTAATTTACCAGAAAAGTGGTTGCATCTACTACATACACTCATTCAAAAGTGTTGGTTACGAGGAACTATGCCGGGAATATGGAAGTCTTCTCTAGTAATTCCTATTTTAAAAGCTGGCAAACAAAGAACAGACCCTGCTAGTTATAGGCCTATCGCCTTAACCTCTCATGTTAGTAAGCTAATGGAGAGGATAATTTTAGAACGCATGACGTATTATTGTCAAAAACAACATATAATCCCTGTTAATCAGGCAGGATTTCAAAAAGGCCGATCCACTATAGATCACCTTGTTAAATTAACCACACAAATTCAAAGACAATTTTCTAAGAGAAAGAGTGTTTTAGCAACGTTTTTTGACGTAAAACAAGCCTATGACAGAGTATGGCATGCAAAATTATTATTGAAATTAAAACAAATAGGATTGACTGGACACATATATAATTATATTAAAAGTTTCCTTTCAGGTCGTGAAATAAGTATTAGAGTTGGTCATTCTTATTCAAAATCTTATAAAACAGACATGGGAATTCCTCAGGGAGCCTTAATTTCATCTCTTTTATTTAATATTTTAATTCATGATTTACCTAGAAATGAAAGTAAAAAAATATTCCTAGTTCAGTATGCTGATGACATCGCGGTCTGGATGAATGTTTCGTTGAGAAAGATAACGTCCATTTTTGAAGTAAAACACATTACTAAACTTTATCAGAATGAAATAAATAATATTATACTTTATATGAGTTTAAATGGTCTGGAATTATTTAAAGAGAAGACAAACATGATCTTATTTAATAATGGTCAAGAGCCAAGGCAACTGCCAAAAAATTTTATTGACAAAGAGGAACTTAAATATGTTAAAGAAGTAAAATTTTTGGGTGTTTATTTAACTTGTAAGTTGCATTGGAAAAAGCATATTGACTATTTAATACACAAAGCCGTTAAAAGATATAACTTGTTGAAAATCATTGCTAAACAACCTTAGGTCAAGATTCAAACGTTTTAGTTCATTTAGCTTGTGCTCTCGTTAGATCAAAAATAACGTATGGACAGGAAGTTTACTTCTCTGCTCCTGTCTGCTACCTTAATAAATTACAGAGTTTAGATAGCAAAGCTCTAAAACAAGCGTTAGGTGTTCCCATTCAGACTAAAACTAGTTTAACGTATGAAGTGGCAGGTGTTATTCCTTTAGAAAAATGGAGAAAAATGATGTGCGCTAAATATATTATAAGAGCAGCTGCGGTATTTAATAGCACACAGGAAGAATTGCAGTTAAGATCAGACGTCAACTTCCCTAAAAGAACTCAAAATAGGTCTTACTAAGTGAGCTACCAAGCCTTCGTATAAATACCATCAATTTTTTGGTCTATATGGGAAAAACATGCTGAAACCTCGATTCGATTTTTAATTCATCAAATTTAATTAGTTAAACACAAAATTTTGTAAGATTGGTGACATGAGTGCAAAAGTGTTTTGAATGGAAATAAAACAAAATTTGCGGTATTACGGAACGGCACGTTCTTGATACGGGTTGAATCGAAACCGCGCGCGGAATGAGGCTATTGCAGTTTGTGGACATTTTGTTTATTTATTTATCTCAGAAACGGTTAAACGTTCGGTAAGGAAATGTCGGCTATAACGATTTCGCGGGTTTTGAGCGCACAGCAGGCCAATCCGCAGCGCCCAGCACCTGCCCAGATCAGCGTCCATACCGGACAAACTTTACAGTAGAGGCGAAGAAGGACTTCCGGCTAAGCAATTTATATATATAGATGGTTCTGTTTTAAAGACAGGTGATACAGGCGCTGCTTTTGTTATACCTGATTTTAAAATTTCCGAATCATATTATCTCGGTAAGGGAAAACCGATTTTCACCGCTGAACTTCTTGCAATTTTAATGGCTTTAAATAAAATCATGAGCATAACATTTCATATATTAAGTATTGTAATATTTGTAGATTCTAAATCCGTACTTCAGGCATTAAATTCCAATTCCTATAAAGAAAGAAAAGACATTATCATTGAAATTAAACACATAATTAATAATTTAATTGTAAATGGGACAAAGGTAGCATTCTGTTGGATTCCCTCTCATTGTGGTTTTCGATATAATGATTGGGCAGACCGAGCTGCGAGAAACGGTGCTTTACGTATAAACGCGGTCTCTTTGTCATTACCATTGACTGTAAAAGAATTTTCTAATTTGATAGTTCAAGAGGTCAAAAAAGGTTGTCATTTTAAACAACAGTATGATAATCATTGCGGAATTCCCAGATCTGTTACTTGCATGGCCTACCGAATTTATATGCATTCTGTGAGAACCAAGTATTGTAAAAACGTGTGTGTGTGCAAAGAAAATTTTTCATTGAAACATGCATTATATCAATGTGACAGTATGAACGATACATTGCCTAGAAATTTAGCAAAAATAGGAAAAATTAGCTTTGAAATGTGTATTCAATTGGCAAAAGTGTTCATATCTTCTTCAATTGGCCAGTTTATATGATCCAGAAGCAGGGCTCGAAATTAGCGGGGGCCCGGGGCCAAAAACCCGCAAAGTTGATTTCGGGCTCGGAAAGTTGAAAAACGAAGGGCCCGCTTGGCCCGCAAAATAATTCGTCTGCTACAGCTAGCTCTACTCGGCAGTTTCGTATTTGGGCCAAGGGAAGCAACCCACACCACACCACACCACAACAGAATTGAACAATCTTTTTTATCACATTCAGATACTTATTTCATCACTGAACACTATACTGTCAACAATTTTCTACATGGCTGAAAGCCTGATGTGTAGACAAAAAACAAACTAATCCAAAACAACAGTCTCCATTTCTATCAGTGCAAATTTGTTTCCATCATCATTAAAAACACATTGTCACTGAATGTGTGTGTGTGTGTGTGTGTTTTTAACCCTGTTTTGTTGGTAATGTTTGAAAGTGAAAGAAAAGGCAAATAAAAATGACATCACTCAGCAAAATTGGAATTCAATTGTTTTTATTTTAGATTATCAGACAAATTGTACTTTCTACTTATTATATTGTCAATAATTCTTTAGTTTTTTTGTTTGCATTATTTTTCCAGTTGGGCCCCGAAAGTTGCTTGTGGGCCCTCAAAATTTTCAATCAAGGGGCCCGGTGGCCCCCAAAGAAAAAAGTTAATTTCTAGCCCTGAGAAGTATTAACTCTGAACGCCCCAATGTATTTCTTTATTCTTGTACTGCAGTTTGTGACTATGTAAGATCAATCTCTTTTTTTCTTTTTTTTTTCATTTCCATGAAGAAGACAATAAACACAAACAAACAAACAATGGTGAAGAAACGGAAACTCCGAGGGTATGGTAATGTAATGGGATAATAAGTATACGTTAATTACTCAATGGTGTGAGTGTGTGCCTTCCTCTCCCAACACAACACCATTTTACCACAGAGGTATTCGTCAATATGGTGCTCTCTCTCTCGCTCTCTCTCTCTCTGCCTAAATAGTTCTCTCTCTCTGTCGCGATACAAGCTCCATAGAGATACGTTCATACGCTGTATATTATAACGCTGTTTAAGAATGATATTGTTGAAGGTAAAAGTTTTCAATAATTATTCTGTTTCGTAAAGTACCGAGACGAACACCAAAATATTGGATGACGTAGCAGATGCGTCATTTTGGAGCTTTCGTCATTTGTTTTCATTTTGTATTGTGTCAATTCGAGGACCAATGATTTGCAGAGAAAAGCCTTGTCGCGTAGGAACGCAAATTTTTCACGGTTGAAAATCAGTCTGCAGGAAACTCTGGAAGAGGGAGACTCACGTGCAATAGGCGCTGGCCTAACAAACGGTTTTTCGACTTTTTTACCACTAAAAAAGCGTTGTGTTGTAAATGGATCACAGCCTATGTTGATGTGGAAACATGTTGGTTTCAAATAGGACAACTGTGAAGAGCATTTAGTCACGAACATTGGAAGATTTGGTATGCTGAGGTAGCTACACTTCCATTTTGGCAAATTCTGTCAGCAGCGATAAGATGGTTGGCGATGTAAGCAACGATTCAATGCTACAGATTATTTGTGTGAAAGGCGTACTGCAGCCGTAATAGCAGGGCCGAGTTTCAATTCAGCGAGACTATCTAGGTCACAAGATCTCGTTTTTGAGTCAGACCGATCATTGAATGAAACTACCCACCATGCTGCCTCATTCTAGCCTCGTTTTCAATTTGTACACAAACGGCGGTTCCTTCGAATGTGTTGGACGATTTGCGAAAATAAAATCAAATAAAGTAAAAAAAAAATCAAATGTATCATCAAAATCGATTAAAAGCAAAATTGTTCACTTACAGTTCTTCACCCCCTCCCATGATCTGGTTGAAACTCGAAGATTTACCATCGAATTATCACCGTAACAGATTCCAAGTAGCATAAACCGCGTACTTTCCGCCATCTTGATCTTGCAGGCAAAGTACCCCGAGAGGCGCCTAGCTCTTTCTCGCCTCGCCTTGCGATTGACTAGCGAGCGAGCAGCCGTAGAAACGACCCAATGAGCAAGATCTACCGAGATCTACCGAGATCTCGCTGTTTTGAAACTCGCCCCTGGAGTATCATAGCCAGTTTATTCAGACACCGTTTGGGTATGTAATTCGTCGGTTGCGTGCAATTCGTGGCTGGAAACATCCGTGAAGTCATAGATTATCTATAGGACGAGGGATCGAGATGCGGCTTCGGCGGTATTTGTGTCGGCAATGATCGCGCGGGCGTGGCATTGGTTTCCAGTTGCGAATGAGTGAATGAATGATTTGTACGGTTCGTAAATCCGATCGTTTCGTGCATGTTTGCATGTTTATTAATTCGGTTTTTCAGCAACGAGAAAAATGTATTCTTTCGTTAGCGGTTAGGGGATTGCGTAGGCGGAAGTGATGGTGAGACTGATTGACGTCATCGCGCGAAAATGGCGGCGTCTCACTATCATTTCCGTATGTATCATATGTTTCAGGTGTTTTTAGTGTTTTACTACTTTCCAAGTATTTTTGGTTTTTACTACTTTTTACTACTTTTCATTTTAGTGTTGGGATTCAGTTTTAGTTTTTAGTTTTAGTTAGTTCTATTTATCGAGGACGATATGGACATTTGCAATTTTATGAATTCTACGATCCTCGATCATTTGAAATGAATATTATTCAAAGACATCATTCCAAATGCTGAACTTTGTGAATCTACATGTGTGAATACAGTGACATGACTATTCGTATGAAGATTCTGTAACGACAAAACGATATCATCGGTGTTATCTAAAGACTATCTATTACTACTGATATCAACAAATAACCTGTCGTGTGAATAACATTGAACTATAAAGATCTACAACTTTGAGGTTCAACATATTATAACTTTTATAAACGAGTGGAGGCTGGGCTCTAAAAGGAGTTTGCATATTGACAATACGGAGAAGTCATATCCACTGAAGAGCTACGACAAGGAGCTATTCTACGTGTGAAAGAAAATGCAAAGACCTGACTGTCTGACCGAAAACACTCATTCTTTTATTATTACGTGTTGAAGCTGGAGCTGACAAACTGTGAGTAGATTCATAATGCTAATTATGTCTTGAATGGATCGTCGAGGAAAATGATCAAGTATTAGTTCATATTAAGATAAATAAGTAATAAGTAATACATTGTAGCATCAATATATATATGTGCATGCATTATACCATTTGACATCATTCACTCCACCTCATTGATGTGCATGTTGTATATATGTGTATGAAAGAACAGAAATAGTGAAACATCAACAAAAAACTCAGCAAAACGGTGTGGTCTTGTAAAATTTATGAGTAGTTGTACTTGAGGTCTGTGTGTTTATGTTTTCCACGTAAATCGCACGGGTCACGTGACACTCTCTCTCTCTCTCTCTCTCTCTCTCTCTCTCTCTCTGCCAATAATACTTCTCTCTCTCTTCCAACATAGTTCTCCCTCTCTTTCTCCCTCCCCCTCTCTCTCTCCCTGCCAAAATAGTTCTCTCTTTCTCTCTCTGTCAATAATACTTCTATCTTCCAACATAGTTCTCCCTCCCTCCCTCTCTCTCTCTCTCTCTGCCAAAATAGTTCTCTCTCTCTCTGTCAATAATACTTCTCTCTATCTTCCAACATAGTTCTCTCTCTCTCTCTCTCTCTCTCTCTCTCTCTCTCTCTCTCTCTCTCTCTCTCTCTCTGCCAAAATAGTTCTCTCTCTCTCTCTCTCCCTGTCAATAATACTTCTCTCTATCTTCCAACATAGTTCTCTCTCTCTCTCTCTCTCTCTCTCTCTCTCTCTCTCTCTCTCTGCCAAAATAGTTCTCTCTCTCTCTCTCCCTGTCAATAATACTTCTCTCTATCTTCCAACATAGTTCTCTCTCTCTCTCTCTCTCTCTCTCTCTCTCTCTCTCTCTGCCAAAATAGTTCTCTCTCTCTCTCTCCCTGTCAATAATACTTCTCTCTATCTTCCAACATAGTTCTCTCTCTCTCTCTCTCTCTCTCTCTCTGCCAAAATAGTTCTCTCTCTCTCCCTGTCAATAATACTTCTCTCTATCTTCCAACATAGTTCTCTCTCTCTCTCTCTCTCTCTCTCTCTCTCTCTCTCTCTCTCTCTGCCAAAATAGTTCTCTCTCTCTCTCTCCCTGTCAATAATACTTCTCTCTATCTTCCAACATAGTTCTCTCTCTCTCTCTCTCTCTCTCTCTCTCTCTCTCTCTCTCTCTCTCTCTCTCTCTCTCTCTCTCTCTCTCTCTCTGCGAAAATAGTTCTCTCTCCCTGTCAATAATACTTCTCTCTATCTTCCAACATAGTTCTCCCTCCCTCCCTCCCTCCCTCTCTCTCTCTCTCTCACTCTCTCTCTTTTCAAAAGGGGTAAATAGAAAAAGGTTAACTACAAGGAATTTCTTATTTGTTTGTACATTTCTATAGATATAGGAATCATGAACCTTGCAATTTGTTATGTACATTGTGTAAAGATTTTGTAGAAAACGAAATTCATTTTTTGCTATGTTGTTCTTTCTTTGAAGATCTACGAAACCAATTTATTCCACAGAAATATTGTAGAACACCCAACATTTTCTCGTTTTTCTTTGTTGATGGCGTCGAGTAATGAAGAGTGCGTTAGAAAAGTATGCAAATTCCTGTATAAAGCATTCAAAGCGAGAAACTGCAATGGAATGAAAAATGTTGTCTTTGTTTTGTTTTTGTTTTGTTCTCTGACATCACGTTGAACATTTGTATGGATATGTACCTTTGTATACTCCCCTTCAATCAGGGGCATGAAATCTTGAAATCTTTTCAAAAGGGGTAAATAGAAAAAGGTTAACTACAAGATCGTGTGTTTGGTAGCTTTATGTGAGTGTTTTGCGTTTATGCCTGCTTGAGTCCTTGTATTTTCTGTGTGTGTGTGTGTGCGCGCGCGCGTGAGAGAGAGAGAAATGTATTTTAACTGTGTGCGGGTGTGTGTTCCAATGGGATAACTATAAAAGCAATAAAAACAACATCGTTGGCTCCTTGGACTGGATGCGTCGCCAGGCAGCCGGCTTTCCTCTCCCGGGTTGCCACAACTTTTCACTACTACTTGACGTCACAGTCTTTGTTGTAGAGAGTGGCGAACTCCGGACAGCAGGCGTTTTAAGCCGCCAGCAAGCTCTGCTCTTCTCTACTTTCACCTCCCTCGTACTATCGGATATCATATCCCGTAACTCGAAGGTCGTTCGGGCACCACAGATGATCGTTTAACCAGCGGACTCCATCTTTCTCTGTCCTCAGCAAACCTCATGGTTTCGCTCAAGGTCAAGCCAGTCCATTCTCGAATGTTGTCCTCCCACCTCCTTTTCTATTTCCCTCTTCTTCTGCCTGCTTGCACAGTGCCTTGCAGGATGGTCTTTGCAAGTCCTGATGCTCTGATGACGTGGGCATACCATCGGAGTTTCAGTTTCTTCACGTACTGTGAGCATGTCATCCTGACCATCGTCCAATGGCTTGTTTGATGGTCTGTCGGACTTTGTCATTGGTGATGTGCTGAGTATAGGAAATGCCCACACGTCTTCTCCTCCAACTCCTTCTCCATTTTTTGCCCTTCGTCTTTATTGTTTAAAATACATAAGGGGCTGTGGGGGAGGGGGATGCGTGCGCGTGTGTTTGTGTGTGAGACAGAGAGAGTGAGAGAGAGAGCACGCGAGTGAACTCTGCACCCGATAGGGTCCAGCACTTGTTTCTGTTTGTTTTGTTTTCTCACTTAATTTCCAACTATCCTGTGGCGCATAATACTGTTTATTTTAGACGGTTCTTCCTACTTCTCAGCAGGTAAAATGGTGTTTTTTTTTTAAACCCACAAAGCGACCAAATCAGGATTGCAGCCAAACCTCCAATCCGAGAGTAGGCCTGCTCCACAGCTGATGAGAGCCTCGTCGAGTCTCAGCAACGCTGTGTGGGAGGAATGGAGACGTTATAACAAAAATGTTATGCGTGTTAAAGGACTGCACATGTGCTGCCGTGACGCTCCCGGGCACTGGTCAGGCCCAAGGGTACCAAGGGGTGTAACGTACTATGGTGTGTCAGCCTAGTGCCACAAGTCTCTGGAGCCACATTACTACCTCGTGTGTGTCCTGTCGCTAGGATGGCGTGTGCGGGCTTGTTTTCTGTCAATGTGTGCGTGCGCGAGCGTGTGGAAGGGTGGGGTGGTGTGGGGTGGGGAGAAGAAGGAGGCTGGAGGGAAAGAAAAGAGGAAACTGTGGGGTGGAGGGGGAGAGTAGGAAGGGGTGCCTTATCTCAGTGGCAGAGAGAGGTCCTGACATTATTAGTGGACTCGCTTGCGAGACTAGAACCGGAGTCACGGAAATGAGGGAAGATTAAATGGACGAATGATGTTATTTATGGGTGTGGAATAAAAGACACGCTGAGAGAGAGAGAGAGAGAGAGAGAGAAAGAGAGAGAGAGAGAGAGAGAGAGAGAGAGAGAGAGAGAGAGAGAGAGAGAGAGAGAGAGAGAGAGAGAGAGAGAGAATGTGTGTGAGTGTGTGTGTAGATTGATAGGGTGAGGGTGGGTGTGGGGTGCGTGTTTGCGAGACGGCCTGCCAGACAATGTTTCTAGAGTGGTGAAGTGGATGAAGAAACGGACATGAGTGGAGGGGGAGGGGGGAGGAGCAAACTGGTGGAACCACGCTGAGCCCTAAACAGAGGAAAAAGGTAACCTCCTCACTTTCCCCTCACCACACAGTGTTGTGTGTAATCTTCCGTTTGCTTCTGAGTATCCACTGCAGACAACCAACTTGGGTAAGGCTTAATATGGCCTAACGCAACGCGGCCGACATGGCCACAACGATACATACATCCGGGAACATCACGGGAGAAAACAGATATGGATATTTGTTTGTGTGTACACCCTATAAATGCCGAGAAGACGCCCCCACTGTTTTGGTCAGAGGGGGGCCTAATCCCCCCCCTTTTTTCAAGGAAGGGGGGCCTGCCCCCACTTCCTCAAAATCCTAGAATAAGCTCTGCATACATGGTTATTGCTTTAGGTCCAGCGGACTCTTCCGAGCCAAATCAGGACCAACAAATCAAGACCACAACTTCGCTGAAAGAGGACTCACCCCTGATCCGCATAAAAGATTGGGCCGAAACAACTCTAGTGGTAACACTGAAGGCACTCCACTAGCCGGTCACTTTACAATAAAGACATCCCACGCAGGGGACGCTGAGGCTGTACTCTTAATTTATCGAACCCCCGTTTACAAAAACAAAATAGAATACACACATTATTATAAAATATCAACAAAACACATACATAGAAAATGCCTACATTGCTAAATAATAACATCATAAGAAGCCCCAGTGACCACCTGGCAGAAAGCGTCCAATATTCCCAAGCTGATCCAACAGACCTCACATACAAGTGATGAGTTTTGTTCCCGAAGAGTTTTCAAGAAAAAAGGTAGGTGACTGGTCTGGCGAAGAAGAAGATGTATAGTACATTTAGATTGATAGAACAGAGTAGGAATGAGAATGAACAAAGGAGAAAGACAGCGACAGTGGGAATTTAAAGCACTAAATTTCCTGAAAGTGGGGATACTATTTATTCTGAAACCCCGGGCACCCCCACGGGGGGAAGCCACAACGATTCCAATAGCCCATCGTCGTGTGTGGGGGAGGGGGGTAGGACTATGTGAGATTACGTATATTTAAGCCTAAACTAAATGAATGACTGGCTATAGATTTCGGCAGCGCAAAATAAATCAAATATGACGTCTAAAGAAGTGTCAGAATGCTCAGAAGAAAAAACAAACAAACGAGATTAGAATCAGAAACCCCAAAGGAGATCTAGAAGAAACTGAGGCTGAAAGGAGAAAGAGGAGAAGACTGGAAGTTGTGAAAGCAGAGAAGGAAGGCAAGAAAGCAATGGAGGTATAGTTCCGAAAATCAGCTTGGCGCTCAAGGGCCTCATGATCTCTCCTGGCTCTAGACCCGTCCTTTGGTCTGGCGGTGAGCTACAGTATTACCTATAATACAGAACAAGAAGACAGCAAGACGACCAGACCAGTGTTTATAGCGAAGTAACCTCACTGTAGTGCCAAGAGGAACACAGCACATATAGGACCATAAGAAGCTTTCTTCAGTCTAGACTTTAACAATGGACAGACTGGGCGTGACAAATGACCATGCACCCACCCACGTGCACTCCCAAACATACACAGTCACATAGACGCACCCACACACACTACACACGAACCCCAGGGCCTGTCTCTCTCTCTCTCTCTCTCTCTCTCTCTCTCTCTCTCTCTCTCTCCCTCCCTCTCTATCTCTCTCTGGGGTAAGAGAGAGGTAGGGAGAGAGGAGTTACACACTGCCCTGTGCTCTGAACAGCGAACCGGTTCCAGTTCCAGGAAATGGGAGGCTGGAGTCACATCCGGTAGACAATACAGGAACGGGGAAAAGGTGCATTGTGGAGGGGAGAGAAAGAATCATGCAGAGAGAGAGAGAGAGAGAGAGAGAGAGAGAGAGAGAGAGAGAGAGAGAGAGAGAGAGAGAGATGGGGGGGGGGGGAAGAAGGGAATGAGGGAGTGTGTGAGAGAGAGAAAGAGGGAAGAAGGGATGGAGAGATGGAGAGAGTGAGTGTTATGAACCTGTAGGCACTTTACTCCGCCACTCTCTATAAGAGAATAAAACCCAAAACCCAAATCGTGCAAAACCTCACGTCTTGCCGTCACCATAAATACACCACAAAGCTGCCTACATACAACACGTTTAGAGAGTGCTGCAAAATGCGATGAGTGCTAAATAGTAAGATTTCCAATACCTCCATGACCCCTACCCCCATCCCCACCCCCGAACTTATGTCTAAAACGTGTTGCATGTCAGCAAGTGAAGCAGAAGAAAGGTTCGTTTGAAAACTGAACTCGGATAAGGGGTTGTTTCAAAACTCAACTTACCGCACTCACTATCACTACACGTCATACACTGAAACATGTCAACGGCAAACACCAATTTACAAAGCGAGTTCAATGTCGATGTGAGAAGGATAAGGCAAAATAATGATGCTGCTGCTGATGATGAGTCTGCTGCTGCTGTTGATGAAGATGATTCTGCTGGTGGTGGTGATGATGATGATGATAATGAGGAGGAGGAGGAGGATCATAACAATGATGATCCTGATGATGATGATATACACTCGGCGAACACAGTCAAAGCAAGGACATCGGTGATTGTGGTGGTGGTGGTGGTGGTGTAGGAGGTTGTGATGATGATGATGATGATGATGATGATGATGATGATGATGATGATGATGATGATAAGATTTTGACGACAAAACGACGATGCTGACGACCTCGACGATGAGGGGATGATGAAAATGATGACCTCGACGATGAAACGAGGCTTATCAGAAGAGGTGATTTGGCGTTGGAGGCAGTCACCAGTCAAAACAAGCTGACGTCCTACAAACTGGTAGAAGTATTAATATTTAGATTCATCAACAGTAACGACAGTGGGGTTTATAGCAGCAATGATAACAAGAGTAAGCAGACAGATGTTAGCCCTGTGAAGGGAATTTTTAAACGTTAAGTCCCCAATCCAGACAAGAAGAGACGGAAGGAAAGACGAACAGAGGAAGAGCAGGAATAACAAAAACAACAAATCTGAAAACGATGTATTTGAGGAAAGTAAATTTCAACTTTCATACAGCAGAACTGGAAAAAAACAACAAATTTAGCATTGAAAATAGGCCTATACTGTATGCACAGGGTATCATACAATTACACGACACAGCAGCAAGGTCAGTCTACCGAAACTGCGTGCAGTCAGTTTTGAAGAGGCAGATTATGTTGCTACAGACTGTAACAACGAGAGTTTCAGCCACTATCACAATATGACCGAGTGGTCTAAGGCGGGACTAACTTGCCTTGTATACAGTCAATGGGATCGATACAGCATCTGGGCGTTATGTTTCTCCGAATATTATTTACTTTCGACTCGGACAACGTCTCGGGAGTTTTCTCTGGGTACTCCGGTTTGCTCCCCCAGTAAAATTTCAAAAACACAACTAATATTAGATAGGTTGAGTTTGGGCGCCCCAGGGGAGGCGGCCCGGAATTTCCCAATAAAAAGGGACAACAAAGTGTTCCAATATATATATTTATATGCAAACCACGCATATAACAACAGCAGAAACACAGAGAGAAAAGAATGTTACGACGACGATCAGTGAGCCATCAGCGACAGAGAGGAAGGTGTACGTCATGCCTACGATACAAAGTTATTTGTCTCCGATGCTACGATACGGCAGGCCACGCAAGGGCTTCTGACGTACGACTACAGAACAACAAAGACACCACCAAGAACACCAGCCTCAAGAAGATATTGGTGACTGAGGCTGATGGCACGGAGCAGTTGGTCTATCAATCAGATGATCTGATCTTTATGTTCGGCATCAGCTACAGCAGAGGGCGACTCTACACGGCCAGTATCACTAGTTCTTTATCAAAGACGGCGACAGCAGCGAACTCATAGAGAACCAGTCCTGCGTAGAATTGAGATGCGTGAACCCATTAACGTCAACGTCGACAAGCACCGACAGCAGCAGCAGAAGGCGTTAGCCTACATCGTCAGTGAAATGAGAGCCTTTGTCTAGGTGAAGACTGAAACGTTTTGCATATCGGACCGTAATTATCGGTTATCGATCTAGTGTCAGTAATGACATTAACATTTAGTGAAATGACTGCCGATGTAGAATTTGGTTCCGAGATTCGGTAATCGGACTCGATGATCGGTACCGTTCACGCGTGTGTATGTGTTAGCGTTAGCTTTGGAACATTCGTGAACTGGCATTGTATAATTCTAACCCCTTTTGACATATTCTTCTGACGTGGTCAAAAAACCCATTCAGTTCAGTTCTCTCTCTCTCTCTGTGTATCTGTGTGTGTGTGTGTCTCTCTCTCTTTTTCTCTCTCTCTCTCTCTCTCTCTCTCTCTCTCTCTCTCTCTCTCTCTCTCTCTCTCTCTCTCTCTCTCTCTCTCGCTCGGTTTGTGCAGTCTAATGTAAGATCAAGGGTAGGTTGCCGTTCTTTCCCCAACGTACCAAATAGATAGCATCAAGATCCGATGAACGGTTAGCGAGTTATTCGTGTGCAAAGTAGGGTTGACGTGCCATAATAATTATGATGTTGTCTGGAAAATGTCATCATCATCATTATAATCACCATCATCATCATCAACGTCGTCGTCATCATCATCGTCATCATCATCGGACAATACACAGCTGTGATTCTTGCTGAACTTATTAATAAAACGAGGACGGGGAAGCAGGAACATATGGCGTGTAATTAGCACAAGGTTCAACCACAGGTACCTGTATCTTGATGTGAGAGATGCCCACAGCATACAGCGTCACTCTCTTCTCTGTCTCTCTCTCTCTCTCTCTCTCTCTCTCTCTCTCTCTGTCTCTCTCTTTCTCTCTCTCTCTCTGTATACTAATTAGTATACATCTGCACACACACACACACACACACACACACACACACGGAGGGAGAGAGAGAGGGGGAGAGCGAGAGATACGTGATACGTGATACGTGATACGTGATTTATTCCATAGGGCACACCCCATCAGGAAGGGATGTGTGAAACAAACAAAATGTACATCATAATTTATAACAAACAAAATAGAAATTTTTACAAATAAATGGTCACAATATCATAATAATCAAGAAAGCGCTATTTCCCTTGCCTTGAAAGCTTTATACAAATAAATGCAGACATTTTTAATGATATTCATGTTTGTTGAAGACAAAAGTAGATGCATATGAAATGCACTGGGCCTTCTATAATACTTTCTAGGAATCAATTCCATCCTTAAACATTCATAGAAAGGACAACAAAAAAGGATATGTATTTCGTCTTCAGTTCCAATATTACATAATGGACAAATCAAATCCTGCAGGCGATTATATCTATATCTATAATAATGGACTCTAAGATCAGAAACGCCGAAGCGAAACTTGCTCATAATATATTTTAAATGGCGATTAATATCACAAAACAGATACGTGGGAATTTGATTTGGTGGACAACAAAAGGATCTATAAGTATAGAACCGTTCACTTTCATTCAGATGAGCGGTTACGTTTTGCCATCTACAATCAACTAAACGCTGTTTGAACAGACGTAAAAAAGCTTTATCACAACCAACACCTTGTTCTTGCCATACAAACCCAAAACCATTTTCATATAAACAAGTTCTTACATTAGAAACCCAAGAGAGAGGAGAGAGAGAGAGAAAGAGAGAGAGACTAGGAAGTCGCTCTTGCATCCCAATACGGGCGCCTGTTTGTTCAAAACCCACCACCCCACATTATTGATCATAATAAAATGTAGCCGAACATTACCAGCCACATGTAACCTACAGGCCATTTGCCTCCGTTGGAAAATCGGCTATATTTAATTATATTATTAAATAAAATTTGCTAAATACGATACAATGCAATGCACTGCAATACAACACAATACAATACAATACAATACAACGTAATAAATACACCACAATACAATACAATGCAATACAATTATTAAGTACGAAACAAAATAATACCGTACCACATCACAACATACTACAGTACTGTTGAAATCAGTTATATTCAACAATGCCAATGTGCTGAATAGATGATGATGATGATATGATGATGATGATGATGATGATGATGATGATGATGATGATGATGATGATTATCACTATTATTATTATTGTTGTTGTTAGTAGTAGTAGTAGTAGTAGTAGTAGTAGTAGTAGTAGTAGTAGTAGTAGTAGTATCGCATCAGTCCAGTTTACCCCCGTTGGGGTGCCGGGGGTTTCAGTATAAATAGTATCATCACTTTCTGGAAATTTAGTGCTTTAAATTCCCTCTGTCGCTGTCTCTCTCACTTGCTCTTTCTCATTCCTGCTCTGTTCTATCAATCTGCTATACTATCTTCTTCTTCGCTAGACTAGTCACCTACCTTTTTTCTTGAAAACTCTTCCGGGACGAGACTCCTTATTTGTGTATGGGGTCTGTTGGATCACCTTGGGAATATTGGACGCTTTCTGCCAGGTGGCACTAGGGCTTCCTATGATGTTATTATTTAGCAATGTAGGCATTTTATATATATATATATATATATATATGTTTTGTTGATAATTTATAATGATGTTTGTATTCTATTTTGGTTTTGTAAACGTGGGTTCGATAAATTAAAGTACAGCCTCAGCGTCCACTGCGTGGGATGTCTTTATTGTAAAGTGACTGGCTGGTGGAGAGCTTTCAGTTTTACCACTAGGGTTGTTTCAGCAGATCTTTTATGCGGATCAGGGGTTGTCCGGTTCTGATTATTCTCGAAAGAGTCCGCTGGACCTAAAACAATAATCATGTAATGTGATGTAATGTAGTCCAGTTTGCTATGGCGAGACTACTTATCCCCAGTGTAATAAACAACTTGATGTCCCTGTGTCTCAATAGACGCATGTCGGCATATACATATATTCCAGCATCCAATTCAGCATACGATCCTGCCCATTGATTGCTGTATCCAACGATCAAATAACGGAAAATAATTCATGATAGTCAACATGTTACTGGCCATACACAGTGACTGGTGCTGCTGAAGCGTACATCGTAAATGTTGGGCCTAGGACTCGCCAGTCTCAGAAGGTCTGTATGCACATCGGCAGGTGAAATAGCGCCATGCTGTAGTGGACGCCTGCATTGATTGATTGATTGATTTATTGTTGCTTTAGGTCCAGCGGACTCTTCCGAGCCAAATCAGGACCGGACAACCCCCGATCCGCATAAAAGATCTGCCGAAACAACCCTAGTGGGAAAATTGAATGCCCTCCACCGGCCAGTCACTTTACAATAAAGACATCCCACGCGGGGGACGGCTGAGACGCCTGCATTGCGAAATGCAATTAAAGGGTCTCTTAAGAACAAGAATGTGTCTTTTAAAAAAAAATTTAAATGGCCGACAACGGATTTTCCGTAACATATTCGCATTGTTATTAGGCCTGCAATGAAACACTGTTAATAGGCCTACAATAAAAATTTAAAAAAAGTAGTCTTTTGTTGCTCAAACCCACCGCTGGTTACTATTACTGTTCTGAGAGTGAGTGGTTTCCCCTGTTTAACGGTTACACCAATACACTCTACGATCTACTAGATTTTTTTTTTAGCGCTATTACTAGGCAACAAAATTCCGGAATTTATTGTTGTTGGTTTTTTTTAGCGTTATTTTTAAAATCAATAAATTCCGCAATTTTGTTGCCTAGTAAATAGCTTTTAAAAAAATCCAGTGGGGCAACATTTAATGTGAATGTTAAACGAATCTGTCGAGGGGGGCGTGGTCAATGTGGGTCCCTTTAAACTGCCAAGGCGCTCGCGCGCTCTTCCGCGCACAGAAGTACAAGATGTGCATAGAGCAAAAACATTTCATCCACACATGACAGCACAGTACACAGAAGACCACTTTCCTGAACAATGCACATCACACAAAGACAGACGGACAGATACGCTCCCGCACAAATCTTGCGCTCGCACTCATAAGCATTTAAAAGGGGAATCACAACATCTATACACGAACTCAACTCATGCACATGAAGAGCGAGAGAGAGAAAGAGAAAGAGAGCAGAGAGAGAGAGAGAGAGAGAGAGAGAGAGAGAGAGACAGAGAGAAAGAGAGAGAGAGAGAGAGAGACAGAGAGAGAGAGACAGAGACAGAGAGAGAGACAGAGACAGAGATAAAGATAAATAGAGGGAGAGACAGAGAAACAGATATATAGAAAAAGAGGGAGAGAGAGAGGAAGGGATGTAGGTAAAGAGCGAGAGACAGAGATAGGAGAGAGAGAGAAAGAGAGAAAGAGACAGAAAGAGGGGAAGGGAGGTAGGGAAAAAGAGAGTGACAGAGTGAAAGACAGAGAGGAGAACAAAGATGAGAGAGAGACAGAGACACAGAGAGAGAGACAGAGAGAGAGAGAGAGAGACAGAGAGAGAATATTACTGGGTGGCAAAAAAGAAAGAAAGAGACAAAAGCTTAAAGGCTAAAAAGGGATGTTAATACGAAAATGCAGGCGGGGGGACAAATAAAGAGGAGAATGGGATGGTGGACAAAAAAAGAAAAACTCTAAATGCGATGCAGTAAATAGTTAAAGGTGGGTGCGGAAAGTAAATGGCATGTCTTTTGTCGATAGCCGCGTAGGACAAAACTGGTCGTAATTGCAACAGCCCCAGGTAATGCGCGCGTTTCACAAGTTAGGCGGAGGTATTTCTTTCCTGCCGATAAAATCCCAGTACTCCCACTTTCCCTTTTTTTTACTTTTACGACAGTTGATCAACGAAGACGAGTGCTCTGCGACCTGCATTCTTGCCACACACCCTACGCCGCGTTTCAACACTATGCAGGAAGGATATAATCGAGAATCGGTTATGTTTCTCGCTACAGAAGGAGAGTGAGAAAAAAACACTTTCCGTACCGTTGATTCGTGTTTGGCCGCCCTTAGTAACCCTTTAACGCGGACATTTTTTTTTTGAGAAAGTCTTTTTATGTTGCGGAGGTCTCCAGCAATAAAAGGGGACATGTGAAAAGAAAAGAGGGAGGGGTGGGGTGGGGGGATACGCTCAATGTTCTATTTTCAACGCTGCGTGGTGTCTTAAGAATGATATAGAGCGTTTGCTCTTTTCCCGTTGCATGGTTTTTACTTCAGATCGATGGAATAGACGAATGCATCTGAGCAGATTATAATCTTCATAACTGATACACATATAATTTTCCTTTGGATAAGAGTATAAACCGAGGCTTAGTGTATGCGTGCACGCATACCAGCAATACTGCCAAGAAATGAAACATTAACACTTAAAAATGCGTATTTCTCGGCTATGTGTGTGCAGTTCTCGGCTATATCACTATGTGTGTGCAGTTCTCGGCTATGTGTGTGCAGTTCTCGGCTATGTGTGTGCAGTTCTCGGCTATGAGTGTGCAGTTCTCGGCTATGAATGTGTATATATGTGTAAATACATTTGAATGGCTTGCTAATTTGTTCTGTATGTCTAGATGTGTTAGTGGCAGCTAATAGGAGTACTTCCTAAATAGCTGTCAACATGTATTTTGTACCGCACTTCATGGGAAGCAACTCTCATTGACCTACTTTCGGTTTATTTAGGAGTACTTCCTAAATAGCTGTCAACATGTATTTTGTACCGCACTTCAGGGGAAGCAACTCTACTTTCGGTTTATTTAGGGATAATGCCTATTTGAAGTTTGTAAACAATCGTATCCAAAGACACAGCGAGCGTTGTGGCCATGTGGACTAAGGCGGGACTAACTTGCCTTGTACACAGGCCAAAAACCTATGGCGCCTGACAGGTGTGGGATCGATCCAGCATCGGGGCGTTATGTTTCTCCGAATATTATTTACTTTCGACTCGGGTAACGTCTCGGGGGTTTTCTCAGGGTACTCCAGTTTGCTCCCCCAGCATAAATTTAAAATAAAAACAACAACTAATATTAGATAGGTTGGGTGTGGGCGCGCCACAGGCTGCGACAACACCTTTTCCAGGGGAGACGGCCCAGAATTTTCCGATAAAAAGAAACAATAAACCGTTACCTTTATTTTAAAAAAAAAAAAAAAAGTTCAGTGTTGGATTTTGCGGACGGGTGTAGGCATTTTTCTCATGAAATCTTTCCTATGAAATGGATTACAGTCCAGGAACCGTCGAGCAAGAATATATACACACTGTTGGCTAAAATATATTGCAATGTACCTGACAAACTACGCCGAAAACAAGGTGAGTCGATCGCAAAGGCCCTGTGGTCATCAATCTAGCATGACGTATGGAAAGCGTATGTGTTCGGTCCGCAATTGCCAGCTGTCCGCAAATGGGGATACCTATCTTAGAAGAAGGAAGCACCAGGAAACAGAGGCGAAGCGATGTTGAATTTCTTTAGTTTGATTGAACTAGCTATTGTTGTATTTCCTGAATATATCTGGACATACTTTGGAAAAGTCGAGAAATCAGAACGAGCCAATTGTTGGTCTGTCTGCCTGTAGCTGGCCGTATCTCAAGAACCACTAAACAGATTTTGGCCGAACTTCATAGGTAAATTACTGAAGTTAGTACCACCATATCTGCTCTACCGCAAAGGTCAAAGTCTTCTATCCAATTCTCATCCTTTCCTCCTTTGGAGGAATTGGATAGAAGATCAGTGCCAGGAAATAGAGAACAATCTGAACAAGAACAACAGCAAGAAGGCCTACCAGACTGTGAAGCGGCTTATAAGTGTTAAATAGCCCAAGGTCTCCACGATCAGAAGCAAGTCTGGCATATGAAGAACAAGAAGTATGACAGAGTACTGCTCAGATCTTTACAACCACACACCAAACTGAGACCGGGACACATCAGTTCTAGCATGTCTCCAGAATTACAGAGAAGAAGAAGAAATCCTCCCAATTCTCCGAGAAGTTGAAGCAGCAGTGCAATCGCTGAAGAAGGGGAAGTCAACGGGAGTGGACAACATACCCGCGGAATTGCTTCAAGCAGGAGGAGAAGCGATGATTGACGCCCTCACCATTATCTGTAACACGAACTGGCAGAGTGGGGAATGGCTTACTCCATATAGACCCAGTAGCTTGTCATCACTCTTCCCAAAAAGAGTAACCTTCAGGAGTGTGAAAATTACCGCACCGTCAGCCTCATCAGCCACCCCAGCAAAGTCCTCCTGAAAATAATACTCAACAGGTTGAAACCCCAAGCTGAACAAATCATAGCTGAAGAACAAGCAGGATTCAGGGCAGGACGAAGTACCACTGAGCAGATTTTCAACATCTTCCTGGAGCGCATCATGTCAGATGCCCTTGCAGATCACGAAGGCACAGTCAGCATATGGGATAGAGCAATCTCCAACCTCAGTTTTGCGGATGACATTGATGGATTGGCTGGAGAGGAACAAGAACTTGAACAGCTGGTACAGAGGCTTGACACCGCCTCCAAAGCCTTGGGAATGGAAATACGTGCAGAAAAGACCAAAAATGATAACCAACAACACCAATGGCATCAACATGGACATCAAAGTCCAAGGCCAATCCTTCAACACGGTGCGTAGCTTCAAACATTATGGAGCCATTGTGTCAGAATTGTTTATTTTTTTAAATAAAGCGCGAAACATGTTTAGGATTAGAAAGGTAAGATGGCTGTGTTGTTTCTGTGGATGAGTGAACCTGAATACCAAAAATCAGCACAGTCGGTTCAGCCGTTTAAAAAAATATATTGAACGAAATGGCACCAGCGACTTACACCTTTCCTATCCTATCCTATCCTGTCCCGTAACTCAAAAGTCGTTTGTCGGTCAATCGGTTGGTAGGTCCGGCGCTCCGAATGTAACTTTTTTGGTCAAAAATCATTAATCATGTTTTGATTTCTTTCAACATAATCGATTTTGATGTGCAGATATCCACCTTTCAGCCTTTTGTGTCCTTGGCCTTTGCTCTTTCTCAAACGTCAAGGTCACTGAAGTTAATGATAGACATGCTATTTCAAAATTGCCAAAACCGATTTTGATAATTGTTTGCTTGCAGACAGTTCAGACGGTGCTTTCCATGCTTTCATGTGGCTTGGTTAGAAAAAAGCCGAGTCACAACATGGCCATGAAAAATTAGAATTTGTTAACATACGGATTTTCGGCTATATGTGCGGGTACCTGAAAATACATTTGAATGGTTTGACATCTTTTTTATGTTGCGGAGGTTTCACTTTTTGAGAGACATTTAAAAAAAAGGATATATATATATATATATATATATATATATATATATATATATATATATATATATATATATATATATATATATATATATATATATATATATATATATATATATATATATATATATCCATCTAGGGGTCAAGCACCGGGAATATCCATGTACGTATATTTTAAAATATACGTACATGGATATTCCCGGTGCTTGACCACAATAAACCAGGAAGAAGAGGAGAATTAACTTCTATTGAACTTCTTTTAAAAGGAGGCTCGCCTGAAAGTTGAATAACTTTTTAAAGGAAGATCGCCCCCCCCCCCCACCCCCACCCCCCAAAATAATAAGGTTTCTTTTTTCGCGTTGCACAGCTTAAATCGATTAGTTGGAAATAACAGGGAGTAGGAGTGCAAGAATTAAAGAGAGTCGGAGGTAAAGACAAAATTCTTTCAAACTTGTACACTAGATAGCACGATCATAGAGGAGTTTGTCAATCCACCTTATAGAGAAGAAAGCTCTACAATAAGCGCGTAAGCAGCTTAAAAAAAAGACATCCGGTTCCTCGATATAACGGCAAACCAAGCAAAAGGCTCCATGACAGCCATCCGGCGTTACCCGCAACCACAGGGTCACAGCCCTCGCCCCTTTCTAATCCTAAACGTGCATTGCGCTTTATCTCAAAATTGACTAAGTCGATGTGGACAATTTTTAACTTGCAGATAGTGTGGATAGTGGCCTATTATTCCGGGTTTATCTTTTTGCATCGTTAGGATGCAGCCGAGTTTCAACACCGCCAACAATATGAACACTTTTCAAATTGCTTATTTTGGGCTATGTTTGTGAGTGTCTGGAAATACATTTGAATGGCGTGCCATCTTGTTATTTTTATGCCCCTACACAAGTCTTCAAAGAGGGTAAGGGGGGGGGGGTAAACCATGATGTAGAACTCCCACGATCTTTAGATTAGAACTCTCTAACGCAACGTTTAGATTGACATTTCGCCAACATCTCTCAGCGTGAATAAGACATTTTATAAGCTTTTTTGCAACTCTGATCGAACTCGACCTCAGGCGCACTGTTTAAGCGGTGTGTGTGTGTTTTTTTCCGACCTTATCACTCTTGGTATCTTAGAAGAAACTTCTTTCGCTATCCGGAAAACAATATACACTCATACAGAGACGAAAGGAAGGAGGGTCGGTGGGGGCCATAGAGGGGCAGGAGGGAGAGAAATTTTAAACAAACAAAACTTTTGACACTGTTTTATTAGGCCTCCAGCCCATACAGTTTGGGGAGGGGAGCTACAATGGGGAGAAAATAAACACAAATCAACACACACACACACACACACACACACACACACCCACACACACACACACACACACACACACACACAATCAATCAATTTAATTGCAGAATAAATAAAATGCTAAAGGACTTTCTCATTTCACGTTCACTTAATTTTCATCTTTTTGTCATACCATTTCTTTTCATAACTTTTTATTTTTTCATTTTTTTAATTCTTTTTTTTTTCCATTTTAAAAATATTTTTGTTAATGTTTTTTGTCTTCTGTTTCTTTTCTTCCTTTCTTATTGTTTTTCTTTCCCTTTCTTTCTTTTCCTAATTTTCCCCCATCTCCATTTTTTCCCCTTATTTTTTTTTTATTTATTTATTTTTTTACATTTACCTTTTTTCACTCTCTAGCTCTTATTCTTTTATAACACATACAAATGCTAGAAGCACCCTTAGCAATCATGAAACGTCTTTTCGGAAAGAAAGAAAGAAAGAAAGAAAGAGAGAGAGAGAGAGAGAGAGAGAGAGAGAGAGAGAGAGAGAGAGAGAGAGAGAGAGAGCGAGAGAGAGAGAGAGGTGGGGGGGAGAGAGACAGACAGACAGACAAGACAGAGATGGGATGGGGTGGTTGTGGAGCGAGATAAAGACGAAGAAAGAAGACAGAAAGACACAAATTCTGATGCGCAAGCACGCACCCCATTACCTCTCTCTCTCTCTCTCTCTCTCTCTCTCTCTCTCTCTCTCTCTCTCTCTCTCTCTCTCTCTCTCTCTCTCTCTCTCTCTCTCTCTCTCTTACTTAGTATAACAAGTAAATGTTTTACCTCTATCTTGAATCAACGATTGTATAACTGGTTGGAAAGTGAAAATAAAATTGTTGAAAACCAAGCGGGATTTAGAAGGAACTACTCTACCACTGACCACATATTTACTTTGCATGCCATAGTTCAGAATTGTTTAAGTAGGAAAGGTAAGAAATTGTATGTTGCATTCGTTGATTTCAAAAAAGCATTTGACAGTGTCCATCATAGTAAATTATTAGAAACTTTGCAAACTGAAGGAGTAAATGGAAAATTTTTCTGTATTTTGAAATCTATGTACACAACTTTGAAATCATGTGTTCGGGTGGCAAACTTGTTTTTTCCAACCTAGTTCCAGTCATTCGCCCAAAAAGGCAATCGCCGAAGTCGAACGAAGCTCTCCGATGTGTTACGAAATGATGCTTGCATGACTACGACTAGTTGACATTAAAAATGATCGCTGTTGCTTCTAATTCTGTTCGATGTACACAGGTTAGCATTTCGCAACGGTATACTTTGTTAATATGAGCATTATTATCGACAATAGTTAATACTGTTGCGTTCCTTGATTTGCATTTTGTTAGTTCTCAGCAGTAGCATTCCCCATTTCCTGCCTAGGACCAAGTAGACACTGACATTATACAGTATACATAGGCTTAATCTACATTATATATTATAAGTCAGTCTCCACGCAGCAAAGAAGCTCACTAGCTGAATATAATTATTAGACCTGTATTGTTTGTTTTATATGTAAATAAATGTATAAACTATATCTATTCTAATTAATAATATTTAGGCCTATACTTTATAATATTCGAATCTTTAAATTTCCGGAGAAGGACGAGTAGGCTAAGCGATTTTAAAAAAAAAATATATATAACTCGAGATCAGAGTTAAATTAATAGTTAGTTATTCATTGCTTACAGGGTCCAGTGGACTGCAAAGAACCGAATCAGGACCACAAAATCAAGACCACAACTTCGCTAGTATAGTAGTAGTAGTAGTAGTAGTAGTATAGTTATTTAGTTAAATCTTTAATTTATTTAATAATAATAATAATAATAATAATAATAATAATAATAATAATAATAATAATAATAATAATAATACAGGATGCTATGTACGCGCCTTTCCCCAAGGCTCAAAGCGCGGCGATCTATACCAACATACACGCTCACCTGTCTCATTTATCCTCATTTATTTGTTTTGTTTGTTTTTTGTTATTATTATTATTCCTACTTTAAAAAAAAAAAAAAAAAAAAAGAATAGTGTGCTGCTGTACGTGCTCAATGGTGTAAATATGGTCAGTGACGTTTTGTTTGTTTTTGCTGAAGTTGGGTGTAACCCGAAATATTCAGATGGTGTTACTGGTTATTTTTTCTTATAGATTTACCAAAGTTTTCATATGATTTATGGAAATTTCCGCCTGCCACGCAACTTTTTTTTTAATACGTTTCTCATTAAAATACATATCATTGAAATACATATAACAAATTTACTGTATTAATTAAAAAGAACAATAATTATTAGTTAAATAAATAATTGCTTTGGTACTTGCAATAAAAAATGTCACTGTTTTTTGAGAACATTATAAACTTGCTTTGCCTTGTGCTGAAGGGACATCAACGTATCAATAGCGTTTTGAAGTTTTGTCATGGTTTTATTGTTGATATAGATGTGAAATCGTTGTATGTGTGCTTTATGTGTTATGTATTGCTTTTACTCTTTATTACTAATTGTTTCAGTATATTAATCATCATAAAATAATAATGATAATACTAACTGCTTCAAAATGCGAATCTGGACTTGACTTACAGCTTGAAGCTGTGCAGATCAAAACAGAATTAGATCTAGAAGCAACAGCGGCTATTTTTATGCACGGATGTTCACCGCAGGCTCTGAAGTCTTTTCTTTTGTCTTTGTAAACTCGTGGGCCTCCTACATACGTACGTAGTATAGTATGTAATTGAGGCCTACGAAAGACGAGACTTCCCAGCCTGTGGTTTCACGTAGTCCTGCCATGTAAAACATCGGATAGCTTCGCTCGACTCGGAGAACTTCGTTCGACTTCGGTAATTGCCTTTTTCGGCGAATGACTGGAACTAGGTTGGAAAAAACAAGTTCGCGTTCGGGTGGGAGGTAAATTCACTGATTTTTTTGACTGTCCAAAAGGAGTACGTCAAGGCTGTGTTTTAAGCCCTACTTTGTTTTCAATCTTTATTAACCAACTTGCAAAGCACATTTCAGAATCAGGTCGACACGGAATCCAACTCTTACCTGGTCTCATGGAATTGTTTATACTCTTATTTGCTGATGACGTCACCCTAATATCAAGTACACCTGCAGGTTTACAAAAGCAGCTTGATTGTTTAAAAGAATGTAGTGATCAATTGAAACTGGAAGTTAATATCAATAAAACAAAGATTATGGTTTTTCGCAAAGGTGGTTATCTTTCAAGATTTGAAAACTGGAAATTTAACGGGGTAAATGTAGAAGTAGTAAATGAGTATTGTTATTTAGGCTTTGTATTTACAACCATGCTAAGTTATAAAATCGGGACAAATCATCTGGTAGGGAAAGGTAGGAAGGCAGTTTTTACTTTGTGCCGTTTACTGAAACAGCTAAAATCATTATCCAAAGATGTTTTCTTCAAGTTATTTGATTCTAAGGTACAGTCTATTCTTCTGTACTCATCTGAAATAAGGGGCTTATGTCGTCTTGATAGTATTGAGAAAGTTCATTTATTAGCATGTAAACAATTCCTTGGTGTTCCCACTCGCACTCCAAATAAGATGATTTATGGCGAATTAGGCCGTTTTCCCCTGTATGTCAACTCTGCTGTCCGTACTTTAAGATATTGGTTTAGATTAATTCAACTTGGATCTGATAGACTCCCAAACCAAGCATATCACATGTTGTATAACTTCGATAATTCTGGGAAGAATAATTGGGCATCAGGTGTACGTAAACTTTTGTCTGCTTGTGGATTTTATTTTGTTTGGTTACATCAGGGTGTGGGTAGCGTAGAAATATTTTTGACAGAATTTAAAACAAGACTGCAGGACATATTTAAACAAGAATGGGTTGGAACTTTAAGGGATAAAGACCGCTACGAAATGTTTCGCACCTTTAAAACTGACTTTGCCCAAGAATCCTACATTGTAGACATTGATGTGTATTGCTTCCGTGTAGCATTGTCTTTACTTAGATTTGGAGTTCTGCCCATCAACAACAATGCCCATAGATACAATGAAGACGTGTTAGCTAGAAATTGCATTGTTTGTAAAAACATTGTCGAGAATGAATATCACTTTTTGTATATCTGCCCCATGTATAATGATCTAAGAACTCGTTTTTTGTCTAATCGACCTGCATGTATAACAAACCTAATTCAAAGAAAAGACATTGTCCACGTATGATCCTTAAGTAAATTTGTATACCACGCATTCTCAAGGCGTAAAATGTTGGTAGAATCGTTGAAGTAGTGTATATATATATATGTGTGTATGTATGTGTGTATATGTGTATGTGTATGTGTATGTATATGTATATGTATATATATATGATGCTGTCTCAAAAGGTGACCAAAAGGAAGCATGCAGTCTTTAAACCATAAAAAAAAATATTTCGGTCATGTATTAAAGCTTTTTCTTTGCATTTATAAAAAAGCAATATAACTAGGTACTAACATATATCAACATTACACACACAAAGGTTGAAAAAAAGTTTTTTATTGCTATTTTTCCACTAAAAATTGACAAAATTTTGTTGGCGCGAATGTGACATTCTGTGTGACCTGAAAAAACTCCATCTCCTTTTCAATAAAATTGAGTGAAACAAATGAACTTTTTATGTTTGATGTGTTGCATTAATGTTAATTTTTAACTTTAAATGTCTTTCAGCTTTGCAAAACATTTTTATTTATGTTTAGGGGGTTTGTAAAAATGACGTGATCGGTCGTGACGTACTTTGTCTCAACGTTGCTTGCCTTTCTTCTTAGATAGCTAAACATCCATGCTGATTAAATAAGAAAAAAAATCATTGACAGATTAAACATTACTTATCCTCACTAATTTATGTTTTTTTGTAGGAAAATAATAATTCTTTCATAGTAAATTTATCGTAAATTGAACGTAAGTAATTCCTTTGTCTTTCGGTAACCATCATTTCCAATCCGAAAATTTAACAAATTGATGACGATTAGTACCTTTTCACACGGAAATAGTTACAGCGAAAGTCTCTTGAGATTTCCGATCCAAAGTTTTCATTCCAAGATGGATGCTTTGAAAAGACCATGTTGGTGTTTCTCTATCGATTTTGTTTTTTCCTTGTCACAACCGACCACATGTTACGACCAATCAAAGAGTCTATCAATATTGTAAGAAAATATTTTTATCTTAACATAAACTGGTTTATTCTATGTTAAAAATTAAATTACAGATGCTATTTTTCATTTTTCGCACTTGATGCACTGATGAAAACACGTGCTTTTAAATTTGCTTTCGTTTTTTACTTTTAGTGATAAAAGACGAAGTGATTCCTTGACTGCTTTGTTTTGCAGAGTTTATTTAAATCTTTCTTGTGCTATATGCAAATGAGTAAATATGCCATTCACCTTTTTTTGTGTTCTACTCAAATTTACTTTTTTAAAATTCTACTAGTTAATCATGATTTCAGTGTTCATTGGATGTGACATGTCGGTTGTGACAACTTTGTCTTTACTAAAGACAAAGTTGTCACAACCGACTTTAGACAAAAAAAAGAGTATATGGATGGTAAATGCTTATTAAAATAGATCGTATTCATTTATAGTAAAATATCTTATTTCTTGAGATGTAAACTGGCAAATAAACTATGGATGGTATTTATTAAAGTTGTTTTGATTGTTTTCTTGAAAAAATATACTTCATGGTTTGGTCGCGTGCGACAGGACAACATTTTCACTTTACCCTTTTATACTGATAATGATGTACTTGAAATAAATTTATACATTTTCTTTAAAAGCATTGTCCTTTTTTGTTTACTTTTTTATGCTGCAATTACTTTTTTCTTCCATGACCATCTTTTTACAAGTAAATTCATGATTTCAGTGTTCATTGGTTGTGACGTGTCGGTTGTGACAAAGACAAAATATATAAATATAGGGATGGTACATGCTTATTAAAATAGAACTTAGTAATTTATAGTAAAATATCTTATTTCTTGAGATGTAAACTGGCAAATAAACTATGGATGGTATTTATTAAAGTTGTTTTGATTGTTTTCTTGAAAAAATAAACTTCATGGTTTGGTCGCGTGTGACAGGACAAAGTTATCATTTCAAAAATTTGTACTGGTAAATGCTTTATACTAAAAGTAAATTAATACTTTTTCTTCAATAGTAATATGCTTACTTGGGCTGTGTTTGGAAATTGCTTAGCTGTTATTTTCTTTAATTTATTAAAAATTTTCTTTTGTCCACTGTCACACGCGACACATGCCACCTTCACCCCTATTACCAAGCATATCTCTGTAAACAGAAAAGACATTTTGTTTAAAATGTTATTTTTATGAAATTTAAGCTTAAGACCACACATTAACATCAAAACTGCAAGTCTCAGTCACTTTTTAATTTTTTGCTGCAATGTCACATTTCTAGGTTGACCTTTTGAGACAGCATCATATATATATATATATTATATCCAATTGTCCCTCTTCTGCATGACAATCGTATATATATATTTATGTGTGTGTATTTGTGTGTATATGTGTGTGTGCGTATATGTACATGTATGTAATCTTATATATCTATTAATACATATGTGTATTCGCAGTGTTTCATTATAATATTTTCACACTTCGGTGGCCGACGCTCGGATTACGTGCGTGTGAGTGGGTGTGTGTCCGCGCATGTGGCGCGTGCGTGTGGGCATATGGGCCTATGGCCAAAATGCTAATAAATTGTCAAAGTCAAGTCAAAGTCTCTCTCTCTCTCTCTCTCTCTCTCTCTCTCTCTCTCTCTCTCTCTCTCTCTCTCTCTCTCTCTCTCCACCCCTTTCAAAAGCAAGCTTGTCCCTCACAGGGAAGCTCCAAAAGCGCGTTACATAAAACAGATTTACACAATCTAATCTACGAATGTCACAAGCACAAATACAAAATGGCATACATACATATCCACTGCCTCTCTCCCATACCTATACGTTCTTACTCTCCACATTTCCTGATTATCTAAAAATCTGACGCAACCAAAATAAACTTGCTATTAACTCCTATTTCGCGTCCGGAAGACGGCTCGCTAGTCCGGCCATTCCGAGAATCACATTCACAGCTCTCATCAGGCTAACAGCATCCGAGAGTGCTGAGGTTTACGCCAGACACTATGGCTCATACACTGCAATGCGGCACAACCCTTAAACATCTTCATTACTTCAATAATGTTTTATAAATAGGTGGTGAAGGTAAAGCTTCGGTCGTTGGGGATAAAAGCGTTTAGGACATCCATTTTTCTCTAGGCCAGCTTAATGACGGCTGTGCCTATCTCCACTCCCTCGCTGCTTTCATTCCCCGGTTCTAAACAGAACCAGGTACCCATTCACAGATGGGTGGCCTGGGGTGCATCGTGAGCTTGTTTAAATTTTTGTGTGTCGTTTGGTGGTTGCCTTCTCAGCATGGTCACCCATCCAAATACTAACCCTTCCCGACGTTGATGAAACAATGGTAGGGTGTGTGCCAAACCACTACACTACTTACTATAAATAAGGTCCCAGAAAAGCACAGTTAGCAGAGCGACGAGCTCGTGTTCTTTGGTTGAAAGGTTCGAATCCCGGGTGTACTCTACTGCTGCTGCTATCAGTCTGCTGGTTGTTTATGTGTTTGGGATTAGGGAAAGATTATTCAGAACTAATATTGGGGTTTGTTGGATTCTGTTTCTCCCCTTAACCTTGTACTGGGTGGCTCTGTTCTGCGACTGCAGTGCTTTCGCTGACAGAAAGCACCCCGAATGTAATCCGTGCGGGTGACAACTATAGTCTAAACTCCCAAACAAGCGCAGGATCAGATGTAATGATACATTCGGAATTCTCTAACACTGTATGTTTAACGCAGTATTATGCACTCCGTTACAGACTCCATTCTGATTGAGATTCACCGTCGACAAAGTGTTGTGCAAAATAGACCTCTGATACTCAGCTCGTTGAACTTGCCTCAGCAGTCTCTCCTACTCCACAGCGCAAACCCAACTTGACAAAAGACACGTAGTCACGCAATCACGACTGGCCACCTGACACTGCACACTGCGCTGTAGCTGTACAACCCCCATCTCTCTCTCACACACACACACACACGCACACAACATAGACACACACACGCGCGCGCGCACACACACACACACACACACACACACACACCCACACACACACACACACACACACACACATACGCACGTACGCAACTAGCACAACACATGACCCCCGTCTCTGTCTTCTATACACTCTTTAAAAAGTCGAGAATCGAGAATGTTTGTTTACTTTCTATGACTATGATTAAGCTTACATTTCGGTTTTATAACTGTGAACACAGCTAATAATTGCCCACGACACGACAACGTCTTATGGCGAGATGGTTAATTCGCATGCAGAGCTCAAGATCTGTCCAAACTTAATGCCCGAACCGCGTGGTGTGACCCTGGCAATGCCATACTCTCTTGTGGAATGGACAACAGGCGCACTGCTAGAAGAAGACAGCTAGGAGACAGATCTTTCTATTATGGAGGAGTCGCATCTAATAAGAAGTGTGGTGTTATCCAGTTCCATCCCTTTAGGCGACACAACGTATTAGTTCGCGAGCTATAAAGCTCGGAAACTACTGTTTTTGGCTTTGGGTCTCCGGCGTCCGGAGGTGACATTTGCACACTTTTGTCTTAAACTAATGGACGGATTTCTTTGAAACTTGGTATTTACAGTCAAATACGCGCACAACGACCATGCTTTCAGCGAACAACCGAATGAAAAACAAAATTTCCCTGCCAGAGTTGTTCTTATTTATTACTTAGAACTTTCTGGATATAACGAACACGGTTACAACGTAGCTTCGCTTACACCGAATGTATTTTCTAATTAAATTTATTTTATTTTATATCCCAGGCACCAAATTTCGAAAGATATAACGAAATCGAAGTACAAAGCAAATTAAATTCTCTGAAATGACGTAAATCCGCATCAAATTGTAAAGTCACTCATCTAATGCACAAAACGATGCGCGAATCGACGTACATGTTCTTAATATGACCCCCAGACTTTGGGCTTGCAAAGTATTTAAAAAAAATAATATAAATTTTCTTTAAAGAAGATGTCATTTTAAGATCTGGCAGAAAGTGACAGGCCTAACTTTTTCTTTTTTTTTTGTCTTGGCACCCAGGAACTTTTCACAAGTAAAGGGAAGTTAACATTTTCTTAAAGTAATAAGAATGAAGTTTCAAAATGTGTTAGAATAAAGTACATGAGTGTGTATTTTATGAAAATATACAAGGTTGTTACCATTTTTTACTCCAATACACTTGGAAAGAATGTATGGCTCACACCGCACATCATTATCCCTGTGTCTGCTTTAAAAAGGCTGACAGAGGCATCCACTTTCGTATTATTAAACAAAGAAAATTAATACATCAGACAAGATTCCAATGCTATGGTGGTCGTGCATCTTTCACACTGTCACAATAAATCGACTGGAAGATAGTTCGGAACCCGTCAAAACGATCGCCAACAATCATTTGCAAAATGAGAAGTTCGCTATTAGACACAAAGCATCATTAACCGGTTTCGTTCTTTTAAAGCGAATCCGGGACGACTCCCTTCGTCTTTTTGGCACAGACAGGTAGGGCCGAGAGATCGACCCGATCGTCTCCTAAGGGCTAAAAATATGGCGGCAAAACGAAAATTAAGCTCACTGTGATAGAAAACTTGAAATAATATCGCATTTGAGAGCGCATCTACACAAGGGGAAAAAAGGCTGATATAAGCAAGGGATTAGAAATTCCATTATCAACGCTAAGCACCTTCACTCACAATACAGAATATTCAGCCAAATGACAACAGTTACATTGCTCATTGAAGGTTGCCCCGATGTTGTTAAACGGCCACACACACATATCCACACCACAGGCAAATATCATTCCTACAGTCATATATCTTTCACACACAAAACACTTTATAATACTTCAACTTTCAACAAATATGCGACAGACACCATAGCAACATTGGACACAATCACATTTGACATCATTAGTGTTCAGAATTGAAAATTGGATCATATTGTCAAAATATCTAATTATTTATGTCTCTTCTGTGCATTCACGCAGACGTGACACGCTCGCTATCAGGTATCTTTTCTTCCCTTTCTCCCCTCCCCACCTATCCTATCCTAACCTATCCTGTCCCGTAACCCGGAGGTCGTAGGGGCACCACAGATGATCGTTTAACCAGCATACTCCATCTTTCTATGTCCTCAGCAGCCCTGATGACTTCGCTCAGTGTCAACTCAGTCCATTCTCGAATGTTGTCCTCCCACCTCTTTTTCGGTCTCCCTCTTCTTCTACCTCCTTGCACTGTGCCTTGCAGAATGGTCTTTGCAAGGCCTGGTGATCTGGTGACGTGGCCATACCATACGTGGCCCTCCCCACCACCAACCCTCAAATGCCCCTCCCTACCTCCCCCCTCCCCTCGTCACCGATCACTTGTTTGCCTTCGTTCTCGTACTGCTCGCCTTACCTTGCATCGTTTAGCACCACTCAGCCACCGCGCCCGAAATATTAATCAGAAATAATTGGTACTAATGACTGTGGCTACTTGGCCTGACTGTCATGGAGCCCTTTATCCAACTCGGGAGTATCAAAGACTGCTGAAGCCTGAACTATGACCAAGCTGGGCGGACAAGTGTACGTGTGTGGACAAAAATAACAACACAAACAAGTGCTAGACCCTAACGGGATCAGAGCTCTCTCTCTCTCTCTCTCTCTCTCTCTCTCTCTCTCTCTCTCTCTCTCTCTCTCTCTCTCTCTCTCTCTCTCTCTCTCTCTCTCTCTCTCTCTCTCTCTCTCTCACATACACGCACACACAAACACACACTAATTAACTAACTAATTAATTAAGTAACTCACTAACTAAATACAATGTTTCATAAAAATCCGTCCATTAGTTTCAGAGAAAAGTGCGCAAAATAAATAACTAAATGAAAAGATAAACATTACGTCACCACGATGACGTCATTCGATATACGTCAGTTTGAATACGGTCTCAACGAATCTGTACACTCTCATTACAACGTTCAAAGTAAAAAAAAAAAAAAAAATTTTAGTGACATCATAATGATTACGTCACTCGATTTGCATAATTTTGATTTTGGTTTTACATTGGGGGCATAGGTAAAGTCTAAGTATATATGAAATTTGAACCAAATCTCTCCAGTAGTTTGGGACAAAATAGTATTAGAAAAAAATTATGACGTCACCTTGATGATGATACACGATACCATATACGCAATATACCATAGTTTCGTTTAAGACTCAAGGCAACTGAACACTTGACGCTCATGTACTAGACGGGTGAGAGCCTATCCTATTCTATTCCGTAACTCGAAGGTCGTAGGCCGGTAGGGGCACCACAGATGATCGTTTAACCAGCGTACTCCATCTTTCTCTGTCCTCAGCAACCCTCATGGCTTCGCTCAGTGTCAATCCAGTCCATTCTCGAATGTTGTCCTCCCACCTCTTTTTCTGTCTCCCTCTTCTTCTGCCTCCTTGCACTGCACTGCGACTTGCAGAATGGTCTTTGCAAGGTCTGATGCACCGTTTCTTCACCACTGTTACTGTTAGCATGTCATCCTGTTGTCCAATGGCTTGTGTGATGGTCTGTCGGATTTCGTTGTTGGTGATGTGCTAGGTATAGGAAATGCCCAGAAGTCTTCTGTAGCACCTCATCTCCATGCTTTGTATTCTTCCGTGTAGATAATAATAATAATAATAATAATAATAATAATAATAATAATAATAATAATAATAATAATAATAATAATAATAATAATAATAATAACAGGCAACTTATACAGCGCTTTCCAAAATCACAAAGCGCTTTACACAAATAAATGTAAACACAACATGCGTACATTGGTCAATAACAATCAACCACATACACATCCCAACACACACACACACACACACAAAATGTGAGGGTCCATGTTTCGCAAGCGTATAGGAAGATGGAGATGACAAGGGAGCGCAGCAACCTTACCTTAGAATGTAAACTGATGGCGCTGTTGTGGAGGACTGCACTGGCAGCCTTGTAATACAGGCTCTTGATGATTTCAATAATTTTAGGGCTGATTTTGTCGTACACTCTCATGGTTGCCCACAGAGCTGCATGCCAGACTCGGGCAAACGCTTTCTTGAAGTCTACAAACACATAATATAGATGTTGTTGGTGCTGTAGGTATTTCTCTCAGATTATTCTGAGGTTAAAAATATGTTCAGTGCCCTGCCCTGAATCCTGCTTGTACCTCAGCTATGATTTGTTCAGCTTGGGGTTTCAACATATTGAATATTATTTTCAGGAGGACCTTGAGGGATGGCTGATGGGGCTGATGGTGCGGTAATGTTCACACTCCTGAAGGGTATCTTTTTTCGGAAGAGTGATGACAAGCGACTGGGTCCATGGTGTAGGCCACTCCCCACTCTGCCAGATCTTGTTACAAATAATGGTGAGGGCGTCAGTCGTTGATTCTCCTCCTGCTTGAAGTAATTCAGTGGGTATGTTGTCCACTCCCGCTGACTTCCCCTTCTTCAGCGATTGCACTGCTGCCTCAACTTCTTCTCGGAGAATTGGGAGGATTTTTACTTCTTCTCTTTTTTTAGGACACGCTAGAACTGGTGGGTTTCCGTTTGGTGTGTGGTTGTAAAGGTCAGAGCAGTACTCTGTCCATCTGTCCAATACTTCTTGTTCTTCTGTAAGGCATATACCAGACTTGCTTTGGATCGTGGAGACCTTGGGCTGTTTTACACTTGTTAGCCGCTTCACAGTTTGGTAGGCCTTCTAGCTGTTGTTCTTGTTTAGACTGTTCTCTATTTTCTGGCATTGATCTTCTATCCATTTCTCCTTTGCTGTGCGCATGTCTTTTCGGATGTCATTGTTGATTTTTCGGGAGGTGTTTTTTTCGTTTTCATGTCTCTTTGTTTATCACACAAATCGAAAAGTTCAGGTGTGATCCATGGTTTCTTCTTTTTGCGGTGCTTGCCGAGGATCTCAGTGGCGGCATCTGTCACAGCTGAGTTGAAGGCGGCGGCCATGGTGTTGACATCTACTTTACCATCTCCCAAAATAAGCAGTGGTGCAAATTTCCCTCCAATTGTGACTTGAAATATTTCTGCCACCTCCAGGTCTTGCAGTTTGTCCAGGTCGAACTTCAGTCTAGTGCACTTCGCTGTATTTATTCTCTTCAAGTGGAGCCGGAAAGGCATTATCACGAGATCGTGGTCACTTCCGATGTTTGCTCCTGGAAAAGTGCGTATGCTGCCAATGTTGATGTTTGATCTGAAGCGTGTCTTTGCCATGATGTAGTCGATCTGGTTATGATGCTCCCCCCCCCACCCCCCCCCCTCCCCGGGACTGTGCCGTGTCCATCGTCTGGAATTTTTATTTTATTTTTATTTTTATATTTTATATACACCATGTTTTAGTGTGTTGTACATTCTCTTATTGTGCGAGTGCTTGTGTGAGAGTATGCGTGTGAGCGCTTTGAGCAGACTTTTTAGTTTGGAACTGCGCTTTATAAAATAAATTATTATTATTATTATTATTATTATAACCAAGCATGTTTGCCAGTATCAGATTGTTGTATTTGGCAAACTCCAAGAGTTTCAGACCTCTCTCATTTGTCTCGTTGTTGCAGTGGGGTCCACATGTGTCTCCCCAGTTGTGGTGCGGATCTTGGCCAACCTTGGCATTCCAGTCGCCTTGCACTATGACTATGTTCTTCTTTGGCACTTGGTCAAGGACAGCCTGTAGATGTTCATAGAAATCCTCCACTTCGCTGTCGTCATAGTGTGATGTTGGTGCATAGGCCTGGATGATGGTGATGTTGAAAGGGGCTGCTCTCAGACGTATGGTAATGAGTCTACTGGAGACTGGGCGGCAACCCATGACAGTGGCTAGAATGTCTTTGTGGACCAAGAATCCAACGTCGCGTTCGTGCCTGTCTTCTCTCCCGCTGAAATAAAGCGTGTGGTCTTTGTCGGTCGTTGTTTCACCTAGGCCTTTCTAGCGCAGTTCGCTGATGCCTAAAATGTTCCATCGGTAGTGGTCCAGCTAGTGGGCAAGTTCTTCTAATTTTCCCTCCGCAGTTAGGGTCTTGACATTCTAGGTTCCTATGACGATGCTGTCTCTCGTGCGGATCTTGCTAAGGTGTCCATCAGTAGCATACTTATCACCTCCGTCCTGGTGGCCAATGGAAGGCGTGGTCCTTGTGACCGGGCGACGACCGATCCGGTATGGAATAAGTGGTTCTTTTCATCATGCGGTGTGTCTTGGGCAAACAAGACCTGGCAGGGCCCAAGGGGTGAGGGCCAGCGTCACAAATACAGACATCAAGCACTAGGTCCCTTCTTCCCTAGCCCCGGTCGCACAGGATTGTGTTCAGTTGTCTGGGGCGTCAGAAAATTCGCCTAAGGCAGCAAGTAGGCGCCTCGAGCGGCCTGAGTTAGATCCTGTCTCAGCCAGCGCCTTGAACAGCTCTGGAGCTGGAAAACCCTCTATAAGAAAGAATTTGAAAACAAAAAACTGTTGCATCAATTGCACGGCTGCGGCGACACTTAAGTCAATGGAGGAATATGACCCAACAACACCTTCAACATCCCAATTCCTATGCCTGCGACACCACGACTCCCAAGCTCGGATGACATAATAGCCCTCTTTTGTATTTTAAAACACTGCCATTTTAAAAGATCTAATTATTTAATGGCTTCCAATTACTCCAGAAGCCTCAAGAAATGTTTAACCTCCCGTGTTAAAAGCAGATCTGTGTTCGGTTTTTGACTTTGAAACTGCCTAGACATTCCATGTCCAACCATTAAATAGCTTCTCAAGTTACCCAAGACGGCTTAAAGAGGCTAACTTTTACATATTTCAGCGTCACGAGTCCTTTTAAAAATTCACAGTAAGGGTAGCCATACTGGGGAGACAAAAGAATTCCCTCCTCTCCCTCCCTCCCCCATTCCCCCCCCAAAAAAAAATAATAATTTTTTTTTCTTTAATTTAGGGTTCTTGTATATTAATCGATACATTTAATTTGTTCACGTGCCAATTAAAAGCATCAAGGATGATTGTAAAACCAGCACCGCAGCGTATCGCATTGACCAGATGTTTGTTGACATACCAAGGAAAAGAAACCAACAATTCAAATCTGAACGGTCGGCTTGAACAACAAGTGCCTATTATATCACCTTTTAATGTGACGACAACAATACACATTCCAGGTATTGTTACAAAATGTGTTGTTTCTTTTAAATCTTTCCGAGAAAAGAAAAGAAAAGAAAAGAAAAGAAAAATTGCCATGATCTGAGTGCAGCTTTTCTTTCCGGCCCTAAAGCTGCCAGGAATAGCACGGCATTTCTCAAGCCGTCCATTCTCGTGTTCCTCCAATTAAACTAATGCTGCAGTGTCATTTCCATTTTGCCTTCATGGCGGCTATTCCCAGCTCACCAGGGTAAAGTGCGTATGAGGTCGAGATTAAAATGGCGCCAAACAAACATTAAACAAAAATTCATATCAAATCAAAAACATATAAAATTAGTAATTCACGCTAAAAGATGATTACTTGCATATAACAATCAAACATTATTTTGGTGTGCTGCATATTTGCGATAACTCTGAATCAAAACTTGGGAGTCCGAGCGTTCAAAAGGTTTACTGTAATGGCTTATCTCCTTTAGAATAGAGGCACATTCGCCCAACTGTATTCATTGACGCAGCGGTGCGTGACTAACATGCTCCAAGGCGCTGTTGTAAAGTAACCAAGCGGGGAATATGGTGTGCCTGTAGTAATGAGGGACTCGTTAAGTACTGTTTTTGCTGGGGGTTCAACGCAGGCCATGCTCACTTTGATTACTTGGTGTGTGTGTGTGTGGGTGTGCATGTGTGTGTGTGCGTGCGTGTGTATGTGTGCTTGCGTGTGTGTGTGTGTAAAGAAATGGGTACCCGACTCTCAAAGATGATAATGTATTCATCTACTGCCAGCGTCTCCCTGGAGTGTTGCAGTTCTTGTATTGCATTGCATAGTATTGACACACACCGCGCTTGTCAGCCTGCTGCCAATGTTTATTACAAGAAGAGATCCTACTGCTGGTACATGCTGCTGCTTTTGTTGTTTTTATTGATGATGATACATCACGATGACGACGACGACGATGATGATGATGATGCATGATACTGTAGTCTAGTATATGTACTGTTATAATACTAAGAAGTCATTTTAAAGCCTATAATATTTAGTCTTTATTATTACTATAATATTAATAATGAACGTTTTCTTATTACTATATAAATATATATTAATAAAGGCAGCAGGTCTCTTTCTTTCTCTCACACATAGGTGCACGCACGCACACACATACACACACGTATATACAACCCGCATGCACGCACACACTCACACACACATGCAAACATGCACTATATTATTATTACGCATCCTTGTTACACAAAGTTTTCAGCTTTAACCACATTGGAATCACTTCAGCTTGGCCACTATACACAACTAAGCAATACGTTTTCCAGCTTATTTAAACAGACACGACCTAACAACCGTTGGTACACTAATAAAATAAGACCTGTATAATTAATAAGCTACCTCAAAATGGCAAATAATACTGCAACAGGTGTGCGTGTGTGTGTACAGGTAAATAATACATAGACCACAGATAAACGCTATACTGATACATAACTCTTTCGGATGAGAGTTTAAACCGAGGTCCAGTCTGTGCATGCACGCATTCCATCGCACGGACTTTAAAGATCCTGACGCTCATGTCCTGGACGGGTGAGTGCCGGCTACACAACTATACCCACAAGCACTAGGCGCCTTTTCTCCCACCCAGTTCGCCCAGGATTGTGCTCAGATGTCTGGGCGTCAAACAATGCGCCCAAACGCTGCAAGTGGGCGCCTCGGCCAGCTTAAGATAGATCCTGTGTCGGCCAGCGCCTTGAGCAGCTCTTGAGCTGAAAAACGCTATATAAGAATGCTTAAATAAGTAAACAAATACAGACAGCATCTGCGATACATTTTAATTAATGTCAGCATCAACTGTTCTTGCAGGAATAGGGTCGTAACTTTACATGGGACGAGCATGTGGGAAAGGAACGATAACTCAGTGGAATACCCTAGCTGTTTTTACGATGGTCCTGTATAGCGCGCTAACAGTTCAAAGACCTACTCAATGTGATAGTCAAGTCGCCTACTTGTAGCTTTAAGTGCGCTGTCCAAAACTCGCCAACATGTAGCTTTAAGTGCACTGTCAACAACTCCACAGACCACCATGCCGGAAAAAACCAAAACCACACGACCTGGATGCACATCAACCGAGTTCTAGCGTGTGCATGTCGCATTACATCTAACAGACTTTAAAGATCCTGATGCTCATGTTCTAGATGTTTGATTGCCAGTTATAACACAAATACACCCTGCAAGCACTAGGTCCCTTCTGCTTCATGCCCGGTCACATCCACGATAGTGCTCAGTTGTCTGGGCATCAGACGATGTGCCTTCCGACAGCAAGTGGGCACCGCAGGCTGTTTGAATAAGATTCTGCATCCCTTGGTCAGCGCCTTTAGCAGCTCTTGAGCTGGAAAAGCGCTATATAAGAACTCTAAAAGCTTTTTTCAAGAAATAATAAAACTAAAATATAGAAGGTTATTCTCTACTCCAGCATATAATGGCAGACACTATAACTGCTGAATGGCAGAACGCACAGTCAAAAATATGCCAAGGGTGCATGCAATCACTCATAATTAGTGCTGGAAAATGTCAGTATAGCTATTAGCTATGGTCAATACAACCCAGCTTCTCAGATACACTCCCCTACAATCAAACTGATGTCAACAAAGCAGGGTGTGTACTCCTCACAGTCATAAATAAACACATTTATAATGCAAAACATTGGGATGTCAAACAATTAATAGTTTATGTATTGTCATTCATACATTCAGATAATATTAGACATTCAAAAAAATACCAATCAAATCACAATTAATAACCTTATAATAGAATGGGAGGAAAATGGGTGAGAGAGAGTGAGAGAGGGAGAGAGAGTGAGAGAGAGACAGGGACAGAGAAATATTTAACACCAATCTATAAAAGTCTACCAATAGGCAACCATTGCAACGTTGTTCACACATATTGTGAATGATGTAATTCATCATCAAAAGAGTGTCCATATTTATTAATTTATTCATATTTATGTCCTTGGTTTTCATCGCGGAATTTGGTTTTTATACATTTCATTTAAAACTGGAAATTCAAATAAAATATGCTATACCGATATATTTTTGTAACTCACAAACTGAATATCTGCTGAATATTTAGTATTCCATGCATTCATTCCTAATTTGTATAGCACTTTTGCCAACGGTCTTGAACAATTTGGTATAGTTACCTTTTTAATGTAATAGCATGTTGACATACTGCTTTTTCTAATAATGAATACATTTCATAATAACATATACTCAAATTGTTTACAGAAATGGAATCTAATGACCTTAGTGCTCCCTGTTTGGCAAACTTGTCACAAACTAAATTCCAGTGACGGAACCCAACAGAAATCAACAATTATTCCTCTGGATAATAATAAACAATGTATTATGTGTTAAATTTCATATAATAACTCACTTCAACTTTGGAATTACTCTGCTTTAAAGCATGCAAAACTGCTTTTAAATCGACACAAATTGCTAAGCCCAATAACTCTAAAGATAAAGTAACATTGGGGTTCTTGTGTTCAATATTTTACAGTTGTTTGTGTTTACAGTCAAATAATACATCTCTAGCAATGCAAAGAAAGCAATTGCTAAATTATTAGTAAGCAATGAGTTAAACACTTAAACGTACTTCCTTCAAAAAAATTTTAAAAACAACTGAATATTGATCAACAGTGCATTTTTTTTTCATAATTCATTTTCTGTAAATCTTACTAAAATAATATGTCTTTAGTTTAAGAACAGTGATTAGAAACAAAATTAATGGTTCAAAAAGAAACTAAAACAATTCTAAATTTGGACAAACACGAGGCAAAATAGGATGCAAACATTTTCGGGCTAAACTCTTCATCACACTGACCACACAACACGACCCCAGAGAACTTTAAACGTTAATGAAATGACGTTATTTCTAACTAAAACCCTTGCATTCATTTGTGGAGTGCTGTTGAGAAGCATAGGGTTTTGTTCTGTTACGCTTTGCCTGCCTGATGAAGAGCTTAAAGTCGGACAAAAATTGCATTGTGTTGATTTGGCATTGTATGACTGTGTTTGTTGTTCCCAAATTAGCATTGTTAGTTGTATTTCTCCATTGGCTTTCCTTTATTGGAAATTTGAATGCTAGCAGTTTCAATCTCTCTAAAAAGTGGATGAATACATCCTGTTTTCTTCTTATTATTATTAAATTTTCATGAACAATGCTTTTAACTTAACAGTGCTAAGACTGTCATCTTATAATTGTTTACTCTAAGTCATGCATGTAGCACCCTCTCTCCCCCTCGTCCCTGTCTCCTCACAAACAACAACCACCCCAAACACACACACACACATTTCCCAAAACAATGAAACAATTAAAAAAAATACTGAAATGTAAAACACTATAGAAAACAAATTTGTTAAGGTGATTAAATTCAACCTCATTTATGATAAACCTTGTGGAATTGACAAATCAGTTTTAAGCATGGCAAACAGAATATATATTATAATACTAAACTCAATTAAAACCAAACATGATGAGCTAAACAGGGACATAGACACAAGTGTCACAATATTACATACCCATAATGGCCATATTAAAAAAAAAATACAGCCATGATGCAATTGCCTTTCTCTTTCTCACCATCTCTCATTTAGAATTGAAAAAAATAAATAAATATATTTTTTTTAATTTAAAATAACAAAAAGAAGATTTTTTTTTCTCTAAGTCATATTCATGTACAAAATTAAATTACCTTTCAGAAATGTATACATTTTACCCACTTATTTTAAATTCTGTTCAAGCTAGAATTTGTTGGGTTTTTGTTGTTGTTTTTTTTAACAATCGCAAACCAGATATGCCTGGCAAATAGTTGTAACTCAATGCTATTTCCCCTTGGCAGCGGAAAGGTTAAACAGAGAAATGTGTGCCAGTGTGTATATAGTGTGTGTGCTGCAGTAAGAACATACATAACAAAACATTGTAAATTAATACATGAATACAATGGTACAATGAAATAAGCTAAAGTGAATGTGAGAGAGCACCAAGAAAAATTACATGAAAATTTAAGAGTTATATATATATATTTATAAGAACCAAACATCACATGGTCTGCATCATGAAGATGACGCTGACCTTACCGCCGGGGTCAATGGGGAAAATATAGAAGGTACATGTACATGGGGGGGGGGAATGGGGGGGGAGGGGAGAAAGTCACGCGATATAGGCCTAGTTCTGTAGCACTTAAAAACAAGGCAATTGCAAGTACCGTGACTATTGAGTAGAGTGTAATGGAACAACCAGCAAGGCAAACCAATTTAAAGTGCTTCGTTCTGATGTAGGCCTACGCACTATCCTCAAAGCCCACAGATTTTCAAAGACATACATAAATGGCAAAATATGCTTACAAATGCAACATTTCTGCCCATTTCAGGCCTATCAGAATGAAATACTGCAACACGACTGGTCGCCGTATGCACCTGTTACAAACGGAGAACCAACGAGATACGACGACAGTACTGTAGATGTAGCAGACGACAATTTTATACAATGCAAACATCCTAGAAAATGTCCAACTGTTTCATTATTAAAAAATTTAAAAAATAATTTTAAAAATACTCACCCTGTGCAGATTTTTAGACTATATTCAGATGCTTGTTGCCGTGGCAAAAATAATCCCAGAATGAGAACTAAACGAATGGACAGGCCCTAAACAACGGTGTCATAGAGAAATGAGAGAAAAAAGCACCTGACCCGCCGATGATCTACGCTTGCCTACCCTTGTTGACAGCAGAAAGCGAGCTGCGTTCAGCTGTTGGGGACTGCCCGCCACAGTAAGGTTGACACACGAGATGTAGGCCTAATTTCGCAGTTGACGCGAGTGCTGCGCGCTCTCTCTCTCTCTCTCTCTCTCTCTCTCTCTCTCTCTCTCTCTCTCTCTCTCTCTCTCTCTCTCTCTCTCTCTAGCTGAAACGACAAGAGCATGCTAGAGAAAATTAATAGGCACAAATGGTTTATGACATAGTTCTTTGTTGTTTATTTCTTCTTCTTTATTTTATTTATTTATTTATATTATTATTATTATTATTATTATTATTATTATTATTATTATTATTATTATTATTATTATTATATTATTATTATTATTATTGTTGTTGTTGTTGTTGTTGTTGCTATTTTTTTTTTTAACATTTAGAAACCGGATGTCTCGAGAGAAAATAATGCAAAATAGACATTTGTGTGTTTTTTTTTTGTAAGAATGCTGGTGTCCAAGAGAAAATGATGCAAGATTTACAGATATCGACGCGTGTTAAAATGAATGTGTTTACTTGGTAAAGTGGTTGTAAGATAGCAAGATTTTATGCTAGACCAGGTGTTTGAGAGAAAATGATACTAGACTGACAGATGTGTGCTAGAATGCAGGTGTTTAATAAAATGTTTGCGGGTGGACAGATTGATGTCAGAAAGCAGTGTGTATGAGAACACGATGCGAATGGACAGATAGTTGTGGGTAAGGATGCATAATTATGTTTGTGAGAAAATGATGCAATGAAGATTGTTGCATTTAAGAATAAGGGAGAGAATAGGTAGATTTGAGAGAAAAATGATGCTAGAAAGTTCAATGACAGCGAGAATTAAAACATGCGTTCGGGAGAAAATGAGAAAGGATAGATGTGGTATAATACTAAAAGGGCATTTGTGTGCGTGTCGTATACATTTTGTTAACTTAATGTCAGAAATGGTTTTTTTTTAACTGGTTTGTCTTAATCGTATTTAAATCATGGACCGATTTTAGGGACGCGTACTTTTGTGTTTGTACATTTATGATGCGTTTCATTGTTGGGTTTTAATGTGGCCTGTGGCCTTGAAATGAATAATGTATTGTTTATTCAATAAAACGTCTTACGTCTAACGTCTTATATGTCTCTCTCTAGCTGTCTCTAAATCTCTGCTGATATCTCTCTTGTCTTTTCCCCCAACCAACCCAGCTTCATGTTCGCAAAAGGGAGACAATAAAATACCGACTAAACTCATTGAAATAAAAAGCACCATTTCCTTCCATATCTCGATCAACATAACAAAAAACGATGGCAAGATATATAAAATGCCCTCCTTCCCCCCCCCTCCTTTCCTCCCATTCCCCACATCCGTTTTTAGATTATTATCATCTTTGCGCTCCAGTAGCGTTCTGTTAATGCATTGGACGATATCAGAACGCAATTGAAACGGTAATGAAATGCTACGAGAACGTTAGAAAATTGGCTTGCGAGACTGGAACGGATCAGGACGTTTCGGGATCAGTATGAGAACAGTTGGGAACAGTATGAGAGTGGTAGGCCTAGTGCTATGACAGTCGCTCACTTCTGATGCGTTAGCGTTTCGTTTCCATTTAGTTACGTTCCATTAACGATCCTTGAGTTTCGTTAACGATGTGTTAAGGTTCCATTGCCGTTCATATAGAACGGGAGGGGAATGGCTAACATTTTGAACATGCAGCCCGAACTCACCCGTCCCAACCGTTCAAAGCAGGTCCTTTAACGGCCATTTGCACTCCATTATGGCCTGCCTGTCCTAATTGGAAGGTTCGTGGAGGTTCATAAAAACAACTGTTTGTTTTTTTTCAAGTTTCTGACTGATCCCGAACCTAAGTTGCTTAACTTTTTGGACAAAAAAAAAAAAACTTTGGAACCTCTACGAATCTTCCAATTAAGACAAGCCATTAAGGTCTACTGTCTGTCTACTCCCCTTCACGCACTTTAAGATCTTCTGCTGACACTCGCACACTCAAGGTTCCCGTCACCCGCACTAAGACATACGGCCAACGTGCATTCGCTTACTCCGCACCTAAGCAGTGGAATTCCCTTCCCTCCCATATCCGCAACATACAATCAACACAAGCATTCAAAAAGGCCCTCAAAACCCACCTCTTCAAACTGCATTATTCAGATTGATTTGTATCCCGCTGCCATTCTCTCATCTTTTGTCTATGTCTGATCCGTAAGTGTATAAACGGCTGTAAATATTTATACTGCTTTTCTTCCTGGGCCTGACCGGGCATATAAATAGCTGTGAATAGGTATTTGCTATTCTATTTCTGTCTTTTTTGTCATTTGTGTACAAAGTTGTAAATAGTCTATTTCTGTGTTTTTTGTAATTTATGTACATAGTTGTAAATAGTCTGTACCTTTGCTGTTCCGTCTTTTGGTGTATTGTAGCAAAAGTGATGTTTTATCGAGTGCATGTATTTATATGTAATGACTATGTAAAGCGTGGTGAGTCTGGTCATAGGCTCAAAGAGCTTATATACCCTTGAGTACCCGCTATATAAAAATTCGTTATTATTATTATTATTATTATTATTATTATTATTATTATTATTATTATTATTATTATTATTATTATTATTATTATTATTATTATTAAGGTCCCTTCCCTGTTCCTCCCTTTCCCGTGCCCCGATCCTTTGTCGATACGGAAAGGGAAGCTAGAACGGATGTGTGGGCTTTTTTTTTTTTTTTTTTAAAGGTATTTCAAAAACACATACTTGAACAATATAAGCATTTTCAAACGTGTTCATTTCCTTGTCAGTGTTGCGACACAGTTTTATCCTATTAACAAAGCCCAAGGAAAGGATGGACAGGCCACTATCTCAACTACTATCCTATCCTATCATGTAACTCGGAGGTCGTAGGGGCACCACAGATGATCGTTTAACCAGCGTACTCCATGTCACAAGCAGACCCGTTTACCCCGCACTATTTGAGCTTTTGCTTGTTTAGCAGTAGTAAAACTTAGAAGGTTACTGTAGTCTATAGAAGGTATAACTGATGTGTACACACACACTGCGAGCTGACGCGAGCCGTTTAGTGACATCATCGCAGCCTACGAGGGTGTTTCGAACTTTATAGCCTGTCTGGTCAATGATTTTTTTCCCTGTCTTATTATATGTCTGGTCACTGATTTCTTTTTGGGGGCAAATATGCCTATCATACAGCCTGTTTTTCACTTATTTTGAGAAAGAGAGGGAAGTGCTGCTCTCTATTACACGGATTGAATTCGGCTGTTTATAGTCTCTCTGTTAAAAATCCCGGCTTTTAGCTATGGGTGGCAGTGTCTGAATTAAATACATTTGAATGGCTCGCCATCTCGTTTCCAAACACATCTGGAAACACTTTGATTTAGTCGACAATCAGAATGAGCTAAAGAGTCGCGTCGGTCTGTCTATGGGCAAGTCGTTCCGTTGCACGCTATATCTCCAAAAGTGGGTTCAAGTTTTCCATAGTTTTCACATTAGAACTGCAGGAACTTACTTAATGCCCGTCACCCCTGCAAGGGCATGGGCCGCCAACAACAGCTCTCCAGAGTCCTCTGTCCTAGGTGTAGCCTATCTTGGTGGTGTCGGCCACGAGGTCGTGTCGCCAGGTAGTCGGCTCTGTGGCTTCCTCTCGGCTTTCACCACAACGCGTCATAGGTCTTCGTGATGAAGTACCTTCCTCTCCCAGGATAAAGGTTTCCCTTTCTTCTGTTGTTGACGTTTCTGTAGCGTAGTCTTTTTTTTACGGTGGGGGGAGGGGTGGAAGGGGGGAGAGGGGGAGGGGAGAAGGGGGGAGGGAGTGCTTGAACTGCACGAAGGTCCGGTCCGTTCCTTGAATGGTTGTTCTTGACTTTGGATATCAAATGAAAGAAAGACAGGAAGTCAGTCAACTGGCCACTAACCGTGGTACTGTTCCAATGACGTTTGGATAAAACCCGCTCAGAGGTATGGCATGCAACGGAATAACCGAACGACAGAGAGCGAGAGAGAGAGAGAGAGAGAGAGAGAGAGAGAGAGAGAGAGAGAGAGAGAGAGAGAGAGAGAGAGAGAGAGAGAGAGAGAGAGAGAGATGAATTCAGACACAGAAAAATATAGAGTTGAAGAGACATAGAGAACGAAACAGTGTGAAAGAAGAAAGAGAGGGAGGGGGTTAGATAGTGCAAAATAAAGAGAGACCTGAGACAGAGGGAAATAGACAGGGAAGGTAAGACCGACAGACATGCAGATCGATAGACAGGCAGGAAGACATAATAATAATCTATCCTATCCTATCCTATCCCGTAACTCGGAGGTCGTTGGGGCACCACAGATGATCGTTTAACCAGCGTACTCCATCTTTCTCTGTCCTCAGCAAGGTCAACGAATTTACAGCTTCACAAAGAAGGATCATAACGTAACACCGCTATGTAAAAAGTGATGACAGGTGCGCTTGGCGCGCACCAAGCGGCGAGTTTGAGCCTTCGATACACGGGACGTAATCCTTGGCTTTTTGACCCCTAAACATTAACCTATTGTAGTAAAACGAATTAAAAAATGTTTTATTAATACAAGTAAATACTTTTTCCATTCACATTAATTACCAAAGCTGTCCGATTCATGATCTTATGCAGACCTATCACACAGTAACTGACCAACAAAAAAGTGTGACATTAAAAACAAACACGGTGCTTGCCTTCATTATAGATTCATTAGTGCGCAACCACTTGGCAACAAACCAGTTAATTAATGCAATGCAATAATGTTAATCTATTCAGTATTACTGAATTGCTATTTTTGTGCAGTTATTGCCTTGTTTTCTCCTTTTTATGAAAGCGTGAATCTGCCTATTAATTGAGTACATGACTGCGTGCGTATTAATTTGTTTGTGCTATTCACATGCAACAGTATTTTTTCTTCTGAGAAAGCTCGAGTGCATTTATAACTTTTGTCTGAACTTGTTATGAAATAACTTCATAGTGCATTCCTGTGTAGCCTACTGAACTCAGGCCTGTATGTGTGCAACTGTATGATAGGCATATTTGCCCAAAAAAAGAAATCAGTGACCAGACATATAATAAGACAGGGAAAAAAATGGTTGACCAGACAGTTAATAAGACAGACAAGCTCATTTAATTGTATTACAGTACAACATGCAACAAATGAAGACATAGCCATGTAAAGTGCCAAAGCACAAAAACATGCCCAAAGTTAATTGATAAGATTTAGAGAAGCAATATGAATTATTATAAAATCTACACACACATACTTGATTCTGAAGAAACATTTTGACCATTAATAATTCATATCACTATTCATAATTATGTGGCATATGACCCCGCGTCCACTGCGTGGAAAACAATAATACACACTAATAATAATTTTGTCTTCTACAGGAACATAAGCTGTAAAACAAAGTACATGTACTAAAAATTAATTTTTAAAAAAATATCTTCTGTGAATCTGCACACACAAACACACATTTGATTCCCAAGATACAGTTTGACCATTATTATGTACATCACTATTCAAAAAATGTAGCACATAGCCCCGCATCCACTGTGTTTAAAAACAATTAATACACACTAGCTTATAAAATAAGTCCAGCTGTGATAAATAGCACGAGTACACGTAGCAACAAATTAGTTGAACAGTAACTTTACTGTAGACGAATCGGTCGTTTCAAGATGCATTGTTTACAAATTATAATTTGTGGCACTCACTTTGGGATCCTTCGGAAACCTGAAGAATGACAGTCCAGGACACTTGAATCTGTTATTCGTACAGTTGATTGCACTGCAGTGAGTGTCATATTTGCGTTTTTTCGCATGATTGCAACCTCCTCCAACTTCACACATGCTGTCGGCCATTTTCCCAACGCCAGCCGGCTAGCAAACTCTCCCACTTGCCGCTTGGGGGCGCTGGGTACTTTCGATTTTGCACACTTTTGAGTTATGCACCTTCTTTGTGAAGCTGTATATTTTTGGCAAGGCAAGGCAAGGAAAGGCAAGGCATGGCAAGTTTATTCCAGAAAAAAACCCATTAAGGGCACATGGACATGGTTAAAACGCTCATGGCTTCGCTCAGTGTCAGGCCAGTCCATTCTCGAATGTTGTCCTCCCACCTCTTTTTCGGTCTCCCTCTTCTTCTACTTCCTTGCACTGTGCCTTGCAGGGTGGTTTTTACAAGGTCTGGTGATCTGGTGACGTCGCCATACCAGCGGAGTTTAAGTTCTTCACCACTGTGAGCATGTCATCGTGTTGTCCAATGGCTTGTGTGATGGTCTGTCGGACTTCATCGTCGGTGATGTGCTGGGTATAGGAAATGCTCAGAAGTCTTCTGTAGCACCTCATCTCCATGCTTTGTATTCTTCGTTGTAAATCTGCTGTGAGGGTCCATGTTTCGCAAGCGTATAGGAAGATGATGGAGATGACAAGGGAGCACAGTAGCCTTACCTTGGAATCTAGACTGGCGGTCCTGTCTTTCTAAATGGGCTTCAACCTTGTCAGGGCCGCAGTAGTTTGTGCGATCCTGGAGAGGACTTCCTGTCGGGACCCATTGTCTGAAACAATGGCTAATAAATATTTGAAGCTATGCACTGTGTTGAGGGATTGGCCTTGGACTTTGATGTCCGTGTTGATGCCATTGGTGTTGTTGGTCATCATTTTGGTCTTCTCTGCACTTATTTCCATTCCATAGGCTCTAGAGGTGGTGTCAAGCCTCTGAATCAGCTGTTCAAATTCTTGTTCATCTTCAGCCAATCCATCAATGTCATCCGCAAAACGAAGGTTGGAGATTGCTCTAACCCCCAAAGCTGACTGTGCCTTCGTGATCTGCAAGGGCATCTGACATGATGCGCTCTAGGAAGATGTTGAAGAATGTTGGAGAGAGTAGGAATCCTTGACGCTATAACCTTTGAGGGAAAGTTGTACAGGGGAGGAAGATATGAATTATAACCTTTGAGGGAAAGTTGTACAGATGAGGAAGATAGTGGTAAGGGATGATTAAAGATTGTTTAGCTCGGCTTGGATACAATAGTGAGTCAGATGTAGAAGTGTTAGTATTACATTGGCACGTGCGATACACATTCGCCTGGTCAGCAATTACTGGCCGGAAAAGCTTAGAATTTGCATGGTCAGTTGCATGACGCATACAGGTACCTACTTCCGGCTATTTTTCCTATAGGGAGCGCACGGACAATTCTTAGCTCATGATTGGCTGGAGCTTGGTGCATTACCTTATCTAGAGAGGTGCGCATTTCCTGCAGAAAATCTAGTATAAGAGCCAGAGGGGACAAAGGAATCTTTCTCTTATCTCCTGATTCTGCCAGACTCCGGACAACTCTGTTCTACGAGGTTCCGTCTTGTCTAGGTTGTAGTGCTTAGGGTGGTCAGTTCATAATGTATCAGAAACCAGGGCCAAACTTATCGTGCGCACAATCTTTAGCTATAGAATGTATAGAACGAGGCTTGGCTCTCTTTATGCAAGGTCTCACTTATCTCTTTCACCTGCAGGGGTTCCAGACCTCTCTTCTGTATAGAATGCTAGAGCTTAGGGCGGTCAGTATATAACATGTAGTGAGTTTAGTGTAAAGAGACTGTGGGCTCTCTTCTCTTGTGCATAATGTGTCAGGATGTGTGTAGGATGTTTAGTACAAAGCTTGGTGGCTTGTATTTAGTAGTTGTTTAACTGGTGATTTTATTATTTAGAGGTAAAAGCGAGTTTGAAAGTTAGTCAGTCAATGAGCTGATAAATAAGTTAGGGTTGGTCGGTTCTTAAGGTGTGTGCATAACTTAGACTGCTGTTTAGTTCTATTGTTGTTAGCTTAGGGTGAAAGTTGATGTTTTCAAAGGAGGAAAGAAGGGCGAAAAAACGGAAAAGGTGAGGTAAGAAACAATGAGTTTATTTGACTATTATTTGCGTTGTTAGTTAGAATATATGTGCATGCGAGTTTTTATGTTTCTTGGTTGACATGTATTAGTTAGATTATTAAAATTGTATAAAATGGAGACAAGCTGTAGTTTATTGTGATTTATTTGAGCGCGTGGCAAACCCTTTTTGAATGGCAGTGAGACTGATTCTATTTTGTATGTCTTGTATATTATAATTTGGTTTGTCATGCCCGATCCCCGTACAAGTAGAAAATTAAGTAGTTTAGATTTAACTCTCACAAGATAACGCAATTACAAGGGATGCGTTACATTGGTGGACCTGCGGGTTCGTTACATTGGGGGACCTGCGGATTTGTATTGGACATTGGTGGAACCAAAGGCGGGATAAATTTTAATAATAAGTTGTAAGGGTAAATTTTAAGGGTAACATTTTGATTAGATTAATTCATTTTAAGAGAGCAAATCTTTAGTGTATAAGATGGAAGAAGAATGGGATAGGCCAACACTACAAATAATGGTCCCTGAACATTTCAGACTATAGAATTTTTTTGGGAACAATATCAATTAGTGCAACTGTAGGAATTGTATGTGCAGAAAGAGGATGAGTTAGAATAAACATAAAATAATGGATGGACAGGTCGGTGCACGCCGACTAAGACGTTATTTTTGGACCGAAAGAGCAGCACACAAATTTGCACCCCTGTATTCCCCTGTTTCTCATTAGCTACGTCAAGGCACGTAGGCTATGCGCGTGCAGTGGTAGACTATAATTAATCACGGCAGGGCAAGTGCCTGGCCTCGGCAGTGACCCTTTGACCTTATCAGTTAGTCTGGAGAGCTCTTCATAACCTTAGAGCACATGCTGTTATCTGTCTCTTTATGCCGATATCGCCCTTACCAAAGTTAGTGATACACAATGTGGTATCTCATGATGGCAATGAAAACCAGGGTGTGCAAACGAACGAAAGTAATGAAACTCATTGTGTAGCCTCCTTAAGTGTACTCGTTGTGTAGCTTCCTTGAGTTTCACAAAGCTACACAACAGAACGATGAAACTCGTGATACTCGATCCCAGGAGAAGGGTCGAACGTCACAAATGAATGTGCCTCCTAGACGTATTTCTCAAAGTGGGTCTCAGGTAGCGAGCGCAAGTCAGTCTCAAGGTGATACTGTAGTGTCATCGTCAAGTACAGATCTTGACGAACCGGTGTATGAGGTAGAAAGACTGCTTGCAACAAGGATGAGAAATGGACAGAGACACTATAGGGTTAAATGGAAAGGGTACTCAAACACTACGTGGGAACCCGCTTCTAACGTGTCTGAAAAGTTAATTCAGCAATTTCATGTAAATAAAACTTTGCAAGGGCGTACGCGGCGTCGTACTCGCAAACGGTGATTACCTAGGTGTTTAATGTGCGTTCACAACCGGACTGTGTTCAAACTAATTACACTAAGGATTGTACAAAGTATACATAGGTTGTTGTGGCTGTGGTTCATATGGTGTAATACTTGTCTTGCATGACAGACTATATAAGTCATTGAGGGTCATATTTTGGAGACCACACCTTGTTGATGAAGTAACTGATAATGTTTATTATGTATTTAATTCATCACGAAAAAGATGAGGCAAATGAATGCACTGCTTAAGCACTCATTTGACCGATGATGATGATGAAGATGATGATGATGATGACGATGATGATGTTGATGATGATGCCGATGATGATGATGATGATGATGATGATGATGATGATGATGATGATGATGATGATGATGACGGTGATGATGTTGATATAAGGTGTTCCGATTCTAATGCACGGAGAGAAATGTGCGCTAATGGGTACAATAAATGTGGGGAAATCACTAATTATGTGTAATGGTGTGAAGTTCCATGACGGTGGAAATTAAACGTACGTGACGAAGTACGTAAGGTACTGAGGATCTATGAGATGCGATGTGATGCTGTCGTACATAAGGTAGTACGCAGTTTGCGTACACCGGTGGTACGAATTCTAGTGTAAACAGTGACACTATGGTGAACAAGTACACAAATGCTGTACTGATGGATAATACACTGTGTTGTATTTTGTGGATAACTCTGCAATACTTGCATTGAGTCTTACTGTATCCAGGCTTGTCGGAGGCTTGGGAGATAATAAGATGGTCACTTGTTTAAAAGTGATGTGGTAACTTTGCATGCTTTTCGAACTTAATGACCTATCGGACTTAGGCATTTAAGGGATGTATTTGATTGATTTACATCATAACTGGTGTGTATGATGATGTGTCTAATCTTTTATTCAGTTCTTAAGTTTCAGAATCGATGATGATACCTTTCTCTCCGTCTCATGCAAAGGTTTGAGGCGCCCAAGCTTTTCGTCACTTCGTGACGTCGGTCATGGTACGGATTGACAAGTATCGTTCCATCATTTTATTTACGGGTTCAATTCTTTTGTAATGTGACAAAATTCTGTTCTAAGTTGAAGAATAAATTCGTACGTATGACAGAATACATACTTGAGGTACATTTTCAGTTTGATCAGTACGGACTGCTACTTTTCATATTAGTACTATTTATAATTTGCCAGATTGTATTAAATTGTTTAACAGTTCTTCCTTCAGATCACCAGCTTCAACTTCTTCTAATGTGCTTATTTATAATGTCCTTTTACACTTTTTCTTGCAGAAGACAGCATCTTCCTTTGGCCTAACTTCTTCATCTCACGTTACAAATGTAACTCTGTTTTTCGTTTTCTTATCATGAATAGGTTATTTCACATGTTCACTGTTCTTTATTTGTTTCAGTCGCTTCTTCGTTCCCTCCCTTCTTCTACTTACTTTTATCACTGGGGTGGTGACAATTCATGAAGCTCGTCTGAATTGTGGCATCTTCTTCAGAGATCTTGGTCGTCTGGTAGCAACCATCCAGCATTGGCAACATACCTATGTCATCATGGTACCTAAAATGACCGTCCTGCCAATACCTCCCCTTAATTGTCTTCAACATTCAGGTAACATGAGCACGATATGTGTAGCTCATGAAGTAAGTTTTGACATTGTTCATTTTCATCCTACAATTTATTATGGACTACAGGAGACATTGTATGCTTTTCAAGGTGATGACTTGTATTTAACCATTAATATACTCATTTCTTCCAGGACAGCTTTGTTTCAAGTTTTTCAGGTTCTCACGCCTCCAGTTCCCTTCAATCACACAACGCCTCATGCCACTCGATTAGTCAACATCCCAGACTACTTGGCTATCTTGACTGATCACTCTAATTTTTTTGCTGTCAGATCCTAGTCCTTATCTCTGTTATTGTTCTCATTCTTTACCATCGTTTCAAGAATTTATGTCTGATGGTTGCTCTCTTAACCTCTAATAAGCCTTTGGCTGTTGACGCGAATTCTATTTCATTTTCATCGGCTCCAGTACTTACTGTTCCCCATGTGCTTTCACCCCCTTTTCTTCCGTTCTCCTCCTTACGTTCGCCTTACTACTTGTTATTCTTATTCGTTCTGCTGGTTTCTTGTTAAGACTACAATTTCTCGTACGAAAGTTATCTAAGAACTCTCTAATGGCCAGCGTTTAGTAAATATTTATCTCGCCACACTCCCAGCTTGTCCTAGTCAATATTATTTTACTATAAATAAATGATTCCATTCTCTTCGCGGAGGTTTCCATGCGTTACACCTCCTGTTCTCGATATTACATGGCTTGAGTTACATATTACGATAAACAAACGGAAGAAATCATGCATATTCCCCGCGTGCGGCGCATTCTTGATTCACTGTATGAGAAGTGAACATACATTCGGTGCTCAATCATCCTATAACCAGGATGCTTGTTTTCATGATTCGCCACTGAGAAAGGCGACGGCTTCGGTTTCTCCGTCACTAATTCAAATGCAATCCGAAATGGATGAAATTGATTAAGTTCTTTCATTAATGCTATTTTCAATTGTTGCCTACGGTTCTTGTGTGATCAGGTAACGATATCGATCATCCATCTCGGAAGTGCTATGCATGATACGCATGTCGGTTGCATGCAGTGGTCATTGGTGTGTGTCATATTTTCTCGCAACAGTCGGCAACAGTTTTGTCAATTGTTGAGATAAAGTCCTTGGGTCAATATTTTTGTGCATGGTGTTGAAATTTATTTTTACTTTGTTTCTGATAATGGTGCTAATTACGAGTTTTTACGAATCAGCACAGAGTGGATTGATTCATGTGCATGTTACTTTTGGGTCCTTGTGTACTTACTTAGTCAAAGGCACATCTCTTGCCTCCAGTTCGCTATGTTAAAAAAATTATACTTGTACTTGGTTCAACTTTTTCATTAATTGTTCAACATGAAATGTTCACAATTGTCATGATTCTCTATTTGTATCTATTTATGTTGCAACGCACTCATTCGCATTTATAATTGTTACATGTGTTCATTTACCAGAAGTGTGTTGCAATATTCAGCAACGTTGTCGATCACTTTACTACAATGTCTAGAGATGACACTCAATTTTTGTTGTATTTGGGTTAATCCAGTGTGTTCTATGTGCATGTCAATGACATTGGAATTTGTCATGGTTTTTACACGATTTTGTGTGCACGTTATTTTGCTTACACTCATTCTCACAGTAACCTTACAATGTGTGTGCAATAACGTTGATGTTGTGTGTTTAATAACCTTGATGTTGTACTCGCAATACTATTGATGTTGTATCCGTGTCTATAACTTAACTTCCAAGTTCTTCGTTTATGTGTTTATATTTAATGGATTGCGTCTGGTAGACAAGAGTCTCACAGATGCTCGACTTAATGTGCACTCAATTTTACATGTTTTTGTTAGCATTGGTTTGTGTATCATGGCCACTGCAACTTACTTGTTTTTAGTGTATCATGTTTGAATTATTACTCTCTATTTGCATTATCTCGTGTGTGTGTTTTTTTTCTCAATGTTCAATGATGGCTTATATTTTGTTGTGCTCCACATTGTATGCTCCTATTCAATTTTCTATAAATATCATCTTTAAGCATTTTATTGTATAATGATTTGTATTGGACATCTCTTTTACGGCATAATTATTTTTACCCTGTTATTTTATTGTTGATGACGTTTTTTTTCAGGTACCATTCTTGTCTGTCGATCTACTTATTCTCTCCCCTTCTGTCCTCTCCCCACCATTCTTTTCCATACCTAAGAAATTCCTAGTGTACACATGATAGGAATTTCCATTCATTGATGTGACCTTTTAACCTCTTGACCTTTCGGTCTTGTGGTACTACCTCCCTCACATACGCAGACCCTTTTCATCGCTCACACACGCAGCAACAAATTTTGCTATCGTTCTCTGCGCATTGTAGCTCTCTCTCTCTCTCTTCTTCTTCTTCTCTTTCCTTCCTCAGTGACTTAACTTAGATTTATTTTTTTTATCTATTGTGTTATGTCCTAGTGAGCAATCTTCCCCTCCTTCTATTTTATCTGTTTATCTCAGTATCTCTCCTATATTTTATTTAAAGTTTACACTTTTGTTATTTCACACATGTTAGTTCTAGCGTTATTGTTATTACTTTGCCTTCTGAAGTTGCCTTGACATGGCACAGTGTTTGCTCATCATTTGGTGACTTCCTGTTTTATCACTCCCTTACTTAATTTTTTTTCTTTTTCAAATTTTTTTTATCTCAAACTTGTTAATTCGGTTGTCTTGCAATTTAACGGTATGGTTGTTCTTTCATGTTTCTCAAATGTTTCGCTCAAAATTCTCCATGTTGATTTTGAATGTTTTTTGTTCATATTTGTCATTTCGGTGGTATAATGATTTATGGTTGATTGTGTATCAGTCTTTGCCGTTTTCAACCAAGTTTATAAACTGTTTGCCTTTCTCTTTTTTTCTTCTCCTCATGTTTCTTTAGGATATTGTGATGATTTTAATTCAATGGTGTTGTTTGCAGGTTATAGAATGTCCGTCACGGTGTGACCGTGTCACATATTTTGGTGTTTCGTGGTTCATGTTTATACTCAGTGCCTGGGACGCTTTGCTGTGGTTGTGCCAGTTATATCTTGAAAACAACTTTTACCTTGACTTTATTGACTTTATGTGAGCTATTTCTCGTATCTACCTTAGTCTTCGTGGATGTCTTCATTACTTGACGACCGTCAATGTCGCCAAGTGACGTCACCATCACACCATGCAGTACCTCCCTTCTTCAGCCATCGCCTTACCCTGCCTTGGTATTCTTGGACCCTTCTTCACGTCAACTTTAAACCAGTCTGCGATTGAATGAGATTCTTCATCCTCATCTGCCGAAGCAACCTTGATGTCAGATCTCACCTTCGCCTATTGTCTGAAATCTTCACGACCTTCATTCCCACGTACACCCACTTGGACTGCTTGTCCGTACCCCAACTTACCCACTTCTTCAGATGCAGAGAACATCTCTCCTTACGTCCCTCGACCAGACATTATACCACCTTCTCCCAGAGTTGTGGTCATCTCCCGTATTCCAATATTACAGACAGGGGAGAGCAAAGACTTTCGCTAAACGAGGTTGGAGCTCTTCCCCTCTACTATTCTGTAATCTCCGTTCCCATTCCCTTTGTGTGCTCAACCTCAACGCACACTACCATCCCCTTCCCTTGCTGCATACTCCTGGGTGCCTCGTCATGTGGGTCTAACTCCTTCAGACACTACGTCCTTCTTCATAGTCTTCATACGACTACTGGTTGCCGGGTCCGCTGCACCCCGACTTCTCCATCAACGGAGGTTTGCATGGTGCGGTGACGTCACAGTCTTCAATTGGCGACACTTCACGTTTCTTCGTCGTCCCTTCGTCGATAGCAAGTCTACACGTCCGTCTTCAATACTTGTTGCGCTCGCTCACGCGCAACCGCCTTAAGGTGCTGGTTGGCTTGTGGGGACAGTCCTCATTTGTCCTCATTGCCAAATGTCCTCATAGCCCTTTTTGTCGTTCCTATTGCTGGATCCATAGTCTCCACTCCGCGTTCCATCACAACCTTGAAAGTTTTTTTTGGCACAAGACATTTTAAGTACTTACCGTCGGACATATTTAATTGTGGTTTTTCAATGTTTTATGCTTATTTATGTCATCTGGTGCATGCAACTTTCTTTTGCAATTTTTATATTTTGTAAGTCTTACCTCATCTTCGCCACTTCGCCTCCTCCGGTTGCTTTAGTATCGTCACCTTGTGCCCTCTTTGATTTGTTTTGGGTTTTTTTTCCTCTTCATCGTTACTTTTTAAACAGCGAGGACGCTCCTTCGCAGGCCGGCGGCAATTATAACCTTTGAGGGAAAGTTGTACAGGGGAGGAAGATATGAATTATAACCTTTGAGGGAAAGTTGTACAGATGAGGAAGATAGTGGTAAGGGATGATTAAAGATTGTTTAGCTCGGCTTGGATACAATAGTGAGTCAGATGTAGAAGTGTTAGTATTACATTGGCACGTGCGATACACATTCGCCTGGTCAGCAATTACTGGCCGGAAAAGCTTAGAATTTGCATGGTCAGTTGCATGACGCATACAGGTACCTACTTCCGGCTATTTTTCCTATAGGGAGCGCACGGACAATTCTTAGCTCATGATTGGCTGGAGCTTGGTGCATTACCTTATCTAGAGAGGTGCGCATTTCCTGCAGAAAATCTAGTATAAGAGCCAGAGGGGACAAAGGAATCTTTCTCTTATCTCCTGATTCTGCCAGACTCCGGACAACTCTGTTCTACGAGGTTCCGTCTTGTCTAGGTTGTAGTGCTTAGGGTGGTCAGTTCATAATGTATCAGAAACCAGGGCCAAACTTATCGTGCGCACAATCTTTAGCTATAGAATGTATAGAACGAGGCTTGGCTCTCTTTATGCAAGGTCTCACTTATCTCTTTCACCTGCAGGGGTTCCAGACCTCTCTTCTGTATAGAATGCTAGAGCTTAGGGCGGTCAGTATATAACATGTAGTGAGTTTAGTGTAAAGAGACTGTGGGCTCTCTTCTCTTGTGCATAATGTGTCAGGATGTGTGTAGGTTGTTTAGTACAAAGCTTGGTGGCTTGTATTTAGTAGTTGTTTAACTGGTGATTTTATTATTTAGAGGTAAAAGTGAGTTTGAAAGTTAGTCAGTCAATGAGCTGATAAATAAGTTAGGGTTGGTCGGTTCTTAAGGTGTGTGCATAACTTAGACTGCTGTTTAGTTCTATTGTTGTTAGCTTAGGGTGAAAGTTGATGTTTTCAAAGGAGGAAAGAAGGGCGAAAAAACGGAAAAGGTGAGGTAAGAAACAATGAGTTTATTTGACTATTATTTGCGTTGTTAGTTAGAATATATGTGCATGCGAGTTTTTATGTTTCTTGGTTGACATGTATTAGTTAGATTATTAAAATTGTATAAAATGGAGACAAGCTGTAGTTTATTGTGATTTATTTGAGCGCGTGGCAAACCCTTTTTGAACGGCAGTGAGACTGATTCTATTTTGTATGTCTTGTATATTATAATTTGGTTTGTCATGCCCGATCCCCGTACAAGTAGAAAATTAAGTAGTTTAGATTAACTCTCACAAGATAACGCAATTACAAGGGACGCGTTACAACGCACACCGATTGTTGTTCTGAACCAGTTTTCGATGGCGCTGTTATGTAGGACTGCACTGGTAGCCTTGTCATACAGGCTTTTGATGACTTGAATTATTATTATTATTATTATTATTATTATTATTATTATTATTATTATTATTATTATAGTGGCGTGAATTTGTATAGCACAGTCTCCCGAGATATGCTCAGACTGACTGCACTTTACAATTAAAAACCAAGACGACTTTATGAACAAACATAAACATATAAAAGGGTACAAACATGTACAAATCAAACTTTTAAAAAGAATTCGTAAACATTGATGCAAGAAAAATGACAAAGGCAACTCCACTACACTTAAAGCAGTCCTGATATACTAGAAACATAAACCCGTTTACATGTGTAGCCGAGCGGAGTATGTCACTCCCGTCTCTCGGCCACCAACCCTGGGAACACTGCTCCACCCGAGCTGTTATTTTCATTTTATCCCCCTAAATAGGGACATAAAAATATTTGCCCTGCAAGGCGGTGAAGCGTGGTTGGTAGTATCGGGTTGCCGGCTACTAGTGCCACGCACTCTACTGCAAAGTCGCTGCCACCGACCTGCATAAAATGCCTGCCGACAATGTGGTCCCGCTCACCACCAAAAGCAGCAGGCGAATGGTCAGCCGGGGAGAACAAATGTCGTGTCGCCTTGTCCTGCGTAACCCAATGGCATACCCAAAGGATTCTGCAAAGCAGCAGCCACCCAAGGCTAGTCTAACCAAGAAAATCAAGGTAGACAATTTCTCTCCCAAGCCTCAACCAGTCGCCTCCCTTTCCGCTACACATGGATAAAAAGAAGTAAATTAACTATCAATTCGTAAACAAGTATACGAACTATTAAGGGATAAAAATAGAAAGCACACACTAAAAATTAAAACACCATAATCTTCCTTCACTCTGTACAACAATCCTGCCCAGTCCCATCCTCACTTCAGTACATCACATCCCATCCCCGCCCCTGGTGATCATCTTCCCCGCCCCTCCCCCTTTCTCCTTCCCTCCTTTCCCAGGCACACGGAATGAATACTAACGTATGTACAGCACTTGCTAAATAGTTCGGTAAGGCATGGATGACGCATTATGATGATGATGATGATGATGATGATGATGATGATGATGATGATGATGATGATGATGATGATGAAGAATAATAATAATAATAATAATAATAATAATAATAATAATAATAATAATAATAATAATAATAATAATAATAATAATAATAATATCATTATTATTATTATTATTATTATTATTATTATTATTATTATTATTATTATTATTATTATTATTATTATTATTATTATGAATATTTATGGTCCTAATCTTGACTTAGCTCTAGGCCCTTACATGAATACAAATAAAACTTTAACCATAAAACAGGACAAAGGAAACTCGTGAACTATTAACTTTACAGAAGAACAAGAAGTCTTGGACAGATGGACAGAGTACTGCTCTGACCTTTACAACCATACACCAAATGGAGACCCATCAGTTCTAGCATGTCCCGAGAGCAGAGAAGAAGAAGAAATCCTCCCAATTCTCCGGGAAGAAGTTGAGGCAGCAGTGCAATCGCTGAAGAAAGGGAAGTCAGCGGGAGTGGACAACATACCAGCGGAACTGCTACAAGCAGGAGGAGAAGCGATGACTGATGCTCTCACCATTATCTGTAACAAGATCTGGCAGAGTGGGGATTGGCCTACACCATGGACCCAGTCGCTTGTCATCACTCTTCCCAAACAAGGTAACCTTCAGGAGTGTGAAAATTACCGCACCATCAGCCTCATCAGCCATCCCAGCAAGGTCCTCCTGAAAATAATACTCAACAGGTTGAAACCACAAGCTGAACAAATCATAGCTGAAGAACAAGCAGGATTCATGGCAGGGCGAAGTACCACTGAACAGATTTTCAACCTCAGAATAATCTGTGAGAAATGCCTACAGCACCAACAACATCTATATCATGTGTTCATAGACTTCAAGAAGGCATTTGACCGAGTCTGGCATGCAGCTCTATGGGCAACCATGAAAGTGTACAACATCAGCCCTAAAATTATAGAAGTCATCAAAAGCCTGTATGAAAAGGCTACCAGTGCAGTCCTCCATAACAGCGTCATCGGGAACTGGTTCAGAACAACAATCGGTGTGCGTCAAGGATGCCTACTCTCTCCAACACTCTTCAACATCTTCCTAGAGCGCATCATGTCAGATGCTCTTGCAGATCACAAAGGCACAGTCAGCATAGGGGGCAGAGCAATCTCCAATCTTCGTTTTGCGGATGATATTGATGGATTGGCTGGAGAGGAACAAGAACTTGAACAGCTTGTACAGAGGCTTGACACCACCTCCAGAGCTTATGGAATGGAAATAAGTGCAGAGAAGACCAAAATGATGACCAACAACACCAATGGCATCAACACGGACATCAAAGTACAAGGCCAATCCCTCAACACAGTGCACAGCTTCAAATATTTAGGAGCCATTGTGTCAGACAATGGGTCTCGACAGGAAGTCCTCTCCAGGATCGCACAAACAACTGCTGCCCTGACAAGGTTGAAGCCCATTTGGAAAGACAGAACCATCAGTCTACATTCCAAAGTAAGACTGCTGCGCTCTCTGGTCATCTCCATCTTCCTATATGCTTGCGAAGCATGGACCCTCACAGCAGATCTCCAACGAAGAATACAAAGCATGGAGATGAGGTGCTACAGAAGACTTCTGTGCATTTCCTATACCCAACACATCACCAACGACGAAGTCCGACAGACCATCACACAAGCCATTGGACAACACGATGACCTGCTCACAGTGGTGAAGAAACGGAAACTCCGATGGTATGGCCACGTCACCAGATCATCAGGCCTTGCAAAGACCATTCTGCAAGGCACAGTGCAAGGAGGTAGAAGAAGGGGGAGACCGAAAAAGAGGTGGGAGGACAACATTCGAGAATGGACTGGTTTGACACTGAGCGAAGCCATGAGGGCTGCTGAGGACAGAGAAAGATGGAGTATGCTGGTTAAACGATCATCTGTGGTGCCCCTACGACCTTCGGGTTATGGGACAGGATAGGATAGGATAGGAACTATTAACAGCAAGCTTATATATAAAAACTAATGACTCTAACACACACACACACACACACACAAAGCACACACACACACACACACACACACACACACACACTCTCTCTCTCTCTCTCACTCTCTTGCGCACAATACTACTACTATAATTAATAATATTACTATACTAATGTAATAATAATAATAATAATAATAATAATAATAATAATAATAATAATAATAATAATAATAATCCTGTCCTATCCCGTAACTCGGAGGTCGTAGGGGCACCACAGATGATCGTTTAACCAATGTACTCCATCTTTCCCTGTCCTCAGCAACCATGATGGTTTCACTCAGTGTCAAGCCAGTCCATTCTCGAATGTTGTCCTCCCACCTCTTTTTCGGTCTTCCTTTTCTTTTACCTCCTTGCGCTGTGCCTTGCAGAAAAGTCTTTGCGAGACCTGATGATCTGGTGACGTGGCCATACCATCGGAGTTTCCGTTTCTTCACCACTGTGAGCAGGTCATCGTGTTGTCCAATGGCTTGTGTAATGGTCTTTCGGACTTCGTCGTTGGTGATGTGCTGGGTATAGGAAATGCCCAGATGTCTTCTGTAGCACCTCATCTCCATGCTTTGTATTCTTCGTAGTAGATCTGCTGTGAGGGTTCCTGTTTCGCAAGCGTATAAGAAAATGGAGATGACAAGGGAGCGCAGCCGCCTTACCTTGGAATATTATAGGCTGATGGTCCTGTCTTTCCAAATTGGCTTCAACCTCGCCAGGGCAGCAGTAATAATAATAATAATAATAATAATAATAATAATAATAATAATAATAATAATAATAATAATAATTCTTCTTCTTCTTCTTCTTCTTCTTCTTATTATTATTATTATTAGTAGTAGTAGTAGTAGTAGTAGTAGTAGTAGTAGTAGTAGTAGTAGTAGTAGTAGTAGTAGTACGAACATTTGTATCCAGCCAAATATCTAGATCAAAATAGTCTACTTCAGGCGCATAATATACTACAGTAAGTCCTCGGGTTACGCCGGTCTCGTTGTTTCGTGGTTACGACGCTCCTCCCCATAAAAATATAATAAATAATATTACGCGTCGTTCAGTCTTACGCGGTTTAGCGTCGTAAGCGACGTAAACAAACGGGAGCTGGTTTAATTCATGTGGTAAGGAATTGTTTTCTCTTCTTTTTAATGTTTTTTTTTTAAAATGTCATTAACAGTTACAGTACAGTATATAGCAATGTAAGTACAGTACAGGTATTTTTCTTTATGTTTCGACTTACGATGAAATCGGGTTACGACGCGTCCAACGAACGGATCAACGTAACATAAGTACAACACTGAAGATAAAAAGTGCGCCCCTAATCTAACAATCCTTAGGTCTTTATGGTTATTGAGAACACGGCTTGAGGGCAGCTCCAAACGTAATGATGATTCACCTAATTGCTCTTTGCGGGAGTGATCTCAAGCCCTAGGCGCCTGCCAGATCAACAACACTGACAGACTCTGTGCAGGTCAAGAAGTTCGTGGTCGCTGCCTCCCATTAGGTCGTTAGGAGAACCATTCATCGTCATGAGCCTTGAGCAACTCTTGAGCTGGAAAAGCGCTATATTCAAAGGTAAAGGTAAAGGTTGTTCCATAGCCTTGTGGCCGTAGGGGAGCGTGATGTTGGAGATCACACTTATCTTGGGCCAGCGTAATGAGGGTGATGCCCATCTCTCTCCCTCGCTGCTTTACCTTCCCCCACCCTTAAGAGAGTAGGTACTCAGTCACAGTTGAGTCAACTGGGGGCGTTGTTATTTGTCGCTTCACGGTTTGCGGTCACCCATCCAAGTGCTAACCGCAGTGGACAGTGCTTAACTTGCGTGTCGCAACCACTGCGCTATTGGACACCACTATATTAGAACGATAAAACAAATGTTAAACCAGAAAATTAACAAATAATAATAATAATAATAATAACGGATTTTTATATAGCGGGTACTCCAGCCTATGACCAGACTCACCACGCTTTACATAGTCATTACATATAATTACATGCACTCGATGAAACATCACTTTTACTACAATACACCAAACGACGGGACAGTAAAGGTACAGACTATTTACAACTATGTACATAAATTACAAAAAAGACAAAAATATACTATTTACAACTATGTACACAAATGCCAAAAAATACAGAAAATAGAATAGCAAAAACCTATTCACAGCTATTTATATGCCCGGTTAGGCCCAGGAAGAAAAACAGTATAAATATTTACAGCCGTTTATACACTTACGGATCAGACATAGACAAAAGATGAAAGAATGGCAGCGGGATACAAATCAATCTGAATAATGCAGCTTGAAGAGGTGGGTTTTGAGGGCCTTTTTGAATGCTTGTGTTGATTGTATGTTGCGGATATGGGAGGGGAGGGAATTCCACTGCTTAGGTGCGGAGTAAGCGAATGCACATTGGCCGTATGTCTTAGTGCGGGTGACGGGAACCTTGAGTGTGCGAGTGTCAGCAGAAGATCTTAAAGTGCGTGAAGGGGAGTAGACAGACAGTAGATCAGCAAGGTAGGAAGGACAAGAATCTGTGAAGAGGTTGTGACAGAGAACAGAGAGTTTGTACTCTATGCGTGCTTGCACAGGAAGCCAGTGAAGGGAATGTAGTAGAGGTGTGATGTGGTCGCGTTTCTTAGCTCGGAATACTAGTCTAGCTGCTGAGTTCTGAACCTTTTGTAGTTTGTCAATGATGTGTTTCGGGGAGCCAGCAAGGAGAGAGTTGCAATAGTCAAGACGAGAAAGGACGAGAGCGCAGACTAGGGTTTTGGTGGCAGGGACTGTAAGATAGTGGCGAAAGGAGCTGATTTGGCGTATGGCCGTGTATGCAGAGCGACAGACGTTGGAGATGTGGTTGTTGAGGGACAGGTCATCGGAGAGAATGTAGCCGAGATTTCTTGCTGAGGATGAGAACTGAATGTTTGTTGTCCCTACTGTAAGCGATGTTGGGAGGGGCGAGAGTGAGGAGGAGGTGTTGTGCTTGTGAATGAGGAGGGCTTCGGTTTTATCGTCATTAAGCTTAAGCTTGTTGAGTGTCATCCATGACTTGATGTCTGTGATGCAGTTCTCCAAAGTCTGAACAGTGGAATTAATGAGAGAGGGGGCGGTGGATTTATATAGTTGTGTGTCGTCTGCAAATGACTGACTCTCAACAGCATGCTTTCTAAGCAGGAGAAGCAGTGGCTTGGTGTACAGAGTGAATAACACCGGCCCTAAAACGGAACCCTGAGGCACGCCGCACACCAAGTCTGCTGTGCTGGAGAAACAGCCATCGACAGTGACTGCTTGTGATCTGTCGGAAAGATATGAGTGGAACCAAGCCAGGACCGAGCCAGAGATTCCAAAGTAGTGTTGAAGAGTGTTAAAGAATGAAATGGTCCCTCCGAACACTTTCTTTTCTCCCCGCACAATGACGTATAATCATCCGGACACATTAGCAAAAATGTCTTCAAGCACAGTGAATGTTGCCCCACTGAAAAAGTAAGCTTTCAACAACAACAACAACAACAACAACAACAACAACAACAACAACAACAACTCTTTCGAAAGTATAATTACTTCTTAAATGAACAAATTCCGTAGTTTTTATGCCTGTTAACTGCAACTGCTAGCCACAACTCCTGAGCCCCCCTTCCCACCCTGCCCTCCCCCAACCCCCTTCCAAATTAGCATCTACTAAAGCCACACTAACGGCGAAGTCCGACAGACCATCACACAAGCCATTGGACAACACGATGACGTGCTCACAGGGGTGAAGAAACGGAAACTCCGATGGTATGGCCACGTCACCAAAGCATCAGGCCTCCCAAAAGACCATCCTGCAAGGCACGGTGCAAGGAGGCAGAAGAAGAGGGAGACAGAAGGATAGGAGGGAGGACAACATTCGAGATTGGACTGGCTTGACACTGAGCGAAGCCATGGAGGTTGCTGAGAACAGAGAAAGATGGAATACGCTGGATTAAACGATGATCAGTGGTACACCAATGACTTTCAAGTTACGGGATGGGATAGGATAGGATAGGATAGGAAAGCCTGAAAGAGGCAGAAAACATTAAAAAGTTCCTCCGTAAAGGTGTTCGTTTTAGTTTGCTACAATAGACCCTGCCCTACCCCAACACCAAAGACGAACTCTTGAAGCCGCGTGGTTCTATCTCAGAAATAGGGTCAAAGGTCACACGGCCCTGGTAAAAGTGTACCGTTACCCAGGGGAAGTCACTCCCTCTCAGAAACAGAAATGGAAAAAATTAATGGTCAAACTTCAACGGTTGGTTTGAGCGAGGCAAGCCCACGTCATCAATGCTTTTAAATGCTACAACAAGGCGAATTTTAGGGTAAACTCGTGTTGGCCAAAAGTAAACAAAGCCAACGACTTGGGACTTTTCCTCATGGAGTTGTGCAGTGCGCGTTACATCGACTTCATTGGGACAACAGTTCGCAGCTCTTACTGAATTATTCGGAGATAGAGCTTTCACTAGCTCAGCCAAATGCTCATGGCGAGAGCAGAATAGAGGATCTAACTTGAACACCCCCCAGTAAGTTGTTCCGTTTTATTATTATTATTATTATTATTATTATTATTATTATTATTATTATTATTATTATTATTATTATTATTATTATTATTATTATTTAATTCTTTGAATGGACAATAACCGAAGTTGTTTTGTTTGTTGGTTCGTTGATTTTGCCCTTGTTGTTGTTGTTGTTGTTGTTGTTATCGTTGTTGTGGACGTCGTCTCGTCGTTGTTGTTGTCGTTGGTGGTGGTGTGTGTGTGGGGTGGTGGTGGGGGGGGGTGGTGGTGGTGGTGCTGGTGGTGGAGGTGTTGGTGCGCTAAGCCCAGATTTACAGAGGTCACAATGATTTCATTTTAGTTATCATTGTTATTTTTCATTATTATTATTATTGAGGATTTGTATAGAGTACATATTTCGCCGTACTTGGCGACTCAAGGCGCTGGCCGATACAGGCTCTAACTCAAGCCGCCCGAGGCGCCAATGGTGCACGTTATGCATATTCATGAGCTATTAAACAAGTTCGACACCTTCAACATTGTTATTGTTACACTCATTTGCTGTTTTTCTATCAGTAGTTGATTCAGCCCCAATGCTGAAATCCTGATAAGTGTAACTCGGATTCGTTTATCCACGCAACCCGTTCAATCAGCAACAAGGCACGGAGTCGTCGTATGAAGTTTCCCAACATTATTCAGCGTACATCAACAACTGCATACAATCGTTCAATCACTTTTCACTTTCACCTTTTAACCACCCTCTCCTCTACACAGTGCATCAATTATATAGTTTTTCTAGACTCCAGATTACATCAGAAAGTTCCTGAGCGGCGCTAAACTTCGTCATCACTGTCTTACGTCATACAACATTCTTCATCGTAAGAGAATCTCTCAGCTTATAGTGGATCTATCTAGATTCTTCGATCGATAATAAACATGCAACTCTAGAGAATTATCCAATAATATCGACCAACGAAAATTATCAACGTTATACAAAGCTTCTTCTAACAACAAGGCATAATCTAATCAAAGGTAAATACACTCTGTTATTGAATGCTTTGCAAAACAAAACGATCGGATCTATCGTGCGCGTACCATCATGCGCGTTTCAACGTAACAGTTATGTTTGTCATTATTTGTGTGAGATTTTGAATATAAAATCTTCCAATAATTATAAAAGTCTTTAACTTTTTAAAAATGTTATTTCAAATACGTTTAACTTGTCCGAATGTATTATTATTATTATTATTATTATTATTATTATTATTATTATTATTATTATTATTATTATTATTATTATTGGAGAGAGTGGAGGCGTTGGAGGAGAGGAGAGGGGGGTGGGTGGAAGGAAGGGCGTGAAAAGTGTTGAGGCGTTGGGGGGGGGGGGGGGAACAGAGAGAAGTGGTAATTATGGCAGAGCAATTATGTGTGTAAGACAGATCCAAGGGACCTACTTTCAAGAGTATTTAAGCAGCTTGCAAGGGACTGTAACGGATCCATTATTTCCTGATCCATATCAGGGCCTTTCCCCACCTACGGCTGTGTAAATGCAATGTTGACTCAACACGTGGTACGGTGTCGACAACCCATTAAACGATAATAACAGCGACGATAACGACGATAGATGGAGGTTATCTGTATCGCCAGCATCCACTTTGTTTGTTTGGGTTTTGGTTTTTAGAGTATGGTCAGTTTGTTCTTTCTCTTTGTTATTAAACTCTCCTGTTTCTTTCGTTCTTTATTATTTTCTTCCGGTCTTTCTTCCTAGCTTTATTCTTTTCACCCCGCCTTTCTTTGTTTTTTATTTGTTTGTTTGTTTTTCCTTGTTTTTCCTTTACTTTCTATCTTTCCGTTGCTTCTTAGGTTATATTGTGTTGAGTTTCTGCCTAAATGGCCATTCTACTTTTTGTAGGGCCCTGGCAGTATAAATAATGAAATAAATACATAGGTTATATCTTGGTTTTTTTTTTGTTTTTTTTTCCACACCCCTTCCCCCCTCCTTTACCCTCCTTACCTTTTCCATTATTTCTCGTCCTCGTTCACATTGAATCACAGTACGTAGGACAAGCCAAGCAGTTAGTGCGACATGCAATATTATCACAAGGCATCACAGTGCACTGGGATCTATTGGACGTAACCACACAACTGCAGCATCGCAGTCCAAGCGTCACACTGAACACTAATAATCTTTTTAGACATTTAAGACGTAACATTATCAAGTTCATTAGAAAATACCTTCTCCCTACCAGTTGAAATATTATTACAAACAAAGCGGTCATGGTTAACACGTATCCATGTTGTTGTTGTTGTTGTTTGTGTGTGTGTGTGTGTGTGTGTGTGTGTGTGTGTGTGTGTGTGTGTGTTTAAAGTCAACTATTTCAAGGCAATTAGCACTTTTCCACCTCAGGAGCTGCTCAAGGCGCTGGCCGATACAGGTTCTCACTCAAGCTACCCGAGGCACCAACATGCAGCCTTTGGGCGTGTTGTCTAACACCCTGACAGCTGAGCACAATCCTGGCCAACAGGGTTCGGGGAGAAGGGACCTAGTGCTCGCTGAGTATATTTGTGTAGCCGGCACTCACCCGTCTAGCACATGAGCGTCAGGACCATTAAAGTCCGCACGATCGAATGCGTGCGTGCACAAACTAGACCTCGGTTTATACTCCCATCCAAAAGGAGTAGGGGCGCAGCGTCTCAGACTCATGTTTGTTGTTGTTGTTGTTGTTGTTGTTGTTGTTGTTGTTGTTGTTGTTGTTACTACTTGTTTTTTAAATCCAGACCATCAACGGGCTTCGAACTCAACAGGCTCACACAATGGTATCGCTTCATGTTTAATACTTCGACTGTTTTGCCGTTCTGAGTATACCTCTGAGCCAACTGTTTCTCGGGGTCTTGTTATTATGGTTTGATTGTTTCGGCAGTTAAGAATAATACAGACAATACAGATAACACAGTTTAAAAGGCATGCGTGCCATGTCGTCGAGAGAATGTTGAAATGTTCAAAAATTCACCACGCCTCAATGTTGCGTGCCATGTGCGTGAACACTGCGCGACCACTGCCGACGGTGCGTGTCAGTGCGTACCATGGGAATCCACTACACGCGTCCACGCGCCATGCCACGCTTTGGCTACGCATTGTTCACGAACTGTCCCCGTTGTGGGCGCACAGGTCGCGCCGCGTTCACGCATTCGAGCGTGTCGCAGAAGGGTCGTGCGGTCGTTAGGGTGTTGTCACGAGTTGTTCACGTGATCATGGCACGCCCAGCTCACGCATAGTTCGCGCACCTCACGAATCATTTGCGCATGGCACGTAATATGGTACGGCAGACGGGAACAATCCGCGAACAATACTTAACTTAGGCATAAACAAGTCGGGCCATTGCGTGTCATTGCGTGCCAGTGCGGCCCAGTTTTGGGCGCGCATTTCGTGGACAGTGCGCCACAGTGCGCAACTCACGATCTCGTGATGACGTCTTTCCGGCTCCACTTGAAGAGAGTAAATACAGCAAAGTGCACTAGACTGAAGTTCGACCTGGACAAACTGCAAGACCCGGAGGTGGCAGAACTATTTCAGGCCACAATTGGAGGGAAATTTGCACCACTGCTCATTTTGGGAGCTGGTGAAGTAGATGTCAACACCATGACCACCACCTTCAACTCAGCTGTGACAGATGCCGCCACTGAGATCCTTGGCAAGCACCGACCAAAGAAGAAGCCGTGGATCACACCTGAACTTTTGGATCTGTGTGATAAACGAAGAGAGATAAAAAAAAAAAAAAAAAAAAAAAAAGAACACCCCACAGGGAGCTGATGTCTACCGAAAAATCAACAATGACATCCGAAAAGGCATGCGCACAGCAAAGGAGAACTGGATAGAAGATCAATGCCAGGAAATAGAGAACAGGCTGAACAAGAACAACAGCAAGAAGGCTTACCAGACTGTGAAGCGGCTGACAAGTGTTAAACAGCCCAAAGTCTCCACGATCCAAAGCAAGTCTGGCACATGCCTTACAGAAGAACAAGAAGTCTTGGACAGATGGACAGAGCACTGCTCTGACCTTTACAACCATACACCAAATGGAGACCCATCAGTTCTAGCATGTCCCGAGAACAGAGAAGAAGAAGAAATCCTCCCAATTCTCCGGGAAGAAGTTGAGGCAGCAGTGCAATCGCTGAAAAAAGGGAAGTCAGCGGGAGTGGACAACATACCCGCGGAACTGCTACAAGCAGGAGGAGAAGCGATGATTGATGCCCTTACCATTATCTGTAACAAGATCTGGCACAGTGGGGAGTGGCCTACACCATGGACCCAGTCGCTTGTCATCATTCTTCCCAAAAAAGGTAACCTTCAGGAGTGTGAAGATTACCGCACCATCAGCCTCATCAGCCATCCCAGCAAGGTCCTCCTGAAAATAATACTCAACAGGTTGAAACCCCAAGCTGAACAAATCATAGCTGAAGAACAAGCAGGATTCAGGGAAGGACGAAGTACCACTGAACAGATTTTCAACCTCAGAACAATTTGTGAGAAATACCTACAGCACCAACAACATCTATATCATGTGTTCATAGACTTCAAGAAGGCGTTTGACCGAGTCTGGCATGCAGCTCTATGGGCAACAATGAAAGTGTACATCATCAGCCCTAAAATTATTGAAGTATCAAAAGCCTGTATGACAAGGTTACCAGTGCAGTCCTCCATAACAGCGTCATCGGGAACTGGTTCAGAACAACAATCGGTGTGCGTCAAGGATGCCTACTCTCTCCAACACTCTTCAACATCTTCCTAGAGCGCATCATGTCAGATGCTCTTGCAGATCACGAAGGCACAGTCAGCATAGGGGGTAGAGCAATCTCCAATCTTCGTTTTGCGGATGACATTGATGGATTGGCTGGAGAGTAACAAGAACTTGAACAGCTAGTACAGAGGCTTGACATCACCTCCAGAGCCTATGGAATGGAAATAAGTGCAGAGAAGACCAAAATGATGACCAATAACACCAATGGCATCAGCACGGACATCAAAGTCCAAGGCCAATCCCTCAACACAGTGCATTGACACAGTCGACCATCACATTCTCTTTAACACTCTTCAACACTACTTTGGAATCTCTGGCTCGGTCCTGGCTTGGTTCCTCTCATATCTTTCCGACAGATCACAAGCAGTCACTGTCGATGGCTGTTTCTCCAGCACAGCAGACTTGGTGTGCGGCGTGCCTCAGGGTTCCGTTTTAGGGCCGGTGTTATTCACTCTGTACATCAAGCCACTGCTTCTCCTGCTTAGAAAGCATGCTGTTGAAAGTCAGTCATTTGCAGACGACACACAACTGTATAAATCCACCGCCCCCACTCTCATTAATTCCACTGTTCAGACTTTGGAGAACTGCATCACAGACATCAAGTCATGGATGACACTCAACAAGCTTAAGCTTAATGACGATAAAACCGAAGCCCTCCTCATTCACAAGCACAACACCTCCTCCTCACTCTCGCCCCTCCCAACATCGCTTACAGTAGGGACAACAAACATTCAGTTCTCATCCTCAGCAAGAAAACTCGGCTACATTCTCTCCGATGACCTGTCCCTCAACAACCACATCTCCAACGTCTGTCGCTCTGCATACACGGCCATACGCCAAATCAGCTCCTTTCGCCACTATCTTACAGTCCCTGCCACCAAAACCCTAGTCTGCGCTCTCGTCCCTTTCTCGTCTTGACTATTGCAACTCTCTCCTTGCTGGCTCCCCGAAACACATCATTGACAAACTACAAAAGGTTCAGAACTCAGCAGCTAGACTAGTATTCCGAGCTAAGAAACGCGATCACATCACACCTCTACTACATTCCCTTCACTGGCTTCCTGTGCAAGCACGCATAGAGTACAACCTCTCTGTTCTCTGTCACAACCTCTTCACAGATTCTTGTCCTTCCTACCTTGCTGATCTACTGTCTGTCTACTCCCCTTCACGCACTTTAAGATCTTCTGCTGACACTCGCACACTCAAGGTTCCCGTCACCCGCACTAAGACATACGGCCAACGTGCATTCGCTTACTCCGCACCTAAGCAGTGGAATTCCCTTCCCTCCCATATCCGCAACATACAATCAACACAAGCATTCAAAAAGGCCCTCAAAACCCACCTCTTCAAACTGCATTATTCAGATTGATTTGTATCCCGCTGCCATTCTCTCATCTTTGGTCTATGTCTGATCCGTAAGTGTATAAACGGCTGTAAATATTTATACTGTTTTTCTTCCTGGGCCTAACCGGGCATATAAATAGCTGTGAATAGGTTTTTGCTATTCTATTTTCTGTCTTTTTTGTAATTTAGGTACATAGTTGTAAATAGTCTGTACCTTTACTGTCCCGTCTTTTGGTGTATTGTAGTAAAAGTGATGTTTCATCGAGTGCATGTACTTATATGTAATGACTATGTAAAGCGTGGTGAGTCTGGTCATAGGCTGGAGTACCCGCTATATAAAAATCCGTTATTATTATTATTATTATTATTATTATTATTATTATTATTATTATTATTATTATTATAGCTTCAAATATTTAGGAGCCATTGTATCAGACAATGGGTCCCGACAGGAAGTCCTCTCCAGGATCGCACAAACAACTGCTGCCCTGACAAGGTTGAAGCCCAATTGGAAAGACAGGACCATCAGTCTACATTATAAAGTAAGACTGCTGCGCTCCTTTGTCATCTCCATCTTCCTATATGCTTGCGAAGCATGGACCCTCACAGCAGATCTCCAACGAAGAATACAAAGCATGGAGATGAGGTGCTACAGAAGACTTCTGGGCATTTCCTATGCCCAACACATCACCAACGACGAAGTCCGACAGACCATCACACAAGCCATTGGACAACACGATGACCTGCTCACAGTGTTGAAGAAACGGAAACTCCGATGGCTTGGCCACATCAGCAGATCATCAGGCCTTGTAAAGACCATTCTGCAAGGCACAGTGCAAGAAGGTAGAAGAAGAGGGAGACCGAAAAAGAGGTGGGATGACAACATTCGAGAATGGACTGGTTTGACACTGAGCGAAGCCATCAGGGCTGCTGAGGACAGAGAAAGATGGAGTATGCTGGTTAAACGATCATCTGTGGTGCCCCTACGACCTCCGGGTTACGGGACAGGATAGGATAGGATAGGCGCAACTTACGCGTGTACAGGGCGCGAACAAGTCTTCACGCTGCGTAGGCTACCACCGAAATGGCATCGCCAGGCATTGCTGTGACAAAACTCGGGCAAGTGTCAGGGTGGCTTCAGAATCTCCATAGTCAGCAGTGAAACCCATGAATGAATGAACATTGAATTAAGTTTAACGTCCGTTGGCGATATGGCAGACGCGGAGAGGGGTGGGGAGGGGGTGGGGGGGAGATAACCATCCCAGAGAAGAGTGAGTAGGGACCTAAATCAGCACTGAGCCACCAGAGCAAGTATAGCTGCATTTCCAATCAGGACGACGTACAAGAACCTGTGAATAACCATTTGTTGCTAGCCTGATACAATCTCTGACTGATAATCATCACCCACTGGCTGAACGATGTAGGCCTACGTACCATGCAGTGGCTGTGCTTGCAAGATGCCTCAACTGAATTGTACCCTTCTTTTTCTAGTTTTAGCCATCTTTACTTGTAAATCAACAAAGTGGGATGCCACCAACCCTCCACCATATTTCGACTTCGAAAAGTTGCTCCTTTGTACCAAAACCATATTTCGTGATTTAGGCACTGGTTTATGCTTATACACCTATGCCCTGACAGACAAGTGGAAAAAACATCATGGAAATCTGCATAGAAGAAAACTTGTTTACCTCTACCTATCCTTGCTACTGTTACTCCTATCATATGCACCTGAACCCAACCCTGTCCCCTCATCTTCATCTACCTCACAGACGTCAGAACTAGGCGACACTCACTACCCATGTGGGACCTGTGATGTCACAGTGACCTGGGCTGAGAGAGGTGTAGTGTGTGACACCTGTGGCCTATGGTTTCATGCCAGGTGCCAGAGTATCCCCACAGTCAGTTATGATAAACTCAACGATGAAGATGTCATGTGGTACTGCGCCATCTGCGGTAATCCCAACAGCGAAACTGCCTTCGACCTTCATGGAGTAGACTGGCCAGACAACTCTAGCCTCCAAGCAGCCAACCTCTCAGAAGGCTCCTGCACCACCCCAATAAAAACCAATTTTCGCCCTCCCCATGCCTCCACCCCTACCAGAGCTAACCAGCAAAATAAATGGAAGAACCGCCCGCTACGAGTGCTGAATATAAACTTTCATTCCAGCAGAGGGAAGAAAGCCGATACTCTAACCCTCATTGACAGCACTAAACCCGACATTATATTTGCCACTGAGACCTGGCTTGATAGTGACATACAAGACACGGAAGTTTTCCCTGACATCTACACCCTCTATAGAAAGGATAGAGACAGGCATGGAGGAGGCGTCTTGATTGCTGTTCGCTCCAACCTGAAGAGCTTCATTGTTCCAGAGCTTGCTACAGACTGCGAGATTGTATGGGCAGGGGTCAAATTGCCTGGCAGAAAAACCCTATACTTATGTGCATTCTACCGCAACAAGACAGCTGATGAAGCCAGCATAATCAAGTTTGGAGAATCCCTTGATAGAGCTGCAGGCCTAGCAAATGCTATCCTACTCATTGGAGGGGACTTTAACTTTCCAGCCTGGGATTGGCCCAGTATGACCCTGAAACCTAACCCCTCCTACCCCATTCTACACAGAGACTTTCTCGACATGCTGCATGACCATGGTCTGGAACAAATGGTCATGGAACCTACCCACTTGGACCCAATACCCAATATTCTTGACCTGCTCATCACTAATGCCCCCCACCTCATCCCCCGTGTTGAGGTTATCCCTGGTCTATCTGACCATGACATTCCATTTTGTGAATTTTCTGTGTGCCCACCCCGCTCTAAACAGATTCCCCGCCTGATCCCCCTCTATGACAAAGCTAACTGGGAAGCTCTTAAAACATCTATGAGAAACTTTCACCCAGTATTAACCAGCGAAAAAGAGACCCTCACCACTGACGAGATGTGGACCAAGTTCAAGGACACTCTTTTAGAAGCTGTTAAGACCAACATCCCGCACAAGGTAGCACGCACCAACACCAGCAAACCATGGATCACACCTGACATCCGCAAGCTTATTAAGCGACGACAGCGTGTCTACAAGATGATGAAGAAACAGGGAACTGTAGAACTAAGGAAAGCATCCTCCCAACTTAGGCGCCAGATCCAGCGCAAGATTCGCAGATCGTACTGGGAGTACATCAACAAGGCCATCACAGGAGATTCGGAGACAGCAGAAGGGTCCCACTCATTCAAGCGATTTTGGACCTTCATCAAGCACCAGCGCTCCTCCAAATCGGGTGTCTCCCCTCTGAAAGTTAACGGACAGCTCATAACCGACCCAAAGGCCCAAGCGGAAGTGCTGAATGAGCAGTTTAAGTCCGTCTTCAGTGAAGGGAGAGAGTACACAGATGATGAGTTCCATGCCAAGTGCCCGATGCCTGATATGACTCTCAGATCCACGCTCACCAGCCTCACCATATCAGAAGATGGTATCCGTAAAATATTACACAATCTTAATCCCTACAAGTCGTGTGGCCCTGACAACATCAGCCCACGTATACTGAAAGAACTTGCAGAAGAGGTCGCCCCAATATTAACCATCATTTATCAGTCATCACTCGACACCGGCCACGTACCATCAGACTGGAGACATGCCAACGTAGCCCCAATATTTAAGAAGGGCGAACATTATGATCCTGCCAATTACAGACCTGTTTCCCTGACAAGCATCCCCTGCAAGATATTCGAGCATATAGTTGTTAGCGCCGTGATGAACCATCTTGATAATAATAACATCCTACGTCCAGAACAACATGGATTTCGCAAAGCAAGGTCATGCGAAACCCAGCTTCTGAACTTCACAGAAGAGCTGTTTACCACAATGGAAGGAGGCAACCAAGCTGACGTCATCATTATGGACTTTGCCAAAGCCTTTGACCGCGTTAATCATAGCCTCCTGCTGCACAAGCTGCACCACTATGGTATCCAGGGCGAAATCAATAGATGGATTGGAGCATTTTTACATGACAGGCAACAGGTGGTAGTAGTCAACGGTGCAGCATCAGGCCAGGCCAGAGTGAGATCTGGGGTCCCTCAAGGCTCTGTTCTGGGCCCAGCACTTTTCTTGGTGTATATTAATGACCTCCCAGAACAACTCTCTTCTCCGACCTGCCTTTTTGCTGACGACACAGCTGTCTACCGCCTGAACTCCACAGACCATGACCAAAACCAGCTCCAAGAAGACCTACGCCGACTGGAAGAGTGGGAACAGAGCTGGGACATGGCCTTCCACCCCGACAAATGTACCACCCTCCCCATCACTAGAAAGCGGACCATCAAACCAACGGACTACCAACTACATGATCACACACTGGAAACTGTCACCTCTGCCAAGTATCTAGGTGTTACCATCTGTCAAGATCTCAGCTGGGATAAGCACATCATTAACATCTGTGCTAAAGCCAACAAGACCCTTGGCTTCCTCCGGCGCAACCTCAAAGTCAGCGCCACCCACCTCAGGGAGACTGCTTACAAGACCTTCGTCCGCCCCATACTGGAATATGCCTGCACGGTATGGGATCCCCACACTGAGGCTAACATCGACAAATTAGAGGCAGTCCAGAGAAGAGCAGCACGTTTTGTCGTCAACCGGTACCACAACACTTCCAGTGTCTCCAAGATGATCGACAAACTGCAATGGCCTTCTCTCCAACACCGCAGAAAGGTCGCTAGACTTGCCATGCTACGTAAAATACTCAACAACGAGGCAGTCGTCGATACCAGCAAATTAGTCCCAGCCCCTCCACGTCAGCGAAGAAGCCACCCCCAACAGCTCACCCAAATTCAATGTAGAACCAAATACCGCCCTCTTTCCTTCCCAACACCATCAAGGACTGGAACGAGCTGCCCAAAACAACAGTGACAGCTGATACTCTTGACTCCTTTAAGTCACGAGTGCCACAACTATAAATAGTTTTTTTTTTTTTTTTTTTTTCCCTACGCAAACCCAGTTTAGTACGGCAGAGTAATCAACCTGATGATTGAGGCCGTCTAATGGATGAAGATGAAGATACTGCTGAGATGGACAGTGAGAAATAGCCGCTTTTAAGTTGCCCACCACGGGATTCGACCCTGAGCCATCGCTGTGCAAGGCGAACGCTGTACTACTGAGCTACGTACTGTGGTGGGCAACAAACAACAAACATACAGTAGGTATAGCCTCCAGCGCAATAAATTCCAAGTCCAGCGCGCAAAAGGAATAATGACGTCAAATCTGTGATTGCGTCAGTAATGGCGGTTCTCGTAGAGGAAAACAAAGATGCAGCAGCAGGTCAGTAAATCCGTATTACTGTTGATTTTGTTCATATATTTATAATCACAAATAGTTTTTGCTCGCCTATATTCTCGCGCGAAGGGGGTGCAGATGTAATGACGACACTTTTAACGCCAGGCAGGTAGATCTAATTTACAAGAGGGCTAGAAGAAAGCTAGACGTTTTAACTGAGGTGACATTTGCGCACTTTTCTCTGAATCTAATGGACCAATTTTTTTTTCAACTTCATATTTCATTAGGGAATAGTGCACAAATTGTAGGGCGACGCCATGATAGTGACGTGAGAATTATTTTGTTGTGTTTTATTCTAATCCTACTTTCTCCCAAACTGGTTCAAGTTTGGTATGTACTTAGAGTTTACGTGTAGGCACACGTAAACTCTAAGTACATACCACACTTGAACCAAATCCCTCCAATAGTTTGGAAGAAAGTAGGTAAACTACAACAAGGTAAACCAAACTTGTGCAAATCGAGTGATGTAATCATCGTGACGTCATGAATAAAATTAATTTAAAAAACCACTTGTATGTAATTAGAGTGTACAGATGCCTTGAGCCTTAAACGAAACTGTGGTATATCATCGTGTGACGTCATCATGGTGACGTCATTTTTTTCTATCCAATTTTTTCCCAAACTACTGGAGGGATTTGGTTCAAGTTTGGTATATACTTAAAACTTCCTAGGTTATTAATATTGAACTTATGATTATTTGCTGCATGATAGATATCAATGAGACGCACATTTGATCACCCTCACTCCAAGGTAAAAGGTCATGGAGCTGTCCGAGGTCGGTTAGTATAGGTACTTTGAAGTGACCTTGACTCTAAACTATGAGAGACATACAGTCCAAACTTGTTGCATTTAGAGATGATAGATTGACCTTTTATATATGTTCCTGTTTTTGCGCTGATCTTGAAGGTCAAGGTCATTTTAGGCCTTGCAAAAACATACAAAAAATAAGTCATCGTACAGAAGAATGGCTGTTTATTTAACCCATAGTATCCAACAACATTGGGTTATTTTATAACACATGCTTGCGAAGTCACGTGGGGTCAAGATCATCCCAAGGTCAAGGTCATCCCAAGGTCATAGTTTTGTTGGCATAATACAGCTTTTGCTGTAGTTTATTTGATAGTACATGAATGTATTTGGAACCGGAGGTCAGGGTCGTCGCAAGAGCATAGAAAGATCAAAGTCGATATTACTTTGCATTTTAATGGCACCGTTTCATTTAGTTTTTTTTTCTGGGCACTCATTTTCATGTAAAATATTGCGAGTTCCATAAGGAGCATGTTAGTCCTATGTGCTTTGCCCTTCTAGTTTTACCTCCCCCCCCCTTCAACCCCCACTCCCCCCTCCCCCACACACAATACCACCACCACCTCCACATTGCCTTTTCCTCCTAGTACTAACTTCAATACTTTTATAACTAAGATAGCCTATCATATGCACGCTTCTGTTGTGCTGTTAGCTTGCTCATTAATAATAAGCTTCGCACAGGAACAGGACAAGATATCAGGATGAAACATGGCAGTTTTACTTTTGTGACAGGTGTTGTTGACAACGCAGGCCATAACCCTAGTCAGAATGACTGATGTCTTTGTAGTTGAAAATAACCATAGGAATACTCACAAAGTCAATGATGGCCGGAATGTCACTATAGGAACAAGTGCTAGACCCTAACGGGTGCTGAGTTCCCTCCCTTGTATTTCAATATAGCTTGATGTGTTGACTATAGCAATAAATGTGATGAAAAAAACAAGGAAAGAGATTACTCTTTAATTAGCGCAATTATACGCTCAGAGAGCTTCTCAAAGCGCTGGCCACTACTATCCAGCAGTCACAAAATAGTTTGCTGAAGTCAGGATTCGAACCCACGCGATGATGATGAGTTTTATTATTATTAATGTTCTTATGGTTGAGCTTTCCAGTTCCAGGCACTGACCATTACACTACTGAATCTAAATCAAGCTGTCCGAGGCGCCAGTATTCATTGTTAGGAACATCGTCTAACGCCTCAATCCTCGTATTTATGTAACTGGCACTCACCCGCCTAGGACGTGAGCGTCAGCATCTTGAAAATCCGGGAATAGTATCTTCATAACCCTCCTTACTCCTCCTCCGACTTCTTTTCACTCTTTGTCCTTCTTCTTTATTGTCAAAAATACAGTGTGTGTGTGTGTGTGCGTGTGTGTGTGTGTGTGAGCATGGAAGTACAAACTATACTGAAGAATCCATGGTGTGAGAGAGAGAGAGAGAGAGAGAGAGAGAGAGAGAGAGAGAAAGAGAGAGAGAGAGAGGGAGAGCGAGAGAGAGAGAACGTGAGGAAACTTCACCCATTAGGGTCCAGCTCTTGTTATTATTATTATTATTTTTTTTTTTTTAAATTATTATTATTATTATTATTATTATTATTATTATTATTATTATTATTATTATTATTATTATTATTATTGTTATTAACAGGATGGCGCGCAACCTAATGATGTTGATGTTGATGGGGATTCTCGCCTCGCTCATCTTGTTCAATTCCATCTTCTTTTTCAATAATATCATATGCAGGTCCAATGGTAAGTTTCTTGTGGTCGTTGTTGTTCTTGGTGGTGGATGGGATATTGGTGATGGTGTATTGCTGTCGTCGTTCTTTTTGACTCACATGCATAACAATGTGAGTCTATATACTCACCAAAAAACCCACGTTTTTTTTTTAGGTATTTGCCAATCTGTGTGAGATGAGTCCTAAGTAGTCTAAAAATGATATTGAAAAAAAAATGTCCATCCGTTCCTTTGTCTGTCCGCCGTCTGTGTGTGCAAATATTTTAAGTAGCTTAGTACTCAGAACTTATTTCAACTATCACAACCAATCTTGATGACCCATGAGACCTCGAAAATGATCAGTGAATGAATTACTTCAATTCAAGGCCAAGATCATAGAGTCATCAAATGTTAGTCAAAAATGACAATTTTTTTTTCTTGGTTATTAATATTGAACTTATGATTCTTTCATGTATGATAGATCTAGATACCCATGAGACACACATACTATGCAAATTTGGTCTTCAAGGTCAAAGTCATTGGGTCTGTCGAAAGTCAGTTTGTATAGGTTCTTTGAAGTGACCTTGACCCTAAAGCCGGAGGTCAATGTCATTTGAAGATCAAGAGCATAGAAAGATGAAAGTCGGTATTAGGCTACTTTGCATTTTAATGGCACCATTTCATTTTTTTTCTGGGCACTCATTTTCGAGTTCCATAAGGAGCATGTGAGTCATATGAGCTTTCAATTCTAGTTTTTTGATGTTACGTTGTTGTCGCTGTTGTTGTTGTTCTTCTTCTGGTGCTGCAGCTCTCTCTCTCTCTCTCTCTCTCTCTCTCTCTCTCTCTCTCTCTCTCTCTCTCTCTCTCTCTCTCTCTCTCTCTCTCTCACTCTCTTCTCTCACTCACTCTGTTTTTGACTGTCTCTTCTCAGTATCTACTTTTTCTTCTTTTTCTTCTTGTCAGTATTTAATAGAAGTAGTAGTAGTAGTAATAGTAGTAGTAGTAGTAGTAATTACTACCATAATTATGTGTTATGATTTGATGATGATGATCCCCGTTGGGATGCCGGGGGTTTCAGTATAAATATTATCCCCACTTTCTGGAAATTTAGTGCTTTACATTCCCACTGTCGCTGTCTTTCTCATTTGCTCTTTCTCATTCCTGCTCTGTTCTATCAATCTGCTATACTATCTTCTTCTTCGCTAGACCAGTCACCTACCTTTTTTCTTGAAAACTCTTCCGGGACAAGACTCCTTATTTGTGTATGAGGTCTGTTGGATCAGCTTGGGAATATTGGACGCTTTCTGCCAGGTGTTCACTAGGGCTTCCTATGATGTTATTATTTAGCAATGTAGGCATTTTATATGTATGTGTTTTGTTGATAATGTATAATGATGTTTGTATTCTATTTTGTTTTTGTAAACGGGGGTTCGATAAGTTGGGGTGAAGCCTCAGCGTACCCTGCGTGGGATGTCTTTATTGTAAAGTGACTGGCTGGTGGAGAGCTTTCAGTTTTCCCACTAGGGTTGTTTCAGCAGATCTTTTATGCGGATTAGGGGTTGTCCGGTCCTGATTTGGCTCGGAAGAGTCCGCTGGACCTAAAGCAATAATCATGTAATGTAATGTAATGTAATGTAATGTAATGTAATGTAATGTAATGTAATGATGATGATGATGATGATGATGATGGTGATGATGATGATGATGATGATGATGATGATGATGATGATGATGATGATGATGATGATGACTAATTAATTATTTAGTCATTGTTAGTGACCATTTGGCAGAAAGCGTCCAATATCCCCAAGCTGACCCAACAGACCCTGTACACAAATGAGGAGTTTTGAGAGAGTTTTCAATAAAAAAAGGTAGGTGACTGGTCTAGCGAAGGAGCTAGTAGATTGATAGAACCGAGTAGGAACGAGTAAGAACAAAGAAGACAGCGAGTAAGAACAAAGAAGACAGCAACGGTGGAAAATTTAAAATACTAAATTTCCACAAAGTGCGGGATGATGATGATGATGATGATGGTTGATGTAACAACAACTACTACTGCTACTACTTCTTCTATTATTAATAATAATATTAATAATAATAATAATATTATTATTATTATTATTATTATTATTATTATTATTATTATTAATTTTGTAATTTACTTATTTTATTGTTTTTTGTTGTTTTTCTTTAGAGACTATTGCGTCCATCTTATGTTGGAGTTCGCTAAGAATGCCGTCACGACAAGGGTACATGACGTCAAAGCAAAAAGAAGAACTATCAGTAGAGAAAAATGAACCACAGGCGCTGGACCGGATAAATAGCGCTGAATATGTCAGGCGGCGTCAGGTGGCTATGGATGCTTGCATGAAACACCGTATTGCTGACCAAGGCATTCGGTACATCGCACGCTACGGCTTACTGCCCGACGAACACACACCTTGGTGCGGGCAGAAAACGACGGCATTGCCAGTCGGAATGGCGTTGCTGAACAGAAGCAGTTCGGCCACGACGAAGATGCCATCACAAGGGTTAAGAACGCCACCAATCACAATGACATCTCAGAGAGTAATGACGTCAGATAAAGGAATGGTGGCACATAACGGAATGACGTCATACTGCGGCACACCGAAACTGGCTTGCACCTTCTGGCTGAGTGTCTACCGGTTTCTGTGTAATGACACGCAAGGCCGGCATTATGATACCCCTTTGGACATGACCTTCTTCGACATTCACTACAAGCGCCACTCGAAGATGAAGTGAGTGGTAGTAGTAGTAGTAGTAGTAGTAGTAGTAGTAGTAGTAGTAGTAGTAGTAGTAGTAGTAGTAGTAGTAGTAGGTCCCCCGTTGGGGTGCCGGGGGTTTCAGTATAAATAGTATCCCCACTTTCTGGAAATTTAGTGCTTTAAATTCCTACTGTCGCTGTCTTTCTCATTTGCTCTTTCTCAGTCCTGCTCTGTTCTATCAATCTGCTATACTATCTTCTTCTTCGCTAGACCAGTCACCTACCTTTTTTCTTGAAAACTCTTCCGGGACAAGACTCCTTGTTTGTGTATGAGGTCTGTTGGATCAGCTTGGGAATATTGGTCGCTTTCTGCCAGGTGGTCACTAGGGCTTCCTATGATGTTATTATTTAGCAATGTAGGCATTTTATATGTATATGTTTTGTTGATAATTTATAATGATGTTTGTATTCTATTTTGTTTTTGTAAACGGGGGTTCGATAAGTTGGGGTGAAGCCTCAGCCGTCCCCTGCGTGGGATGTCTTTATTGTAAAGTGACTGGCTGGTGGAGGGCATTCAGTTTTCCCACTAGGGTTGTTTCAGCAGATCTTTTATGCGGATTGGGGGTTGTCCGGTCCTGATTTGGCTCGGAGGAGTCCGCTGGACCTAAAGCAACAATTATGTAATGTAATGTAATGTAATGTAGTAGTAGTAGTAGTACACGCGCTAATCCATCAAGTGAGTAGTAGCAGCAGTAGTAGTAGTGCTTGTGGTGATAGTAGCTAACAATAGTAGTAGTTGTAGTATTGGTAGTAATAATAATATGCTGAAGATGATGATGATGTAGACTTGTATAGCGCAGGTATCCACGATTACAAGGTTCATGCTCATTGCGCATGTGGAGAGGAAAAAAGAGATAAAGATGTGGCCATCAGACAAAAACTATGTACAGCTGATTTCTTAAATGTCTATCTGGTAGATGTGAAAAAGAGTGTTTTCAAAGCTCTCTTAAAAACCGCCACAGACTTGGATTGTTTCAAGGACATGGGAAGATCATTCCATAGCATTGGAGCTGTGTTGGAGAAGGCCCGATAGCCAAATGTTTTTTTATTGGTGTTGCCAGACTTCACACTTGGAAGTCTTAACCGTTGTTGTGAGGAAGAACGAAGACAACGTTGGGGTTCGTGAGGGGAGACGAGTTCTTTGAGATATTGGGGAGGGGAGTTGTTCGTACAATTGTACACAATGGTGATGAGTTTGTGGTCAATTATTTTCTTGACAGGGAGCCAGTGAAGATCTTTCAGCAATGGCGTAATGTGGTCGGACATTTGTTTCCGAGTCACAACTCTAGCAGCAGTGTTTTGTACACGCTGTAGCCTACCTAGATCACTCTTTGAGATGCCCCAAATGCAGCTATTGGCATAGTCTAGTCTTGACACAATCATTGACACAGCCACAGAGTTTGCAGTTTTCTTGTTAATGAGAGGACGTAATCTTCCAATTGTACGCAGATTACAATAGCACGATCGAATGACGGAACTGATGTGCTCAAACATAGTCAGATGGGAGTCTAAGTGTAGGCCGAGACTTCGAACTGAGGCTGACACTGGGATACTAGCCTCACCAACCTGCACTGCCTTCACAGACACTTTTTCAAGGGCGGACTTTGAGCCACTCATGAGTACTTCAGTCTTGTCATCATTCAGTTTGAGCCTGTTTTCTAACATCCATGCCTTCACTTCCAAACAGCAGCTCTCAATGTCTAACAGTGCTTCTTGTGTGGATTGTGGGTTTGGTTGGAACGAGCGATACATCTCTGTATAATAATAGTCGTAGTAGCTGTAGGACAAAACAGACCGTACGGGAAGCCTTTCTTTTATGTCCTATCATTGTCATGTTTACTTGGGTCTTGATTTACATGCAAATTTTCTATGATTTTTTTAAATTCATCATAGTCATAGAAGCATAAATTAAATTTTGGAATATCGTCGAACTGGTTTTAAAAGAATTAATGTTAGATGCTTTTTTTTTGCTTTTTTTTTTTTTTTTTTTTTTGGGGTGGGGGGTAAGGGGGGTTGGGGGGTGGGGTGGGGTTGTTGCTTGTTTTGAGTGAAAAAGGAAGGTCGTTCCAATAAGTATCAACTCGGTTAGAAAAGAATCTTCCTAAAGTTAGTGTTACAATGTTGAATTTAAAAAAAAAAAAATTTCCTTCTCTATTACGTGTCCTGTCATAATGAATGTGGTGAAGCAAAGAAGTCTGCCCACCGCGCGCAAATCATCAAGGTTATTATAGATTTTGTACACCTGAATCAAATCACCTCTTAATCTACGTCCTCGTAAAGAGTGTAAGTCAACGTACTAAAATCTGTCAGAGTAAGTGTAAATAGGCGCAAGCCTCCTGCACTTTAAATGGAATAAAACAACAACAACAGAGTAAGTCATATTAAGGCATTCCTTCGCCAGTCTAGTCGCTCGTCTCTGCACACTCTCTAGGCTGACTGATTGCCTCTTTTAAATATGGGTACCAAACTGTGTTAGCATACTCGAGGTGAGGCCTAACTAGGGACATATGCATTTATATACTAACAACCCTTATCTAAGAAACTGAAGGTTCTTTTTATTACCCAAATCATTATGTTACATTTTTTGAACACTGTTCTGGATATGGATCCTACACTGTCCTATCCTCTTATCCTATCCCGTAACTCGGAGGTCGTAGGAGCACCACAGATGACCGTTTAACCAGCGTACTCCATCTTTCTCTGTCCTCAGCCACCCTGATGGCTTCGCTCAGTGTCAAACCAGTCCATTCTCGAATGTTGTCCTCCCACCTCTCTTTCGCTCTCCCTCTTCTTCCACCTCCTTGCACTGTGCCTTGCAGGATGGACTTTGATGGTCTGGATATGGAGCTCGAAAGAAAAGGATTTATCGAAAGTACCACCCACATGTTGTTATATGTCGAACATTGTTTCCAACATTCATTTCATATTTATGTTCAGGGTTATTTCGACCAGCATGTAATACTTTGCATTTGTCAACATTGAAATATAAATTCTATACGTTAGACCACTCCTGTACTTTTTTTTAAAAAATCCTGCTACGGTTCGTTGACATATTGTAAATGTCCGTGTCATCAGCAAATATTGTGCACATATTGTAAATGTTGGTGTCATCAGCAAATATTGTGCATATGCTTGTAACACAGGTAATATGGTGAAGAGAATAGGTCCCAACATACTTCCTTTAGGAATGTCGCTTAATACTTTTTTTTTCTGAAGTAGTTTCACCAACTCTCATCACCCGCTTTCGGTCAGCCACAAAATTTCTTATCCAATTGCCTATTCTTCTAGACACTCCGTATGCCTCCAACTTCCGAAGAAGTCGTTCGTGCGGCACCGTGTCGAAAGCCTTCCTAAAATCTAAGTAAATAATATCAACTGGCTTTTTGTTCGTCGAGTAGCAAGGCTGTCTTCTATGACTTGTACAAACTGGGTGACACTTGATCTTTTTGTTTCCTAAAACCATCCTGACAATTAGCATAAAGGTTATTTACTGTAAAATGGTCAACCACTACGTCTCTTAAAATTGACTCTAACACCTTACCTACAATGCATGTCAGACTAACAGATCTATAGTTGCCAGAATCTGATCTGGAACCTTCTTTTTTTGTTTTGGCAGTGACCTCAGCTGTTCTCCAATATTTTGGAACTTGGCCACTTTTTAAGGAAGGTTTAAAAAAATACGCAAAGTGGTTCCGCTAATTCGTTGTACGATTCCTTAAGAACTTTGGAGTGTATTACATTACAACACATGGTTATTGTTTTAGGTCCAGCGGACTCTTTTGAGCCAAATCAAGACCAGATATTTGTTATCTTAAATTATTGTAAAAATATTCAAATCTGAAAAAAACAATCCTGTCACTGTTAAATATTCTATTCAAACATCCTTTCAAACTCAGCTTCTCTTTTAAAAAAATTTTTTTTGTTTAAATCTGATGTATTAAAAAATTCGGTCTGTCTTTAATCAGATCAGAGCATTCGGTTAACAAAATGACGAAAATATCTTATCACAGCCATGACACCAAGGTGGAGCTTCCCCTCTGAGAAGAAAACCGTGAGTCACATAGGCGTGTCGGATATGCAGTAGTGCTAGCACAGTTTCTTCTTTACATGTGGGAGCTAAGTTAGGCAACAGATCAGACAGATCTGGTAAGTTTTGAAAAAGTGTGTAATTGGTTACACCGGACCATTTTTCCTGCCGGAATTTTTTTTTTACAGTATGACCTAGTCGAGCTATGGGGGTTAAAAAAGGGGGGGAGAGGGAAAAACTGAAAAATTTGAGATGGGAGATCGTGAGAGAGTGCTTTTTTTTTTTGGGGGGGGGGGGGGGGGGGGCTACCTGATCCGCTATCGTGATCCCTCGTATCCCCCTGTAACCCGCCCACAAAAATACTTTAGTTTTCCTCTCGGAAACGAGTGTAATGTGAAGATCATGTATTTCAGCTATGAAAGGGTGGGATGGTTTTCTTGTAGAGATGGCCTGGAGTGCCGACAATGAATCGGAAATTATTAAAATGGAAGATGTTTTTGACTGATAGACCTGCTTCAACGCCAGTTAAATTGCCTTCAAATCCGCAGTCTACACAGAGCAAAAGTCGGGCAATCGCTACTGCAGGGATCGATCGAAATCTCTCTCAGAAACCGAAGAAGCAGCGACAGAATTCTCCCTCTTTGACCCGTCCGTGAATAGTTTTTCGTAACTTGGACACAAAGAGCACTGTTCTAAATAAAGCTGTGTGTAGACAGGTTCAGAGGTATTCTTTTTGAGGAAAGCAGCCCATTGCAAGTTAATGTTTGGGTTACTTAATTCCCATGCAGGGGCTGCAGTCAGAAGCTGATCATCGTTGATGGAAGCAACATCTATGCCTGCTTTATCGAGATGATCACGCATTCTAATGCCAAAAGGAGGGATTTCATTCAGTTTGGCCTCAACATTCTGTACAAAGTCCGGGTTGAGAACACAATGATATGCAGGATTCAAAGGATTGGTTTTTAACTTTAAGTAATAGGTCAGCTATAACCTTAATCTTCTCAGTTCCAAATGAGGTTATTCCATCAGGTCGCTGTGCCTTTGATGGATCGAGTTCCTTTAGCTTTTATCGAACCATATATGGGGTAATTTCAACATCCTCAGCAATGCAATCATTTGACTTTGCCCCCTTCTCAAGATTAAGGTATTACTAACTTTCTTACTTACTTACTTACTAAATATCTAATTAATTAGCTACTTCGTCCCCGTTGGGGTGCCGGGGGTTTCAGTATAAATAGTATCCCCACTTTCTGGAAATTTAGTGCTTTAAATTCCCACTGTCGCTGTCTTTCTCACTAGCTCTTTCTCATTCCTGCTCTTTTCTATCAATCTGCTATACTATCGTCTTCTTCGCTAGACCAGTCTCCTACCTTTTTTCTTGAAAACTCTTCCGGGACAAGACTCCTTGTTTGTGTATGAGGTCTGTTGGATCAGCTTGGGAATATTGGACGCTTTCTGCCAGGTGGTCACTAGGGCTTCCTATGATGTTATTATTTAGCAATGTAGGCATTTTATATATATGTGTTTTGTTGATAATTTATAATGATGTTTGTATTCTATTTTGTTTTTGTAAACGGGGGTTCGATAAGTTGGGGTGAAGCCTCAACCGTTCCTGCGTGGGATGTCTTTATTGTAAAGTGACTGGCTGGTGGAGAGCTTTCGGTTTTACCACTAGGGTTGTTTCAGCAGATCTTTTATGCGGATTGGGTGTTGTCCGGTCCTGATTTGGCTCGGAAGAGTCCGCTGGACCTAAAGCAATAATAATGTAATGTATTTAGCTACTTCGCTAGACAAATTGGTGAATGTAGGCTATTAGAATTCGTGCACTTCTCTTTCAACCTGTACAGTCAATGTCAGGAGCTGTGTGCCGAGGACTTTCGAGCTGAACAAGAAAAAAATTTGCAATAATTATATTGGTAATTTATAGATCCGTTTAATTTTCTTTCAAATGTTGCAATAAACCAGACACGCCGCCGCGACTGGACGACTTTCCATTCAGCAGACTTTGAGCTGAACAAAATTTAAATAGTTTAAATAAAATACTAGCTACATCGGCTATATTCTATATTAATACTTTTGATTGATATTGCTTTCAGATGTTATATAACAAATCAGAAATGGCCATGTTAGTAGATGACTTCCTGATCAACATACTTTGAACTGAGAAAATAAAACATTGCGATAAAGTAACTTCAATGCTAGCACTAATCCCTAATACTGATAGCTGCTGAATTACTAACAATTTTAAGTTGACTTTCTTGACTGTCTTTCAGATTTTATAAACAATCAGAACTGCCACAGTTAGCAGATGATTTCCGGTTCATGTTTGTGCGGGAGCCGTACAGCAGGCTGTGGTCGGCCTACATCGACAAGGTTTTTTTGCCTGACTTTTGGTACACAGAAAAATCCATTGCCAAGCTGAATAAGGAGAGAAGGACAGAACCCAACGGATGTGCCAATAATATCACTTTTGAGGTGAGTGGGTGTTGCAGTGGAAGTCTAGGTTTGATTGTTTAAAGTCCTACACCACAAGTATGACCCCAAACCACAAGGTCACTATTATGTATTGCTGAAAGCTCTGCAACCCGAGGTCATGAATATAATTTAACAAAAAAGACTGTTCATCCTAGTTTATAGATCTACCAGAAATTTTTCACTGGCTTCGGTGAAATTCCTTCACCCGCCTCCCCGCCCTCTGGTAGGCAGAATTCATCAGACAGCTGATGCCTGAAAGCCTGCCAGTGTGACAAGTAATATGCGCGCTCTTAAATATAGAACGCGGAAAGCGTCAAATGCTCGTACAATTGCACGCGAAAATGCACACGCAATTGCACGCCCATCTAGTAGCTGATTGGTCGAAAACTTACACGCCAAACTGCGAAAGAGCAAATGCACGCCCTTTTGCACACGCAGTTGCCCGTGCATTTACCTACGACTCGCATTAAAAGTAGGAATGGGAAATGTCCGGAAATACGTTCTATGTATCAAAATAATTTTATAGAAATTTACAAATAATTAACAATGAAACCCTCGCCAACCACACCCTCTCCTGCCCCCAACCATCCAAACTAAATGCTATAATAATATATATAATATAATAATTTATTATAGTATAGCAGTGCAGGTACAGAGGACCCAAATGCCACAAAGTCAAACTCAGGAACAGCTTTGTTCCTAACGCAGTGAAATGCTTTAATGCGTTAGTCGGGCGGCGCCGAGTACAGCGTTAGGACAGAATCACCCCAGATGGACTATTGTCTGTATGTGTTAAACCCACCCCCTTCCCCGCACTGTTTTGCTACCACCGACCCATTTCCACCACTTACCCCTTCCGAGAGTGCTCATTCGCGTAACCTCTTCCACCTGCTATGAACTTATTTGTTGTAATGGATCCCTCATGTAATGTAACCTATGTAATATTGTGTGGGTGTGTATGTGTGTGTGTGCGTGTGTGTGTGTGTGTGCGCGTACACATAAGCCTTGAAATGGGTGTGTGTGTGTGTGTGTGTGTGTGTGTGTGTGTGTGTGTGATTACATGCATATGTACGCGAGAGTACAAATGTTGTGTATCTGGTATGTTTGTTAAAACGAGGAGCTGAATATTATATTGTAATAACGTAATTGGGTGTGGATGTGTGGGTGTGGGTGTGTGGGGGTTGATTTTTTTTCCTCAATGTTATGTTACTATTCCATTGCTGTCACTGTGTTTATTGCCACTATGAAACCCTGTCTTGTCTTGCAAAGTGACAGTCCACATTTTTCTTTCTGAGAAATAAAGAATGCATTGACTTGAATTGACTTGACTTTATATATTTTTGGAATGGAAAAAGCATTGGAAAACCCGTATAGCTTTCGTAGGAGTTATCTTTAGTGTAGCCTTCATCATGTTAGATCTTAAATGGTCTAAAAATACTCATTTGAGTAGCAGAGTAGGTTTATTTATCATTTTAGACCACGTTTGATCTTTTTTCTAAGGAGAATGTAGTTCGTACTGTGTGTTTAGCTATCTGGAAGTCTGGATCTAGTTTTCTAAGATTTAGTTTACATCCCTGAACAATACGTCGTAGCTGACTTGCATAATAATAATAATAATAATAATAATAATAATAATAATAATAATAATAATAATAATAATAATAATAATAATAAATTGCATGTATACAACGCAGTTTTCATTAGAATAACAACTCAATGCGCTTACACACATCGTTCGTACGCATCATCACAATATTCGCACTACATCATAATTTAGAAAGTATTATTACTGTTCTTACTATTTACACAGAAAACGCCTTGCGGAACAAGTGCGTTTTTAAGCAGCTCTTGAAGGAAACAAGGTCTGTACAATGTCTTAAACCGGCAGGCAGCGCATTCCAAACCTTGGGTACTTCAAAGCTAAAAGACCGCTCGCCATCGTCATCTAGAACTCTTTAGACCTGGATCTTCAACACAGCTTTGTTTTGTTTCTTTTCCAGTTTTTTCATCGCTACGATACGCTAAGTTTTCACTTCTATGCTAAGTTTTTATCACCTGGTGACACTATCTGTACATTTGTTGCTGTTCTATTGGGTACACAGTAAAGACAGAATAGTAAATATAACATTTAATTTGGGGATTGGAGACAGAGTGGCGAGGGTAACACTGCAATTTATTTGTCAATTTATTATACAATTATTTTGGTACCTACAACGTATTTCCGGACATTTCCCGTTCCTTGTTTTGATGTGACTCGTAGGTAAATACGCGTGCCATTGCGTGTGCAATGGCGCGTGTATTTGCGCTTGCGCAGTTTGGCGTGTAAGTTTTCGACCAATCAGCTACTAGATGGGCGTGCAATTGCGTGTGCATTTTCCGCGTTCCATACTTACTTGCATAAGGTATCTAGGGTAGCTTGATGCTGTAAAAGTTGGACTCTTGGGCGACAAGGGTAAGACCGTGATTTTGTCCACCACCTTTAGCAACTGTGTGAGTTTAGCCCAATTAGATGTTTCTGTAATCTAGGCACCCCCTTTTTTGTGGTCCCAGCCTTACCTGGAAATACTTTGATTTAGTCGCGAATCAGAACGCGCCAAATGTCGGTTGGTAAATAGGACTCCATCGATAGTGGTCCAGCTCTTGGGCCAGTTCTTCTAATTTTCTTTCCGCAGTTAGAGTCCTGACATTCCAGGTTCCTATGCCGATGTTGTTTCTGGTGCGGATCTTGCTAAGTTGTCCATCAGTAGCACACTTATGACCTCCGTCCTGGTGGCCAACGGAAGGCGCGGTCCTTGGTGACCCGGGCGACGACCGATTGGGTATGGAGTGAATGGTTCTATTCATCATGCAGTGTGTCTTGGACAAGAAAGACCTGGCAGGGCCCAATCCTCTCCAGGCTGTTGGCCACAGCCGATATCCACGAACACATTATGGCTCACCTTGGCGTCCGAACACGTGATCTTTGAACCTGTAGTAAGTAACAGGAGGTTCCTCCGTCGTTGCCGGTGACTTCTGTGTAGAAAACTTTCTTTCGTCCAGTGATGCCGTGCTGACATCACCCACGTTAGTAGCCTCTTACGACATGCCGGGAAACGTTGGGTCTATTCTATTCAGTGCCCAAACCCACAGGGCACCGATGGTTATGGCCACGTCACCAGATCATCAGGCCTTGCAAAGACCATCCTGCAAGGCACAGTGCAAGGAGGTAGAAGAAGAGGGAGACCGAAAAAGAGGTGGGAGGACAACATTCGAGAATGGACTGGCCTGACACTGAGCAAAGCCATCAGGGTTGCTGAGGACAGAGAAAGATGGAGTACGCTGGTTAAACGATCATCTGTGGTGCCCCTACGACCTCCGAGTTACGGGATAGGATAGGATAGATAGGACTGTCGCGCGCCATACGTCAAGAATCACTGGACGGATGTTTGCTCAGACTTCACAAACAAGAACATTGCCAGGGTTAGTGGCCATTGTATTTGCACTGCCTCAAAGCCAAGGTCGCTGGGGTCAGTTCTTAGCTAAACACGTGTTACACTAATTAACTGGATTAGCCAATTTTGATGATTTGGGGTATACGGATACTTCTGCCCATGGCCAGTTTATCGCGTAGTCCTTTTGGTTGATCCGCTTTTTAGTTCAACGTCTATTTAAAAAGTTTTTTTTAATAGCTTATTTATTTATTTGTTTTATCTCAAACAATATTGAACGGATTTTGTGTGTGTGAATACTTTATAACTACTATTCAGCCTTCGTGGTGTTCACATATGTTCGTTCCAAAAGGTCAAAGTCGCTGATGTCATCTATATTCTAAACATGTTTACACTTGATTCCAAAATTGGCGAAATAGATTTTAATAATATTTTGTTTTCAGATCGTTCCAAGAAGTAGTGATCCATCATTCCATATTTAATTTTGCTTCTTTAGGCTAAAGCCGAGTCACGAAAGCTCAATTATTAATACGAACACTTTGCAAAATGCTCGCATTTCAAAATGGACGCTTGCGCTGGGGCGGTGGTGGTTAGCGGGTGTGGGGAGAGGAAAGGGAGGGGGAGTGTCTGAGAATACATGTCAATGGTTTGCCATCGTGTTTACGTCTGTTCCAGGAATTTCTGGACTTTCTTTCCTTTTCCAATCCCAGACATATGAACGCCCATTGGAAGCCCGTTCACATGCAGTGCAGCCCGTGTCTGTTCCGCCCGCACGTAATAGGCAAGTTGGAGACTTTCTCTGTTGACGCCGGTGTGATCCTCCAGCACTTGAACGCATCCTGGATTTTGAAAAACCACGACCAGAAAAAGCACTTGCGAAAAGAAATGGAACGACTCACGGATTATAACTTCTCAATTCTGAATCGGTGGACTCATCGGAATTGCTCTAACGGTCAGCAAAACGTCGTCTCTGTCTGTCCTCCTTCTATGTCTTTCTCTGTGTGTTTCTGTGTATTTTTTCTCCGTCTGTCTATCTTTGTCTCTGTCTCTCTCGCATTGTCTGCCTGTCTCTCTCTCCCTCAAATAATTGCTTGATTGTACCAATCCTCCACAGCTACCAGGTTGAGGGCTCGAAGTTCTCTGCTTAGTTGAATAGTGTGTTTTATTTCCGGCAGTATGAGAATACACCTAAATCCTAAGCTCATGACCTCCCTTGCAGCTGAACCGCAAAGTTTTGCCATTGCTTCTCGCGCTAATCTTGCGCTCCGATTCTAGATCGGATTTGGGATCCGTTTCGATAGAAGTGCGATCGGGCCGGACTCCAAAACCGGTAGCACTGCCACACGTTTCCGATCAAGTCGACCCGAAACTTCCACACAATGTGCATTGTTTATATTCACTTTCACTAGTGTCAGTGTACACGATCCCCAACCCCATCCAACAGTTCACCATCTGCAGAAATAATGTCTCTACATGCTACAAAAACTATTTAAAAATAAAAACGTAATGGAAAACCAAATCAAAACCGTACAAAACATCGCGGGTTGCATCACAGGCTCAGAAGTCTTTTATTTCGCCTTTGAAAACTCGTGGGCCTCCTACATAGGTACGTAGTATAGTATATATAGTATTTAATTGAGGCCTACGAAAGACGAGACTTCCCAGCCTGTGGTTGCATTTCCACTCACCTGTCATCAGCTTCGTTTGTGCCGCAAAGTTGACAATGAACACCGGACGCATTCTGATTGGTTGGAAGTTTACAACCGGGGCCAATTTTGCACAGCAGAATAGAAAAGGCTCTAATCGCACGATACCAAGCCGATTGCAAATCGGACCGCAGGCAAGTAGGAATTCTGACGTCATCACGTAGCGACCGGGATCGGATCGCAAACAAAATCGTTGCACAATCGGCATGTGTGGCGGAGCCTTAACTGGAAGGAGGTTATCACACTGTACAAGGCTGTCGGTCATTCGGAAGGGGTGAAGGCCGGGAACAACAGTAGCGTGGAGTAACAGAAGCACAGCCTGAAACAATTTATTTCTAGCCCCAATCGCCATTTTAATCTCTGGCGTGCGTGTTCACAAACAATGACATAATTGACGGGAGCTAGGAAAAAATCACAATGACTTCGAAACTTCCTCATGTGACGGCTCGCGGGAGTTCGGTAGTAACAGTGAGAAGAATTCACAGAAAATCAGTTGGAGTATATGGTACGATAGATCATCGGACGTGAACATGACGGATTTTTGACTCATATGCATAGCAGTGTGGGTCCATGTACTCACCCCCACACCCCAACCACCTACCTACCCCCCCAAAAAAAAAAAAATAAATAAATAAAATCAAGATTTCTGCAAATTTGTGCGAGATGAGTCCTAAATAGTTCAAAAATCATATTGAAATAAAATGTCCGTCCGTCTGTGCAAAATGTGGCTAAATCCTCAGAGCCTATTTCAACTATCATAACCAAACTGGGCAAGATGGGGTATACCCATGAGACTTCATACATGGTCATTGTACAGTGGTTTGTGTATGCTCGATGGCATTCAGCAAGCTACTGTGATATTATTAATTGTTATTTATAAGGTTGTGTCATATAACCTATAGGTTGAAAGGGAAATACATTTTCTGTTCAGTGGATTGGCTGTTTATTTAATCCATAGTATGCAACAACATTGGGTTATTTGATCAGACATGCATGAGAGATCACGTGAGGGTCGGGGTCATCCCAAGGTCAATGTCACTAAAGGTCAAGGTCATCCCAAGGTCACCTTTTTGGCATCAAACGTTTGCTGTACTTTATTTCATAGTACATGGTCTGAGTGGCCCCGTGGTACAACAATAATTCTGGCCAAAAAAAATATAAGAAAAAAAAGGAGAGAGAGAGAGAGAGAGAGAGAGAGAGAGAGAGAGAGAGAGAGAGAGAGAGAGAGAGAGAGAGAGAGAGAGGTCATTGTTAGTTGGTTTGTTTTTATATTTGCGTTATGTATTTACTGTATTTCGAGTTATTACAGTAAATAGACAACCATGAAATGAAACAATCTTACGTCATATCCGCATAATCCATAAATTGGCGAGCGTCGATTTCAAAAAGGAAAAACGCAAAGACAGAGGTAAATAATTATTAATCTTCTTTTAAATAATTAATTTAAAACTTAGCGAATGTATCATGAAATATGAAGCTTAGTGTAATATGCTTGTATGTTGTTTTTCTGTATTGTCACCAGAAAATTGTGCATGATCTATTAATTGTGAAGGATGTTTGTTATTTTTTTTTTTATAATGGTACTGTGTCATTATTTTATTATGAAGTGTGTGATGATTGTGTGGACTTGTATGTATTGCGTCAGTATCCTAACGTACCACTTCCCCATTGATAGATTAAAATTCATAACCCAATCAATCAGCAAACTTGAAAAATGTGTGACTAGAACCAAACATCATCTTCCATTTACCACAACCACAAAAAGTCGATTCAAACACAAGTATGAAATTTGATTTATTTGCTACATGTATAGACCTTGATATAAACCTTAAATGAGAAACAAGTCTCATGTTTTATTTCTTCTTCTTTTTTCATTTGTCGCACCAATCTTTGGACCCACTGGGCGCCCCTGAGAGGCCAATGTCATTTCACGGGCAAGTGCACAGAAAGATCAAAGTCGGTATTACTTTGCATTTTAATGCCACCATTTCATTTTGGTTTTGTGGGGGGCACTTAATTTTATGTTAAATACTGCGAGTTCCATAAAGACCATGTGAGTCATATGGGCTTTGCTCTTCTAGTCATCTTTGAATTGATGAGGAAACGTGCACATCGTAAATGTCGCCATTTTTTAGGTGTGTAAGCTTACTCGATAAACGCGATTTGATTGGTCATTGTGTCAGTTGATTAGCTGATTAGTGCTTAGGGCATTTCCTATACCCAGCACATTACCAACGACGAAGTCCGACAGACCATCACACAAGCCATTGGACAACATGATGACCTGCTCACAGTGGTGAAGAAACGAAAACTCCGATCGTACGGCCACGTCACCAGATCATCAGGCCTTGCAAAAACCATACTGCATGGCACGGAGGTAAAAGAAGAGGGAGACCGAAAAAGAGGTGGGAGGACAACATTCGACAATGGACTGGTTTGACACTGAGCGGGGCCATGAGGGTTGCTGAGGACAGTACAGGGAAAGATGGAGTGCGCTGGTTAAACGATCATCTGTGGTGCCCATACGACCTCCGAGTTACGGGATAGGATAGGATAGGATAGGATAAGCTGGACGATCACCATTATTATCATCGTCACCACTTCCTGCATCTTCATCGTCACCACCACTATATCCTAATCATTATCCACCATCATCATTGACACCGCCAGTACCATCATCAGCATCATCCTCGTCGTCATTGTCACGTCACCCGAATGGGATCAGTGACTTCAGCTCAAACAGCGAGTGGAGGGATGCAAACTCAAACTAAAAAAAACTAACACAAATGCCAGATGAACATTTATCCTCTTTTATTCAACTCACACATACAGGAGAATGGGAAATCTAACCCAACCCCGACCCTTATCCGGACCCACAACCCCAACAATTAACGAACAATTACCTTCCTTCTCTAATCCGTGACCCCTGACACTGTACACAAGATGCCAACAGAACCAAGATATAACAGTATGAAGATAAAGGTAAAATAACACAACTGATGGCTTAAATGTACAGTCACCAAGACTTGAAGAAATGTATTTATTTAAATTGTCTGAAATTGATACTTCAAGTGTTCATTGTCTCTTCACCACTGATTTTCAGAAAATCACCAAACGATATAACTATCACGAAATATAATACAGAGACACTGCTTGAAAATTCACCGGATATGTAGTATGTTTTATTTGCGTGTAATGTGTGTATGTATGACTGGGAAGGTGTAATCCTGCGGATGGAGAACCCCAGTGGTTGGTTCCTGGACGTAAGGGTCTTGTAGCACCCAGGCGGCGATGGTCGCACAAACGTCTCAGCAGCCAATCACCAGCCAGCGACAGTACGAGAAGAACAGCAGTAGTAGTAGTAGTAGTAGTAGTAGTAGTAGGCCCAATCTGGTCAACAAAACAAACCAACTAACTAGGCTACCTCTACAATGTAAACAATACATGGGAAATAACTCCTTCCCCCGTCCGCCATCTTGACCTGTTTATGCATTACAACAATCCATAATTTTTTTCCATAATTTTAACACTTTTTATGAACATGATTATTTATACAAATATAAATACATGTTATAACTCCATTTCTAGTCAACAATCTTGATTTATCCTCTCTTATATTCATCACCCCTCTTCCATATCATAATACATCGTCACTCGCGGTCCTGATTTGGCTCGGAAGAGTCCGCTGGACCTAAAGCAACAATCAATCAATCAACATCGTCACTCCTCTCTCATCTTCATCACCCCTCTAGCATACTATAAAACATCGTCACTCTTGACCTCATTCTTGCAACCACTTCAACAACTTTATAACATTTACATATTCAGTCAAGAAAATCATATAAAAAATACTATTTATCAAAATATATCCCTTTCCCCCTCATCCTTCATCATTCATTCACGTACGCAAGATCAGAGTGTATGGCCACTAAAAGAATTAGAGTACTGGGCACCCACTCACCTTCAGTTCTTCGGCCTGTGAGATACAGACACATCAACACCACAATACAACACAACACAACACTGTAGAGAGTAAATGATTCGTTCGTTCGTTACTGGTCCCGGGCACCCTGGCACTGGCGAAGTGCACAGGTCTTGGGCGGTCTCTAAAATAAGAATACACACCCTTAAGAACACACTCTACACCTATCACAAAAAAGTGGTGGCAGTGATATTCCTCCTCACTGTGACAAAATTACTTTATTACCACAGCGTTGACAGTATACTGGACATTCTTGCTCTTACTAAAGAAAACAAGACCTTGGGTGGTTACAAACTCAAAACACAACCCTTGTAGAAGGACCCTACACCTATCCTCTAATAGTGGCAATCACAATCTACCCAGTCACGTCAGACCACACAGAATATCGGCTTGACTCTACCGCCTCACCGTTTCTCCCAGTCCACAACTCAAGGCGCAGAACTCTGTTCAGGCTTCTAGTAGCAACGTATAGCACGTGAAAAACCTAACTTCCTATCATAACCTACGCAATACAAAATGATCAGAGATATGAAACTATACACTATACACATCCTGACACAGCATAATCTTAGCGTGCGTCAAAACTCGTGTCGTCACAGTCGTCTTCACGACTGTCATCATCATCATCATCATCATCATCATCATCATCATCATCATCATCATCATCATCATCATCATCATCAACCCATCATAAAACATTTTTAATTCTGTTCACTGGTCCTGATTTGGCTCGGAAGAGTCCGCTGGACCTAAAGCAATAATCATGTAATGTAATTCTGTTCACAGCTACAGAGGTCGCGAGAAGACTTTGGATGGGGTTCAAATACAACGGCTACATCTCCCTCGAAGCGCCCTTCCCATTCACTAACTCTAGCGGGCATCTTGACATCACTGTGACGCAGTTCAAAGCGGAAGCCCTCCGCGCGGTTGATGACGGGAAAACGAAAACGAAAGCAGAATGGCACAAGCAGAGGCAACAAGCCATGCTGAATGCCTACCAGAGAGTGTCTACGAAAACATTACAAAGAATTCGCGACGTGTACAGAATGGATTTTCTCTTCTTTGAATACGACCCAATGCCTCCCGAACTCTTTGACCATCGCAACGTAACGAGAGGCAGACTTCAGGAGAAGAACTAGGCGAAGAAGAAAATAAACTAAATTTGTGTGCGTGTGTGTGTGTGTGTGTGTGTGTGTGTGTGTGTGTGTGTGTGTGTGTGTGTTGCTATTGTTTATGTTGTTCGTTCTTTCTTCTTCTTCTTCTTCTTCCACTCCTTTTACTTCTTCTTCTCTTCCTCCTTCTCATTCTTCTTCTACTTCTCCCTTCTTCTTCTCCTACTCCTTCTCTTCCTTTTCCTTCCTCCTTTTCCTCCTCTTCCTTTGACTTCTTCTTCTCCCCTTATCCTCCTCAGAGATCTCCCGTGGGGGTACCGGGGGTTTCTGTATAAGTAGTATCCCCACTTTCTGGAAATTTCGTGCTTTAAATTTCCACTGTCGCTGTCTTTTTCATTTGTTCTCTCTCATTTCTACTCTGTTCTATTAATCTACTATACTATCTTCTTCTTCGCTAGACCAGTCCCCTACCTTTTTCTTGAAAATTCTTCAGGAACAAAACTCATTTGTGTGTGAGGTCTGTTGTGTCAGATTGGGAATATTGTACGCTTTCTGCCAGGTGGTCACTATGGCTTCCTATGATATTATTATTTAGCAATATAGGCATTTTATATGTATGTGTTTTTTGATATTTTATAATGATGTTTGTATTCTATTTTGTTTTTGTAAACGGGGGTTCCATAAATTAGAGTATAGCCTCAGCGTCCTCTGCATGGGATGCCTTTATTTTACAGTGACCGGCTGGTGGAGTACCTTCAGTGTTACCACTGGGTTGTTTCAGCAGATCTTTTATGCGGATCAGGAGTGAGTCCTCTTTCAGCCAAGTTGTGGTCTTGATTGTGTGTGTGACAGTGGGTCTATTGTTGCTGGGCTCTGCACAATGGAATGCTATTACCCACTCATCTTTCGTCTGCGGGGATCGGCCAGTTAAATCACCCTATGACTAGTTTTAGTACATTTATATGTTTGGCCCGGTCTGTAGTAGGATAGGGTTACAGAGATAGGGAGAAACGTGTAAAAGACACACTAGCTATCACACAGCTATGAAACATAGGTAGTCCAACCACTTGTTAAAAGTAAATATCACACATTTATTTCCTCTACTCTATACATAATTCTCTAAACACTTGAATGTCCAAAACGTATTATACTAGGATTAACTTAACAGTCCAAATTCACTTCGAGTAGTTAGCTTCTTGATGGGTCTATGCAGCTACTGCTTTCGATATTTGCTACTGTCTCATCATTGGGCTATTTATTCTGGTTGGCCTAATGTTCGTTTTTAGGAGAGTGGACTACCGCACAGTCCTTCTAGATCAGTGTGTGTGCATTTCTTCTTGAGCACTTAGCTGTATCGTTGAGGTGTGGGGCTGGTGTCTCCTTTTCTTGTTTGTTGACTATTGGGCTATCGGAGCTCAGTGTTCGATGCTCCACTGCAGGCCGAATTGTGTACTTTCCATATTTGGAATGTCTCGCTCTCGTTCTCGCCCGAGATTTTCGAATAATATCAATATGGAAAATGGCTGACAACTTCGAGTTTGTGATTTCCGACAGCGAAGAAGAAGAATGTGTGATTGTTGCTGTCTGTGCCGCAGCAGTGGCAATAGACGAAGAGGAGGAAGAACACCGTCCCAAGAGAACTATGTGGGTGAGAGATTGGTTGCTCAGGCGGTCATCGCATGGCGCATATTCCCTCTTCAAGAGCTAGCTCATGAAGATCCCCGAGAAACCAAGCGCTTTTTGCGAATGTCTTTCGCGCTCTATGAGGAACTCTTGGGGAAAGTGAGCCACAGAATCAAGAAACAGGACACAAGAATGCGGAAAGCCATCGAACCAGGAGAACGCTTGGCGATCACACTTCGCTTTCTAGGCTCAGGTAGGTGTGGTTGTGTGTGTGTTGTAATTTTAGTCCATCTCATGGGTCACTTTTATTGTTTCAATTGTGTGTGTGTAGATAATTGTACCCTAGCAGCGAATCCCATGAACTCGCATGTTTTTGTTAGCTAATTATGTTTGTTTGTACTTTGGGGTCTGTTCTGTGCACTTTTTGTCGTTTATTATGTCTGTGGGTGTACCTGTGGGTCGTTTGTGGTGCGTGCGTGCGTGTGTGTGGTTGGGCGCGCGCATGCTGTACGTGTATACCCATTTATGTTAAATATATAACACTTTGTTTTTGTCACAATCACCAAGTGATATTCCATTTGCTGTGTGATACTTGTCAATTGGCAAAATAAAATCCTGTTATCCTGTGGCTTCGTGATATGAACTTGTTTTAGTACTGGTCAGCAAACCATGTTTAATTTCTCTGTTTAAATTAATTACGTTTTTCTTTAGTCTTGAATCATCATAATTAACACTTGTAAGAGGACTCTAGTGTACACACTTTATGAGCGAGTCAAAAATTGCATGATGCAATATGGTTTGGTTTCCTTTTTTCTTCTTGTGCAGGGGATGCATTTGTGGACCTGTCATATCTCTTCAGAGTGGCGGACAACACCATACGTAAGATTGTACTGGAGACCTGCACTGCTATCTATGAGGAGCTTAAGGATGAACATTTGAAGGTTAATGTTTTACTTATCTTCTTGTCACTTTGCTGAAATCTGTATGCATCTGGTCAAGCAGTGTACACAGGACATTGAAACCGGCCTAAAAGTTTAGACAAAATGAAAATGTGACTTAATTCAGGGTTCCCGCGGCCGCGGACATGCCAAACTTTCACACACAAAAACACACCCACACTCAAACAACCTAAAATGAAAGACTACTAGCATTGGGTATGCGTTTCATTGGTTTTTTTTTTGGTACTTTGCAAAAAGCCAGAACTGCTGCTTCTTGTATGTTTTCAAAAGTCCTCTGCTTGCAGGCGTGTGCCTCTCTATACTTTTATCATGCATCAAGGTTGTTGGCCTGTACTGTCTCCTCCAAGCTAACCTCATACAAAATGTCGTTTATTTTCTTGCGCGCTTTCAGTTGGTTAACTGGTCCTAATTTGTCTAACTGGGATGCGACATATCTTGCAAATTTTTCATTCTCAGTGTCTTCTCTTTTCTGTCTTAAACGTGACGCCATGTCCTACAGGATGGCAGTGGCCTTTTGAAGGCTCTCCCGAGGCCTTCCTTTTCCTCTCCATCTTGCCAAACTCTGGTGCAGGCAGAGGGCCAGGTTCGCAGTTTCTGCTGGCTGTAGCTGTTAAGACACTGCTTGTTTGGCTTGAAGCACAGCTATTGGTGGTGCCGCTGCTCTGTCTGTGGCGTTGGTTGACTTGTGTTTCCTCATCGCTATCAATGGTCATGTTAAAGAGTGGTGCCACATCCCTGGTCTGAGACTCAGTGAGTAGAGGTTGAGAGAGGTCGTCATCCACATTCTGCGAGGCGTCTAGTGTTGCCTGGCTGTGCAAAGTCTGTGATTCCTGACTGTCTAATGTCTGAAACATAGTTAAAATAAAAATTGTTAGAAAGTATGTATTAAATTATACTTTACTGTCATTTTACAGGTTCCAAACACACCGGAGGAATGGAGCAAGGTCAGCTGTGCTTTTCAGGACCGGTGGCAGTTACCCAACTGCATTGGAGCTTTGGATGGGAAACACATACAGATCGTGTCCCCAGGGCGTGGGTCAACATATTTCAATTACCTCAGCTACCACAGCATAATCCTGCTTGCCTTGGTGGATGCCAACTACCGCATCATCTGGTTCAATGCAGGATGCAATGGGCGAGCTGGAGATGCTGGGGTGTTTCGGGACTCTATCCTTGGCCAGGGGCTGGAAAGCATGTCACTCAGCGTTCAGGAGCCCAGACCATTGCCAGGAAGAACAGATCCAGTGCCATTTTTTATAGTTGGAGATGATGCCTTCGGGCTCAAGCCATATCTCATGAAACCGTACCCCTTCAGGAAGACCATAGCCAGCACAGGTAGGGCGGGTGACCCTGTGGAGATGGAGAGACGCAAGCAGAGGATTTTCGATTATAGATTATCTCGCGCTCGCCGTATCTCGGAAAACGTGTTTGGAATTTTGGCTGCCAGATTTGGCGTATTTCAGACTGCCATGCGACTGTCTCCAGAACACGCAACAACTGTCACTCTGGCTTGCCTGGCTCTCCACAACTACTTGACTGACAAACGAGACCAGCAGTTCGCTCCCCCAACACTCACTGACAAGGAGCATCCAGTGATACACGAGAGAGTGGATGGGGACTGGAGGAACAACGAGCAAAACTGTTTTGCTGCACTGGCACAGCAGGATGGCAACAGAACTGCTGCAGATGCTCGCTGGGTGCGAGATGAACTGAAGGAGTATGTCAACGCCGAAGGGAGGGTACCATGGCAAAATCAATGTGCCTTTGGCCTTGACCTTGACTGAAGTTCTGCAAACAGACTAAAGGACAAATAGATTTTCTATCTACATATACAGCCAAATGACATGTCACTGAGCGTGTCCATGTGTGTATGTCAGTGTGCATCTGTAGCAACGATCTACTATGACTGATTATAAAGGAATAGAGCTGTACTTTCAGTTTTGTTAACTCACGTGTGTAGCTTAACATTGTTTGGATTTACTGTCACCATTTTGTCTTCGGAAGATAAACTATTGTTTTGGTGTGAAAAGCACTGGTCTGAGCATTATATGAAATAAAATAGACATTCACCCGTCACTACAGAGATTCTCGCTTTGGCAGATAGTTCTTGCATGTGGCTGATTATCAATAAAATAAGAATAATAAATGAATAACTGTTATTCACGTTTCAAAAATAACATAACAAAAGTTAACAATAAAAATACAAAATAACATAAACAAGCTTCGCATTTGCTCTTTTTCTCACTCTCTCCCCCATCTTCCTCCCATCTTTACATTCCTATCCCTATCCTATCCTGTCCCATAACCCGAAGGTCGTAGGGGCACCACAGATGATCGCTTAACCAGCATACTCCATCTTTCTCTGTCCTCAGCAGCCCTCATGGCTTCGCTCAGTGTCAAACCAGTCCATTCTCGAATGTTGTCCTCCCACCTCTTTTTCGGTCTCCCCCTTCTTCTACCTCCTTGCACTGTGCCTTGCAGAATGGTCTTTGCAAGGCCTGATGATCTGGTGACGTGGCCATACCATCGGAGTTTCCGTTTCTTCACCACTGTGAGCAGGTCATCGTGTTGTCCAATGGCTTGTGTGATGGTCTGTCGGACTTCAACGTTGGTGATGTGTTGGGTATAGGAAATGCACAGAAGTCTTCTGTAGCACCTCATCTCCATGCTTTGTATTCTTCGTTGGAGATCTGCTGTGAGGGTCCATGCTTCGCAAGCATATAGGAAGATGGAGATGACCAGAGAGCGCAGCAGTCTTACTTTGGAATGTAGACTGATGGTTCTGTCTTTCCAAATGGGCTTCAACCTTGTCAGGGCAGCAGTTGTTTGTGCGATCCTGGAGAGGACTTCCTGTCGAGACCCATTGTCTGACACAATGGCTCCTAAATATTTGAAGCTGTGCACTGTGTTGAGGGATTGGCCTTGGACTTTGATGTCCGTGTTGATGCCATTGGTGTTGTTGGTCATCATTTTGGTCTTCTCTGCACTTATTTCCATTCCATAAGCTCTGGAGGTGGTGTCAAGCCTCTGTACAAGCTGTTCAAGTTCTTGTTCCTCTCCAGCCAATCCATCAATATCATCCGCAAAACGAAGATTGGAGATTGCTCTGCCCCCTATGCTGACTGTGCCTTCGTGATCTGCAAGAGCATCTGACATGATGCGCTCTAGGAAGATGTTGAAGAGTGTTGGAGAGAGTAGGCATCCTTGACGCACACCGATTGTTGTTCTGAACCAGTTCCCGATGACGCTGTTATGGAGGACTGCACTGGTAGCCTTGTCATACAGGCTTTTGATGACTTCTATAATTTTAGGGCTGATGTTGTACACTTTCATGGTTGCCCATAGAGCTGCATGCCAGACTCGGTCAAATGCCTTCTTGAAGTCTATGAACACATGATATAGATGTTGTTGGTGCTGTAGGTATTTCTCACAGATTATTCTGAGGTTGAAAATCTGTTCAGTGGTACTTCGCCCTGCCATGAATCCTGCTTGTTCTTCAGCTATGATTTGTTCAGCTTGTGGTTTCAACCTGTTGAGTATTATTTTCAGGAGGACCTTGCTGGGATGGCTGATGAGGCTGATGGTGCGGTAATTTTCACACTCCTGAAGGTTACCTTTTTTGGGAAGAGTGATGACAAGCGACTGGGTCCATGGTGTAGGCCATTCCCCACTCTGCCAGATCTTGTTACAGATAATGGTGAGAGCATCAGTCATCGCTTCTCCTCCTGCTTGTAGCAGTTCCGCTGGTATGTTGTCCACTCCCGCTGACTTCCCTTTCTTCAGCGATTGCACTGCTGCCTCAACTTCTTCCCGGAGAATTGGGAGGATTTCTTCTTCTTCTCTGCTCTCGGGACATGCTAGAACTGATGGGTCTCCATTTGGTGTATGGTTGTAAAGGTCAGAGCAGTACTCTGTCCATCTGTCCAAGACTTCTTGTTCTTCTGTAAGGCAAATGCCAGACTTGCTTTGGATAGTGGAGACTTTGGGCTGTTTAACACTTGTCAGCCGCTTCACAGTCTGGTAGGCCTTCTTGCTGTTGTTCTTGTTCAGATTGTTCTCTATTTCCTGGCATTGATCTTCTATCCAGTTCTCCTTTGCTGTGCGCATGCCTTTTCGGATGTCATTGTTGATTTTTCGGTAGACATCAGCTCCCTGTGAGGTGTTCTTTTTCTTTTTTAACTCTCTTCGTTTATCACACAGATCCAAAAGTTCAGGTGTGATCCACGGCTTCTTCTTTGGTCGGTGCTTGCCAAGGATCTCAGTGGCGGCATCTGTTACAGCTGAGTTGAAGGTATTGGTCATGGTGTTGACATCTACTTCGCCTGCCCCCAAAATAAGCAGTGGTGCAAATTTCCCTCCAATTGTGGCCTGAAATATTTTTGCCACCTCCGGGTCTTGCAGTTTGTCCAGGTCGAACTTCAGCCTAGTGCACTTTGCTGTATTTACTCTCTTCAAATGGAGCCGGAAAGACATCATCACGAGATCGTGGTCACTTCCAATGTCTGCTCCTGGAAAAGTGCGTGTCCTGCCAATGTTGATGCTTGATCTGAAGCGTTTCTTGACCATGATGTAGTCGATCTGGTTGTGATGTTCCCCGCCGGGACTGTGCCATGTCCATCGTCTGGATTTTTTGTGGAGACCAAGCGTGTTTGCCAGTACCAGATTGTTGTATCTGGCAAACTCCAATAGCCTCAGACCCCTGTCATTTGTCTCGTTGTTGCAGTGGGGTCCGCATGTGTCTCCCCAGTTGTGGTGCGCATCTTGGCCAACCTTGGCATTCCAGTCGCCTTGCACCATGACTATGTCCTTCTTCGGCACTTGGTCAAGGACCGCCTGTATATTTTCATAAAAATCCTCCACTTCGCTGTCTTCATAGTCTGATGTTGGGGCATAGGCCTGGATGATGGTAATGTTGAAAGGGGTTGCTCTCAGACGGATGGTAATGAGTCTACTGGAGACTGGGCGGCAACCCATGACAGTGGCTAGAATGTTCTTGTGGACCAAGAATCCAACGCCGTTTCGTGCCTGTCATCTCTACCGCTGAAATAGAGCTTGTGGCCTTTGTCAGTCGTTGTTTCACCTAGGCCTTTCCAGCGCAGTTCGCTGATACCTAGAACGTTCCATCGATAGTGGTCCAGCTCGTGGGCCAGTTCTTCTAATTTTCCTTCCGCAGTTAGGGTCCTGACATTCCAGGTTCCTATGACGATGTTGTTTCTCGTGCGGATCTTGCTAATTTGTCCATCAGTAGCATACTTTTCACCTCCGTCCTGGTGGCCAACGGAAGGCGCGGTCCTTGTGTAGCCGGGCGACGACCGATCCGGCATGGAATTAGTGGATAGCCTCATCATGTGTTGTGTCTTGGGCAAAAAAGACCTGGCAGGGCCCAATCCTCTCCAGGCTGTTGGCCACAGCCGAAATCCACGAATACAGTGTGGCTCGCCTTGGCCCTGAGCACGTGGTCGTTGAACCTGTAGTAACGTGAGGTTCCTCCGCCCTGGCCGGTGACTTCTGTGTAGAAGACTTTCGCCCAGTGATGCCGTGCTAACATCACCCCTGTTAGTCGCCTCTTACGACACGCCGGGAAACGTTGGGTCTATTCTATTTGCCCGAACCCACAGAGCCACATTTACATTACATTACATTATTATTACTTTAGGTCCAGCGGACTCTTCCGAGCCAAATCAAGAGCAGGAATGAGAAAGAGCAAATGAGAAAGACAGCGACAGTGGGAATTTAAAGCACTACATTTCCAGAAAGTTTGGATACTATTTATACTAAAAAACCCGGCTCCCCTACGGGGGCTTCTCCCATCTCCTTTCCCTCATCACCCACTATCTCCCTCTACATACTCCCACCCCACCTTTTCCATTTTTTCAGCTCTTCCATTTACTTTATATGCACAAAGCTATAGTAATACTTATATAGACATATACAAGAATTATAGTATCGAAGCATTAAACAAACCTAAAACAAACACTAGAAATGCTAAACAAAACAAATAACAAGACTCAAACAAAGAAGAAACGAAACTAGTGTTTCTGCCCTATCCGCCCATTCCTTATAAAGAAATCCACAATGTGAGGGCATCCAACAAAATGTTACCTGGGTACCATTTATTATGGACCTAAAGCAACAATGAAACAAAACCATTTATTATCAAGCCATTAAATACAGCAATTAGGCCTTAACACTGGTAATGCTCCTAGTGAATTCACCGATGGTCGCCTCAGGATATCTACTTCATCCACAGATGGACTCGCCCACAGCAGAATTACTCAGGACTAGGTGCTGCCCCTATTCATTTCAAACTTGCTAAACATATCCAAACTGCAAGACATTACAAAAGGACAAAGAAAATTTAAAACGTTCCTCACCAGATTGGACTTCCCACTGGTATTTAGTCTACAGTATGGCCTGAGAAAACAGTCCAAGTGGTAAAACCACTTCCACTTCACATGTATGTCATCGGCGGACGCCCCACTCTTTCTTGCTTTTTGAAGATTTCGTAAATTTTTGGTGTAGCTGTCGCGTAGCCATTTGATTTTGGTTTTCGTCATGTCCACTGAAACAAACAATATACAAAAACATATATACACGCTTGGTCTACAGATCACCCAGCCTTCCACACCACGTGGGCTGCCCCTCAAAAAGTAGGCCGGGTTGATTTTTTTTCTAAATGAGACGTGTAGCCATAGAGGTATAACTTGCTAGTTTTATCTCTATACATGTGTGGTATGCATGTGCCTGTGCATAGGTCACTATATTACGTCATTTAATATTGACGTAAACAAGCACAAGCTGTCGATCCGGACCCTTTCTTTTGAGTCTGACCTTTTCTCTCACTTAATTATACACGTGTAGCACATTCCTACATAGCATGTGGTCACACACACACACTGCTCCTGTAAGGCCTAAATAATAATATCCGACACTACGTACTGACAAGCTGATAATTCAGAGCCGATCCACACACTGATCTAGATCTAGAACTTCAAGTCAAAGAAAGAGACAACATCGGCAAAATATTTGGTCATTTACTTACCACTCCAGCCTTTGTTCATGACACTGGCGATGTACACCATGCTCTCTGTTCTTCTCCCTGTCATGGTATGACTTCAACCCTGAGTTGTACAAGTTCTTCTGACTCTGAAATAATTCTATGAACAACAGCACCTCATCTTCTTTCAATTCCGCCATATTTGCTTTCGAGAACGAGCGAGAGCTGCATTCTCATTGGTCAACGCGCCGCCTCCGAACGCGCGCAGCAGTCGCGGACGCGAGGAAGTCTGGCACACAGAGCAGCGCGCCAGAAACTTGACGCGACGGACGAAAACTTGACGCGTTGACGCTAGTGTGCGAAGGGCTTAAGGATGTGCAGAGCGTCACACTGATGGCAGAAACAGCCCTCAGTGATCGCGTCCACTTATACAAACAATAGACGAACAATCTTCTACGTCCGTGGTCCACTGGAATCTCCAACATACTTCCTATACATATACATATCATGGCTAAACTAAACACAGGGAAAAGTTATTAATAATATACACATTCTCCGGTACAGCCACTGGTCTGCAATAATACACATAGGAGAAACAACAGTTGGTCAGTGGGGGCTACCTCATGGTGTCTAAAACAAACATTCACAATTATAAAACATGGCAAGACTTCACAAGCATAATCCAATAATATCAATAAATCGCGGTGAGACAAAAAGATTGATCATTTACCTTCTTGACAATGTCAGGCTCTGGCTATGCTGCGATGAATGAATTTCACCCGTCACCTGCGTAGTCTTCTTGAGAGATCTTTCCACGTGTCCGTCTCGGGTGAGGTTTTAACAAAGACTCACTCCCCTAACCCTGTGGTCAGCTTAAGCCCGCGAAATCTCGTGATACCTTTAGCTCCCTCTAGCGTGGGAGGGGGGGGGGGGTTGTTTGGTTTTTTTCATTTTTCTTCACACACAGAGGAAAAGAGAAAACGAGAGTGTCGTAATCCTATCCTATCCCGTAACTCAAAGGTCGTTGGGGCACCACAGATGATCGTTTAACCAGCGTACTCCATCCTTCTCTGTTCTCACCAACCCTCATGGCTTTGTTCAGTGTCAAACCACTCCATTCTCGAATGTTGTCCTCCCAACTCTTTTTCGGTCTCCCTTTTCTTCTACCTCCTTGCACTGTGCCTTGCAGGATATGGTCTTTGCAAGGTCTGATAATCTGGCGACGTGGCCATACCATCGGAGTTTTCGTTTCTTCACCATTGTGAGCATGTCATCGTGTTGTCCAATGGCTTGTGTGATGGTCTGTCGGACTTCGTCGTTGGTGATTTGCTGGGTATAGGAAATGCCCAGAAGTCTTCTGTAGCACCTCATCTCCATGCTTTGTATTCTTCGTTGTAGATCTGCTGTGAGGGTCCATGTTTCGTAAGCGTATAAGAAGATGGAGATGACAAGGGAACGCAGCATTCTTGCCTTGGAATGTAGACTGATGGTCCTGTCTTTCCAAATGGGCTTCAACCTTGCCAGGGCAACAGTTGTTAGTGCGATCCTGGATATGACTTCCTGTCGGGACCCATTGTCTGATACAATGGCTCCTAAATATTTGAAGCTGTACACATTGTATTCACTGCTTAGATTATAGATCCCTGTGTGCGAGGCGACGACCTACTGTAACAATTTAAAATCGTCCCTTGAGGCTGTCCATATTCCGTGTCAAATGGGCACGTCAGCGTTTGATGCGACGGCTGACTGGCTGCTTACTATCGTTGTGCATCTTCTGCTCATTATCGCAGAGATAACCCAATTAACGGCCCAAGCATTTTGACCATAGCGTGGTCACGTGAACGTTAAGCGAGGTTACGTGAACGTTGAGCGTGGTCACGTGAACGTTGAAATCGTTTTAACGGGTGGTGGCAGAGTAAGAAAGGAACGCTTTGATTCAGACGCTCGAGGCTGGGAGACTTTTGATTCGGATGCTAAAACCTGCAACACTATGTAGAGGTTCGGCTTGTACGCTCAGCTATCCATGATGTTGAGTATAGAGACGACACACTACATGACACTATCCACTAATTCCATACCGGATCGGTCGTCGCCCGGCTCAAGGACCGCGCCTTCCGTTGGCCACCTGGACGGAGGTGTTAAGTATGCTACTGATGGACAATTTAGCAAGATCCGCACGAGAAACAACATCGTCATAGGAACCTGGAATGTCAGGACCCTAACTGCGGAAGGAAAATTAGAAGAACTTACCCACTAGTTGGACCACTATCGATGGAACGTTCTAGGCGTCAGCGAACTGCCCTGGAAAGGCTTAGGTGAAACAACGACCGAAAAAGGCCACAAGCTCTATTTCAGCGGTAGAGATGACAGACACGAACACGGCGTTGGATTCTTGGTCCACAAGAACATTCTAGCCACTGTCATGGGTTGCCGCCTAGTCTCCAGTAGACTCATTACCATCCGCCTGAGAGCAGCCCCTTTCAACATCACCATCACCCAGGCCTATGCCCCAACATCAGACTATGACGACAGCGAAGTGGAGGATTTTTATGAAAATCTACAGGCGGTCCTTGACCAAGTGCCGAAGAAGGACATAGTCATAGTGCAAGGTGACTGGAATGCCAAGGTTGGCCAAGATGCGCACCACAACTGGGGAGACAAATGTGGACCCCCACTGCAACAACGAGACAAACGACAGGGGTCTGAGACTCTTGGAATTTGCCAGATACAACAATGGATATTACGGGCCAGCGCCTTGAGAAGCTCTCTGAGCTTGTAAGTGCGCTATATAAGAGAAATCTCTTTCTTTCTTTTCTTTCTTTCTGATACTGGCAAACACGCTTGGTCTCCACAAACACTCCAGACGATGGACATGGCACAGTCCCGGCGGGGAGCATCACAACCAAATAGACTACATCATGGTCAAGAAACGCTTCAGCAGACATCGGAAGTGACCACGATCTCGTGATGATGTCTTTCCGGCTCCACTTAAAGAGAGTAAATACAGCAAAGTGCACTAGACTGAAGTTTGACCTGGATGTTACGTTGAAACGCCAATGGTAGTATGTCAGAAACGCGCACGATAGATCTAATTGTTTCGTTTTGCAAAGTATTCAATAATGGAGTTTATTTACCTTTGATTTGAGTTTGCATTGTTGTTAGGAGAGGCTTTGTATAACGTTGATAATTTTAGTTGGTCGATATTGTTGGAGAATTCTCTAGATTTTGAGTATTTACTATCGATGGAAACTTCCCGATGGATATCGAAGTATGAGAATGTTCCTGGAAGGAGAAGAAATAGGTATGACGTAAGACAGTAATGACGAAGTTAGAAGCGATTGGTTAAATTGCGTCATACGAGATTGATCCAGGGTGTTCGGGAGTATCAAGAGACTATTTAAGTGCCGCAATGTTTCAAAAGAGATGTTGATTGTTGTTGATAGTGAGTTGGAAAGTAAAAATTTTAGAGTGGAAAGGCGATTGAGCGATTGTATGCAGTTGTTGATGTGTGCTGAATAAAAGTGGAAAACTTCATACGAAGACTCAGTGACTTGTATGCTGCTTGAACGGGTTGCGTGGATAAACGAATCTGAGAGTTACACAACTATCAGGAATTCAAGCATCGGGGCTGAATCAGATACTGATAGAAAAACACCAACGTCGAATCCGAGTGTAACATTTTGGGGGCCAAGCCGGGATTCACGCCATAGCCAAGGGTTCAACTGCTACAACAAGCGAGTCAACGTTACGAGAGGCAGTCATCGAGGGTAGCCGCCAACGAGTTGCGTCGGGAGGGGCCAACACACTGGGACTACATCACCGATAGGTTCGGGTTGACTGCAAGGGCGTGTAGTCGCTGAAGAGTTGCTTCGTGAGCGAACAACAGATCGGGACTACGTGGCTGCCGCAAGACTACGTCGAGGGACAGTCTCGGAGCTACATCGCTAGTATTAGAGAGAGCGACGCGCGGACGTCGAGTCTACTTCAGCACAGGAGCGTACATCAACACCAGCGTGGTGCAGCGTCGCATACGACGAGGACAGCGGGGCCTGCGTCAGCGAAGGCGACTAATGACAAGCATCAGAGCTACTGCAGAAAGCGTGCTGTTCTAGAACAGTCTAGAAAGGTACAGCACAGTCAAGAACTTTCCAAGAAAATAACTTTCCAGAAAAAGAACTTTCCAGAAAAGAACTTTCCAGGATAGAACTTTCCAGAAGCATCAAGATGGCTGACTTCTGGCAGAAAGGGATTCAACTGAATCTAAAAGGGAAACAGTTGACGGAGTACGTCAAGTCCCAGGAGAGAATACAAGAACGAGAATTGGAAGAGCAGCGTCGCCGTGAAGAACGAGAATTAGAAGAGCAACGCCGCCGTGAAGAAAGAGAATTAGAACAGAAGCGTCTAGAAATTGAACAGCAGCGGCAAGAAAAAGACAGAGAATTCGAGCTGAAGCGTCTTGAGTTCCAGCTAGAAATGGCGCGTATCCAGCAACAGCAGAATGCGCCACAAGTTATTAGTGACAACAAAGCTCCAAAATTGCCAGCGTTTGTCGACGGGAAGGACCAGATCGACAGTTATCTGGCGAGATTTGAAAGGTTCGCCGAAAGCTCTAACTGGCAACCTCAAGACTGGGCGATTCGACTAAGTGCACTTCTGACGGGGCAAGCACTCGAGGTTTACACCAGACTGTCAAATAATGACGCCAAAAACTACGACGTCTTGAAAGAGGCCCTATTGCATTGCTACAGCTTTACAGAGAAGGGCTACCGTAAACGCTTCCGTGAATGCCGGCCTTTGTCAGACGAGACGCCAAAGCAGTTTGTGGAGCGCCTGTCGTCATACTTACACAAGTGGGTGGAACTATCAGGCAAAGGGAAATCTTACGATAGTCTCCATGACCTGATCGTGAAGGAGCAATTCCTCAATGCCTGTCACAAGGACCTGGCGACCCACTTGGAATTACAGAAGCTGCAGACGCTTAATGATGTGACCGAGGTTGCTGAAAGATATCTCCTTGCTCAGGGAAAAACGCTGGGGCCACCCAAGGCGACGAAACCATTTCAGAAGACTGCAAACCATGGGAACCAGATCCAGGGGAGCCAGACGAGCCAGAGACAGACGGACTCCATGCCACCTCCCAGGGAAGGGCATTCAAGAGGCTGCTTCACTTGCAACGCTACAGACCACAGAGCAGCTAACTGTCCTCAAAACAAAAGTAGCGGACAGCGGGGCAGTACGGACAACGCAGCGGCGGGCAACCGGCAAAGGCGGTTCTCCAATCAACGGCAAACCAGTAGATCTGACCATCAAGTGTGCGGCGGGAGCGTCATTCTTCCGAGTGAGACCGAGCGCACAGCTACTCCTGCGGACGTGCAAGAGTGCATGACTGATGGCCAACTTCTCCTTGCCAATGTTTTAACTTTTGAAAGTGGTACGTGTCTCTATCTTGTGTTCTCTAAATTGTAATATGCCTGCCCTGTTCGTTTGTTTGGTAGTAGTCTTGTAATAAAATTTTTATCGATTGTTTTAATTTTTAAAAAATATATATATTTGTAAACGCTTTGCCTGTATATTTAACATTGAATGCTTGCCGTATTCCTGTTCTTTGTGCGCTTTAACGTAAAGGAAGTACTATGTTTTTTGTGAAACCTAATATACATGATTGGTGTGTGTGTGTGGTGTGCGTGCGTGCGTGGGGCTGTATTCATGGCGTTTTGGGTTTATAAACCTTGCACACGACCGATATATCGGTCTAGCCCTTAAACAGCTGTGCCCCGAAAGACTGATAAATCGGTCTCGCCCTTAAACAGCTGTGCCCCGATAGACCGATAAACCGGTCCCGTAACCTTACCTTAGTCTTGCGGTCCGTACAAAGCTTACTGTTCTTTCTAGTACTTGCTGTTTGGAATAGGGTTATTGGGAATGGGCTCAGAATTGGTGGGGCATCCAGGGTTCAAAGGGTTAGTATACAATGGGTTCACAAACAAAAATGGGGTACCAATTTGTAAACCCATTTTGTTTTCCATTGAAATGCGCTGAAGTGCTCTTTAAGTGCATGCAAGTGCAGTTGTAGTGCATGGAAGTGCAGTTGTAGTGCATGTGCACTTAAAGTTCACTTCGCGAAGTGCAGTTGTAGTGCATGTGCACTTAAAGTTCACTTGGCCAAGTGTAGTTGTAGTGCATGTGCACTACAACTACACCAGGTCAAGTGTAGTTGTAGTGCACATGCACTACAAGTACACTTGACCTGGTGTAGTTGTAGTGCATCTTCCAGACGGGTAGGATAAGGAACTTTCCTCGACGATTAGGGTAAGGCAGTGCCTCGACGATTAGGGTAAGGCAGTGCCTCGAAAAGGGTTAGGGTCAGGGCTAGTTGCAGCGCTGCAACTAGCCCTGACCCTAACCCTTTTCGAGGCACTGCCTTACCCTAATCGTCGAGGCACTGCCTTACCCTAATCGTCGAGGAAAGTTCCTTATCCTAGCTGTGTTTTTGAACAAACTTGACCTACTTCGTCTCTAAGAGGCGAGGAAAATTGCTAAAAGTAGCCGTTTTTCGAAGAAAGTTGACCTAATTCGCCGCCTAAGAGGCGCGAAGTACGTCAAAGGACCCCATTTTGACATGAATACAAGTATGTGTGTTTGTGTGTATGTATGCCTTAATGTGTGTGAGAGTATTGCTGGGGATGCGCGCACGGTTGTTGGTGCTTTGGCTTGCTTGCCGCAGAGAGGAGGGGGGAGCGGCACAGTCAGTGGGTAAGAGAGAGCGTGAGATGGGGAGAGAGATAGTATGTTAAATTGTACTTATACATGGACGATTCTGTTGTCTAGTGTGTCAGTGTAATTATTTGCAAATTCCAATGTATGCACGCTTCATTTGCTTATTTATGTTTTTTATTCATATAATATATGTATGTGTATATATAATTTTTAAAAAAAAATAGAAAATGCAATGTCTATGAGTGTTGTCAATGTAAGTTTGTATATAGCTCTTTTTATGCATGTAATCGCCTGTGTAAATTTAGGCCTACTGTGTATTTGATTTCATGTTTTACTGTTTTTATTTTTTATTGATATTTTATTCACACTTTTAAATCCATTTTGTATATGTCGTCTCGAATGACCTTTGGTTTTAGCAGACGTTAATAAAATATACTACTACTACTACTTGCCAACGGGAAATCCATCCCCGTCGTCGCCAGCGCAGCTGTGACCGTCCAGAACATGCCTGTTTCAAAGGGACGCGTCGGAAATCATGAAGTGACTGTTCTAAGAGACTCTGGCTGCAGTGGGGTCATCGTCAGAGAAGATCTAATCGCTAAAGAGCAATTCACTGGCGATTCTAAATGGACACTCATGGCCGACAGCAAATGTGTGAAAGCGCCAGTTGCTAAGATTCAAGTCAGCACCCCTTTCTACATAGGCGAAGTAGAAGCAGTTTGCCTGAAGAAGCCGCTATACGATTTGATGATCGGGAATATCGACGGCGCGAGGCGACCCGACGACCCCGATTCAGAATGGAGTCCTGCCTCAACCCAACGTGTCGAAGTTGTGGAGGAGGATCCATTGCCATTTCCCGATGGAGACCTTACAGAGCTGCTACGGGACAATGTGGCTACTCCGGCTCAGCCCTGCCGACCAGAGATCGTCGGTGCTGTCACTACCAGGGCCCAGGCCAAGAGAGACAAGACAACTACGCCACTGAAGGTCGCCGACAACTCCAAAGCTGCCATCGTGGACAGAGATAAACTGATCCAGCTCCAGGAAGCTGATAGCACTTTAAACAAGTACAGGAACCGCCAAGACCACGTGACCAAAGGCAGTGGCACGGTCTATTTTGAGGTGAAGGCCAAGATCCTGTACAGAATCTTCCAGCACCCGAGGGTCAACGGAGGGAAACTACTACGTCAAGTCTTGGTACCGTCACCCCTAAGGCGCCAAGTGATGGAAGTAGCTCACGACTCCATCATGGGAGGTCACCTAGGCACCAAGAAGACGTCAGACAGAATCCAGGCAGTGTTCTACTGGCCAGGACTTCATGCGGACGTCAGCCGTTTCTGCCGATCATGTGACATTTGCCAGAAGACCATGCCTCGAGGAAGGGTCCCGAAAGTGCCTATGCAGAGGATGCCTTTGATCGACCGACCTTTCAAGAGGGTGGCCTTAGACTTAATCGGCGAAATAAGACCTCCGAGTGAAGAAGGTCATCGATGGGTACTGACTTTAGTGGACTATGCGACTCGGTACCCAGAAGCAGTGCCACTGAAGAAGATTGACACTGAAACTGTAGCAGAGGCACATGTTCAGTAGACTTGGAGTGCCTGAAGAAATTCTGACAGACCTCGGGACGCAGTTCGTCTCTGACTGCATGAAGGAGGTCAACAGACTGCTGAGCATCCGGCATTTGACTACGACACCCTACCATCCAATGTGCAACGGGCTTGTCGAGAAGTTCAATGCTACGCTGAAGTCCACCCTGAAGAAACTGTGCAGCGAGCAGCCCAGACAATGGCATCGCTATATCAACGCCTTACTTTTCGCCTACAGAGAAGTACCGCAGGAGTCCACCGGCTTTTCTCCGTTCGAGCTGCTGTACAGAAGAACCATCCGAGGGCCGATGCACATCCTAAAAGAACTGTGGACGAAAGAAGTAGAGACCCCAGAGGTGAAGAACAGCTACCAGTACGTGTTTGAGCTACGGGAGAAGCTGGAGCAGTCTCTCGAGATAGCCAGAGAAAACCTGAAGAAGTCCCAGGACTGTGGAAAGCACTACTATGATCGTAGGGCTGTGAACAGGAAATTTAAACCTGGCAACAAAGTGCTGGTGCTGCTACCTACCGATCATAATAAGTTGCTGATGCAGTGGAAAGGCCCGTACGAAGTGGAGACCGTGGTGGGGATCAACGATTATAAGGTGAAGGTCGGCCAGCATTCCAAGATATACCACGCCAACCTCCTTAAGCTGTACGTGGAAAGGCCATCAGAGACTGTACATGCAGCAACAGCAGCTGAGATCGACAACAGCTTTGACAGAGAGGAACTGTTGGAACTGGGAGACTTCCACAGCAAAGAAGGCATCGATGATGTTAAGCTAGAACCGAGCTTGACGGAAGGTCAAAAGTTGGAGCTCAAGGACCTTATGGGCGAGATTCCCCATAACTTCAATGATGTCCCAGGCTCTACGACTTTGGTCGAACATGAAGTCCACACCCAGACCTGGAAGGAGCATCTGCAGACCTTGAGGGAGCTGTTCCACCGTCTCGCAGAAGCCAACCTGACCGTGAGACCCAGAAAATGCATTCTGGGAGCTGACAACGTCGACTTCATCGGTTGTTCGATGGAAGAGGGAGACAACGGAGGATGCACTGACTCCAGGAAAGCCCACGAGATCACCGTCTTTGACCCTGGGCCGATGACAACTGCAACGGACGAGGACGTCGTTTCCTTGCGGTTGGAAGAATATTGACTGTGTGGATGAACTAAGTATAATTATTGGTAATGACACACTTGAAAATGAGAAACATTGACTCTGTGGGAATGAACTGTGAACATTGACAGTATCCAGACAGTCTGAAATAAGTTTTAATTCCGTACTTTGCTTGTGTTTTACGTTTCAACGTTGTTGAAAGAAATTAGGTAAATTTCTTCTTGAGTGGGGGGTTATGTTACGTTGAAACGCCAATGGTAGTATGTCTGAAACGCGCACGATAGATCTAATCGTTTCGTTTTGCAAAGTATTCAATAATGGAGTTTATTTACCTTTGATTTGAGTTTGCATTGTTGTTAGGAGAGGCTTTGTATAACGTTGATAATTTTAGTTGGTCGATATTGTTGGAGAATTCTCTAGATTTTGAGTATTTACTATCGATGGAAACTTCCCGATGGATATCGAAGTATGAGAATGTTTCCGGAAATAGAAGAAATAGGTATGACGTAAGACAGTAATGACGAAGTTAGAAGGATTGGTTAAATTGCGTCATACAGATTGATCCAGGGTGTTCGGGAGTATCAAGAGACTATTTAAGTGCCGCAATGTTTCAAAAGAGATGTTGATTGTTGTTGATAGTGAGTTGGAAAGTAAAAATTTTAGAGTGGAAAGGCGATTGAGCGATTGTATGCAGTTGTTGATGTGTGCTGAATAAAAGTGGAAAACTTCATACGAAGACTCAGTGACTTGTATGCTGCTTGAACGGGTTGCGTGGATAAACGAATCTGAGAGTTACACAACTATCAGGAATTCAAGCATCGGGGCTGAATCAGATACTGATAGAAAAACACCAACATCGAATCCGAGTGTAACACTGGACAAACTGCAAGACCCGAAGGTGGCAGGCCACAATTGGAGGGAAATTTGCACCACTGCTCATTTTGGGGGCTGGTGAAGTAGATGTCAACACCATGACCACCACCTTCAACTCAGCTGTGACAGATGCCGCCACTGAGATCCTTGGCAAGCACCGACCAAAGAAGAAGCCGTGAATCACACCTGAACTTTTGGATCTGTGTGATAAACGAAGAGAGATAAAAAAGAAAAAGAACACCTCACAGGGAGCTGATGTCTACCGAAACATCAGCAATGACATCCAAAAAGGCATGCGCACAGCAAAGGAGAACTGGATAGAAGATCAATGCCAGGAAATAGAGAACAGTCTGAACAAGAACAACAGCAAGAAGGCCTACCAGACTGTGAGCGGCTGACAAGTGTCAAACAGCCCAAAGTCTCCACGATCCAAAGCAAGTCTGGCATATGCCTTACAGAAGAACAAGAAGTCTTGGACAGATGGACAGAGTACTGCTCTGACCTTTACAACCGTACACCAAATGGAGACCCATCAGTTCTAGCATGTCCCGAGAACAGAGAAGAAGAAGAAATCCTCCCAATTCTCCGGGAAGAAGTTGAGGCAGCAGTGCAATCGCTAAAGAAAGGGAAGTCAGTGGGAGTGGACAACATACCCGCGGAACTGCTACAAGCAGGAGGAGAAGCGATGATTGATGCCCTCACCATTATCTGTAACAAGATCTGGCAGAGTGGGGAGTGGCCTCTACCATGGACCCAGTCGCTTGTCATCACTCTTCCCAAAAAAGGTAACCTTCAGGAGTGTAAAAATTACCGCACCATCAGCCTCATCAGCCATCCCAGCAAGGTCCTCCTGAAAATAATACTCAACAGGTTGAAACCCCAAGCTGAACAAATCATAGCTGAAGAACAAGCAGGATTCAGGGCAGGGCGAAGTACCACAGAACAGATTTTCAAACTCAGAATAATCTGTGAGAAATACCTACAGCACCAACAACATCTATATCATGTGTTCATAGACTTCAAGAAGGCGTTTGACCGAGTCTGGCATGCAGCTCTATGGGCAACAATGAAAGTGTACAACATCAGCCCTAAAATTATTGAAGTCATCAAAAGCCTGTATGACAAGGCTACCAGTGCAGTCCTCCACAACAGCGCCATCGGGAACTGGTTCAGAACAACAATCGGTGTGCGTCAAGGATGCCTACTCTCTCCAACACTCTTCAACATCTCCCTAGAGTGCATCATGTCAGATGCTCTTGCAGATCATGAAGGCACAGTCAGCATAGGGGGTAGAGCAACCTCCAATCTTCGTTTTGCGGATGACATTGGTGGATTGGCTGGAGAGGAACAAGGACTTGAACAGCTGGTACAGAGGCTTGACACCACCTCCAGAGCTTATGGAATGGTAATAAGTGCAGAGAAGACCAAAATGATGACCAACAACACCAATGGCATCAACACGGACATCAAAGTCCAAGGCCAATCCCTCAACACAGTGCATAGCTTCAAATATTTAGGAGCCATTGTATCAGACAATGAGTCCCGACAGGAAGTCCTCTCCCAGGATCGCACAAACAACTGCTGCCCTGACAAGGTTGAAGCCCATTTGGAAAGACAGGACCATCAGTCTACATTCCAAAGTAAGACTGCTGCGCTCCCTTGCGAAGCATGGACCCTCACAACAGATCTCCAACGAAGAATACAAAGCATGGAGATGAGGTGCTACAGAAGACTTCTGGGCATTTCCTATACCCAACACATCACCAACGATGAAGTCCGACAGACCATCACACAAGCCATTGGACAACACGATGACCTGCTCACAGTGGTGAAGAAACGGAAACTCCGATGGTGTGGCCACGTCACCAGATCATCAGGCCTTGCAAAAACTATTCTGCAAGGCACAGTGCAAGGAGGTAGAAGAAGAGGGAGACCGAAAAAGAGGTGGGAGGACAACATTCGAGAATGGACTGGTTTGACACTGAGCGAAGCCATCAGGGCTGCTGAGGACAGAGAAAGATGGAGTATGCTGGTTAAACGATCATCTGTGGTGCCCCTACGACCTCCGGGTTGCGGGACAGGATAGGATAGGATAGGATAGAGACGACGTGCAAGACTGTAGCCTCACAAAGATGGTTAAGAGGGAAGGAATAAAGAACCAAGACTGTAATTCGACTGATAGCGTTTTGATTTCTCTTCTGTCTCGTCTCTCCACCTTAGTACTATCACATACACAGGCGGCGGAAGCTGCTCAGGATTGGGGGGGCACACACACATTTTATTCACTGACATCAGGGCCGGACCTGGGAAAGTCGAGGGGGGGGTGGGGGGGGGGGTAGGGGCGGGAATAAAAAGATTCAGCGAAAGCGCGAAGCGCCGAGCCTTTTGGGGAGGGGGGGGGGAAGGGAGGGGTACGGGGACATGCTCCCCCGGAATTTTTTTTTTTCAAGGATGCAAAATGGTGCCATCTGGTGCAATCTGAACCTTCAAAAAGCCATCTGTGATGGTCTGGGACTTTGAGCTTTTTGAACAATTGAACTCACAAACTCTGGGGTACAAAAATTATCCTCTGCCCCTCCCTTAAACACACACACACACACACACACACCCACACACACACTAACATTTTTTTTATCAGCAGAGATGTTTTGTATACTATTATTATTCACTACTTTTTGTTGATCGTTAACGGTATAAAGCTTTACCTTGTAGTTTATGAACATCACCGCCCTGCTTTCACTTAATTCAGTCTTGCTGCACTATATGTTCCTCGGCATTAGTATCATTTGTGAATTGTATCTTCTGGCAAAACAGTTCACTGCCTCTTTGAAGTCAATATCAATATCCCTGTGCACTTTCAGTAAAGCAAGTCCACTGAGTCTCTGTTGCCCCATTGTAGAGCGCAGGTAGTTTTTCAGGTTGCGCAACTGACTTTTTGAGCGCTCACACTCGGCAGTAGAGACAGGCAGGGTGCAAAGGTTCTTTAGCATGATGAACAGGTTGGGATAAAAATCCCTGTCACAATGTTTCAGTGCTTCTGATGCCGTGGATGGGATGATAGCTGTCCCATTCTCAGCAGCACTTCGCCTTTTGCAAACCCACCGTTGGTATTCTGCATCAAGGGTAGCGTTGTTTGGTAGGTCAGACTCCCACAACATTGCCAGTGTCTTCACCCTTCTGGAATCTGCATGAAACCATCCTGGTTGTCTATTAAAGTGCTTGGCACCAGACAGAGACGACCAACTGCTATGCCAGCATTTTTTAACCTCGAGTTCAATTCGGTTGACAGGTGTTCCAAGAAGGGAATGGCAATGATAATCTTGAAATATTCTTCTGGAGTGGCCGCAGTTTGGTTGTCACGGAGAGTCTGTCGGGATGCTTGACGAGGAACACTAACACCAGTTGTCAAAGCATTTGCCATTTTGCTGACTTCACCAAACCAGGCAACGAACGCTGTGTCGACATCTCTTCTAATAGAAGACTTGCAGTTACTGAACTCTTTGATTTCCCTGTAGGCATCGACAACATCTTTTGTCCTTTTCTGCAGCTTCACTGTCAAGGGTTTCCATTTCAACGATATTTTTGGACGATTCAGCGATGGTCGTTTCAATGGATGTTCGTTACAACGAATTGTCATAATTATCAACTTAGCATCTTAATTAATATTTCTAAAAAGTCGTTTTTGGTGGATTAGGGCAGTATCAAGGTGAAGGTGCTGGAAGAGGCTTGCGGCCAGAACAAGAAAATATGGCTGCATTTACTAATTTAGGCTTAGGGGTTGGGTTACTTGGTCGTTTCAACGGAAAAATGCTTTGGACGTTTCAACGGATCCCTTGAAATGGATTTCCATGGAATTGACTATAAATAACTCTTTGTACTTTGGACCAAAAGTGACTAAAAATTGCAATGTTTTAAAAACAATTTTTAAAAAAAATTGAAACTCTTAGCATAAAAAAAATTCAATTTTTTTAATCTGGAGGGGAGGGGGTCCGGAACCCAGGTAACCCCCCCCCTCCCCCCTGGGTCATTCCCTGGACATTTACTCCAAATAATTTGAACTATTTTCATAGACACTATGTAAGAGAGAAAAAAAGATTTATCATATATTTCTACAACTGTGCATATTAGAGGGAGAGAGAGAGAGGTGGGGGGGGAGGGTATAGAGAAAGGGAGAGAAACTGACCTGACAATGTTGATCCATCACAGTAACAAAAGTCATGCATGTCATTTGGCATGGGAATTTTTTTTTACACCGTTAATTTTCCAAAGTATGCCTGACGGCGCAATTATTTAGACGCTCCTGCGTCATCGTTGCCCGAAGGTATGTTTTTACCCGCTTTAGGGCTGAAAAACTGCGTTCAGCCGTTGCAGTTGTGGTTGGGATGGTGAAGTACAGTCTGAGAAGTTTATCCACTTCACTCAGATTCCGTCGCACAATGTCAGAAGCTTTCAGTTCATCCGGCAGTGCTTTGAAGATGGTGATCCTAGAGTTAGCCGCCTTCCTGGTGTCACCCAGTGCATGTGGGAGGAGTTCTAGCTGAGTTTTGAATCTGTCCAAGTCGATGTCAGCGGAATATGTATCTTTGATTTCTTGAGGAATTTCTGGTCTCTTCCCTGCTGCTCCATCACTTAGAAGAACTTCAATTTTCCTTTATAAGTCGAGAGCTATTTGATCAAACCGGCTCTTTAAATGTTCTTTGATGTTGTCAATGGCCTCACAGTATTGCTGTCTGTAGTAAGCAGATGGACAAGAGTAGCTGTGACCCTGTGAGCCATCGTCCAGTCTTCGTGGAGGCTGCTTCTGTCTAGGAACGCAGGGCTCATCACACAAATTTGCAGCTTTCGTTGTGATGTCAGCAAAAAAATGTTTCATAACAATCTTCATGCCGCATGCTTTCCAGTGTTCTCAGACCAATGTCAGCAGCGTTTACTGCGTCATCACAAGTCGTTTGTTTTCTTTGAAGAACTGTCGCCAGCTCTTCAGTCACAGCAAGGATCTCATCTTTGAATCTTTTTGCAACTCCTGACACATGACCCTGAAAATTACTCGCCCCGTCGTAGGCATGGCCCCTGCAGTTTTGCACTGGCAAGTCAAGTCTGATCAAGCAGTCCTTCAGTGCTTTAAAAATGATCTCAGCGCAGGTATTGTTAACTTGCATCAGTCCAGAGAAAGGGGGAAAATATTGGTTTGAACCTCCAAATAGTGTTTTTGAGGGGCTGAATATTGGGGGGGCAAATGTATAGGTTTGCCCCCCCAATATTTTTCTAGGGGGGGGCCAGTGCCCCCCTTGCCCCCCCGCTTCCGCCGCCTGTGACATACTAAACCCATACGAAAAACTCGTCATTTTGCGTTTCCTTTAAAAAAAAAAAAAAAAAAAAAAAAACAACAACCAAGAGTTGCGGTCATAGTGGCGGTTGTGAAAGTGAAGCGCAGAGCAGGAGAGAATCACTATGTGGCACGGCAACAATGTGTACGCTGTCAGTTGCAAAGAGAACTCTTTATTTCGTTATCCGCTCGACGAATCAAGTTATGTGTGATAATTACTATTTGCAAACTATTTTATCTGTGCAAAAAGCCTTTGCACACAAGAAACAAATGTGGATTAACTCCTTTGACAGTTCTATAAATTCCTTTTTGCAGAAATTTGTTAAAACAAAAATGTCCAGATTTGTTTAAAAAATAAATAAATAAAAATTAAGGCGTTGCTACTGCATGCAGCTTTTTCCAAAAGGATGGCGTTTCAAAAATGGTGTGAGCCAAAATAGCAAAGCACAAACTCGTACAAAGGTATCTTGAAAATGTAAATTCTACTCATTGTATGTAAGCCTAAATCAGCTTAGTTCGAGACCACTTGAACGACATTTTATGTTATATAATGCATAATTCTTATGTACTTTTGCTTTTGTTGATAATTATATTAAAATTCACCTTGCCACATTCATTCCATAGTTGGATGAACTTTGTTGTGTACATTTATATATTAAACATGATGCTAAGAACCTCTCTCTCCAACATTCTCTCCTTTTATCCCACCTGTTCCTGTCTTTCTCATCACATTCTCCACCATCATTTTAACATAATGATTTTAATGTTGTTTAAATATTTATTATTGTGAATGTAAATGTGTGTATGCATGCGAGCGCTTAAAGCAGATTTTAGTTTGGTTTTGCGTTTTATAAAATAATATTTTTTTCTTCTTATTCTCCCACCTCCCCTCTCTTTTTAGATGTTTCTCTGGGCGTGGTTTCTTGTGCTGTTCAAATACAATTGTTGTTGTTTTTGATTGAATGTTCCCACTCACAAACATACCAAAATTACAACATTTTTTTAAATAAATAAAATAAAAATAAATCAACAGATCCCAGTGAAAGGCAGGAATATAAAAATAATTAGAACTAAATTCAGTCATAAAAAATTACATACCCTCAATGCCATTATGGCATACAACATTTTAATTAATATTTTCATTGACTGGAGTCCTCATGTTTTGAACAAAATTGCTGTAAAACTTTAGGATATTAGGGTTTTGTCCCTTGCACACTTGTATGTATTCAGTGTGTATGTGTGAGTGTAAAGGTGAATTTTAGTCAAATTGAAGATTGCTGGGGAAGGACATTACATTACAGCGTTATTGCTTTAGGTCAAGTTGACTCTTCCGAGCCAAATCAGGACCAAAAAATCAAGAGCACAACTTCACTGACAGAGGACTCACCCATGATCCGCATAAAAGATCTGCCGAAACAACCCTAGTGGTAGCACTGAACGCACTCCACCAGCCGATCACTTTACAATAAAGACATCCCACGCAGGGGACGCTGAGGCTATACTCTAATTTATCGAACCCCCGTTTACAAAAACAAAATAGATCACAAACATCATTATAAAATATGAACAAAACATCTACATATAAAATGCCTACATTGCCAAATAATAACATCATACTATTCATAGGAAGCCCTAGTGACCATTTGGCAGAAAGCGTCCAATATTCCCAAGCTGATCCAACAGACCCAATACACAAATGAAGAGTTTTGTTCCCGAAGAGTTTTTAAGAAAAAAGGTAGGTGACTGGTCTGGCAAAGAAGAAGATAGTATAGTAGATTGATAGAACAGAGTAGGAATGAGAAAGAACAAAGGAGAAAGAAAGTGGGGATACTATTTATACTGAAACCCCCGGCACCCCCACGCTGAGGAAGGAATGGGTGGGAGGGGGGGAGGGGAGAAGAGAGTGAGAGGTGTGGGTGGGCAGAATAAGTTTACATACAAACTTACAACAATCATTCATACCAATTTTGTACCACAAATTGCTGATACACGTTTCAAAAAAACTTTATTATCAATATATCGTTACATATATTTCTTACCTACACCTAATCATGTTTAGCATCCCAACATCCCAAACCAATAGGTTTTCGTAATCACAGGCTTATTTCAGCATTCTCTCTACCCCTCTCTCTCTCTCACTCACACACACACACATAAACGTTTCTTATAAACACACAACCAATACTAGTCACGTAAACATAGTTCTTACATAATAAAATCATGAGTCAAATAATGGATGAATGCATGAATAAATAAATATAAAAAGAATGAATAACGCTCCACAGCTGAAACTTCCTTCACTGAAAGTAAACTGTCATCCACCAGCTGTAAGCTATTTTTAGCCACGCCAGCAGGCCATGCCGTGCGAAAACCATGCAAAGCCAACGTCTCAGATCTGGCTACAAACATTTCAGCCAGCGATAAGGGACAGCACAAGGGTTATTTTTAGCCATAGCCTGAAAGTACCGCTTATGAACAGCCGTGGCACAACTATACATCATTCAAGACATAATGTTACTAGAAAAACAAAAATGATGAAGAAACCATCACATGCTCATATAGATTTAAAATGTACAGTGGCCTTGCAAAAGAAATCATACACATCTATGCTATCCAGTTCATTACGATAAAATACTAAATTACAAATAGATATTTAAAGGGACACCGTCTGAAAGATTAGCGTATTTTTTTGTTTTAAGATAATGAGCTTACTCGAGAACTTTGCAATGTTGTCACAAGAAAAGATAGTGGTCACTGGCGGTTCAAACACACCTTTGACTTCTGTTCCTGATATATGTCCTCGATCCTGCTACGTCACAAAGTGACCCAACTGGCTGGAGAGGGAAAGGGGGTAGGGGGTGTTTTGAGAACACTTTAGAACGCTACATGTGCTATTTTTAGCCACATATTGCAATCTATTGACAGCCACGTGAACATCCAAAATTTGTTACTTCTATCAAAACTATACTTCTAAAGAAGTTGTTTTGTTATTGAAACCCTTTTTTTTTTTCAATGTGGCAACACTCACTGTGAATGCAAAAAGGATTTGTTACGCTAAATCTTTCAAACTGGGAAACTTTAAACAAAACAAAAAAAAAACATAACAAATTCTTAATCATATAACTTATTCAATCAATAACCTATACATGGGGAGAAAAAAAAAGAAGAAACTTGAAATAATTATAACATATTAAAAACCAAAATCCACAGTGACCAGAAATCACAATCTCAATACAGAAAATAAATATGTTTTTAAAAAAAAAAAAAAAGAAATAATTTTATTACTCAATTATTAATATTTAACTTAATGACCAAACTACAGTCATAGCAACAACACCAATCTGTTTAACATAGATTTTCATTCTGCCATCATCATTTGTGATTTACAGCCCCAAATAGTTCTCAAACATGTACAAAATGAATGAAAAGCTAACATTTCTTATCCTTTCTCTTTGGGCAATGACAAACACGTTCAATCCTATCCAATTAACTTTTTTTTTTAACCGTGCACAACTTCGTGTTTGCCAGAACATGCTCAGGGGTTCCTGACAAAACATGAAGTCTATAATAAATGGAAATAACCCTTCATTGCACATCAGCCCATAGTGTAGCTGTGTTTAATAGGTTGTGTACAAAAATGTTTAAAAAAATTTTTAAAAATCTATAAACAGAAAATAAGGGAAGAAAAAAAAGTAAAAAATAAGGGAAGAAAAAAATTAACAGTGGGAGAAAAAAAAAATCAAGAAATCCTGACAATGTGATCAAAGTGGCCGAAAATCCGCCAGAAACTTGAGGTTGAAGCTAAACGCCCTGCCTTAAAAGAACTACGACTCCCAGCGCAAATCTAAATAAGAACAGTCCAATGAACAAAATGAATTATTTATGTTCCTTTTTGGGGGTTGCCACAAGCTACCGCAACACCCCCGCAATCCCGCCACACTCACACCCTCCTGGGTGGTTTCCACGATCCTGTGCGCGGTCGTGACCGTTGGTAAGTGGGCAGGCTGTGTAACTCTTCAACAGTATTCTACGTCGCTATCGATCTATACTGTGTCCCTTATGTCTACCATTTTTATCACACACGTTTTCAGTCATTTGGTTCTTGGATGATCTCCAAGGTGCTGTCTCTTTAGGTCAGACAAACTCAACTACTACCTACGTTTGACACAAGACATTTTTTGTAGTCTCCCTGATTTTTGTTTTTCAGCATTCCTTTTCTTTTCTTCAAGCTCTGTGCATGGAAGGAATATTAATTTGTCCGCGCTTAGTAAACCATCATTGTTTCCTTCATGGCACATACACAGAAGGGACTATCCAACCAGGACTGCAGCCAGACCTAACCCTAAAGAAAGGCAATAATGATAATACTGTATGACAGAACATACAACTCATACATGCCACATTGGTTTGCTCCTATACAGAGCTGCTAAAGGTGCTGATAGCCGCAAACTTGCTGCAAGCTGGCAAACTGTAACGTCGATACGGATGATCCCCCCAAAATGAATAACATCATGAATAACAATGATCTTGATCTTTGAGAAAGCACAAATATGACGTCAAATACTTAACAGCAGTTAAAATGTCTGCATTACCAAAAATAATCCAACTCGGTTCAGTCATTCTTGAGATAAGATTAAAAAATGTGTTTAACAAAAATTAATCTGAGCGACAGACTGTCCGACAACCGGACTTCCGCTGAATGATTGGCCATGAGCTGAAGTACCTGTACATGAAACCTCATCAAAATCCTCTACTCAGATGTTAGAGCAAAATGTGCTTAGCAAAGAACTGACTCGGAGCCCACTGATCTTTGAGGTAGATCAAATTTGATGGCACAGGGAAGCTGGCCACAAACTCAGGTAATGTTTCTATGAAGTCTGGACAAAAACTGGATCAGTAGTTCTTAAGATATGGTGCTCAAAAAATCGACTGACCGACAAACAGACCGACATTTGGCTCGTTCTGATTGCCGACCATTTTAAAATATTTCTGGGAAGGGATAGACAGGGGTGAACAGGGGACAGGGGGGAGTGGTAGTAGGAGGGGAACAGAGTGACGGAAATAAAAATTGGTGATGTGGAACAGCGCACGACTAGAATTTGAGGTTTCCGATAGACGGCAGATCAGGCAGCTTGATGTCTTTGATTTTCTGAGGAATGTTCATCTCCTTAACCGCTGACACTGCTCTTGCTGGTGCCGCCGATATTCCAGCCTGCAAGAGGAAGAAAAACCAAACTTGAAATTGGGGTGATCATACAATGTTGACTGTCATCCAGACCATCAACAACATCATCATCAACAACAATCATGAAGACTGAAGAAATACATACCAGAAAATACTGGAAGTTACAATAATCATTATCAACAATGTTTTTAAAATAAAATCATAATCGGCGCATAGCAATTCAAAAAGATTAATGGTAATACCAAGAGATTAGATAGAACTCCGAGCATGCTAACACAACAAGAGGACAGCCATTCAAATGTATTTCCAAACACTCACAAAAGTGCTAATGTTCCGGGGGCCTGTTCTGTCTCGGTTTAATCCTACAGAAGTAAAATTAAAACATGGAACCATTGACTACTCCTTGAGTTATCTGCAGGCCAACATTTATCAAAATTGGTTCAGCCAGTTTTCATATACAATGCAAAACAGTTCAGAAAATGAGGAACCTCAGAGACCTTGACCTTTGAGCAAGTGCAAATAATAATAATAATAACGGGTTTTAATATAGCGGGTACTCCAGCCTACGACCAGACTCACCGCGCTTTACATAGTCAATACATAAAAATACATGCACTCGATCAAACATCGCTTTTTACAACTATGTACAAAATGACAAAAAAGACAAAAATAGCATAGCAAAAACTTATTCACAGCTATTTATATGCCCGGATAGACCCAGGAAAGGAAAACAGTATAAATATTTACAAATTTGAATACGAATATGAATGATGTAAAACACTGAGCAGTAGTTACAAGTATCTGCATAATTAAAGTAATAAAAATCGGTTGTCATTTTTGAGATAATACTAAAAATGTGTTTTGAACAAAAAGGTCTAATTCAGACAGATGGACTGGCAGACCAACGGCTATACACTGTATTTCACAAGAGTGAAAAAACACCAAACATCAACAAAATCAGTCCAGCCGTTTTTGAGATATAATAGAGCAACACATTTAGCAAGAAATGTACTCCAACGCCCTTAACCTTTGAAGTAAAGCAAATCTGATGGTATGCGAGGCTGGCCACTAACAAAGGTAATGTTTGGTCCAAATCTGTTCAGCAGTTCTTGAGATGTGGCGAGCAACGGACCAAAAAAATAAGACCGACACGCCGACCTCCCGAAAGTCTGACATTTTGCTCATTCCAATTCACGAACTATTTCAAAGCAAATTCAGATATTATCTGGAGATACAAACAATGACTGTGGGTGTAAAAGAAAAAGCAAACTGAAGAGATGACAGAGTGTCAACCGGTGAATTCCCTTGTGTGTACTGGGGAAGCCGAGTCCAATGTCACAAAAGCTCCATGCTAACACACGGAATTGATGGATAAGATACACAAAATTTGCAACAATACGTTCTGCATAAACTTGCATAGATGTCCTCAAACTGTGGGACTTTGTGTGATATGTTTCAACCACCAGTCACCTCGGTGTTCTGATTCAGACACAGGAAAATGGAATACCCCAATCAAGTAAATGTATCAATAAGTAAATCATTAGATCTAGTGAGATGCTAACAAAAAGCAGTTAATCAAAAGTCTGTACCTTAAGGTAGTTAGCCAACCATAGAATGTGAACCATGCATGTATGAAATTGTACGCCTTGAATCCCTCATTTTGTGTAGTAGTAATAATAATAATAATAATCATAATAATAATATATATTGTTTTTCTATATCGCAAAATGAGACAAAATGTTTGCTCAAAGCGCTTTTCACACTCATGCGCTTGCACCAACGGCTAAAACACAAAAACGCTATGTGCGTATATATGTATATAAATCGATGTATTATTATAATTAAATTACACCATTACCTCTAAAACTAATTCCAGTCTCTCTCTCTCTCTCTCTCTCTCTCAAAAAAAGAAGCTTCCGTGATATTCTGAATAAAACTTCTACAGATTAATCACTAAAGCTATATATAATCCTAAGATCTGAGAAAAGGGCTGAGGGGAAGGAGTAGTGACACAACTTGCCAAATTTAAAACTACAAAAACGCTCACAATAACTAGCTGTGCTTTATTATTTGGGGAGTGGGGTAGGGGGTGGGGGAATAAACTATCGCCAAATGCTGAATATGTTAATAAAACTAAAGCCAAGTAAAGCCAACAAATATACGCACATGAAACACAAACACAAACAACACGGATGACAATAGCTAACAGTTCGTTCCACTCTTGCAAACAAAACAACAACAAAACTATTAAAACAACGAACCTAGAAGATAAACTTGTTAGAAACACTTATGAAGGAGATACAAATTCTGTGTTAGAACAATGAAATAAACATGCAAGCACACACACACACTCACACAAACACTCACGCACACAAACACACACAGAGAGATTAATATATCAAATCACAAAAAGCAAAACAGTAGTTAGTACTAACAAGAGAAATTCTTTCAAAAGTTCAAGAGTTATTATAATTGAGGTACATATCCTGCCTCTCTATAAACAATATAATGTTTCTATAAACTATATAAAAAGTCAACCTTGCAAGCACACGCACGCACATGGAACATCCAAGCATGAAAGAAAAGACAACGGTATGTCAATGGATATTAGCACTTTTAATGCAATAAAGAGGAGGAGCAATAAAAACGTGGGCCAAATGAAAAAAAAAAATCTGTTTATAAAACCAACCAGCAAAACTTGAAGTCAACAGACGTTAAGCTCTTGACCTTTATTTTCAATACTACTATAACGGGGACGAGCAGTTTAAAACATGGACCAATACACACACAAAAAGTTCCATCTGTCTATAAATAAAACGGCAAAACGTGCAGGCATACGCACATGAAACACGAAAGCACGAAAGACATTGGTAGACTGAATTGCAGTCAGCTCTTGAACAAAAGAAAATCTGAACGACTTTCCGTCAAAAGTGCAGTAGGACGAGGAGGTTCACTTGCTCGCTATCCAACAAAAAAATAACACAGAAAACAAAAAAAATAATAAAATTTTAAAATGCACTATACAAAAAAACCTATTTAATTGGCGTCTTTATTATAAGCCAATATCGGTGCAGTGAATTTAGAAAATAAAATAGAGAAAATAGCCTACAACCTAAACCTACAACTTCCACAACAGTGAGGGAATACCAATATACAACATCGTAATATCTTAAGAATGACAACACAACATACATGCAATTGGGTTGCACAAAATACAGTGCACAGTACAACATAAATAAATAATAACTGGACAGACAAGGAACAAAGAAGAAGTAGAAGTCAAATAAAAATAGGACAAAGAAGACTAGAAGATGATGACGAAGATGTACAGAAGAAGTAATTTCTGAGGATATTTCTGCAAACTGAGTCTTGTAGGTACAAACTAAATCTGGACAGATACTACAGAGTGCAGTAATGCACTATCCTATCCTATCCTACCCTGAAACTCGAAAGTCGATGGTGCACCACAGATTACCGTTTAACCAGTGTACTCCATCTTTCTCTGTCCTCAGCAACCCTCATGGCTTCGCTCAGTGTCAAGCCAGTGGTTTCTTGAATGTTGTCCTCCCACCTCTTTTTCTGTCTCCCTCTTCTTCTACCTCCTTGCACCGTGCCTTGCAGGATGGTCTTTGCAAGGCCTGATGCTATGGTGGCATGGAGTTTGTTTCTTCACCACTGTGAGCATGTTATCGTGTAGTCCAATGGCTTGTGTGATGGTCTGTCGGACTTCGTCATAGGTGATGTGCAATAGGAAATGCCCAGAAGTCTTCTGTAGCACCTCATCTTCTTGCTTTGTATTCTTCGTTGCAGATCTGCTGTGATGGTTCATGTTTCCCATGCTTATAGGAGATGGAGTTGACAAGGGAGCACAGAAGCCTTACCTTGGAGTGTAGACTAATGGTCCTGTCTGTTCAAATGGGCTTCAACCTTGTCAGGGCAGTAGTTGTTTGTGCAATCCTGGAGAGGACTTCCTGTCAAAACCCATTTTCTGATAAAATGGTTCCTAAATATTTGAAGCTATGCACCGTGTTGAAGGATTGGCCTTGGACTTTGATGTCCATGTTGATGCCATTGGTGTTGTTGGTCATCATTTTGGTCTTCTCTGCACTTATTTCAATTCCAAAGTCTCTGGCAGTTATGCAGATCATTTTGAAATCCAATTATTGCTTGTCTGTTATGCACATAATTTTTTTTAAAATCTGAGACGTGTTGCTTGGCAGTTCTGCACATAATTCTGAAATCCGAGTCTGTTGCTTGGCCATATGCAAGCAATACTGATATCTGAGTATTGCTGGGCAGTAATGTAACATAACTTTGCAATCTGAATGTTGCTTGTCAGTTTGAGTTATGCACATAAATGTACAAAATGGAGCATTCTTGTCACTTAGTTACATACTTTTGAAATCTGAGAGTTGCATGCACATTCTTTTGCTGACATGGATGTTTTGGGAAGATCTGATAAGAAAAAAACATGAAACAACAACAACAACAAAAAGGAGACAGAAAAGTGGAAAGATCATGAAAGAGCAGATGATGAGGACGACACAACCATGATGATGATGAAAAAAACAACAAACAAAAAACCCCAAAGAACCTCTTGTTTTTCGAGCTTGGCTTGTTCTTCGATTCGTGTGATGATCTCGGTCATGTTGGTTTCCAGTACCATGCCTCCCATCACCAGCTCTGCCAGTATGTAATGCACCTGCCAAAATACACAATACAGACCTTAATAAAAAGATAAATGAACAATTTTTTGTCCCTTTGCTTTGGGCGATTTTTCGCGACTAAGAGTTTACCTGGAAAGTTGCATTGTTGTTACAATTAAAGATTATATGGTGGGCACTCTCTGCTTGAACTGCTCACTAAGCTTTAAACGTTTGGCTTCCCTGCCTTGAAATGTAAATGAAAACTGCCTATCATGCTATACACAATTCACTGCAGCGCTATTTCTAGACTCAACCTTGATGCTATTAAAAATTACATTACAAAGCACACACGCAAAAGAATGTATAGATTCATACTAAAATCATACTTCTGAAAGAGTTTTTTTCTCTTTACTTTTTTTTCATCAATCAAAACAAAAAGTGACCCTGAAATGTGTGAAAGTTAGTCCCTTTAAATAAATACATTAATAAACAAATTATTTTTTTAAATATGATTGGGCGAGATCCTGGGATCATGCCGCTGCGCCACATTCATGCAAGTGAATCAACAAAATCAAATGTTACAGATATTAATTATTATGAGGATCAACTTGACTTACTTTCTCCCCAAAGCTTGATTCAAGGTTCCAAACAGTCCACAATATTTACTGTCCCCATGATAAAATACCCAAGGAAATTCAATATATATACTTTGAGCCAAAACTGACCTTGTCCATGTGAAAGATGAGGTCCAACTCACAGACATTCTCAAAGCACTTGTCCAGTGTTTCCACAAACACCTGTCACCAATCAATCAACCAAAGCAAAATGAAAACTGAGAATGTCATCAAGGTTCTAGGAAAGGGGCATAACTCTTTCCTGTCAAGGTGAATAGATTCAAAGATGTAGCTATTATCAAATACAGTGGAACTTCCGGTATCCGTCTCTCTGGTATACGACTCCCTCCGTTAAGTGACCTGAAAACTTCTGACGGATTCACTTCCAATAATAAATGACCTCTGGTATGCGACAACCTCGTTTATGCGACCAGCGACCGTGTCTTAAGCCCTTTATACGACCGTCTTAGGCAATTTAAAAGAAATATCAGTTAATTTATTGTCTGTACCTTTCGTTTTTTCTCTCATGCTGTTGTCTGCTATTTCCGGTTCGCAAGTAAGGGACATTACTCGCCTAAACTGGCTTGTCAAAATGGCATCGCGCAAGAGGACAGTTTTGAGTTTGGCAGAGATAAAGTTTTTCCCTGCTCAAAATGTCTTAAGACACGAATGTTTTCTATTTTTGAAGTTGTGAATAAAAGACAAAGCTAAAAATGAAACATGTTTTACAGTTTTCTTTGTCAGAGAATCCATGCTGGTGAGTGTGAAAATTATGACTATATACCCCTGCGAGCCTGACACTCCCCCCCCTCCCCACCCCTTGTTTTTGGTATAAGACCACTCTATTATAAGACCGTTTTATTCTCAGATTTTGGACGGTCGTTTACCGGAGGTTCCACTGTATCAGCCAAACCAAGCTATCCTTTCTCCACTCCCCCTTCTCTCACCTCCCTCAACCTCCTCCCACACACAAACAACAACAATCAAGGGTTGTCTTGCCAGCCAAAGAAAACAGGAGTTAAAGGTTTAGCAGGAGATTGCATCTTCCACAAAACACAAAAATCCTTATATTTATATACTGGAGCTCTAATGAAGCCCCCGACCATCAGGGTTAAGACTAGAGCTACGCATGTTAACATTTTTCAAGTACAAACCATCAACTTATCACTGCAACAACAAGCACAAAAAGTGGTTCCAAGTACCTGGATGAGATCTAAAATGCCGAGCTCACTCTCCGAAGAATCCACACAGAAGACGAAATACAGCGTGGCATAGTGACGGTAGATGAGCTTATAGTCGGACCCACCAATCAGTCTGCAAAGTAAGGTGAACCAATACAATCATATGCCCCTTAGCTTTAGTAGTTGATTTTAAATAATATTGAAAGCGAGCGTTGCGGCCGCGTGGTCTAAGGCGGGACTAACTTGCCTTGTCCACAGGCCAGAAACCAATGGCGCCTGTCAGGTGTGGGATTGGTCCAGCATCTCGACTCGGGCAAAGTCTCGGGAGTTTTCTCCGGGTACTCCGGTTTGCTCCCGCCAGCAAAATTTCAAAAACGTAACAAAAATTAAGTAGGTTGGGTTTGGGCACACCACAGGCTGCAACTGCGCCTTCCCCAGTGGAAGGGGCCCAGAATTGCCTGATAAAAAGGGACAATAAAATGTCCCAAAAACACACACTCCCCCCAAAAAAAATTAATTAACAAAAATCAATGATTATTTATGTTTCAATGCACACAATATCAAACACATGAGGTCTGTTCAAAGCTCAACATTCATTCGTTCTCTTGCACTATACCATGATATCAAACAACTGAGACGTATTTTTAAAACCATATATATTGGACACTAGTAGTAGTAGGAAAGAAACCCTATGAAAGTTATGGTTTTGAATGCTAGGGCGCTGTTGCAACAACAACAAAATGGTCAACTTTACACTACCGTTGCTCTGCCCAAAACCTTATTATTGGGATCTTCTAGGTGACATTTCAACACCAATTGTACTCTTGTCACACTTAAACAAAAATTTATTTTTGTTCTTATATTATGTATATATAAGCTCAAAGAGCATCTGAGGTGCTGGTCAAGATCTAATTAAGCTGCCTAAGATAACTTGCAGCATCAAAGACACTGTCACCCACCCAGGACAACTGCGCAAATTTAGACCCAAATGTGATAACATGCAGCTGTGACGACGGGGTGTGATACAAAACCACCGTATAAAGAGTAATCACAAACGTCAACTCTAATGAGAAAAATCTCCTGCCATTACGACTACTGAGATGCAAACCCAGGTATGACTGCATGCTAGGCAAGTGTTCTACCGTTGAGCAATCCACATATTTGCAGGAAAACAACAATGTTAAGCAGCTCCATCTGGTTAATATCATTATTCAATTGCTCTGCTTTACGCTTATCTGAGAGTTTAATCAAAGAATGTACAGCTTCACAAAGAAGGTGCATAACTCAAAAGTGTGCAAAATCAAAAGTACCCAGCGCCCCCAAGCGGCAAGTGGGAGAGTTTGCTAGCCGGCTAGCGTTGAGAAAATGGCCGACAGCATGTGTTAAGCTGGAGGAGGTTGCAATCATGCGCAAAAACGCAAATATGGCATTCACTGCAGTGCAATCAACTGTACGAGTAACAGATTCAAGTGTCTTGGACTGTCATTCTTCAGGTTTCCGAAGGATCCCAAAAGATGAGTGCCGCAAATTATAATCTGTAAACAATGCATCTTGAACCGATCGATTCATCTACAGTAAAGTTACTGTTCAAATAATTTGTTGCTACGTGTACTCGTGCTATTTATTACAGCTAGACTTATTTTATAAGCTAGTGTGTCTTTATTGATGAGTAAACACTATGTTTTTAAACAGTGGATGCGGGACCATGTGTACATTATTTGAATAATGACATACATAATAATAGTCAAACTGTATCTTGGAAATCAAATGTTTGTTTGTGTGTGTAGATTCACAGAAGAGAATTTTTTAAAATTAATTTTTAGTACATGTACTTTGTTTTACAGCGTATGTTCCTGTAGAAGACAAAATTAATATTTGTGTGTATTATTGTTTTCCATGCAGTGGATGCGGGGTCATATGCCACACAATTTTGAATAGTGATATGAATTATTAATGGTCAAAATGTTTCTTCAGAATCAAGTGTGTGTGTGTGTAGATTTCATAATAATTCACACTGCTTCTCTAAATTCTTATCAATTAACTTTGGGCATGTTTTTGTTTGTCGGCATTTTACATGGCTATGTTTTCATTGGTTGCATGTTGTACTATAATACAATTAAATGACATGCAAGTTCAGTGATGCACTGTTTTTGTTCCTTTTCACTTGCTTGTCTGTCTTATTAACTGTCTGGTCAATGATTTATTTTTCCTGTCTTATTATATGTCTGGTCACCGATTTCTTTTTCTTGGCAAATATGCCTATTATACAGTTGCACACACATACAAGCCTGAGTAGGCTACACAGGAATGCACTATGAAGTTATTTCATAACAAGTTCAAACAAAAATTATAAATGCACTCGAGCTTTCTCAGAAGAAAAAAACACTGTTGCATGTGTATAGCACAAACAAATTAATACACACACAGTCATGTACTCAAGTAATAGGCAGATTCACACTTTCATATTAAAGGAGTAAACAAAAAGAGCAATTCAGTAATACTGAATAGATTAACATCATTGCATTGCATTAATTAACTGGTTTGTTGCCAAGTGGTTGCACTCTAATGAATCTATAATAAAGGCAAGCACCGTGTTTGTTTTTAATGTCACACTTTTTTGCTGGTCAGTTACTGTGTGATAGGTCTGCATAAGATCATGAATCGAACAGCTTTGGTAATTAATGTGAAAAGAAAAGGAATTTTATTTTACTTGTATTAATAAAACATTTTTGATTTCGTTTTACTACAAAAGATTAATGTTTAGGGGTCAAAAACGTCATGCGGCAAGGTTTGTTTACGTATTGCTAAGCAGAGGATTACGTCCCTTGCATTGAGGGCTCCGCCAAGCGCATCTGTCATCACTTTTTACATAGCAGTGTGACCTTATGGTCCTTCTTTGTGAAGCTGCACATTCTTTGGTTTAATCTTATTAGTTCAACACATGTATGCACTCATACATGTAAGTATGGGTATGGAAGTGGGTGCAAGTCATTATGTGTGTGTGTGGGGGGGGGGTGGGGAGAAAAGGTGGGAGAAAGTAGGCCTGTTTAATAAGACTGCTTAGAAGCATGTTCCTGGCAAACAATAATAGGCCAGCTTCCATTATACAGGCCACCTAGACTCCAGCAGTGCCAGAGGTCTAGCAAGCATAGGCTGTGTGTAGGTTACGCCCTCAACAGCTTCTCACACTCAGATTGTCGCTTTCAGGCCTACTGCCTCTATAAGTATAAACCTAGTAGCAGCCTGATAGTATATATTCAGACAGTTGACCTAATCATCTTGTAACCACAAAAAACCTTGGCTTTGACAATCTTTGCACGCACATCGCCCCACACCCATTTCTTGATTTAATCGTTTTTTATTATATATCGCTTTTCCAGCTCAAGAGCTTTTTAAGGCGCTAGCCGATACAGGATCTAACTCAAGTCGACTGAGGCGCCTACTTGCAACCCTAAACAGGCAACCTAGACGAGCACAATCCTGAAGAAGGGACCTAGTGCATGCTGGTTTCATTTGTGTAGCCGGCACTCACCTGTCTAGGACATGAGTGTCAGGATCTTTAAAATCTGGGCGATGGAATGCCTGCATGCACAATCTACTTATCTAGACCTCAATTTATAATTATACTTTCATCCGAAAAAGTAGGGGCGGAGTGGTCAGGGTAATTTTTTAACATTTTGCCATCGACGGGCTTTAAAACACTGCAATGTTATATCACCTGACATTTCAGAATGCTGCATACACCACTGAGCCAATGCTGGCAATTGCCATGCCTTATTGGAAGAACACCAGCGTGAAGGACAAGTTACAGAAAGGCAATAAAAGACAAACTTACGTGCCCCCTTCTAGAAAGTTGCAGACATTATCATCTCGCTTTGAGACAAGATGAAAGGTCTCTCTAACAATCTGTTGCTGCAAGTCTTCAGGCTGAAAAACACACACACACACACATTTCTGTACCAACAGATGAAAACATAACTAGATAAAATTTACAAAATAAATAAGCATATATACGACTTCACAAAGTCAAATACTTCCCTAGGAATTTATTTACACTATTCTATAGTATAAATATAATCTGCAAAATGAAAATGCACGGTGTAGGTGGATCTATACAACAATTAAATACAATAGATGAAAAGTAATATCAAATTTATCCTTGAGACTAGTGGTTTTTGTACAACCGGTTTTTGCAAGTGGTTTTTGCCAGGGTACACAGGTTGCTGTTTAAAATGTAGACAGATACAACTGTTGTCTGCGAGTTTCATTTGGACGATGATACCTCCCCATATCCCCCTTGATACCTCACTACACCACCCCCCCACCCCACCCCGATATCTCCCCCCCCATGATGCCTCCCCATACCCCCTTGATACCTCCCCGAACCCACTTGATACCTCCCCATACCCCCTTGATACCTTCTGTACCCCCCTTGTAACCTACCTGTACCCTCTTTGATACTTCCCCGTTGATCGTTTCGCAGGTATGGATGAAAGGAATCGACCATCACCATACCCCCTTATATATACCCGTATCCCCGTTATGCCTACCCATGCCCCTTTAAACCTACGCGTAGCCCCCTTTTACCTACACATACCACCCCATCCCAATCCTTGGTAATAATAATAATAATAATAATAATATTGAATATATAATAATACAAATAGAAATCATAAAAAACACCAAGGTTTTAAAATAAAATTTGATATAAGATATTATAATAATAATTATAATTATAATAATAATAATAATTATTATTATTATTATTAGTTTATAAATAATAATAATAATAATAATAATAATAATAATAATAATAATAATAAATAAGTTAAAAGTAAAAAGCCTAAATTAAAAAGAAAAATATCCATATTGTAGTGTAAAAAAACAAAACACACACAAAAAATATGGCCCGCGGGAGATTTGAACTTGGGTCGCCTGCACGGTAAGCGAATGTCCTACTAAGTGAGCTACCAAGGCTTCGTATAAAGACCATCAATTTTTTGGTCTACATGGGAAAACATGTTGAAACCTCGATTCGATTTTTAATAAATCAAATTTAATTAGTTAAACATAAAATTTTGTAAGATTGGTGACCAGAGTGCAAAAGTGTTTTGAATGGAAATAAAACAAACTTTGCGGTATTACTGAACGGCACTTTCTTGACACGGGTTGAATGGAAACCGCACGCGGAATGAGGCTATTGCAGTTTATGGACATTTTGTTTATTTATTTATCTCAGAAACGGTTCTATGTCGGCTATAATGATTTCGCGGGTTTTGAGCGCACAGCAGGCCGATCCGCAGCGCCCAGCACCTGCCCAGATCAGCGTCCATACCGGACAAACTTTACAGTAGAGGCGAAGGACTTCCGGCTAAGCAATTTATATATAGATGACAGAAGCTTGGCATCCACATAACCATCAAGAATTTAATTTTAAAAATTAAAAAAGTTGTATAATGTCAAAATGCAACATTGTCCCTGAAATTATGTTGACCTTGAGGTGACCTTGACCTTGACATGACCTTTCCTAATCAACCAACGTTGATGCATAATGTGAGTAAAACATACAATGATACATTGATACAGTCGTTCCAATGTACAATGTTTTAAAACATTTTTTTAAAGGTCTAAAAGGATCTTGACCTTTAAGAATTACACAAAATGGAACAAATATATATTACTGTACATAACTATAAGATCAATCTGTGGCCATTACAAGTTTTAATTTTGTGAAAAACTTAAAATTATTTTGTTGGGTGAATTAGCCTTTAGAACATACATACAACTACAACTTTTTAAAAAAAATCTAAATTGGTAGGCACTGATGCCAGGGGGTGGGTCTTGGGACCCTCATTAAGATCAATTATGAGGGCCAAAGGCTTTTTAGCCTGCATGCCGTATTTGCTATGCTATGCTATGCTGCTAACTTTTAATTTTAATTTATTAATTATTTAAGAGGACTTTTAACTGCTGCACGCACGCGAGTTAAAATTCTTGCTTCTTCCTTGAGTTTTTGTAATCTTGAATTTTAATCTGAATAAGTTACAGTAATTCTTTAATAATGCAGCAACAGTTCTGCATATGTCCACGACAAAACAATGAGAGTTGTATTCACTAGAAAAGTAGTAACCCCTCCCATCAAAGTGACATCGCGACACACTTGCAGCGGCAAGCAAATGTGCATAAAATACAAATCTACTCACGTAATACTGGTAAAATTTCATAACCCTTGGTTTCCCATGGTTATTGAAGACCAGAATCGCCTTGATCATGGTGGAAGTTTGCAATCGGTTTCCGAATGTTCAACAGAGAATGTCACATTTCCATCACAAAATGGTTTGATCACAAGTTGTCGTCGACACTTCCGGCTTAGTGAAGGGGAAAGAACCGTGACTTGCTAAGTCGCCAAACTATGCGGTTATTGTTCTTAGTTACATAGGCCTATTGTTTCTTTCAAAATTACTTAAGTTCATATTGCATCTTACTCTGATCTGAAATCTCAACGTAATCTCTTATGTCATCGTCGGAACGGCGGAGGGAGAGGGAGGTGGGTGGGTGGGGGAGGGTGCGTCATACCCATTGTAGACTCCGGACAGTTGCATAGTTCAGCTGAGGAACTCAAACTTGAGTCCTACAGCTTACATTTACATACTAAGATGGGACAGATGGCGCTAGCATTTAGCGTGGGTTGTGCCAGTTACCTCTCTTAGCTAATGAATGACGAATCACCGGTTGGTCTGCCTATAGCTGCCACAAAATGGCGAACTTACAGCTAGTAAGCCCCAAAGAAATACAGAAAACAGTAGCTCTATGCACATTTTAATATCGACTCGGTTTTATGTTGAATGAAAATAAAATAAATAAAAGGATTTCGGAAATAATTCATGTAATTTTAAATTTAGATGTTTTGATTGCTTTTAAGGAGCTGAATGCTGGAGAATATGTATTGAGCCCATAGGTACAGTATAACTGCCCATAGGTACAGCATGGTCGAAAGTGTCCCCTATATGCTTACGTGTCCGGGGACGTTAATTCAAATAAATAAAAAAAATGGTCGAAATGTGTGGGAGATTTGGGTGATAGAACTCGAGAAAGTCTTTGTTAAACATTTTTATTTAAGGGGTGAGTGGGTGCAAGGGCGACATGTGGGATGGGAAGGGAGTGTGTACAATATTTATTGACTTGACTTTTCACATTGTTTTATTGTATCTGGCAACTGATATAATAAAAATACTGAATAATTGTTGGCTTGTTTCTTTTTCTTGCTTCTGTCTGGTTCTTCTTCTTCTCTTCATTCTCTCCCCACCTCTCTCTCTCCCTCTCTCTATCTTTTTCTTTCTGACTGTCTTTTAAGTCACTTTCTTCTCCTTTTCCTTCTTGCTCATCACCATCACAATCTTTATTCTTCTTATAATTCATAGTTCTTCTTTTCTTTCTTGTTTTTAGTTTTTATTTATGTACTTATTTATGATGTTTCCCATGCTTTAATTGTATACACACGAGTAGACTACTTTAATAAAACCTTAATAAATATATACCACTTGAGAATAAAGACAATGAATGTTGTACTTCGTAAGAAATGTTTAACGTTGTTTTGTTAATATTCCCATGTGGTTTGTATTTATTAAGGTTATTCGAAGTAGGCTACTTGTTTTACATTCAATGAGGCCTGCATGGTCAGCTAGGTGAGAATAATCTATTATCATGAAACATCTCTTGAACTTGAGTAGTACTTCGCTGGAGCAAATCTTTATTATATACAATATTATATATTTTGGGAAAGGTCGTACAACTCGGAAAAGAGCAATGTACTTATTAAAAGAATTGTTTTAAAATCTGTAGATCTTTTCAAAACAGTTCAAAATTAAGCACTGAGCACAGCTGTAGTGATTAGTTCAGTCCTGCTAGTATTCAAACTTGACCTCCCATAGAGGCTCAGACCGTGTACATTCCTAGTCAGTAGTATGCTATCAGTAGTAGGCCTACTAGCTGAAGTCCTAGCGACATGCTCCAAAGGGAAGGTAGTTGGTCAGGTTGTGTCTACGCTTTCCCGCCATAACGAAACGGCGTCACTGTCCCATCTTTGTGTGTAAGATGTGGTGGGCCTACGTACAGTGTGTCTCGCCCACATCTCTCTCTCTCTCTCTCTCTCTCTCTCTCTCTCTCTCTCTCTCTCTCTCTCCCTCGCAGGTTCTGTGGTGAAAGTATCTGGCCGTACATGCATCTTGATCGTGAGTAGTACTTCGCTGGGAGCCAAACTTGGCTATTTTTGCCAAGGTCTCATCAATCGCCTTTTTTATGAGATCTTTGGGCCTAAAAGATCAACCCTCTGCCAATTTTTTATGTTTATTTTATGTTACATTTTGTTTCAATTTATTTATTGTTTTTCCCCATTGAGTTGTTTTACTCTAATTAAGCTTTTAATTATCTTGCCCCAGTTCATAAGCGAGCTGTTTGCTTTTGCCCCCTGTAACGTCTAAGACTATTATATTAGCTGTCCTACTCTGGTAATGAATAATATAAAAAAATAAATATAAGAAATAACATTGTAATAAATAATAAATAAGTCGAGAGCCTATTATTATAGATCGTATACTTTTGTAAAAACAAACAAAACAAAACAAAAAAAAACAACACTAAAATCTACATAGTGCAGAATAAAGAAGAGCGCAAGAAAATAAAACGCATATAATTAAATAAATGAACGAAAACGAAAGTAGGAAAACAAACCGACGTACACATTCGAAAAGAAACTTAACTACACATTAATTCAGTTCGCTATGTTATTTCCATCATATTTTGAGGACAAAATAGAAGAACCGCGCAAACCCACACTTGTCTGGTTGAACACGCTGCCCACGTCTCGGAGCACGCGCAAAGGGACAAAGCGAAGTAGAAGCATGGTGGCCGAAAATCACAGACGTTCACTCATGCCCTACTCTTCTCAAGGACAAAGCATGTTTGTGACACATCTTCGCATGTCAATATTCTACCCGAGAAAGCCACTTGCACCACAGATTTTGCAAACTTTTCTCCCCAAATGATCCCTTTTCCCTCTCCTGGAACTTACCCCAACAACCCACGGCAAGTAGGGAATGCAATGGCTGTTTGGTTTCACTATACTGTGTAAGAAGGGCTGACGGCTTCGCAAGCCGATAGCTTGTGTTGTCATTCTCGGCAATGCACCACTCAAATCGAGCTTGCTGGAAAGCCAACAACAGCCGCCATCTTGAATCTTAGGCTGGGAGCTTTAAACCTTCTTGCGTTTTTAACAAGAAATCGCTCAAAGAGACCATCAGTTCAATTACCAAATTGAAGAATAGAGTGTCTGTGATACGAAAAAGGCAAACATTTCGCTATTTGTGCGGAGTTTGTTCGCAAATTACTGTGGCAATGTCGGCGCACCATGGTGTTTCCTCTAAGTCATGGAGTTGTTGCTCCCGAATATCACCAAAAACGCTTTTGTGGCCCGACTGGGACATTGCATCTGAAAGGGGAAGAGGTAAGATGTCTTGCAAAGTGTCAGAGAACATTTTTATAGAATGCATATGGCAGATAAACTCTTGCAAAACGCCGCCTGAACATTTTCTCTACACTTGTGTACAATGGCGTTAAAAGAGCAGGAGGCGGGCCCTGACCCACTTCTGCTTCTCACGTGACTTTTTTCCGCGAAAGTTGAACTAAACAAAATAAGCTTGACTTGTTGACTTTCGATATTACGTTAGCGAGTGAGATTTAGTGGAGTTTTTGTGATGAACAACAGTCTTTTAAAATAATAAATTTAGTAAAACAATTTGATTTAAACAATATTTTTGTGAAGTGTTCGTGTTTTAATTAGTTGTAACGTTACAATACATTACAAAAATGCAACTGCATTAAATAATTATAACGAGGTTTCATTATTGGTGGATATTTACGTATTTAATTGTTCTTATATTATAGTTATTAGCAGTACAGATATATACATCCATTCGCAGCCAATGATCACAAGCAATGAAACTGGTGAGAAAAAAAAAATCAAAATGAATAAGCTTACATATGAGTGTAATTTGTAGACAAGAAAATACAGTGTCAAATTAATTAAAATTGCAATAAAAGTGAATAAATGTACAAATCAATTTTGAAATAGATAAATATAAAGATGTTAAAGCGTCTATACCTATGAATGTATAGTGCTCCTGATTACACACAAAAAGTGTGATAGTTACACACAAAATATGCTGACTTCGCCCCTCCCCCCTCCTCCACTCACCCTACTGTGAAGACTTCCATAGCAGATGAATCAGCATATTGATTGTGACTGTTCAGCCCAAGAAGAAGAAGAAGATGATTCAAAGTAGTGTAGAGAGTTGTCGTCGTTTAAAATCGCATGCGTGTGCAATGTATACTTCCTCTATGCAATCATGTCGCTGCTCACCACATAAGGGACTCTCAAAATTTGCAAAGGGATTCTTAAATTTTGGTCATTCAGATTGGGAAGGTGGGGAGGAGGAGGGTGGAAGGAGCACTGGTGTAACTAATACATGTATTAACAACTATAGTGTATACATAAATGACAAAACCTTTTCATAATAAATGTTTTAAAGCTTTTGGAGAGTTCCAGTTCATCAAAGACTGTAGGCTTGAGGATCTTGCTTCAAGGTAAAATATTAAAAGTGGGACTTCAGATGAGCAACACAACTTGCGTTCAAAATAAAATGCCCAATTCTTGCCAAATAAGAGAAGAAGAAAAACAAAAGGGAGTAGAAATATTAGGGGTCCCATCATAGGACCATCAATATGAATTTAATTTGCTTAAATAATACTTGTTTCGTGCATTTAACCCCTTGATGGCTTATGAAGACTTATCTTGTCATGCAATAGTGTGATGAAATATGCCAGTGATATGTTATCAAATTGGTCATCGTCATTGTGACATTTTTTTCTCAGTACAGCTAAATAACTACAAACCAGCAACACAAATACACACCGATTGGAAAGCTCAACCGATTAACTGTTTAACATTCATAAGTTAGGGAGGACAACCCTTTTCATTGGTTGGTGGCTGCCCCCTCCCCACCTCTACACCACCCACATGCCTGCAAAGCTGATCTATGTGCCAGTGACATAGACAAAAGGGACGCAATACCATACAGCCACATATACAAAATACAACAAAGACTATGCGATTGCCTGTCTCTTTTTCGCTCTCTCTATATCCCATTTGGACTAAAAAAAACCAACGTAAAATCATTTTTCATTAAAAAGAAAAAAATATTTTTTTTTCAAATAGCATATCTTATTCATGTAGAAATTAAATTATCTTTTTAAAATGTATAAGGGTTACCCAGTTAGATCTATTTCTGATACTGATCAAGGTAGAATTTTTGCTAAAGTTTTACAATCTCGAGCCAGATTTGTTGGCAGATGGTTTTAACAGTACAATTTCCATTTGGCAGCAAAATGGTTAAGGAAGCTAGCAGGTCTGTTTATTCTATTTACTATAACTTTAAGGCATTAGGTATGTTCTTTGGTTGGACAAACAAGGGATGCTACTCTGATCTGTAGAAAGACAATAGGTAGAGGGAAGAAGGAGAGTTGGAGAGAAAGAAAAACAAGAGTTGTGCAATTTATTTTACTATTTTTATTTGATCTATAGCAATAGCCACAGGCAGAATTAGCTAGCCAGAGGAGACGGGGAGAGATAGGGATGGTGGTGGTAGAAAGAACCAGAGAATTATGTCTTGCACAGTTATTTAACTACTGTTGTTATACATCCTATCCTATTCCGTAACCCGAAGATCGTTGGGGCACCATAGATGATCGTTTAACCAGCATACTCCATCTTTCTCTGTCCTCAGCAACCCTCATGGCTTCGCTCAGTGTCAAGCCAGTCCATTCTCGAATGTTGTCCTCCCACCTCTTTTTCTGTCTCCCTTCTCTTCTACCTCCTTGCACCGTGCCTTGCAGGATGGTCTTTGCAAGGCTTGATGCTCTGGTGATGTGGCCATACCATTGGATTTTCTGTTTCTTCACCATGTCATAATGTTCAGTAACATCTAATGAGAGGTATGGAAATAGCAAAAGAGATTGAGAGAGAGAGTTTTAATCTATCAGTTAACAGGTAGCGACAGCAGACTGGCAGGCACCTATATAGATAGCCTCTGTCCAAACTCCAGGCCCTGGAATTATCGGAATTATCGCCATTTTGGTTGTGGGCCCCAAATTAACGAAGAGGCAGAAGAACTTCAGAATTATAAAAACACACACACACACACACCACCACTACCACCAGTGTACTCATACACAGATCTCAAACTCTCATACACTTGCTCTCTCTCTCTCTCTCTCTCTCTCTCTCTCTCTCTCTCTCTCTCTCTCTCTCTCTCTCTCTCTCTCTCTCTCTCTCTCTCTCTCTTTCTCACACACACACACACAAACACTTTTTGCTCTTTCTCTCTCTGTCTCGTCTCACTCCCTACTCCCTCTCTCACATACACACAGTCCATCTCTCTCTCTCTCTCTCCTCTCTCTCTCATTCTCTCTCTCTCTCTCTCTCTGTGTCTCTCTTTCTCTCTCTTTCTCCCACATGCACACACACAAAGTCTACTTATGGCTTATGCTCACAAACATGCATACACTCTCTCACACTCACAAACATGCATACAAACACGCAACGTGTGCAGAGGTGCCAACCAGTACGGATTGACCGTATTTAATTCCGGCGAAGTGAATTAAATACGGAAATACGGTAGCTTTTATAAAAATACGGAGGAAAAGTTGCCGATCGTTTATCTTTGCCAGCGGTGCTTCTGTACCGGTTTCTGGTCTCATAATAGTACTCCTGCACTCACTGAACGTAGCTGTGTTCAACAAACTGATTTTCATGGTGATTTTAGAGTAAAACAAGTGTGGTGTTCAACAAGCTGATTTTTATCGTGATTTTAGAGGATTGAAAATAGCCTTCTGTTTCAGAGGGAAGCCTGTCGTTACTTTATAGTGTCATAAGCTAGGTTTTGCGAGAGAAAAAATACTGACAAACGGGTCTGGAAATACTGACAAGAAGATTAGGGGGTTGGCACCTCTGCGTGTGCACACTCCACACACATACACACCTCACCACACAAAGATAAAGAAAGAAAAGTTCAACCAGGACAATTCTACTGTTTTGACTATGGCACCTATAAATAGACCTAAAGTCCTCATCTAGTTTGTAAATCAGCAGCTAGTCCCACCCTGATGAATTATTTATAGAACACAGTTTCTCATTCAAACTGTTTGCAGATATATTTGGGTCAGTTTGATGATCAGAGGATGCAGTTGATGCTGATACTTTCATTCAGGTAAAAGTGTAGGTGGAGAGCTTTCCCTCCAATGTTTCTGTAGAGAGCTATTTAAGAAGCCTTTCTCTCAGGGTCAGCTTCATGAGAGCAGTGCGCCTGAACTTCTCGATTGCTGCTAAAAGGTGATAGTTGAGAGCTTGTCCACAACGTATCATTAATGAGGAAGAAAGGGGTTAAAGGCAGTTTTCAGAAGGGCCAGCTTTATGAGGACAGTGCCCATGCATCCCCTATCCCTTATCAGTATTTCGGTGTTAACGTTAAGTATAAATACATGAGACCTGCGCTTTGAACTGATGAAAAGCTATATATAAATATCCTTTTCATTATTATTATGCACTAACTTTACTTTTGAGTATTACAAGAAACCATGGTTCTGTTTATTTTGTGTAATTGTAATACTTTGTGAATTTATATAATCCGTTGCATCTATAATCAAAGGATCGACAGTGCCGAAAAGCACTTACCCAGTCGTCAAATTTGACTAAAACGGTGTGCGGGCAATCTAATACTTTCCACTCAGGTACCCCAAGGGATGCCCTTTTTTTTAATAGCTGATGATACCTAATTTTGTCAAGTTTCCTTGAGTCATGCACTCTTGCTGTGCTTGCAGACCAGTTAATGTCATGCCAGTTTTTTTGTTTTGACGGAGTCACTAGCCCAGGGGGTAAGTAAATGACTAATTCTAGCTTTCAGCACCTCTGTGAATACCATAGTAGCTCCTAGTGGTATACTTCAATACTCCTGAGGTTCTCTAAACACAGGCACATGATGTGATTGAACTTAAAGTTTTGAACAATGTCATGTTTGCACAAATAATGCTAGTTTTATTACATTATTTTGGTGGGAAATGTGACAAACTTCGAAGATTTGATGCTGTGTAAGGTTTAGCATGATGAGCCTTGATCACATATCTTAAAAAGTATGCATTAAATGTACATCTTGTTAGCCCATAATCACTTTCAATATTTAATTAATATAGAAAGTTAAGTATGCATGTGTACTTTGCATTATTAACACTTTTGCAAGTTACCTAATTGTCAGCTAAATGTTACAAACTCGCTTCGCTTAAACAAACTTCAAGTGTTTTATTCCTTGTGAAATAGCGTGTGCCTTTTGTTTAGTGTTTTGTGATATTCCGCTCAATATTTACAATGAAGAACAGAGATGTTGTCGTGTAGAAACCACGTGTGGATTGTTTTGCTTTGCTCACCGGAACTTGGATACGATTGGTTGCTTTGAAGGCTTGATAATGTATATTCATGAGGAACGCGCTTACGCTAGACACAGGATCGTCCAATCAAATCACAAGAGCCCGCCGCTTCTGTCCCGCGCGCTCTGTAGTGCAACGAAGTGAAGGCGATAGTAGTCTTTTGGTGTTGATCGTGTTTAGTTGTGAAAAATACAAGAAACAGACAAAATGTCTATGGGAATGCCAAAGAGGATTGAACTGGAGATGCGGGGGAGAAACGCCAGTGTGGTAACGTACAATTTCACTATATTTTTGTGAAGATATTCGCAGTTGAAATTTCGACCGAGGTTGCCGTTCAGTTCCTTCATTGTATGACTTGGCCATGTTGGTTCTTTCTTCCATGTGTTTTGCCCTGTCCTTGTTTTCTCGATTTTTTTCTTGCCCCAGCAGTTTAGGGCTGTTATCGGTTCACAAAGTAGATCAAAATTGTTGGTTATTGTTTTTCCTCTCTTCTTAAAATATTTTAACATCGCACACTGATGTCCGAATGCTCAAGAAATACTTAGAAAGAAGTCATGTGTCGTGGTCTGCGAGCAGATCAAATATGGCGCCCTTTTGGGACATACATTCCGATACTTGTTCGAACTTTCGATCGCTTTCGGTCTTTTGCTATGTAGCTCATATCATTTCATTGGAGAATGCTGTAGAGTGAATTTGACATAATGTTACCTCTAGAAAGTATAGGAAAAATGTAGATTTTCACTCTGACCACAGGCTACTGCAGATGCCTTTTTGTCATGGCACAGGGCATTCGTCACTCCAGTGTCCTCTTCATGAATGTAGACGTGATGATGTGTTTGTGAAAATCGATTGCATGTGCCTTTTGAACCTCCCATTCACACTCGCCAGAATTTGTTTAGGCCTCGATTGACTCCATGATTGTCTCTGTCTGGCATTGTTTTGAGCCTAAAACATCGAACCTTTTCATCCACATCAAGTCATCCTTCGATAGCCAGGGCTAGCCATTAGAGTGCATGAAAAATGATCAAAGTTGAACAAGTAGCGTTCGTCCGTTACTGCGATTGCATTCCCTTTCGATATAGTTCCATAAATGCTCCTTTCAGGAGATTATAAGCCTGCAATTTGTATTTGAATACGCACTCGGGACAGTTTGGTGATTTTCGTCTGTGAATGCCAAGCAAGTTGAAGCAGTACGATGTGGGCCAGGGGAGAGCAGTCGATGGTTAGCCTATGCCGTGTGCTGTCGGTCACAAGGCGTGTGCCCGCCATCTTGGAAACCTGTATTGAAAATTGAGAGAGAGAGACTAAAATCAATCGATTTTGTATATTTTTGACCTCGGAGTGACTGTTACGTTTATTCTATGTATCTCCTTGAGCATTTTTCTGGTCGAATACCCCCCAGATTTCCTAAATCAATGCTGTGTGGCAGCGGTGCTCATGACCCAGTTTTACGTCCGTGCGGGTCGACTGTTTTAGGCAGCGCCGCTTGAGACAGCATTGCGCATACAAAAGAATATGTTTGGAGTTCCTATTATTGATTAAATCTATTTAATAGTGGGGTTCTTTTGAATCTCATTACTTTCTTTCTATATTTTTTTAACGATTCTTTGTTGCGTGTTCGTTCAAGTTAGAAATTCACCAGTCCCTGCAAACTTGTAAACCCCACAGAAAATGAACAAGACTTTCTACTACTTCGCCATTTTGACTTTGTCGATTGTTGTGGATGACGATGATTGTAATTTATATTTTAAGTGCTTTTGTTTTGACTGTCAGTGTTTTGCTCGATTATAATCCAAATATTTTAGAAGAACTAGTATATAATTGTGCATAATAAATTTTTGGATAGGCCAAGTAAGCTTCCAACACTGAAGACGTGAATGGTAGTGGTCACGTGCCTTATTTGCATATGGTTGGGACTCTCGAAAGCGTCGTCTGCTACACATGACGTAGGCAGGCAACCCATTTTGCATAGGCCAACGCTTGTAGTATAGGATGGTATAGGCAAGTTGCGTAAGCGTAGAGGTCAGTGAAGATAAACATGAAATTTGAGAAAGTACTAAACCACTTTCCATGCACAAGACAATTAATGACCAGCACTCTCTCAGCATAATTCGTAACATGGTAGAATACAAATGTATTGCTTTGGGGGGTGTGTGGGGATTTTTTTTTTTTTTTTTAGAAATATAAAACTTCACATTCACGAAGTTCGTAACTGTTCTGTAAGGGCAGAAAAACTTTTGTGTAAGGACAGGAAAGAAACTAGCAGATACAAAAAACAGCAGTTCATGGGCGAATTAGACAGGTATTGGTAGAAACAGATCGCCTGTCCCGATTTAGTGGTTTATTTTGCACTGTAAATGCAGCATTAGAATTTGGCCAGCGCCCGGGGAGCCTTTATTCCTGTTAGGGCACCCAGATCTTAGTTGACAGTGCTCTCGACAGACGCGTGTAAAATCCTAAAACAAAGGTAATCTCATTGAAGCTCCCTTCAAATAGTCAACATCATAATTAAAGATGAAGGAAAACTTTCTTTTCATTCTTATTTTCTCGATTCACTTTTGGTTGCGAGGGTTCAGGTATAGTCTCCCTTTATGCATGAAAGGCTACCTTTTTGATTGGTCAGCAATTTATTCAATGACCACTCAGCGAGTCAGTTGCTATCTCGCGTCTGCAAAACAAAACATTAAGTTACTCTGAAACAAGCATGTCAAGTGTTTGACATCTTCCAAAAAAAGAGTTCTTTTAACCAAGAATTTGAGATCTTCTCAGATAAATTGATCTTTAAACCTTTGTTATTGTTTGTATTGTTACTATGATATTTTTAACACTTTTATGTTTCAAGTGTCAAAAATAATTGTAAAACAAATTTTGAATAAAGCCAATACACAGTACTGGGTGTTTAAAAAAAAATTTGTTGTAATTTTCTAACTGTTTGATTAGCTTTAGCTGGAAGGTATCTCCTAGAAGGTCACACGTGTATTTCAAGTTATTTGTCTTTGGGCACTAAACAATTTGGGGGGAGGTGGGCACCCAAAAGTTTCAAGTAAGGCACCCAAAGGGCACCCTTGTAAAGAAGACAATTTCTAACCTTGTAAATCAAATGATTGGTTTTCGTGTGGAGCGAATGCCTGCCACCGAAATTCTGTGTGGCACAGCAGAAATTAAAACATCAAAATGGCACACTGGTCTGCTGAACAAGGGTGTCAAATGTAATTTCTGTGTGTAATAGACATGGAATTTATAATTATATATAGTTCGAACTCTTAGTTTGTTCTATGCATCTATTCTCACATGCATACACATTGTCACATGTAACCATAACGACAACAAAAGTAATGCAGATGTGCTGAAAGCAAAGCTTGATATTCTTTCGAACTGAGAAGAATTGGCAAAACTGGAATGGGTGGTGGGATTTGAAAGGCAGCAACAACAATTAAAAAAAAGGTTGCCAATCAGGCTGGCCAGCTTCAAGGCATAGGTCACGAGAGAAGATTCTTGCTGGTCTTTGTCGACCAGGCTTGCAAAAGCCCATTTGGATAACAGGCTGAGTGATGATATTGTGAGCATTGGGCGATGATTATTTATGATTCCAAATGCCACACTGACAGCTTAGTAAAATCGGCACTTTTAAAATGAAAAGAAAGGCAAACTTGATATGAGTGGTTTGTTGTCTCAGTTCTTACTATCATATCCTATCCCGTATCTCGTAGGACGTTGAGGCACCTCAGATGATCGTTTAACCAGCGTACTCCATCTTTCTCTGTCCTCAGCAACCCTCATGGCTTTCGCTCAGTGTAAAGCCAGTCCATTATCGAATGTTGTCCTCCCACCTCTTTTTCTGTCTCCCTCTTCTTCTACCTCCTTGCACTGTGCCTTGCAGGATGGTCTTTGCAAGGACTGATGATCTTCGGTTCTTACATGAATGTTATTTCTCAGTTTGGTCAGCTTGTGTTTTGCAGATCAAGGATTTGAACCTGGACAACTGCCGGGCGACAGAGATTGAGGGACTGAACAATGACTTTGCCGCCCTAGAGTCGCTCAGTATGATCAACGTCGGCCTACAGTCTCTAGCTGCCTTCCCCAAGCTTGGAAACCTCAAAAAGGTAAGAAAAAGAAAAACAGAAATTGAAGGCCCTGTTTTGACACCTTTTATTTTACATTTTTTATAATAATAATAATAATAATAATACTGGATTCTATATACGCGCCTTTCCCCAAATCAATCAGGCTCAAAGCGCGGTGATCTGTACCAACATACACGCTCACCTGTCTCATCCTCACACACACATACAACAAATACACATCCATCACTCAAACAGGTGAGTGTACAGGCAGGGAGATCGCTATTGGAAGACGGAAAGAACATTTTATTTTTTATTTTTTAAATGTTATATTGACTGCGTCCAGTACCATTATTGAAGGGAGGTAGGAAACCGGAGTGCCCAGAGAAAACCCTTGGTGACCTCTACAGCCTCGTACCTATGTCACATAGCTGCCAAGTCCCCGGATTTTATCCGGATTCCCCGGATTTCTCATCTGTATCAGGATTTTCACGATTTTGTCAAAAAAATCCCGATTTTCAGGATTTCAATTCAAGTATCGGCAATAGCATATTTTTGCGTGGGTTGCGGACTGGCGCGTTTGCGCGTTGTTTAGTGACTTCCGGTTTGACCGACGCGCACTTCTCATTGAGTTTACAACTTCACAAACTTCCACGAGGCGAGACGACGACACGGCGCAAAAGTCCACCGTTAATTTTAATAATTCAGTAGCGAAAGTCAAGATGCCTAGGAAAACGGGAGAAACGATGTTTTCCAAAAGATATAAAGAAGATTATGATTTCATCACGGAGTCCAAGCTGGGAAAATCGCACGCTTTTTGCACGAAGTGCCGGTGTGACATCAGCATTGCACATGGTGGCAAAAAAGATATTGAACTCCATGAGTCTAGAGACCAGCATCAGAGAAACGCCAGACTCGATGCTGGTTCCAGTAAGACACAGAAAGAAAAATCGGAAGTTGTTTTTTGTGTGTCTTCTGAACAAACATTATATTCGCAAGTTACAGAAGCCAGGCATGACTATTATTGCACCTTGTGTGACAGGGATATACATACTAACATAGAGAAGCCAGGCATGACTATTGAGTATTACTGCAACTTGTGTGACAGGGATATAGAGAAACCAGGCATGACTACTATTAATGCACCTTGTGCGACAGGGATAGCCAGGCATGACTATTATTGCACCTTGTGCGACAGGGATATATAGAGAAGCCAGGCATGACTATTATTGCACCTTGTGTGACAGGGTTATAGAGAAGCCAGGCATGACTATTATTGCACCTTGTGTGACAGGGTTATAGAGAAGCCAGGCATGACTATTATTGCACCTTGTGTGACAGGGATATACAGAAGCCAGGCATGACTATTACTGCAACTTGTGCGCCAGTGATATAGAGAAGCCAGGCATGACTATTATTGCACCTTGTGTGACAGGGATATAGAGAAGCCAGGCATGACTATTACTGCAACTTGTGCGCCAGTGATATAGAGAAGCCAGGCATGACTATTATTGCACCTTGTGTGACAGGGATATAGAGAAGCCAGGCATGACTATTACTGCAACTTGTGCGCCAGTGATATAGAGAAGCCAGGCATGACTATTATTGCACCTTGTGTGACAGGGATATAGAGAAGCCTGGCATGACTATTATTGCACCTTGTGCGTCAGCGATATAAACTAAAGTGAACGTGGCCCTCACTGACAGTTGAGAGTGAGACTGATTTTTTTATTTCCAAAAAAGGTTAAAAGTACTTTTTTGCTTAAGAAATAATGTATGTATTTCACTCCCAGATTGCACAGATTTTGATCTTGATTTTGAAAATTTTTCCGGGGGAGCATGCCCCCGGACCCCCCTAGAAATTCAGGATTTTCCTTTTGACCAAGTTGGCAGCTATGATGTCACATACGTTCGCCCCCTTGCAGGAATCGAACCGGCGACTAATCCGCGCCACGAGGCCACTCACCCTTTTTTTTTCTTTTACCATTATTCAGGCAGACCGCCCTCACATTGCCTAATGAGACAAATGCAGCTCAATAGAAGGAATTCCTCATATTACATCACCCTATATACAAAAAATGTTTTCAAAATCTAAAACAGATATAGAACTAAAACCAATTTCATTGAGTTCAAGTTGAATCTTTCAAGAGATGCAGCATTTGTTGTGGTTGTTGTCTTGCACATAAATGCATAAAAAAATCCAAACATTACACAAACAGAAAAGAAGAAAGAATATATTGACTAAAATTCACAGTGTCTACATCACTATCACTCCAATCACTCTGCAATGCTTCGAAATCAATATCCAAGTCGCTTTGGTTGCTTGGATCAATTTGCACTAGATCGCCTTCATCAAATCCCTCAAAAACACTGTCTGCAACAATGGCTGCTAGTATTTCTCGTTCCTCGAAACGTTGTCACAAAGATTGCCGATGTTCAATAATTCGCAGTGCACTTTCACCATGTTTTGCACACTACCACAAAGAACAGGAAATCTTATACATAGACTACTATTTGCGAGACGATGCTAATTATAGATGCAGCAATGGAAGCATCCTAACGGAGCACATGTTTTGGGTGTTTTGCCGGTGGACATCGTGCGACTTGACTACAAATAGCATCAGCGGACACGCGAGGGCATGACGGAACAAGTTTTCGTTATTTTTTGGTATCGTAGTGTTTCACAGTGATGGCAGGCGTAAGAATATTGTGCAGGGGTCCCAATTACCCGCGGTTTCGCGGATTTCTGCGAAAAACTGAATTTCATTTCCGCGAAAATTACCTGCGATCCGCGAAAAAAAAATCTGAGAGGAAAATTAAAATATGGAGAGGAAAATTAAAATAATGTAGCCAAAGTCTCATAGAAGACGACGAAAGTTGGTGAAACGCGGTAGGAAGTTGCCGATGCGCGCGCCTCCTCATGGGTTTCCGCCATTTTGCTCACAGTTCCAACATGTCGCGTGCAGACATTGTGGAGAAGAACTCTAGCAGAGTGAAAGATATTGACAAAGACTGCGAAAATAAATGGAACTGGAACTGTTTTTTTCGTGTGCTTACAGTTACAGCAATGATCAGTAACACTATTGAATTGGTGTGCACAGCAGACGACGATTTTGTTCTTCCGCTGACATAGTTTAGTAGAGTTGTTTCCCTTGCCATTATTTTGCGCAAACATGGCGTTATACATGTGGCTTACGAAGACTCGCTCTCAGACTGTCTCAAACTGATGAGTCCAACCTAAGTCTTGCCCAAGCAAGTAGTCTGTACCTTTTACAGCCAAGAAAGGCTGTCTGATCAATTTTTAATTTGTCCCCTAAAAATTTTGAAATGACCCTCATAATTTTTATTAGTGCATCAATGTTGACTGCCAGTTTTGAGACCTATGGGAACCACTGCATAGAGGTGTTTACCCTTACTCTTTTGGCGTAATTTCTTACGATTTTTGGCCTGTATATACCCGAGATTACACTTTTGGCATAGCCCATTATTCTTTTTTTTAATTCAACGACTTATCAGTCAAGAAGATCTGTGATCTTGACCTAGCAAAGCATCTGCAGCCAAAGACAGATTTCTTCCTGGAAAGAGCTAGAGAGTTTGTGTCTACACATCCAAAGTCGACCACAGTGAAAACATTCCTGGAACAGACCCAGAATGCATACCTGGCATGTGCAGCTTACCTGCTAAAGAAAATGCCTTTGCAGAATCCTTTCCTCAAGAGTGCGCAGGCCATGGACCCCATCTGCAGGGGTCACTCACCAGTTCTGAAAAAGATGGAACAGCTTTGGGGATCTTATGTCTGTACTTTTGACAGAAGGGGGAAGGCAGATGTACAGCAGAGAGGTCAGAGCCTACAATGTTGACAAGAAGCTTGGAACTGCGGATGAAGATATGAACTTGGATGTTTGGTGGCTCAGTGTGCGGAAGACTGGCAGGTACCCATGCTTGACAAAAGTGGCTCTTGCTCTTTGCAGCTGCTTTCATGGCCCACAAGTTGAGGCAGCATTTAGTGCAATGGGAGACATCATTGATGAGAAGTGTGCAAGTCTGAAGGTGGAAACATACAGCAGCATACAGACTGTGAAATACTTAATGCAGTCATGCAACAAAACAGCTGTTGCATATTTCAGGAGGGAGGACATCAGTACCAGCCCAGTGGACAAGGATCTCTGCAGGAACATGATGAGCTCTTGGAGGACTTACAATGCCTATCTTGCCTCCCAGAAAGAAGCCACTGCAACTATTGCAGACACACTGAAAGCTCCTGCCCCAGTTGCTGCTGCAAGCAAAAGGAAATACTGCAGCATGATGGATTTTGTCAATAAGAAAGCCCGGCTTGACCATGCAGCATCCCTGACAAAAGACAAGTGTTAGGGAGACATTTTGAGCTTGAAGAGCTCTGTAACAGACTGTCACATCAGCCAGGATGTGTAGGTGTTTTTACTGTGTCAGTGTGCCTTCGGAATCAGAATGTGACTTCTCTGGATCCATATGTTAGCATTTTAACAAGCCAGTAAACATTTTGTAAACTGGCTGATCGTACTGATAGACAGACCATCACCGACACCTTTTGGCCAGGCTGTCAATGTAACACTCAACGTGCACAAATTCGGTGATTGGATTTTTTCAGGGATTTTTCTTAATTTGTATTGGGACCCCTGATTGTGGCTCAATGTGTGGAACCTTGTCACCGTTCTCGCCCACCTTCGTTGGATTTTAAATAGAGCCCAGCAGGTTTCTTTGGTAAAAAAATGTGTATGTTTCTGCACTAGCATGATCCATTTGGGGGAAGGGGGAAAAAATCTTAACGTTGTTAGGAAAAACTTGTAGATTTTAAAAGACTTGTTCAGAAGAACTTGTAGTGTGCCAAGTTTTAACACTCAACTTGACAATGTAAAAGATACACATCAAGGTTGGGGATTTTGTCACAACCTCTGTCAAGGTTGGGGATTTCGTCACAACCTCTTGAAACCTCAAACTTTATATGGTTCTGAGAAATCGGTTGTGTAAAATTTGGCACATGGGGTCTTGTTTAAACTGTGACGATTGCTAACAGTTTTTGTAAGTGTTCTCAAAGGTTTTTTTGGTTTTTTTGCCACATGCAATTCTTGTGGTGCCTTATGTACATAGTTGAAGTGGGTCTTTGTAATGTAACGAGCACGTACATTCATCCACCTCAGATTCCGTACATTTCCTACAAATGGAGAGGAATAATTTTATTACATCATCATTTGTATGAATAGCTCTTAGCGTTCACATTATGTATATTAGATCTTAATGTTGATATGCTGCAGGTATTATTTGTATATTTGTGGTTGTTTTTGTTTCTTTTTTATTTGGGGGGGGGGGGGGGGGGGGGGTCAAAAGGCTGAATGATGATATTGTGAGCATTGGGCGATGATACTTAATGATTCTACATGCCACGCTGACAGCTTAGGGAAGTCTTTTTTTTTTTAAGGGGGCGGGGGCGGGGGAGGGTTTGGGACGTGTAGTCGTGTTCTTTTTTCATATATAAGATATGGAACTTTAGTTGGACCCCATGTTTTATTAGTTTGTGTATGTTTATTTGTGTACATTTTAGCTGGACCTGAGTGACAACAGAATATCTGGAGGACTCCAGGCGCTCACAGGCTGCCCCAACCTCACACATCTCAGTCTTAGCGGCAACAAAATCAAGGACATTGATGCGCTTAAGCCATTGGTACGTAGAATCTCATATTCATCCTACCCTCCCACCTCTGTGACCCTTCCTCTCCATCCCTCTCTCTCCTTTCATCTCCAATATTATATACAAAGAATATATTGTCTTTTCTATTTAAGACCAAATGTCCCAAGCACTCCACTGCCCAGGCAGTCTTCACTGATTTTCCACCATTGGTTCCTTTTTGCGAGTGAAAGTTGTACAACTATTTGCATGCACCATGACCTATGTGCCTCCTAAAGATTGTAGGATCTGGCAATCCAATGTTGGACGTCAATAAATTTGTAAACAAACTTCAGTTAACACTTAGTTCTAGCAGTCTCTGGGCAGGAGAGGGAAAGTAGTTATAGCAGCTTCAGGGCAGGGTTAGGCAAGAGGCCCTTGGCAGTAACCGATGGTAATTTATGTGGCACTATCCTTTGTTTGGAACTTTTGTACGTTTGGAACTTAGTCCTTTTATTTCATACATCATCATCAAACAGTATGAAATAAGGCTTCTAACCCCAAGAGGAGTGGGGGAGGGGGTGTGATAAAGCCAAAAAATGGGGAGTGGAGGTGATAGGGATACAAAAAAAGGTACAGTAGTAAATAAGAACGGAATAACGGTATACAATAATTTCTTTTTTTTTTTATGGCTCCATGCTCATGAAGCTGAATAAAAAGGGATGCAGGAGTCCTGCAGTAAACATTTTGCCATGCCGTTTGCAGAAAGACTTGCCAGCCCTGAAGAGTTTAGACCTGTTCAACTGCGAGGTGACTGTCAACGACGACTACAGAGAGAACGTCTTCGAAATGCTGAAACAGATCACCTTCCTTGACGGCTTTGATCAGAATGACAAAGAGTGCGAGGATGACGACGAGGACGGTAGGTTTTCGAATGTATGGTTAATGGAATTGATGGCTAGTATGTCAAGAAGATCCCTAGATGCTATCCTATTTAGTGTGTCATTATATAGGGCTTTCCAGCTGGAGAGCTGCTCCAGGGGTTGTCTTTTAACCCGTTGCTTTAGGCCAGACCAGTGCTACCTGTGTTTTGCACAAAACCCTTTCTGTATCCTCCCTCCATTCCTTCATTGTATAGGATTCAGTAACTCGAAATTTTAAAAATAATATTAGTAATACACATTTCTTTTCTGCCTTCTAATAATAATAACGATTACTTTAGATAGCAGGGATTTGGAGTTCTGTTGAAGGGGAAAAAAACGTAAAAAATCGGTATTATTACCGTGCTTATTGTTTGATTAATTCTGGCGCAAAAGCAACTTTGACCTGTTGACTGAATATTGAGTCAGAAGCTTGAAAAGTTAATCTTATAACTGGTTGGTGTTTTTTTTTTTGTTTTTTTATTTTGTCTTATTCTAGAAAGTTATTTTACAGTTGACGACATTGAGGATGATGGAGGCGATGAAGATGACGATGGTAAGATGACGTTTTTCTGTCTTTGTGTCTCTGTCTTAATTTTATGGTTCTGTTTTTAACAGGTAATGATGCAGAAGTGATGATAATTCTTAGATGAATGATTGTGCCTTGAAGCACTTCAACGGCAAGAGAAATGCTCATTATATATCAGTGCTTTAGTAGTAATGATAGTGGGTTTGTGATATGTTTCTTGTAGCTGTATGATAGAAACATGTGCTAAAGCTGTTGCAATTGATTGTTCTTTTGTATACTGTGTAAAATTCATGATGAAAGCATACTCTTTGCAATACTTGGAGTTAAAGTCCAACTGTGGAGTTAGGGAGAGACAATAAAACACTTAGCATGGTATTGTGGAGGAAGGGAGGTAATTTACACCTAGTAGTGGTGAAGAAAGAGTTTGGGTTTTGATCAGCAAATTTGGACTCTTCGGTACTGAATTTCAAGTTGTGTTTGTATTGATCAACAGTGAGCTAAACGGACATTTTAAAAAGTTTTGGAGGGAAAGGGAGAAAAATATCTGTTGTGTAATATTTCTTGTTGATAGAGTTCCGGAGAGGTTAGAACAGTTCCGTTATTGTGTTGGGAGAGCAATGTATTTAATGAATGTGGGGAAATGTGTTTTGTTTGGTCAATGTTCACATGTGACTTGTGTTGTTTCAGACGAGGAGAACGAAGAGGACGATGATGATGATGAGGATGTGGATGGGGAAGAAGAGGTTGGTCTTGACTACCTTGTCAAAGGCGATATTGAAGTTAGTGTGACAACGCACACGTTCATGTACTAACCTAGCCTCTGTTGTAGTACTTTTTGTTGGCCAAATGAGAAGCTGCTTTTTGCATGGCTAAATTAGCCTTCCCTATCGTTCATTTATACTAATATAGCATTCATTGGAGGAATGCTGAGCTCATTTTGTGTGGATATTTGTCCACTTCATTTCTTGCTAACCTACCAATTTGTTTTAGCCAAGAAATAAAATTAGTTTCTAACATTTTTACAGAAGCTCGTGTTGACTTGTTACATCTAAGCGCAATTAGTATAAACTTTGTTCGCTGATAAACGCCATCATACTATCTGTTTTTTGTGGCATTGTTTTGACAAATAGGGAAACCTTTTATATTTCATTGGCAAGCACGAGTGCAGAGATATACATATAGTTTGTTTGTTTTTTCCATTGAACATTTTACCCTGTTCTGGCATCAACATAGTGGCCATTGTTGATAGCGTTAGCCAACGGAGGTACATGATTACTGTAGGAAATGCCGCTTCAAGATATACACAGATGCAGTTTGAAAATATATGCCTGAACTGAAAAATTCGCTTTTTTTGTGTGTGTGTGTAGAAGAACTCCAGCATGATAACTCCAATAAGACTTGGTAATCCCAAAAGGAGTAACACTGTAGTCACAGTGACTGCTATACATAACAAAACAAAAACTTCTAGTGGTTTGTACTCTCCAAGATGCCTCGCTGCATTGCACGTTTTTTCCCATTTATATTTTTTTTTGAAAAAGTTTCTCTCTTGGCCAGCTTTGTAATGGTTTAGTCTGGTATGTTTAATCTCACTGTTTGGTTGGGTGTGGGGGGTGATGATAATTGAGGGGACTGTTAGTGGGGGGGGGGGGGTTAGCTTATAAATTCTTTCTTGGTAAGTTGGAAAAAATCTCTTGGGGGGTAAAAATGTTGGGGAGAACTTTAAACTTTATGAATTTGGTTTATGTGGTCATATTTTGGGGTTGGGTAGACTAAGGACTTGATTTATTTATTGATGGAGTCAGTAATAGAACTGCTTTCATACCTTGTTTTAGTTTTATTTCGTAATGACTGGGGTCGGTTGAAGGAAATGATTAGTTTTAACATTTAAAAAAATTCATATACTTACTTTATTTTACTCACCTTTTGTATTTTTATTGTAGTATTTATTTTTTTTAATATCCGTGCATGGATATTGAGTCTGAACATGTTGGAATTTTGACATACAAATGTTCATAGCTTTGATTGTTCCCTCTGAATAGTAATAGCAAACAATCTGCATGTTTATTTTGATTATGGCATGCAACCTAAAAATTACTTAACTTGCTTTGCAGAGGGAAGGTGGGGGGGGGGGGGGGGGGGTCACTATGGTGCTAGGATGAAATTGATAAGATGCAGAGCAGCATTCTCAGGGCACTCGAAACATAAAACTGATGCATGTCAACATTGTTGCCTACACATTTGCATGAGAAAGTATTATGGATTTTACCTATTTGTACAGAGCATAAGCTCATTATGCTGCTGGTAAACATGTTTAGCCCATGCACGTGGAAGAATTTTGCAAAGTAACATGTTGGAGATCAGCGCCTGGAAAGAGCCCTGCCGTAACGTTTTGAAAACTATTTTTGTGTTAGGTCAGTAGTATTTTCGGGCGGAAGTAACTTAACATTTTTTGGACGATGGATGAAACTGTCTTGGGACATTGGGCCAAGTTCTCATGTATTTTGGTGAGTGGAGGTGGGGGGGGGGGGGTGCAACTCTGAAAGTGCTATTGCTTGACCCCCATGAATGATTTACCGTGGGGTGTAATGAGTTGAATGTTTTTGCACAGTTGTAACTCTCTGTACGCAGGAGGATGAGGAAGAAGAGGACTTTGACCCCGAGAACGACGAGGATGACGATGAGCTTGGTGAGGGAGAAGAAGAAGGCGAGGAGGATGAGGATGGTGACGAGAATGAAGAGGGTGAGTAGAATTTGCCATGTGACCTGTGAGTGATGACTAGTGTGTTTGCGCACGTGAGGTGGTTACAGATCGCAAAGCTGTATTAGGAGAAAAGCTTTATATAGAGAGAGAGAGGAGAGCCTCCATTAATAGTGTTATTACAGTTTCTCGCTTTATTAGGCTGTACTGGTCAAGTTGTAAAATTGTAATAGCCTCAGCTGTATCCAGTTTGATTTCTGATGAAACTTTGGACTAAATAGGATTTTACTATTGTCCTATCTTACACAGAAAGGACACCTGTTTAAGCCAGCACCTGCTATGTAAGTCATAACGAGACAATTTGGTCAGTTTTTTGGAGACTACTCATTGGACCAACTGTGTGTTAACAGATTTGTACAGAAACTGTCAACGTTTGATGGAAGAGTTTTATGTCTGAACTTACACGACTTGGGATCTCACTGTTTTATTTGTGTGGCTGTTGCAGAAGAAGATGAGGAGGATGAGGACGAAGATGCAGGTGCACGTGGTACAAAGAGAAAGCATGAGGAGGAGGAAGAGGAGGAAGATGATGATGCATAACCTGTGCAGCAACATCACTCATGTTCCATCTTCATATTCATCGTCATTGTTATCGTCATCACCTCACCGTCAAAGCTTCATCATTGGACAAAGTCGACCACTTACTTTTTTTTTTTTTTCTTTGTTGTTTTTTTTTTTCCCCATAAACAATCTGCAACCCGTTGCGAAAGTTTTGGGAGAGAAAAAGAAAAACTTTGACTTGCGACAAAACATGTTTTTGTCAGTTCTTCGTTTGCGGACTCTGTGACAAGAAGACTGTGTGTTGCCGTGGTAGCATTGTGGTAACATGGCCGTGTGGCCCATTAACAGCGAGAGGCAGAGCCAAGCAAGAAGAGGAAGGGAGACCATTTCTCCGTGTGCATGCGTGTGACAAACTTGTAGAGTAATGTAAGTGGCGTTAGTAGTTTTTTGGTCTATTTATATCTTTTCAACTCCAGCATACCTATTTCCTTCTGCCGCAGAGAGTGCTAAACAGTGGATTTTTATCACACACTAAGTGTTTCAAGGAGGAGGTGCCATCAGTTTGAAGTGACTGCACTCCCAACGGTTTGAGAGAGATGCCATCCAGCCTCCTGGTTTGAGAGGAAAGCATCGTTTTTCAAGTGTTATTATTAGGGGAAGGGGGGTTCAATCATGACAGCCCATTATGTTCATGCTGGTAGTTGCAGTCCAACTCTTTCTTTGAGCTGGAGGGGAGTGCACTGTTGAAGATATATTTCTAGGCAAAATATATTTACAAGGTAGTTTATAGTGCGTAGTAGAAGTGCGCATGTGTGCAGTCTCTCCCTTTTTTCAAAGAGCAAATGAGGGTTTAGGGAGTGTTTTTCCCCTCACAAAACAATATCCATGTATTGATTGCCAGTGGTGTGAAAAGTTGCCTGTGCCTCATTCTTTTGCTGTCTTCGATTCAGTTTATTTTATTGAAGTCTTTTAAATGAATCGGCGCTTTGAACTGATCTTTCGTTAGGCAAAAAGCGCTATATAAATAGCTATATTGGTATTATTTATTTATTATTTGAAAAATTATTCTTTCTCTCTTCTGTCATGCTTGCTCTTCTGAAATGACAAGTCTACTTTTGTGTATAGTTTTTGTTTGAATTGACACAAGAATTGTAATACAAATTGTATTCTCTGATTTCTGTATCCAAACTTTTCCCCCTATACATAAATTTTATTACAAAGTAAAAGTATGTTGTTTCTCAGGCAATTTGCGGAAATGTTGCAAAATGAATAATGTATGGTTGATAGCCTAATTTGGTTTTAAGATTTTTATTATTTTGCAAGAATTGCGCAAAATGAGACGAAAAAAATAACAAATAATGATGATAATTTTTAATATGAAAACAGAACTCTAGAACAATTACTGAAGATTATGAGAAACAATTCTAGTTTTCTCTTCTAGGCTTCAGGATCTTCTCTTGGTGTATTGCATCACTAGTGATGACATTTTGCAGCTTTAGTCCTCATTTTCCCAAGTAACAAAAAATTGGGCTCAAATGAGCTACAAGCCGTGTAAAAGTCCCATGTTCCTGACTTGAATAATGATTCGATGTACATTTTGTCAAAGTTTAACTGTAAATCTGTCAACACGTTTTATTTTTTTAAAACTGTTTTTGCATTGAATGATGGCAAGCATAAGTAATTGCAGGCAGTGCATGGTTCTGTATAGACGTCATTATCATTGTTGGAACGACTTTTTTTAAATCATTCGAGTGTTTGTGTTGGAAGACGTATGCAGAATAATGAGTGTCGACTTTCCACATCATCTTTTACTGTTTTCGCTGGGGAAAAAAACACAAATGTTCCATTTCTCTCATTACATTGCATTTTCTTGCAGCTATAAATAAAAATCATGTACATCGTTTGCAATGAGTTCCACGTCTTTGACTTTTTGAGTGAGAGGTGTGCGTGTTGAGACTGCCCCGAGATGTATAAAAAAAAAACCAACAGGACGTTTCGATTGCTCGCTATAAACTATTTTTGCTTCTGGGCAAGCTTTTGACATAAGCAAGCGCTTTTAAAATGGCGCAGCACATGTTGACTGCACAACAGTCAATCACAGTGAAAGTTGCTGTCGATCTCACTGATCATGTGATGACACAATATTATCAAATATAAATACTAATACATACTGGTTGCACATAAACATTCTGTTAAATAATAAGTGCACGAATCTTCACAGATTGTACAATGGCAAACGGTCCTCGCTTGCTAATTCACCATTGAACTTATGAAAAGCCCACCACTGTGACCGCCATCTTTTGCTCTTTTCAAACACCCTTATGAGACCGCTCTTCGCGGGCATAGGGTTGCACAGACTTTCCACCAAAATAGTTACATAGCGCTCATCTTCGGCATCTCGAGGCTGATTTTGGTACCTTTTATGTTGAAGTGGATGTTTGTATGTGTACTTCTGAGGATGAGTGTGCCAGTTATATCTGTTGATGGCTGCATTGTGGATGTGCAAATTTTTTTTCTGACTGTTCACTCCGTCTTCTTGTACTGTCGTGTTACAAGCATGCTGCAGAATAGATGCCTAGAATGATGCGAGTCAGATACAAAATAAAAGTGCCTAAATCAATAGCAGTTTAATAATAAAAATACTGGATGCTACATGCAGACTTTTCCCCCGTTGGAGTGCCGGGGGTTTCAATATAAATAGTATCCCCACTTTTTGGAAATTTAGTGCTTTAAATTCCCACTGTCGCTGTCTTCCTCATTTGCTCTTTCCCATTCCTGCTCTGTCCTATCACTCTGCTATACTATCTTCTACTTCGCTAGATCAATGACCTACCTTTTTTCTTGAAAACTCTTCCTGGACAAGACTCCTTGTTTGTGTATGAGGTCTGTTGGATCAGCTTGGGAGTGTTGGACGCTTTCTGCCGGGTGGTCACTAGGGCTTCCTATGATGTTATTATTTAGCAATGTAGGCATTTTATATGTATGTGTTTTGTTGATAATTTATAATGATGTTTGTATTCTATTTTGTTTTTGTAACCGGGGGTTCGAGTAGTTGGGGTAAAGCCTCAGCCGTCCCCTGCGTGGGATGTCTTTATTGTAAAGTGACTGGCCGGTGGAATGCATTCAATTTTCCCACTAGGGTTGTTTCAGCAGATCTTTTATGCGGATCTGGGGTTGTCCGGTCCTGATTTGGCTCGGAAGAGTCCGCTGGACCTAAAACAACAATCAATCAATCAATTTTCTCCAAAATCACAAGTCGGGGTGATCTGTACTAACGTATATGTTGGCATGTTTCATACACTCTCAAATACACAACTATCACTCAAATCGTGTGGAGTAAATGTTTGGAAGTCGTTATTAGCAGACAGAAAGTTGAATTATAGTTGCGCAATTTTATAATGACTACATCCAATACCATTAATGAAAAGGGGGGGGGGGGGGTGAGGAAACTGGAGTACCTCAAGAAAACCCTCGGTGATCTGAATAGTCTGGGATCTATGCTACATAAGTTCACCGCATGCGGGAATTGAACCCACAACCTTTCGAATAGGATAGCCACTGACGAACCAGCTGAGAGCGACTAGGCCATCCCCTAACTTTGCAAGTAATGGTGAGGAGGACATTTGCATATCTATGTCAGCTGCTTTTAGAAGGTGCTCAAATACAAATCTGTGTTTAGCTTGTGCAGCATTACCCAGTAAGCCCAAAGTGTTGGGTGAAAATTGAAATTGTAATATTTCAGCCAATCATTGTCGCAAAAAACACACCAAATGCCTGAACTTAAAAAGATCATGTCAGTAACGATGCAAAATACCATTAAAGTAGAATTAACTCCTTCCGGCTGATGGAGTAACAAAAAACCAACACATTTAATGATTGCACGCTAATTTTTAAAAACACAAAAGGAGCACACAATAAACGTTTTTTGTAACAGAATTAGTAAAAGACCCTGCGACCTATTGCCGATGAAGAGTTTTGGAATCCCCGAAGCGCTGCGAGTAACTTGTCCCTAACTGCTGACACTGCTAAATCTTCAAGTTTGAAAGACGGACCGCGATCAATTGAAACAAAATTCTGTGATGCTGAAATGTGTGATCTTCAGGCCCTTTCCCACCGCCGTAGCTCAAGTGGTAGAGCGTTCGCCTGGCACACCGATCCCATGGTGGGCGATATAAAATGTGGCCATTTTCACTGTCCATTTTAGCAGTATGATTGCTCTGGTGTTTCAGTGTTGATTCGGGTCCCTACCCCTCTTTCCCTGGGATGGTTATCCCCGTCTGCCATATCGCCAATGGTGGGTGTAGACGTTATACCTCAATGTTCGATTCGACTTCAGACCCTTTACGTTTCCACATTTTGTTTATATTACGAAATGTCTTATAACATTATTATAAATTAATCGCACTGTTTCATAAAAAGGTTTTAAAACGCTTTTACATTAAAAAAAAAAAAATCCTAGGAACAAGTTTGCTTTCGCATGGATGATCATGTGAAGAAATGAACTATAACTTGATCAGTGGTTCCAAAGATTTCCAATCGAAATTGACATTATCGCACTGCCCTTATTATATATAGAGTTCGATGGCAAGATAAAAGTCTTTCTGGCATCCTTTCCTCCACTCTAAACCGGGGCAAAGAGGTTCTTTGACCGGGGAACCGCTGTTGCTTGAAGGCAAAGGGGGTTGCATCTGTTAACATTGCGTAGCTGAGACTGGCAGATGCTTACGTTCGCCTCTCTACTTGTGACGGGGTATTCGGCGGGTCTCAGCTATGCTGAGCGGCAGCTGTTTTGAACTTTGAAGGTCACTGATGCACGGTGGCGCGCGGCGTGGTCACATGATGCCGACATAATTAGGTCAAACCGGCTGCCGTACACTTTGCTCAACCAAGGGCTAGTTCCCCTATACAGAGAGGAGGAAAGTATTTTAGAAAAAAAAACAAAAACAACAACAATTCCCTTACCCGAGTTTCCCCTGCGGGTAATTGTTGAAGCAAAAACATGAGTGATATGAAATAGTCTAGTCAGTGGGGTGGGCACCAAATCTGAAAACAATATGGCGCCTGCCGGGAACAAGCCAGTGTGAGCTGGTTAGGTTACAAAGGCCCGCCAAGCACGCTCTAGATTATTCCTTGGTGTTCTAAATATAGCAAGTTAGTACAGGCACCCGAATCTGGATGCGATAGCGTCTCTCTTTAGATCGCTTCCCTCTCTGTACTAATAGAGCTCGCGTACTAGAAAGCTCAATGTTTGAATTTACAATAAATATTTGTAAATCATAAGGAGATGGAAATCGGAATACATATTCTTTGAATTCACTAGAAATATGTGTTAATCATATGCAAGATTAAAACTAAACAAACCAATTATTAGGAATGTTTATTTGACTGCATAAAAACAATGCATAAAAATAAAGCAAGATTTGAATCTGTAAAACCATATTTGCCAGAAGAATAAAGGCAATTCGAGACCACACATCATGATGCATGAGATTTCTAATACAATGGTTGTGTAATAATTATTTCATTTGTTGGCACACACATATATAGGTACGTCTCTCTCTCTCTCTCTCTCTCTCTCTCTCTCTCTCTCTCTCTCTCTCTCTCTCTCTCTCTCTCTCTCTCTCTCTCTCTCGCTACACGCACACACACCGTGTGTAATTTTTTTAAAATTCAAAATTGTATAATCTTTTACAGAGTGGCCCAAAAGTAGGTTTACAGTTATCACGTAGACTATTTATATGAAAATTCGACACTAGAACAGCGAGAAATTCGTTATACCTGTTAACATATTAATCTCTCAGATACTCAAAATGTCCTCCTTCAACATTGCAACATTCTTCACATTTCTCCAGGACACTCTGACAAACAGTGCCGCAAAAATTCCGATCTTCATCAATTTCTGTGAATGCGAGATGAATGTCATCTTTCAAATCATTTATTGTCAAGTAAAAAGTTAGCTTTACGTAGTAAAATAAATTACAATCAGCAAGGAAGAGGCTGTTTATGTAAGTTAGATTTATACTGTGAGGAATGTTTCATATTGGTATTACTAAGTAACTTCAAACATATAAAAGGTAGTTTTATAACTGTAAACCTACTGTTGGGTCACTCTGTGCTTGCCAGCTAGCTGTCCTCTACCTGTAGCATTTTACAATTGCAAATTTCCTGTTTCAATTTGGTAATAGATTCCTTTTTAATTCTTAGAATATTAGCCGGCTGCCACGGCGGAGGATATAATGTTGTTGTTTTGTCCCGTTCCCGCGCTCCTCCCCCATTAACGAATACGGGCCGACGGTTCGATGTTACGTAGACGCTTGGATCACTATGCCAAATACGTCCTTTCTCCTTCAAACTTTATACATTGGATCTTTAATTTACCTAACGGATTATTCATCAAAATACTAAAGTGTGTCTATTATTTTTTTTTAAAAATTGCGTCCAACTGGATTTTCAAACAACGTTGTAAAATGTGTTGGGCGTGATAATCGATTCGTCATCCATTTGCTAAGAAAGATAACTCTTGCAGAAACCACTTGTACTTGACCCTGTCCATCTCGGTACACGGTCTGTGGTAACAATTAACATCTAGACTTCCTGGCCCAGTATCGTCTGTTTACTTAACTCTTCTTCTTCATCTTCTTGCTTTTGACTACGCATTCCCTCCATCTTTGTGACTGAGTTTTCAAAACAATTTATGACCTGTGCGAAAATGTGTTGGACGTGACAATAGGATTCATCATCCATTAGCTACGAAAGATTACTCTAGCATCCTATCCTAGCATATCCCTCCGTGGGGGTGCCGGAGGTTTCAGTATAAATAATATCCCCACTTTGCTTTTTGGGAATTGTGAGGTCGGGTAGCTCACTAGTAACCGAAAGGTACCTGGTTCGAATCCTGGATAGGCCAACGTGTGACCATAATTATTATTTTCCCCTTACCATTAACTGGTTCGCTGGTGTCAGAATAAAGTGACCAGTAGTCGCCTATACGCTCCGGTGTCGTGTGACTATAGTCTACAATTACCCTTTACTGGAAATATAGTGCTTTAAATTCCCACTGTCGCTGTCTTTCTCCTTTATTCTTTCTCATTCCTACTCTGTTCTATCAATCTACTATACTATATCTTCTTCTTCGCTAGACCAGTCACCTACTTTTTTTCTTGAAATCTCTTCCGGGACAAAACTGTGTGAGGTCTGGAATTGGATCAGCTTGGGAATATTGGACGCTTTCTGCCCAATGGTCACTGGGGCTTCCTATGATGTTATTATTTGGCAATGTATGCATTTTAAATGTATGTGTTTTGTTGATATTTTATAATAATGTTTATATTCTATTTTGTTTTTGTAAACGGGGGTTCAATAAATTAGAGTATAGCCTCAGCGTCCCCTGTCTTTATTGTAAAGTGACCGGCTGCATGGTGGAGTGCCTTCAGTGTTACCACTAGGGTTGTTTCGGCAGATCTTTTATGCGGATTAGGGATCAGCGAAGTTGTGGTCTTGATTTTGTGGTCCTGATTTGGCTCTTTGCAGTCCGCTGGACCCTGTAAGCAATGAATAACTAACGAACTAACCCACCACCACCACCACACCCAATCTCGCACCCAACCAGATTAGTGGAAAGATGTTTTATTCGGCTCTTTGCAGTCCGCTGGACCCTATAAGCAATGAATAACTAATTAATTAACAAATCTTACCATATTCCGTAACTCGGAAGTCGTTGGGGCACCACAGATGACCGTTTAACGAGCGTATTCTGTCCTTCGCAGTCCTCATGGCTTCACTCCGTGTCAAGCTAGTCCATTCTCGAATTTTGTCTTTCCACCTCTTTCTATGTCTTCCTCTTCTTCTGCCTCCTTGCACCTTACCTTGCAGCATGGTCTTTGCAAGGCCTGGTGTCCTGGTGATGTGGTAATACCATCGGAGTTTCCGTTTCTTCACCACTGGGAGCACGTCATCGTGTTGTCCAATGGCTGCTATAAAGGTCTGTCGGACTTCGTCATTGGTGATGTGCTGGGTATAGGAAATGCCCAAAAGTCTTCTGTAGCACCTCATCAGAAACCACGCTAAATAGTGCTTTTTGTCTATAATTATTAGACATTATTAAACGGAAACTATAAAAGGTTACGGCCTACGTGGCAATCTACTCGCATGGATTCAGAGTTTTGGGACTGACAGCACTCGGTATGTGGCAGTAAAGGGTGACAGTTCTAACAAAATAAGCGTTACAAGCGGTGTCCTCAGAGGATCGTGTTGGGCCCGACATTATTGTTATATTTTATAAATTACATGCCAGAGAAGGTATATAGAGTGTGACATACAGATATTTGCTAACGACACGAAGGCTTATGCAGAGGTGGATGAGGGCGAGGCGAGGGAGTGCAAATGTATTGACAAGTTGGTTGAGAGGACGAGGCCTCTTAAATTTAATAACGAAAAATGTAAGTATTTTATGAGTGATGGTAATGAGAGGCGCAAGATTTAGTCGACTAATACCAAGAGAGATCATGTGGATACGGAATTCAGCGTGGGGACACATATTGAAAGTACTGAGGCGAGGGGGCTGGGTCTGAGACCCTCATTAAGACATAATATGATGGCCAAAGGCTGTTAGCCTACATGCCAAACTATGCTATATGCTAGGCTATGCTAATTAATACCTAGACTTCCTGGTCCATTATCGCATGTTTACTAAACTCTTTTTCTTCCTCGTCTTGCTTTAACCTACCGCCTCCATGTTTATGACTGAGTTTTTACAACAATTTATGTTCTGTGCGAAAATGTGTTGGGCGTGATGATAGGTTCATCATCCATTTGCCACCGAGCTCTTAAATAAGAGCTCAGTGCCATTTGCTTAGAGAGATAACTCTTGCGGAAACCACACTAAATAGTGCTTTCCTGTGCGAAATTATCTTGGGCGTGGCAATACTGTTTGTCATACATGAATTAAGAGAGATAACTCTAGCAGCTTCGGCGCTAAATAGTACTTCCTGTGAATAACCTTCCTGTCCATCTCAGTACATGATTTGTGGAAACAACATCATCTGTTTACTTAACTCTTCTTTTTTCCTTTTCTTGCTCTGAACTATGGCCTACATCTGTGTGACTTGAGTTTTAAAAAAAACAAGTTATGTTCGGTGCGAAAATGCATTGGCCGTGATTATATGATTCATCATCCATTAGCTAAGAAAGATAACTCTAGCAAAATCGACGTTAATTGGTGTTTTTGGGTGCGAAATTGTGTTGGGCGTGATAATACAATTTGTCATTGAACAGATAAGGGAGATAACTCTAAGAAAAAATCACGCTAAATAGTACTTCCTGTCCATCTCGGTCGACGGTCTCTGGAAACGGACTTAAACTGGATGACCAATTTGGTGTTTCCAGTAGCAGGACTCAACAGGTTGAAACCCCAAGCTGAACAGGTTGTCTCCGCAACGACCCTGGCCTCATTTCAGGCTAGCGTTGTGCAGCTCCTCCAATAAAACCCAACCGCACCTCAACCCCCTCCTCCTCCCTCCCCTTCTATTCCTCAGAACCTATTATACAGTTATAAGCACAACAAACATCTTTAAATACCACTATCTATGATTATAGTCGTAGTACAGTATTTCTGGATCAGCAGCCCCCAATCCAGCGCAGCAAGTTTCTTCAATATATTGAAGTTGGCTGCCCACATCAAAGAAGAAGAACAAATCATAGCTGTAGAACAAGCAGGATTCAGGGCAGGGCGAAGTACCACAGAACAGATTTTCAACCTCATAATAATCTGTGAGAAATACCTACAGCACCAACAAGAGCAATCTCCAATCTTCGTTTTGCGGATGACATTGATGGATTGGCTGGAGAGGAACAAGAACTTGAACAGCTGGTACAGAGGCTTGACACCACCTCCAGAGCCTATGGAATGGAAATAAGTGCAGAGAAGACCAAAATGATGACCAACAACACCAATGGCATCAACACAGACATCAAAATCCAAGGCCAATCCCTCAACACAGTGCATAGCTTGAAATATTTAGGAGCCGTAACTCGGAGGTCGTAGGGGCACCACAATCCCCGTTGGGGTGCCGGGGGTTCCAGTATAAATAGTATCCCCACTTTCTTGAAATTTAGTGCTTTAAATTCCCACTGTCGTTGTCTTTCTCATTTGCTCTTTCTCATTCCTGCTCTGTTCTATCAATCTGCTTTAGGCTACTATCTTCTTCTTCGCTAGACCAGTCACCTAGTCTACCTTTTTTCTTGAAAACTCTTCCTGGGCAAGACTCATTATTTGTATATGAGGTCTGTTGGATCAGCTTGGGAATATTGGACGCTTTTTGCCAGGTGGTCACTGGGGCTTCCTATGATGTTATTATTTAGCAATGTATGCATTTTAAATGTATGTGTTTTGTTGATAATTTATAATGATGTTTATATTCTATTTTGTTTTTGTAAACGGGGGTTCGATAAATTAGAGTACAGCCTCAGCGTCCCCTGCGTGGGATGTCTTTATTGTAAAGTGACTGGCTGGTGGAGAGCTTTCAGTTTTACCACTAGGGTTGTTTCGGCAGATCTTTAATGGGGATCAGGGGTTGCCCGGTCCTGATTTGGCTCGGAAGAGACCGCTGGACCTAAAGCAATAACCATGTAATGTAATGTAAGGGCACCACAGATGATCGTTTAACCAGCGTACTCCATCTTTCTCCGTCCTAAGCAACCCTGATGGTTTCGCTCAGTGCCAAAACAGTCCTTTCTTTTCCGTCACTGCTTTGACGTTTGTTTACGTTGGTGGTCCATTTAGCTCGATTTCAATATATCCCTCCTAGCGCAGTGCATCGCAATTAGCTGAAATGATTTCATCATCATCATCATCATCATCATCATCATCATCATCATCATCATCATCATCATCATCATCATCATCATCTTCATCATCATCATCATCTTCTTCTTCTTCTTCTTCTTCTTCTTCGTCGTCGTCGTCGTCGTCGTCATTGTCGTTATCATCATCTCATCATCATCATCATCATCATCATCATCATCATCATCATCATCATCATCATCGTCGTCGTCGTCGTCATTATTATTATTATTGCTTGGGACCCACAAACTAACCAGAACTTCAAGTTGAACCATTAAGCTCTTCGGTTGAACTTATTTTATTGAGAGCCACATCAGAAACAACGTGCATACTTGGAGGCCAGCTTGACGGTTAGAGATCATGTGACACAGGACATTAGAACGCGCGCAGTAAGGTTACTACGGTCATCCGCTCTCTCTCCACAGATACGGTCAAAGGGAAGCAACTTCCTAAACAACTCCCTCTTTTAGAAGAAAGTATACTGTACAGAGTTTCAAATTAAAAAAAATTTCCATACCGCATCAAACTCTAGACATAATTTGAAACTTGTTAACCAAACTAAATCTCTGATCATGAAGTAGTTTTTGCTGTAAAGTTCTCTCAAACGTTGAACAAGAGGTGTGAATGACCAAAGAATAACGTGAATACAGAAAACAGAATTTATTCAGCCAAATGGCAACATACATTGCATATATGGAAAATTGCTCCCATGTTGGTAGACAGTTACACACACACACACTCCACACATACACACACATACACACACACACACACACCCCCCCACACACACACACACACACCACACATACACACTCCACACAACACCTTTTAAGATTTCAATTAAAAGATCTTGCATAGACAGTCGCAACATTAAACACAATCACAATGGACATGTCAAGAATCAAAAATGGACATACTATATCACAGACAAGCTTTAATCACGAAAGCTAATGCACACACACACACACGCACGCACACACACACACACACACACACACACACACTCACGCAGAGAAAGGTAAATCAATGCATATTTAAAGAACACTGTTATATTAAAATATACCTTGGGAAAAATAAAAAATAATCATGCATTTGAATAAAAGTGAGGTTGACTTTATAAACATCTCTCTCTCACACACACAGACATACCCACACACACACACCTACACACACACACACTACACACATACCCATATGTTCACACACATACACACACACACACACACACACACCCACACACACACACACACACCACACATACACACTCCACACAACACCTTTTAAGATTTCAATTAAAAGATCTTGCATAGACAGTCGCAACATTAAACACAATCACAATGGACATGTCAAGAATAAAAAATGGACATACTATGTCACAGACAAGCTTTAATCACGAAAGCTACAAACACACACGCACGCACACACACACGCACGCACACACACACACACACACTCACGCAGAGAAAGGTAAATCAATGCATATTTAAAGAACCCTGTTATATTAAAATATACCTTGGGAAAAATAAAAAAAACAATCATGCATTTGAATAAAAGTAACTTTATAAACATCTCTCTCTCACACACACAAACATACCCACACACACACACCCCCACACACACAAACACTACACACATACCCATATGTTCATAAACACACATGGTTTATTATAGAGCATGTTATTAAATAATAATTAACTTGTTGTATCATTGGATACATGGACATTGATCATTAGTTTTGTTTTACAGGGAAGACAATGTTCGGTCAGAGTTTGCCTTTTTTTTTCTTTGGTTTCCTTTTTTTGTATCAGCCTTCTCAGTTCTGAATAAAAAGTTAACATTTCGTCAATGATTTGAAGTTTTCATCTATGTTCAGTGTTGTGCAGTTTCTCCTATAAACTCTTACTTCTACCATGTCGTACGTCCAACACGGCCCACCCCTGTAACCAAGTAGTAACTTTCTACATTTGAGGTACTGGTTACATGTCACTCAGTTTTCGGTAACGATAAATGACTGGATGTCCTATCTGGATGAAGTCATCCCAGTCGACGCGGTATATCTCGACATTAGGAAGGCATTTGATACTGTGCCACATCTCAGGCTTTTACAGAAACTAAAAGGTTACAGCTGAAGTGGAGGTCTATTTCCATGGATTCAAAGTTTTCTGACTGACAAGACTCCGTAAGTGACAGTTAACGGTAATAGTTATAACAAAATAAGCACTATGGGCGGTGTTCCCCAGGGGTGCGTGTTGGACTCGACAATATTTATATATTTTACAAATGACGTGCCAGAGAAGTAGAGTATGACATAAAGACATTTGCTGACAAAACGAAAGCCTAATCAGAGGTGGATGAGGGCGAGGAGTCTAAGGAGGTGAGTTCTCTAAATAGACCCTCATTAAGACATAATATGAGGGCCAAAGACTGTTAACCTACGTGCCAAACCATGCTATTAGTGTGCTATGCTAAGCTATGCTATGCTAATTAGCCCTTATAGGTCCTGGTCTATTACCACTTATTTACTAAACTCTTCTTCTTCCTCTTCTTGCTTTAAGCTACCGCCTCCCTCTTTGTCACTGAGTTTTCAAAACAATTTATGTTCTGTGCGAAAATGTGTTGGGCGTGATGATAGGATTAAGAGAGATAACTCTAGCAGAAACCACGCTAAAAATAATGCTTTTGAATGCGAAATTGTGTTGGGCGTGATAATACGATTTGTCATGCTTCAGATAAGAGAGATAACTGGATAGATTTACGTCCCGGAACACATTGGGTATATGGGTAAAGAGAGAGAACTGTGGGCAATACCACGCTAAATAGTACTTAATCTCGGTAGGCCTACATTGTCTGTTGAAAAAAACAAACAAACTTATAAACTTCCTGGCCCAGTATCGCCTGTTTACTGAACTCTTCTTCTTCTTGCTTTAGACTATGGTCTCCGTCTTTGTGACCGAGTTTTTTAAACAATGTAGGCCTATGTTCTGTGCGAAAATGTGTTGGGCGTGACGAAAGGTTTCAACATCCATTATCTAAGAGAGATAACTCTAGCAGAAACTGTGCACAAAATTAACTTCTAGACTTCCTGGCCCAGTATCGCCAGTTTACTGAACCCTTCCTCTTCCTCTTCTACCTTTAGACTATGGCTTCCGTCTTTGTGACTGAAATTGTAAAACAATTTATGTTTCTGTGCGAAAATGTATTGGGCGTGACGATAGGTTTCAACATCCATTAGCTAAGACAGAGAACTCTAGAAGCTAAATATAGTGCTTCCTGTCCATTTCGGTAGGCCTACACTGCATCTGTAAACAACAGCCGCCAGTTTCCACTGGACAGGTGGCCTTGTAGATAGATGAATGTCGGAGATCTATCAAGCAGAGGCTGTGTGTAGGTGTGTGGCCTCAACAGCCTCTGACGCTCAGATTGGAGTCAGGCTGACTGCCTCTTCTTCTTGTTCTTCTTCTCCTCAGGAGAACGTAAGCCTTGGTTAGTCTCAGCTATGCAGTGTTTTTCACCCTGTGCCCCTAATTCCTCTTATAAGTCAGAAAGAGACAAAGGATCGAGTGGTTTGCATTGTTGACCTATCCTATCCTATCCTATCCTATCCTATCCTATCCTATCCTATCCTATCCTATCCCGTAACTCGAAGGTCTTTGGGGCACCACAGTCGGTCGTTTAACCAGCGTACTCCATCTTTCTCTGTCCTCAGCAACCCGTGATGGCTTCGCTCAGTGTCAAGCCAGTCCATTCTCGAATGTTGTCCTCCCACCTCTTCTTCTGTCTCCCTCTCCTTCTACCTCCTTGCACCGTGCCTAGCAGGATATATTATTTATAAATCCTATCTTATCCTATCCTATCCTATCCCGTAACTCGGAGGTCGTAGGGGCACCACAGATGATCGTTTAATCAGCTTACTCCATCTTTCTCTGTCCACAGCAACCCTGATTGTTTCGCTCAGTGCTAAACCAGTCCTTCCTTTTCCGTCACTGCTTTAATTTGACGTTTATTTACGTTGGTGGTCCATTTAGCTCGATTTCAATATATCCCTTCTAGCGCTGAGCATCGCAACTAGCTGAAATGATTTCATCACCATCATCATCATCATCATCATCATCATCATCATCATCATCATCATCATCATCATCATCATCATCATCATCATCATCATCATCTTCTTCTTCTTCTTCTTCGTCGTCGTCATTGTCGTTATCATCATCATCTCATCATCATCATCATCATCATCATCATCATCATCATCATCATCATCATCATCATCATCATCATCGTCGTCGTCGTCGTCGTCGCCGTTATTATTATTATTGCTTGGGACCCACAAACTAACCAGAACTTCAAGTTGAACCATTAAGCTCTTCGGTTGAACTTATTTTATTGAGAGCCACATCAGAAACAACGTGCATACTTGGAGGCCAGCTTGACGGTTAGAGATCATGTGACACAGGACATTAGAACGCGCGCAGTAAGGTTACTACGGTCATCCGCTCTCTCTCCACAGATACGGTCAAAGGGAAGCAACTTCCTAAACACCTCCCTCTTTTAGAAGAAAGTATACTGTACAGAGTTTCAAATTAAAAAAAATTTCCATACCGCATCAAACTCTAGACATAATTTGAAACTTGTTAACCAAACTAAATCTCTGATCATGAAGTAGTTTTTGCTGTAAAGTTCTCTCAAACGTTGAACAAGAGGTGTGAATGACCAAAGAATAACGTGAATACAGTATACAGAATTTATTCAGCCAAATGGCAACATACATTGCATATATGGAAAATTGCTCCGCTGTTGTAGACAGTCACACACACATACACATACACACACACACACACACTCAATACACACACACACACACACAATACACACTCCACACAACACCTTGTAAGATTTCAATTAAAAGATCTTGCATAGACAGTCGCAACATTAAACACAATCACAATGGACATGTCAAGAATAAAAAATGGACATACTATGTCACAGACAAGCTTTAATCACGAAAGCTAATGCACACACAAACACACACGCACGCACACACACACGCACGCACACACACACACTCACGCAGAGAAAGGTAAATCAATGCATATTTAAAGAACCCTGTTATATTAAAATATACCTTGGGAAAAATAAAAAAAACAATCATGCATTTGAATAAAAGTAACTTTGACTTTATAAACATCTCTCTCTCACACACACAAACATACCCACACACACACACCCCCACACACACAAACACTACACACATACCCATATGTTCATAAACACACATGGTTTATTATAGAGCATGTTATTAAATAATAATTAACTTGTTGTATCATTGGATACATGGACATTGATCATTAGTTTTGTTTTACAGGGAAGACAATGTTCGGTCAGAGTTTGCCTTTTTTTTCCTTTGGTTTCCTTTTTTTGTATCAGCCTTCTCAGTTCTGAATAAAAAGTTAACATTTCGTCAATGATTTGAAGTTTTCATCTATGTTCAGTGTTGTGCAGTTTCTCCTATAAACTCTTACTTCTACCATGTCGTACGTCCAACACGGCCCACCCCTGTAACCAAGTAGTAACTTTCTACATTTGAGGTACTGGTTACATGTCACTCAGTTTTCGGTAACGATAAATGACTGGATGTCTTATCTGGATGAAGTCATCCCAGTCGACGCGGTATATCTCGACATTAGGAAGGCATTTGATACTGTGCCACATCTCAGGCTTTTACAAAAACTAAAAGGTTACAGCCGAAGTGGAGGTCTATTCGCATGGATTCAAAGTTTTCTGACTGACAAGACTCCGTAAGTGACAGTTAACGGTAATAGTTATAACAAAATAAGCACTATGGGCGGTGTTCCCGTGTTGGACTCGACAATATTTATATATTTTACAAATGACGTGCCAGAGAAGTAGAGTATGACATAAAGACATTTGCTGACAAAACGAAAGCCTAATCAGAGGTGGATGAGGGCGAGGAGTCTAAGGAGGTGAGTTCTCTAAATAGACCCTCATTAAGACATAATATGAGGGCCAAAGACTGTTAACCTACGTGCCAAACCATGCTATTAGTGTGCTATGCTAAGCTATGCTATGCTAATTAGCCCTTATATGTCCTGGTCTATTACCACTTATTTACTAAACTCGTCTTCTTCCTCTTCTTGCTTTAAGCTACCGCCTCCCTCTTTGTCACTGAGTTTTCAAAACAATTTATGTTCTGTGCGAAAATGTGTTGGGCGTGATGATAGGATTAAGAGAGATAACTCTAGCAGAAACCACGCTAAAAATAATGCTTTTTAATGCCAAAGTGTGTTGGGCGTGATAATACGATTTGTCATGCTTCACATAAGAGAGATAACTGGATAGATTTACGTCCCGGAACACATTGGGTATATGGGTAAAGAGAGAGAACTGTAGGCAATACCACGCTAAATAGTACTTAATCTCGGTAGGCCTACATTGTTTGTTGAATAAAAAAAACAAACTTATAAACTTCCTGGCCCAGTATCGCCTGTTTACTGAACTCTTCTTCTTCTTGCTTTAGACTATGGTCTCCGTCTTTGTGACCGAGTTTTTAAAACAATGTAGGCCTATGTTCTGTGCGAAAATGTGTTGTGCGTGACGAAAGGTGTCAACATCCATTATCCAAGAGAGATAACTCTAGCAGAAACTGTGGACAAAATTAACTTCTAGACTTCCTGGCCCAGTATCGCCAGTTTACTGCACCCTTCCTCTTCCTCTTCTAACTTTAGACTATGGCTTCCGTCTTTGTGACTGAAATTGTAAAACAATTTATGTTTCTGTGCGAAAATGTATTGGGCGTGACGATAGGTTTCAACATCCATTAGCTAAGAGAGATAACTCTAGAAGCTAAATATAGTGCTTCCTGTCCATTTCGGTAGGCCTACACTGCATCTGTAAACAACAGCCGCCAGTTTCCACTGGACAGGTGGCCTTGAAGATAGATGAATGTCGGAGATCTATCAAGCAGAGGCTGTGTGTAGGCGTGTGGCCTCAACAGCCTCTGACGCTCAGATTGGAGTCAGGCTGACTGCCTCTTCTTCTTGTTCTTCTTCTCCTCAGGAGAACGTAAGCCTTGGTTAGTCTCAGCTATGCAGTGTTTTTCACCCTGTGCCCCTAATTCCTCTTATAAGTCAGAAAGAGACAAAGGAGTGGTTTGCATTGTTGACCTATCCTATCCTATCCTATCCTATCTTATCCTATCCTATCCTATCCTATCCTATCCTATCCTATCCTATCCTATCCTATCCCGTAACTCAAAGGTCTTTGGGGCACCACAGATGGTCGTTTAACCAGCGTACTCCAGCTTTCTCTGTCCTCAGCAACCCGTGATGGCTTCGCTCAGTGTCAAGCCAGTCCATTCTCGAATGTTGTCCTCCCACCTCTTCTTCTGTCTCCCTCTCCTTCTACCTCCTTGCACCGTGCCTAGCAGGATATATTAGTTATAAACCCTATCTTATCCTATCCTATCCTATCCTATCCCGTAACTCGGAGGTCGTAGGGGCACCACAGATGGTCGTTTAACCAGCTTACTCCATCTTTCTCTGTCCTCAGCAACCCTGATTGTTTCGCTCAGTGCTAAACCAGTCCTTCCTTTTCCGTCACTGCTTTAATTTGACGTTTATTTACGTTGGTGGTCCATTTAGCTCGATTTCAATATATCACTTCTAGCGCTGAGCGTCGCAACTAGCTGAAATGATTTCATTATCATCATCAATCATTATCAATCATCATCAATCATCATCAATCAATCATCAATCATCAATCATCAATCAACAATCATCATCATCATCATCAATCATCATCATCATCACCTTCTTCTTCTTCGTCGTCGTCATTGTCGTTATCATCATCATATCATCATCATCATCATCGTCGTCGTCGTCGTCGCCGTTATTATTATTATTGCTTGGGACCCACAAACTAACCAGAACTTCAAGTTGAACCATTAAGCTCTTCGGTTGAACTTATTTTAGTGAGAGCCACATCAGAAACAACGTGCATACTTGGAGGCCAGCTTGATGGTTAGAGATCATGTGACACAGGACATTATAACGCGCGCAGTAAGGTTACTACGGTCATCCGCTCTCTCTCCACAGATACGGTCAAAGGGACCTAAACCCCTCCCTCTTTTAGAAGAAATTATACTGTACAGAGTTTCAAATAAACAAATTTTCCATACCGCATCAAACTCTAGACATAATCTGAAACTTGTTAACCAAACTAAATCTGTGATCATGAAGTAGTCTTTGCTTTCAAGTTATCTCAAACGTTAAACAAGTGGTGTGAATGACCGAAGAATAAAGTGAATACAGTATACAGAATTTATTCAACCAAATGACAAGATACATTGCATACGGAAATTGCTCCTATGTTGGTAGACAGTCACACACACATACACACTCCACACAACACCTTTTAAGATTTCAATTAAAAGTTCTTGCATAGACAGTTGCAACATTAAACACAATCACAATGGACATGTCAAGAATCAAAAATATACATGTGTATATACTATATCACAGACAGGCTTTAATCACGAAATCTAATGCACACACAAACACGCACACACGCACGCACACACACAACCGCACTCACGCAGAGAAAGGTAAATCAATGCATATTTAAAGAACACTATTATATTAAAATATACCTTGGGAAAAATAAAAAATAATCATGCATTTGAATAAAAGTGACGTTGACTTTATAAACATCTCTCTCTCTCTCACACACACAGACATACCCCCCCCCCCCCACACACACTACACACATACCCATATGTTCATAAACACACATGGTTTATTCCAGAGCATGTTATTAAATAATAATTAACTTGTTGTATCATTGGATACATGGACATTGATCATTTGTTTTGTTTTACAGGGAAGACAATGTTCGGTCAGAGTTTGCCATTTTTTTCCTTTGGTTTCCTTTTTTTGTATCAGCCTTCTCAGTTCTGAATAAACAGTTAACATTTCGTCAATGATTTGAAGTTTTCATCTATATTCAGTGTTGTGCAGTTTCTCCTATAAACTCTTACTTCTACCATGTCGTACGTCCAACACGGCCCACCCCTGTAACCAAGTAGTAACTTTCTACATTTGAGGTACTGGTTACATGTCACTCAGTTTTCGGTAACGATAAATGACTGGATGTCCTATCTGGATGAAGTCATCCCAGTCGACGCGGTATATCTCGACATTAGGAAGGCATTTGATACTGTGCCACATCTCAGGCTTTTACAGAAACTAAAAGGTTACAGTCAAAGTGGAGGTCTATTCGCATGGATTCAAAGTTTTCTGACTGACAAGACTCCGTAAGTGACAGTTAACGGTAATAGTTATAACAAAATAAGCACTGTGGGCGGTGTTCCCCAGGGGTGCGTGTTGGACTCGACAATATTTATATATTTTACAAATGACGTGCCAAAGAAGTAGAGTATGACATAAAGACATTTGCTGACAAAACGATAGCATAATCAGAGGTGGATGAGGGCGAGGAGTCTAAGGAGATGAGTTCTCTAAATAGACCCTCATTAAGACATAATATGAGGGCCAAAGACTGTTAACCTACGTGCCAAACCATGCTATTAGTGTGCTATGCTAAGCTATGCTATGCTAATTAGCCCTTATAGGTCCTGGTCTATTACCACCATTTATTTACTAAACTCTTCTTCCTCTTCTTGCTTTAAGCTACCGCCTCCCTCTTTGTCACTGAGTTTTCAAAACAATTTATGTTCTGTGCGAAAATGTGTTGGGCGTGATGATAGGATTAAGAGAGATAACTCTAGCAGAAACCACGCTAAAAATAATGCTTTTGAATGCGAAAGTGTGTTGGGCGTGATAATACGATTTGTCATGCTTCAGATAAGAGAGATAACTGGATAGATTAACGTCCCGGAACACATTGGGTATATGGGTAAAGAGAGAGAACTGTAGGCAATACCACGCTAAATAGTTCTTAATCTCGGTAGGCCTACATTGTCTGTTGAAAAAAACAAACAAACTTACAAACTTCCTGGCCCAGTATCGCCTGTTTACTGAACTCTTCTTCTTCTTGCTTTAGACTATGGTCTCCGTCTTTGTGACCGAGTTTTTAAAACAATGTAGGCCTATGTTCTGTGCGAAAATGTGTTGGGCGTGACGAAAGGTTTCAACATCCATTATCTAAGAGAGATAACTCTAGCAGAAACTGTGGACAATATTAACTTCTAGACTTCCTGGCCCAGTATCGCCAGTTTATTGAACCCTTCCTCTTCCTCTTCTACCTTTAGACTATGGCTTCCGTCTTTGTGACTGAAATTGTAAAACAATTTATGTTTCTATGCGAAAATGTATTGGGCGTGACGATAGGTTTCAACATCCATTAGCTAAGAGAGATAACTCTAGCAGCTAAATATAGTGCTTCCTGTCCATTTCGGTAGGCCTACACTGCATCTGTAAGCAACAGCCGCCAGTTTCCACTGGACAGGTGGCCTTGAAGATAGATGAATGTCGGAGATCTATCAAGCAGAGGCTGTGTGTAGGCGTGTGGCCTCAACAGCCTCTGACGCTCAGATTGGAGTCAGGCTGACTGCCTCTTCTTCTTGTTCTTCTTCTCCTCAGGAGAACGTAAGCCTTGGTTAGTCTCAGCTATGCAGTGTTTTTCACCCTGTGCCCCTAATTCCTCTTATAAGTCAGAAAGAGACAAAGGAGTGGTTTGCATTGCTGACCTATCCTATCCTATCCTATCCTATCCTATCCTATCCTATCCTATCCTATCCTATCCCGTAACTCGAAGGTCTTTGGGGCACCACAGATGGTCGTTTAACCAGCGTACTCCATCTTTCTCTGTCCTCAGCAACCCTCATGGCTTCGCTCAGTGTCAAGCCAGTCCATTCTCGAATGTTGTCCTCCCACCTCTTCTTCTGTCTCCCTCTCCTTCTACCCCATTGCACCGTGCTTAGCAGGATGGTCTTTGGTGACGTAGCCATACCATAACATTGGAGTTTCCGTTTCTTCACCACTGTGAGCATGTCATCATGTTGTCCAATGGCTTGTGTGATGGTCTGTCGGACTTCGTCTATAAGTTACCTTGTTTAAAGTTTCTTTTATTTAAGCTCAGTCGCCTAAGGCAGCGAGTGGGCGACTTGAGATAGATACTGTATCAGCCAGTGCCTTGAGCAGCTCTTGAGCTGGAAAAGCACTATATAAGAACGGTTATATTAAAAATTCTAGAATTGTACCTGGTATAACAAGCACAGTAAACATTGGATAGTTTGAGTCTGCTTATATTGAAATTCTGTTTATTTCAAACTCGCCTATGTGGAGTCCGGGCTGTTGTGCTGTCTTTGTTGGGGAAAAAATAACTATTTAATGAAAAAGAAGAAGACAAAAATTTAAGTCAGTCTTAGGTCCCAAGTAGGAAAGCATCTATTCTTCAGATGAGAGTATAAACCGAGGTCTAACCTGTGCAAGCACAGATTTTAAAGATATTGATGCTCATGTCCTAGATGGGCGAGTGCCAGCTATGCAATACACCCAGCGAATGCTATAGGTCCCTATTTCCATATCCCCAGTTGCCTATTGTTCCGCTGTCTGGCTTGAGTTAGATCCTGTATCAGCCAGTGCCTTGAGCAGCTTTAGAGCTGGAAAAGCGCTATATTAGAAAAATTGTTACACTCGTTGTTGGTTTTTATCAATAATTGACTCAGCCCCGATGCTTGAATCCTAATAAGTGTAACCCAGATTCGTTTATTCACGCAACTTTTTCACTCAGCAACAAGGCAAGAGTCGTCGTATGAAGTTTTCCAACTTTATTCAGCGTTCATCAACAACTGCATACAATCGCTCAATTGCTGTTCACTTTCGCCTCTTTTTCAACTTTTTTCTACACTCTCACTTTCAAACAGTGCGGCACTATATATAGTTTCTCTATACTCTCTAGAGAACATTCGAACGTTCCAGCGTGACGCAATTATAATCAATCAGGATGAAATTCGTCATCACTGTTATACAACTTTTTCCAGGGTGCAAGAATTTCTCAGCCACAGCAGACCCATCTAGACGCTTCGATCGATAATAAACAAGCAACCCTAGATGATTCTCCAATAATATCGACCAACGAAAATTATCAAAAATTATACAAAGCTTCTTCTAACAACAACGCAAAATTAAATCAAAGGTAAATACACTCTGTTATTGAATGCTTTGCCAAACAAAACGATCGGATCTATCGTGCGCGTCTCACACGTAACAAAAATAAAATATAAATTTAGCTAGCAGTTTACCCTCGCATGCGCTGGGATATCTGGCTCGCAATATAAATGGGAATGAACTTAACTGTCCTGCCCTGTGGATTCGGGCACTGAATGGAACAGACCCAACCAATGCTCGAACTCCGCCAAGACTTCATCATGTAATTATGAAAGTTTGTTGTAAATTATTGATAAAGAATGGGGCAATTTAGTACTCCCTTTCATAACAACGCAGTACACAAAACGTCATTCAAAACGCCTGAATTTGCAGCGGTGTAATATTTTTAATTTCGTGCGCTTGTGTTCGGTCCCCACTCCCTCCCCCCAAAATACACGTTTATCGATATGATGATGATCATCACTGATGTCAGAATGGCAACGTGGTGATTCGTCCTTAGCGTTTACGCCATAGAACGTTAAGCTTCGTTTTCCTCGGCCTAAATTCAAATTGTTAAATACACTGGAGACTCAGTCTGGGCAGTGTATGTAGGCAAATTTTCGAGTAAATCCATTGATCAGTTGGAATGAATAAATCACAACATATATACAGCACATACAAAATTCCACATGCTCACAGCGTTATAGAGATATAGTTTAAATGATATTTGTCTTGCAGTTTGCAATAAAAGTACATGCAAAACAAATTGGAATTTGTCATTGTGCAAAGTTTGAAGTAAACTGATGCAGCATTTCAAAAGATACAACATCCTCAAATACATAAACACTCACAAAAGTTACGCAATTATAAATATAGACAATTAATAACTGTTTTGCTGTTCAAATGAATACTACCTACAATACGACTTTATTTGTCTCAAACGGAACAATAACAATGGCAAGCCCATAATATAAGGTACTGTGCTCCTACTCCTTCGGATGAGAGTACAAACCGAGGTCTAGTCTCTGCACGCACGCACTCCATCGCAGGGACTTTAAAAGATCCTGGCTTATGGCCTACACGGCTGAGTGCCGGCTACAAAAACGAAAACGAAAAACAAAATAAAAATAAAAAGGAAATGCGAAACAATCCGCGGACACATAATTTTTTTTTTTTTTTGGTTTTGTTGTTGTTTTGTATCGGAAGACGAAAGTTGCTTTACTCGCTTCCGGTTTTGCGGCGCCATACTTTGTTTTGGAATAGTGGTGCAGCGTTGACTGTTTCTGTGTATATATTTTCGCCGTTCAAGTTGTGGATTTGTGGACGTCATCAGACTCATTGGACTTCAAAATGTCTGTCACTAGGCGTGACATAGTCGCACGTTCCGCGGAAAACCTCTCTTAGATCACGATCACTATCAGGTCTGAATATACATCCAGTACGCACTAGGTCCCTTCTCCCTATCCCCGGTCGCCGAGAATTTGGCTCGGTCGTTTGGGGGCGTCAGACAATGCGCCCAAAGGCTTCAAGTGGGCGCCTCGGGCGGCTTGAGTTAGATCAGCGCTATATAAAAAGTGATTTATTAAAAATAGTAGTAGGCGCAGTAGCCTATAAGAGCTCAATTACTCCCAAATCACAGGCGCTTGTATCTGGACACGCGAGCGCCTATGCCTGTGACGCGTCTCCCTTTGGTTAACTAACCAAAGGGCGTCACAGGCATAGGAGCTCGCGTGTCCAGATACAAGCGCCTGTGTGTCCCAAATCATACTCGCGGCCACCTGTCACAAACAAACGCATATGCTCACATTCTAATGCTCCCTCTTACGCACACAACAAATACACAGCCATACTCACTCAAATTTGGTGTAAAGGCAGAAAGATCGCTAGTATTAGACGAAATGAAATCAAACACAACGACCCACCTACAATCTGTTCCAAACGTTTTCTTTATTTAGCAATTACATTAGATGCAGCCATTATTCACACTTTTCTGCTATCCTATGCACCAACGGGAATCCCCTCAATGAAACATACTTCCGGTTTCTTTCTCCGCGTTTTTTAGTGAGTTATTTCCAAATATTCAAGAATAATAACATGTGTCACTGGCCACCAGTATCGTACCCTCACATTTTTTTGGGGGGGGCTGCAGTTTATTATCCCTTTCTATCGCCAGTGGCGCGCCTAAACCCTACCTACCTAACATTATTTGTGAATTTTTGAAAAATATTCGGAAAAACCATAACGCCCAGATGCTGGCTCGAACCCACACCTGTCAGGCGGCATTGGTTTCTGGCTTGTGGATAAGGCAAGTTAGTCCCGCCTTAGCCCACTTGGCCACAACGCTCGCCTAAGATAGTCAACTACTTCGTGTGTTGTGAAGGTTGCGACGGCGAAGCTATGGAAAACTACAAGAGTCTTCAGGTCTTGTTTCACTTTCTGTCGATGATCGACGCACCTCCGAAGTCGCCACAAATACAGGCCTCTACGATTGTTTTTTGCATCCTTTCACTGAGCATGTACTTCCTCCACCGTTTTTATACTTTTCCCACTCGTTTTCTGGCTCTAACAATCGTCGTTTTCGGCAATTTGCCATATTTAAAAGTCATGCATCAAGCTTTGATAAAAGCAAAACAAGCTAGACCGGAACTTGGTTTCATAGTAACCTCGTTTTAATTTATAATGGCGATACCCACGAGTTTTTATGAGAGGTGCCGGAAAGTTGTGAATACAGTTGAACAGGATCAGTACATTTGGAATGTTCGCTTTAGTACATGTGGGCGGTGATCTAGTGACAAAAAGCTGACACACGGGTGTATATCCCCTCCTCCCCCCTCCCCCTCCAGTGTGGTTTGATGTTGACCACAACCCTATCCCCATGACGTACTTCCTGCCAGTTTCCACACTTTCACCAATCTGGCACGCCAGTGGGCCGTCGCTGTCAACCTGTAACGTTATAAACACACATGTACCACATCATCAACGGTGTTATATACTTTATTATTATTATTATTTATTATTGGGTATTTGTATAGCGCACATATTTCGCCGTTCTTGGCGACTCAAGGCGCTGGCCGATACAGGATCTAACTCAAGCCGCCAGAGGCGCCAACTTGCTAAATTTAAAGCGATAAATATCTTACAGGCAACCAACCACATCCTGCCTGCCATCCATCCATCGACAATCATTCAACCAGGTTTTTGTTGTTTTTTTTTAAAAGTAGGTTTACTTACCTGACAACTATCTTTGCCCTCGGTCCCGGCACAGATGACGCTAGGGTTGATGCCGGTTTGGTGCCCCAAGTAGAAATTAAACAACCGGACGCTATGGGCACATCCACCTCCAGTAGATTATGCACTGCCTGTCCGTCTACCACAATACAATATATGGTAAATTAAAGCATGTTCATTGCTAATTCCATAGACATTAAGTAGATTAGATTTAAGAAAACATTAGTTTGCCTGTACATATGCTTTTTGTTCGGCACTCCGGGGTCGTAAAGCTTGACATTTGGAAGTACTGCCTCCAATTTTCAGTGCTTCAGTTGTTTACCTACCGTGCGTACCCCAGACCTGACCTGCTCACAGAGGCTGCCACCATACACATGCAGTGTGCCTGAGCCTGCTGAGCTGAGGCATACGGCGAGCTTGAACTACGTAGGGCGTGTGCATCAGCAGAGTCAGATACCCTGCCTGTGTGACTAGAGGCAGTAAGTTCATAAAGCTGCCTGGAGCTTGGTCGCTGCCAATCAACACAACATTCTCGCGGCGTTCGTCGTCGGAGCAGGAGTGGCAGTCTTGCTCTGCGCAGGGGCGCTATCCGTTTCTGACTGCGGACTTAGCCACACTTCTTGCCATCTCTGAGGTCGAGACCAGTGGGAGTCCTATGTCAGCCCGGCTTTGCTTCCTGCGGGGAAACTCCTAGGAGTATCGTTCAGTCCCACAGACGGGGCGGTATATGGAGATGATGAGGATGTACCGTCCCATGGGTGCAGTTCCGGAAGTCAACATCGCCGCCTCTGCCTGTGGGTGATTCCGACACGTATCTCCGATACACCTTCAACCTACATTTTCTTCTGGTTGGGCTCCCCTGACTTGGCGGCGTGCACTGTGCGCGGAGGGGCCCGCCTCGCTACGTCTGCGCTCGTCATGTCATCGGCTGTCCACCCTCTTTTCCTACGATTGGACAACGCAGGGTCCCCTGTGGAGACTGGCAACCTCCGGACTGCAGGTGATACACCGCCAGTGGTCTCCCGCGTTTGTCTACCCCCTCACACGGCTTGTGCTTGATCATCTCTATTCAGCTCCAGTGGCACCTCCCTTCCGGACGGCTTTGGTGAACCTTGCGGCACCCTTATCTTCACCTTGACACCTTATCGCCATCGGATCTTCTTATTACATCTCGCCATATCACAGTGACATTCTAATCACGATCTTCTTCTGTTGTCGCAGCCGCTCTATGCGCTCCATCCTCAAGCGATGTTTTTACAGCTACACGACTTTACTTCATCCTGCCATCGATTTCACCACATGACTTCTTATCTCAACGGATATCATCATTCCTTGTCTCCTATACACTACGTGTCCGGAGACGTTAATCTACAAAAGAAAGAAAAGAAAGGTCGCTGCTTATTAACCCCCACCCCCACCCCTCTACTCCCCGCCTCACCCCTAACCCCTCATCATTTCCTCCACACTCATCTACCCCACCCCACCCCACCCCTCCAGCAAAAACCAACCCGGTTAGTATTGGGGCTTGATGATGTCCATTCACACGTAGAGAGCAAAGTCCGAGACATCGCACAACCAGCACCTCGCGTCACACAGCTGTCAATCGGTACCGGGAACGGCAGAACAGGAAGGGAGAAGAACAGGTGCGCCGTCCTCCCAACTAAGCTAACTCACGACGTTATGACCTAGAAACTGAATCAGCCCGACGCATTCCGTAGAACTCTGTACCCTTTATACCTGCGAAGTTACGGGTGGAATCAGATCGAGGGTGTAGGTGCGGGCATGGTAAGGTTTGTTTGTTGTGCTGTTGTTGTTAATTTTGTTGTTTGGTTGTTGTTGTTGTTTTAAAATGCGTGTGAGTGTTTATTTCAACCTTTTACCTGCCCTTTTGACAGTCACCAGCTTCTTTAAGCTTACGCCGAAGCGACACGGGAACACAGTCCTATACAACCAAGTTTCCACGATGAGAGTTCATGCTTATTGCGCTAAGTAACAATTACATTACATTATTATTGCTTTAGGTCCAGCGGACTCTTCCGAGCCAAATCAGGACCGGACAACCCCCGATCCGCATAAAAGATCTGCTGAAACAACCCTAGTGGTAAAACCGAAAGCTCTCCACCAGCCAGTCACTTTACAATAAAGACATCCCATGAAGGGGACGGCTGAGGCTTCACCCCAACTTATCGAACCCCCGTTTACAAAAACAAAATAGAATACAAACATGATTATACAATTATCAACAAAACACATACATATAAAATGCCTACATTGCTAAATAATAACATCATAGGAAGCCCTAGTGACCACCTGGCAGAAAGCGTCCAATATTCCCAAGCTGATCCAACAGACCTCATACACAAATAAGGAGTCTTGTCCCGGAAGAGTTTTCAAGAAAAAAGGTAGGATACTGAAACCCCCGGCACCCCAACGGGGGCTAAGTAACAAACGGAAGAGAGGTGTAGATCTACGCATATGACCATACGACCATCAGGGCTGGTATTCATGAAGCAGTTAACCCAAGGGATGCCGTACGGTAGTGTCCGAATTTACCAACGGCTTGGTGAACTTATCCACTGCTTCATCAGTACCACCTCTGATGTTTAATAACTGTTAAAATACAACAATTAAGGTAACCCAAAGCGATAGACAATAACCACAGGCGCTCGTATCTGGATGCGATAGCGGTCTCTATGGAGCGCGTCCGGACGTCCCTCTGTGACATTACGGATTGGATCGCATTATACTCCGTCCGCGCGCGCAAGGGAAGTAATAAAAGTACTACCTTAGGAGTTATCGTTCATGTCTGCCTTTGTTTATAACACTCTGCCCGCACGGTGAACTGTCAGGGTTGGGGTTAGGGTTTGGGTTAGGGTTAGTAATAACATTACGTTTCTACCGCCAAGCTCCACACACTTCCCGGACGCTGCTTGGTTACCGCGGCGACTTTGGCGTGGGTGGCAACCTAATGGTAGGACGGACTGTAATGTTACACCCTCTCTTTACTATCGTATCAAGGAATTGTTAGGGGCGAGCACTTTAGAGAGACGCTATCGCATCCAGAGACGGGCCCTTATTTTAGTTAGTTATTCATTGCTTACAGGGTCCAGCGGACTGCAAAGAGCCGAATCAGGACCACAAAATCAAGAACACAACTTGGTTGAAAGAGGACTCGCCCCTGATCCGCATAAAAGATCTGCCGAAACAACCCTAGTGGTAACACTGAAGGCACTCCATCAGCCGGGTCACTGTACAATAAAGACATCCCACGCAGGGGACGCTGAGGCTATGCTCTAATTTATCGAACCCCAGTTTACAAAAACATAATAGGATACAAACATCATTATAAAATATCAACAAAACACATACACATAAAATGCCTACATTGCCAAATAATAATATCATAGGAAGCCCCAGTGACCATTTGGCAGAAAGCGTCCAATATTCCCAAGCTGATCCAAAAGATACAAATGAGGAGTTTTGTTCCAGAAGAGTTTTCAAGAAAAAAGTTAGGTGACTGATCTAGTGAAGAAGACAGTAATAGATTGATAGAAAAGAGTAGGAATGAGAAAAAACAAATGAGAAAGACAGCCACAGTGGGAATTTAAAGCACTACATTTCCAGAAACATACAGAAACCCCACTGGGGTCGAGCGCCTATGGCACTAACGTAAATCAAGGTAAAGTAATATTTCTGAAATAGCGCAGTTATACTTATTGAAAAGAGCTGCTCAAGGCGCTCAGCATCTATTATACCTAGATGAGCCGATCATCATGGAGTCAGGTAATGTCTTTAAAAAAAGCAGGCAGATACATTGCATTACATGGTTATTGCTTTAGGTCCACCGGACTCTTCCGAGCCAAATCAGGACCAGAGAAGTGAAAGAGGACTCACCCCTGATCCGCATAAAAGATCTGCCGAAACAACCATAGTGGTAATACTGAAGGCAATCTACCAGCCGGTCACTTTACAATAAAGACATCCCACGCAAGGGACGCTGAGGCTATACTATAATTTATCGAACCCCCGTTTACAAAAACAAAATAGAATACAAACATGATTATACAATATCAACAAAACACATACATATAAAATGTCTACATTGCCAAATAATAACATCATAGGAAGCCCCAGTGACAGCAGGCAGATAGAGAAGCCCCAGTGACAGCAGGCAGATAGATAAGCTATTTAAGACGACGCCAGGTTTAGCCCGAAAGTCCACTCCTTGACAGCTTACAGCGAACATAGATGCGTCATTTAAAACCTATGGAACGTTTAGAAGAAACGAGCAATACACTGCATTGCGGCTGACCTGTTGAACAACATCAAGACTGGAATCCAGATCCAGATCCAGCATATTTATATATATAATGTCCATGATTGCAGCAAAACAAAATGGACGCCAGCAGGTAATGTGGTAAATGAGGATGGGAGTTGAATTAAACAGCTGATGGTTTATTGAAAGTGTCAGTTTCGCACATAAATTTGAACGTGCATCATACATGAGAGACCGGGTGTAAACAATGCAGAGTATATTGCGTTTTCCTCTTTTATTGGTTTTTTAAATTTTATTTATTTTATTTGCTCACCACTATCTGACTATAAGGAAATAGTGTCCATGAAATCAGTTTACTGTATTTGATCAATGTAATTTTTTTTTAAAATACACATTTATTAGATAAAAGAAAATTGGCAAGTTTGGCAGAACTTAAATTAATATCTCACGCTCAGTAATCCTGCTGCATGCCTGTCAACCATTTAGGCTGATGTGGGGAGTTTTCATCACTTCGGTCTGTCTTGACCTCTGTGGAGGACTTGCCATCTAATGTTATACGGTAACAATGACTTTTTAAATATTTTAAACACCTTTAAATATTTAAAAGACTCCACCTGCTCCAGCCCCTATCCTTTCATGGAGATTATTCAAATACAGTTTTGTGTGAGCAAAGGAGAAAAGTGTGTGCATGTGTGAGAGAGATGGAGTGTGTGTGTTTGTGTGGGAGAGAGAGACAGAGACAGAGATAGAGAGAGAGACAAAGAAACAACACCTATGTTAAAAGCTACAGAGAGAGAGAGAGAGAGAGAGAGAGAGAGAGAGAGAGAGAGAGAGAGAGAGAGAGAGAGAGAGAGAGAGAGAGAGAGAGAGAGAGCGACAGCAAGAGAGAGAAAGATTCACATTATACCCATTTAACAAGAACAGGGTGCTGATGATGCATCAATCCATATATTTTAACTATTTTCACAATAAGTTATACAAATGAAAACATTTTCTTCAATTTATTTCAAGAAAAACATCTAAACTACACAAATAAAATCTATCAAAACATGCAGTATGCTTGCTGACCACAACCAGAACACTTTCTTAACACAAGTGAAAGTGAGCAGAAGAAGAAGTAGAAAAAGGAAGAGGAGAGAAGAAGAAGATAACATGTATGCAGAAATGATTTAACCCCACTGCATCGTCAAATTTTAGTAACATATTCCCAAAAAATTACCAATTGTTCTTTTTTTTAAATTATTGTTTTCTTTTTTAAATTATTGTTTTCTTTTTTAATGTTTTGTTTTTTGGGAAGGGGGGGTTGAGGGGGGTAGAGGGGGGGGGGAAGATGACAGAAAACATGTTTGAATGGCTTACCACCTTGCTGAGTGCAGTGATTGATTTTAAACTGCCTAAAAGATGCGAAGAATAAAACAGACATTAAACAAAGTTAGTTAGTTATTGTGTATAGGGTCCAGCAGAGTGAAAAGAACCGAATCAGGGCCACAACTTGGTTGAAAGAAGACACCCCCAATCTGTATAAAAGATCTGCTGAAACAACCTTTATTGTAAAGTGACCCGCTGGTGGAGTGCCTTCAGTATTACCATTAGGGATGTTTCAGCAGATCTCTTGTATCCATTAGGGGTAAACCCTCTTTCAACCAAGTTGTATTCTTGATTCATGGTCCTGCTTCGGCTCTTTACAGTCCGCTGGACCCTATAAACAATGACTAACTAACTAACTAACCTAGTGGCAACACTGAAGGCACTCCACCAGCCGGTCACTTTACAATAAAGGCATCCCATGCAGGGGATGCTGAGGCTGTACTCTAATAATTTATCAAACCCCCGTTTAAAAAAACAAAATAGAATATAAACATCATTATAAAATATTAACAAAACAAATACATACATATTATTTTTTATTAAAGTGACAAAACTTCTGCATGCACTCAAAGAGGGGAAATGAAAACAAAACACCACAACAAAGAACAAGACATTTAAAGCATAACTTCTTTTTTTTCAGTTCAGTTCAAGGGGACTATGTTAAGCCTGGTGGCTTTTTTATTTTTATGTTCCTGTTTTTCTATGACATTAAATAGTCCAGTTAGTTTTGCAGTTGTTCAGGGAATTAAAATAAAATGACCGTCAGTCATCAACTCAAATTTTGAATCCACAATGAAACTTACATTTTCTAGAAGGCTGTTAGCTTTTTTTAAACATGTAACAGTAGTTTGTTCCAGATTGGTGCAATTCTATGGCTAAAACAGTGCTTTTCTTTTTTATTAGTATGACAGTGCTGGATACAAATTTTATTTTCTGAGTTTCTAGTATTGTGTTTAGAATTAAATTTAAAGAATGTATTTGCATTAACTTTGTCAATGTTATTCAATATTTTATAAGTTTGTATAAGATTACATCTAACTCTTGTAAATTTACAACTCGGAAGGCATAGTTTCTTTAATCTATCTACGTAAGGCAAATTTTTCAAGGATTTCACCAATTTTGTCGCACTTTCCTGCACCTTTTCAATCTCTGACGATTGTCTTTTCAAGGGTGGCGACCATACCGCATTCGCATTTTCTACATGAGGTCTGACAAGTGTCTTGTACAGGCATGTTAGTTTATCTTCCATTAAGCGAGTTTTAGTATAGTATAGTATAGACTAAAGTATAGTACAGATGGCATCGTAGCCTTTTGCCCTATAACACAACTTAAGCCCTTGCAGATATAAACGCCGTCATCGCAGGTTCTGCCCTCACCAGTGATTTCCTAAGCAGTGAGTGTTATTGCGATGACCAATCAAGTGAGGTACAAAGTTTCGAAGGAACAATTCATCCAGCATGGACCATACACTAAAGTTTAGTGAAAGCTCTCTGCTTCCAGAAATCACAGGCTCTTCACACCCTTGCAAAAATACAAAAATAACCGTCAAGAAATGAAGAGGGCAGTTAAAACGCTGAAGTTTTATTGAAAGTATCAGTTTCGTACTCGAAAGTACCAATTTTTGCATCATTTTCTCTCACTCACTCTGATCTCGATTATCAGAATACATGGAATAAGTACACACAAGCAGTTTAATTTGTTTGAACAATATAAAAGACTTTTTACTGAATTTCCTTGCCAAAAAACTGAGAGGGCACGTCTTCAAAAGAAATCTAAAGGCAAACTTGCTAGAACAACAGTTACTGGATCCCTAGCTTGCTGTGCACCAAAACCTGCCCACATCTCCTCATTTCCTACCATCCCTAATCCCACTTCCTTCCCAGCCCCCTCCTCCCTTTTGCTGTCTTTTCTGTGTGCTCTGAGCATACTGCTTTAATGGCTACGGCTCACAAGTGGACATCATCATTTTACATCAGACTTTAATGAAATAGAAACTGTGCAAACTTCACGCGCTTCAAGGCGCTTGAATGAAGTCCTCAGGAAAAGCTTCTTCATGCGCAAAAAAAAAAAAAAAAAAAAAAAAAACCTTCTCCACAATTTGTCTGGTTAGCCACAGAAATGGGAAGGAAGGAACCTGACTTTTGGAAAGAGCTAGAATTATAACCTATACCCAGCACAACACCGACAACGAAGTCCGACAGACCATCGCACAAGCCATTGGACAACACAATGACATGCTCAAAGGGGTAAAAAAAACCCTGAAACTCCGATGGTACAGCAACGTCCCCAGAGCATCAGGCCTTGCAAAGACCATCCTGCGAGGCACGGTGCAAGGAGGCAGAAGAAGAGGGAGACAGAAAAAGAGGTGGGAGGACAACATTGGAGAATGGACTGGTTTGACACTGAACGAAGCCATGAGGGTTGCTGAGAGCAAAGAAAGGTAGAGTATGATGGTTAAATGATCATCTGTGGTGCCCCAACGACCGTCGAGTTACGGGATAGGATAGGATAGGATAGGAATAGGATAGAATTATAATGAGAGAGTGATAAGAAGAAAAGCAAACTTACCTCCACAAATAAAATCTACAAAAACTACAGTATGCTTGTTGACCATACAACTTCAAAATTTTCCTTACACAGACAATGACTATGCGTGTGACATGCATGTCTTTAAATCTCTCTGCGGGATTGTACAAGCACACACACAAACCACAATAATTATATCCTACATGTGAATTTGTTTGTCATTATACATTATGTCAGATAATTATTTTGTCAGAGGCTAAACTCTCCAGTAAATGTCTAATGAGTTCCCTGCAGGAAAGCCGTGGCTGTCTCTAGTCTACATCAGCATCATCACCAACACAATTCTTCTTTGTGTGAGTCTGTTTGTGTCTAATCAAGTGGGCAGACTGACCAAATGCTCTGTTGCAAATGTCACACACATGGTTTTTCTGTCCTCTGTGTATCAGCATGTGCCTGTTCAAACTGCTAGACTGAGTGAATGACGACTCACAAACGCCGCACACATAATTTTTCTCTCCTGTGTGAGTCAACTTGTGTCTTGCCAACTTGGCACCCTGAGCAAATGCTTTATTACAAACATCACACACAAACTTCTTCTCTCCTCTGTGTATCATCATGTGCCTCTTCAAACCGCTGGACTGAGTGAAAGCTTTATTACACACACTGCAAACATGGTTTTTCACACCTGTATGTATCAACTTATGCATTTTCAAGTTATAAGCGTCAGTAAAGCCTTTGTGGCAAACCTCACACAGATGGTGTTTCTCCCCCGTATGTATCGTTCGGTGTCTTTGCAAGTCGCTAGCCTTAGCGAACCTTTTGCTACAAACATCACACACGTGTTTCTTCTCTCCTCTGTGTATCAACATGTGCATCTTCAAACTGCTACACTGAGTCAATGTTTTGTTACAAACTTCGCACACGTGTGTCTTCTCTTTGACTGTCTTCTGCTGCTGGAGTGTCTTCGCCTCCTTCAAATATACCCTGACACCACTGTTGGAAGCCTCTAAAGGAGAAGATAACAAGGCAGTAGATGATCGTGGTGGGACTGTGGGGCTGACAGCAAGCAATGGACCTTCTGGTTGTTCAGCATGGGTAGAAGGAAACTAACAACACAGGAGTGAACAATTATATTAATGTATGTCTTGAAAGATGCAAGCGTTGGGGGAATTTTAAAAAAAGTTAAAAATGAAAAAAAAGGCTAACACCACCCCCTCCCAATGTTATATGTTTATAAACTCCAAGCTTTTCTCTCTGAAAAGAAACAAAATGCAAATGAATTCACCACAATCTGTATTACCCACCTAGAATGCTCAATTCACAGTATCTGAGGAAATTGCTCAATTCTCTAGTCTCAGCACAGAATACTTTGCCATAGTTATTCATATAAAATAACTTGAAGCCTTTTCCACCCTCAACTCTCTATGTAAACAGTTTAATTTTAAATACAGTTAAAAACATAGTTATTAGTTAGTTAGTAATTATTTATAGGGTCCAGTGGACTGCAAAATGCCGAATCAGGACCACAACTTGGTTAAAAGAGGCCTCCCCCCCCCCCCCCCCCCTGACCTGATTTAAAAGATCTGCTGAAGCAACCCTAATGGTAAACCAAAGGCACTCCATCAGCTGGTCACTTTACAATAAAGGCATCCTATAAAGGGGACCCATGCTGAGGCTGTACTCTTAATTTATCGAGACACCGTTGACAAAAATAAAATAGAATATAAACATCATTATAAAATATTAACAAAACACAAATAAATAAAATGACTACACTGCTAAATAATAGTACCAAAGAAAGCCCTAGTGACCATTTGGCAGAAAGCGTCCAATATCCTCAAGCTGACCCAACAGACCCCATACACAAAATGAGGAGTTTTGGGTGAGTTTTCGAGGCTGTACTCTAATTTATAGAGCCCCCGTTTACAAAAACAAAATAGAATATAAACATCATTATAAAATATTAACTAAACCCAAATGAGGAGTTTTGTGAGAGTTTTCAAGAAATATGTGAAGAAGATCATAGATTGATAGAACAGATTAGAAACGAGAAAGAACAAATGAAAATGACAGAAACAGTGGTAATTTAAAGCACTAAATTTTCCATTGGTTAGATTAACGTCCCCGGACACTAAATTTTCCCAAAGTAGGGATACTACATTACATAACATGACATTATTGCTTTAGGTCCAGCGGACTCTTCCGAGCCAAATCAGGACCGGACAACCCCTGATCCGCATCAAAGATCTGCTGAAACAACCGTAGTGGTAAAACTGAAAGCTCTCCACCAGCCAGTCACTTTACAATAAAGACATCCCACGCAGGGGATGCTGAGGCTGTACTCTAATTTATCGAACCCCCGTTCACAAAAACAAAATAGAATACAAACATCATTATAAATTATCAACAAAACACATACATATAAAATGCCTACATTGCTAAATAATAACATCATAAGGAAGCCCTAGTGACCACCTGGCAGAAAGCGTCCAATATTCACAAGCTGATCCAACAGACCTCATATACAAATAAGGAGTCTTGTCCTGGAAGAGTTTTCAAGAAAAAAGGTGACTGGTCTAGCGAAGAAGTATAGCAGATTGATAGAACAGAGCAGGAATGAGAAAGAGCAAATGAGAAAGACAGCGACAGTGGGAATTTAAAGCACTAAATTTCCAGAAAGTGGGGATACTATTTATAAAATTTCAACAAAACACATACATATAAAATGCCTACATTGCTAAATAATAACATCATAGGAAGCCATAGTGACCACCTGGCAGAAAGTGTCCAATATTTCCAAGCTGATCCAACAGACCTCATACACAAACAAGGAATCTTGTCCAGGAAGAGTTTTCAAGAAAAAAGGTAGGTGACTGGTCTAGCGAAGAAGAAGATAGTATAGCAGATTGATAGAACAGAGCAGGAATGAGAAAGAGCAAATGTGAAAGACAGCGACAGAGGGAATTTAAAGCACTAAATTTCCAGAAAGTGGGGATACTATTTATACTGAAACCCCCGGCACCCCAACGGGGGTACAAAACATTTAAAACAGCTGTCAACAACACATTAACCAGAAGGTCAGTTTAGACAGGAAATAATAAATTTTCCAGTTAAACAATAAAGAGAGAATATAACTGTTCAATTATAATTACTGAATCTTCAATGGTTCAAACAAAACACTGATCAAAATGTAATACCAGAAAAATTTGAACATTGGATAGGTCGTTTTCACTTCTTCAACCAGTCTATCTCCACACAAATACAACATAAATAAATAATACAATCAAATAATCTAATAATGAATAAATACAAAACATTATAAAAAATTTTAAACAGTGTCAATAAAGATGTTATTATAGATCATCACCTCCCTTGTGATATGCTGCATGCCAAGGCCTGTTTCTGATGTCACCTGGACTGTCTGTGTTCTCAATGGAGCACTGCTTTCTTTAAAAAGAAAGAAACAAAATCCATAAACCTATGCCCTTGGTGATTTAAAATATCAAGGCATTGAAAGCATCCACCAAGAACATGTTCACACAAGCTTACAAACTAACACATCAGTGTGCACCATCACCCAAAACATAAAAACAAGGAGGGGAGGAACTGTGAATAAACTGTCCTAAACAAGATCAGGACAAGACTCAACACTGAATATTTACATGAAAGATGTAAACAAGACGGCAAGACAGTCAAAATGTATTTCCAGACACCCACATACATTGTCAATAAAAACAAGCATTATCAAAAGCATTCATTTTCTTGACAGTTTTGTGACCCAGCTTTATCCTAAAGAAGCAAAGGGAAAACATGGAGTGATGACGCAAGCAAAAAAATTATAAAAGTCTGATCAGCCAATTTTTTTTAGATACAGTGCAAAACATGTTTAGAAAATGGTGAAGCACAATGACCTTGACCTTTGAGAAAGTGCAAATACAAATAATTCAATATATATGCTTAGCAGTAATTAAAGTATGAACAAAGTAAAAATGATGAATTTCGGTTCAGTTATTCTTCAAATAAACCAAAAAGTGTGTTTTGTAAAAACAAAAAGTGAAATTCTGAGTAATGAGCCAGCCGATTGACAACTGAAGAATGGCCCCTGATTTTTCGTAACCAAAACTCAACAAAATTGCCTCAGCCATTTGTGAGATATTCAGGGTTCATACAGATTTACAAGTCTAGGTTTCCATGACTTTTTTTATGACTTTCTACGCCCAAATGATATTTTTTAGGACCAGTGAACTGCTCAACACACATCCCCACAAAACAAAAAAATATTCCAAAAATACCTCAAGGCCATTCATTTTATTTTTGCCTTCTAGTTTCACATGTTGTTAGGCATCTATGTTCTTTGAATTCCAAGGTCTTCCTTCGTCTCCCTTGCTGACTGTCTCACAGCATTTGATTTGGTCAGGAAGTTCATACAAGTTTTATTCATGAAAGTGTCCATATCTCCTTTGTTTTGTGTTTCTAGAGCTAAGTCATCAACACTTTGTTTCCAACAAACTCTTACAGTAGGAGTCACAGTCTCAGTCTTAGTGACCATTTCTTCATCTTTGTAAACTCATAGGCCTCAATTACATACTATACATGCACACTTTGTTTCAAACTTAAACTCTTACAGTAAGAGTAACAGTCTTAGTGAACATGTCTTCTGTTCTTCATCTTTTTTTTCTTAAGCTCATCCAGTTCCTCCATTATGGACTTGCACTTCTGAGATTGCGATTTCTTTTTCCTCCTTTTATGTTTGTATAGACTATGTAATTGTAGCCTATGACTTTACAAAGATGAAAAAAGAGACTTCAGAGCCTGTGACTAAAGGAGCACTTTCCTTTCATTTTCACTGAGGTTTCCACACTACGCTAATTCCATCGCCAAACAAACAAGATGGCTGACTGCAAAACCAATCAGAAGCTAGGAAAGTGGTACCACAGACAAACTAAAAATAACTGACCAACCAGAGATCGCATTTTAAACAATCTAGGCTACATCTCACTCACTTCCTCTGCAAGCAGACGACAACCAGAAAACAAACGATCGAAAAACGTTTTCCCACTTTATATAAAATCTCCGTGACCTTCCATGACTTCATTACAATTTCCAAGAGACTTTCCCGGAAAACCAATTTTAAAATTCCATGACTTTCCGTGACCGTAGGAACCATGGATATTGAGCAAAATGCGTTTAGCAACAAAATTCCTCCAGTGACCTTTATCTTTGCGGTAGAACAAATATGATGGCACTAGAGGCAGGTCATTAACCTAGGTAATTAATTTAATAATCCTACGAAGTTTGGTAAAAATCCTAAAAAGTTTGGTCAAAATTCATTCAGTGGTTCTTGAGATATCACTTCCAAAGTACCAACCGACAAACAGACAGATGGACAGACATGCCCACATTTGGTTCGTTCTGACTGTCCCAGAGTATTTCAAAGTTAGTTATTTATAAATTACTTACAGGGTCCAGCGGACTGCAAAGAGCCGAGTCGGGACCACAACATTGTTGAAAGGGGACTCACACCTGATCATTATAAAAGATCTGCTGAAACAACCCTAGTGGTAACACTGAAGGCACTCAATCAGCTGGTCACTTTACAATAAAGGCATCCCATGCAGTGTACGCTGAGGCTATCCTATTCTATCATATCCTATCACGTAATTTGAAGGTCGTTGGGGTATCACAGATGATTGTTTAACCAGCGTACTCCATCTTTCTCTGTCCTCAGCAACCCTCATGGCTTCGCTCAGTGTCAAGCCAGTCCATTCTCGAATGTTGTCCTCCCACCCCTTTTTTGGTCTCCCTCTTCTTCTGCCTCCTTGCACATGCCTTGCAGGATGGTCTTTGCAAGGCCTGATGCTCTGATGACATGGCCATACCATCGGATTTTCTGTTTCTTCACAACTGTGGGCATGTCATAGTGTTGTCCAATGGCTTGTGTGATGGTCTTTCGGACTTCGTTGTTGGTGTTGTGCTGGGTATAGGAAATGCCCAGATGTCTTCTGTAGCACCTCATCTCCATGCTTTGTATTCTTCGTTGTAGGTCTGCTGTGAGGGTCCATGTTTCACAAGCGTATAGGAAGATGGAGATGACAAGGGAGCGCAGCAGCCTTACATTGGAATGTGGACTGATGGTCCTGTCTTTTTAAATGGGCTTCAACCTTGTCAGGGCAGCAGTTGTTTGTGCGATCCAGGAGAGGACTTCCTGTTGGGACTTACTGTCTGATAAAATGGCTTCTAAATATTTGAAGCGATGCACTGTGTTGATGGATTGGCCTTGGACTTTGTTGATGCCATTGGTGTTGTTGGTCATCATTTTGGTCTTTTCTGCACTTATTTCCATTCCACAGGCTCTGGAGATGGTGTCAAGCCTCTTCACCAGCTGTTCAAGTTCTTGTTCCTCTCCAGCCAATCCATCAGTGTCATCCGCAAAACAGAGGTTGGAGATTGCTCTACCCCCTATGCTCACTGCTCCTTCATGATCTGCAAGGGCATCTTCACAGCATCTGCGCTCTAGGAAGATGTTGAAGAATGTTGGAAAGAGTAGGCATCCTTGACGCACACCGATTGTTGTTCTGAACCAGTTCCAGATGGATTCTGAGGCTATACTCTAATTTATCGAACACCCATTTACAAAAACAAAATAGAATATAAACATCATTATAAAATATCAACAAAACACATACATATAAAATGAATACATTGCTAAATAATAATGTCATAGGAAGCCCTAATGACCATTTGGCAGAAAGCGTCCAATAGTCCCAAGCTGACCCAACAGACCCCATACACAAATGAGGACTTTTGGAAGAGTTTTCAGGAAAAAAGGTAGGTGACCGGTCTAGCGAAGAAGATAGTATAGTAGACTGATAGAGTAGGAATGAGAAAGAACATAGCAGAAAGACAGCGACAGTGGGAATTTCAATCACTACAATTTTTGACAGTGGGGATACTATTTATACAGAGACCTCCTGCACCCCCACAGGAGGTGGGGGGGAGGAGGGGTATTTCAAAGTATTTCCAGATAACTTGATAAGCCTATAAAGCAATGGACCCCTTGGAGGCACTTTGCATGTAGGTCAAGCTAGCTGACGCCATCATGCTTAGATTTTGGTTTACTAATAAATACAAACGTGTTCAAATATTTCAATCCAGCTTCATGTTGTTCAGCAATCCATGCACAGTAAGCTATACTGGAATTACTATCACGTTTGTTTGGATTAGTTTTACGGCTTAAAATAGATCATGAGGGGTTGTTGTCAAAATGATGGCCGCCTCTCATGCAACATGATATAATACAACTTTATTTTCCAATAAAAACATTAAATTTGTCTTTGGCTTGCAACAACATAAGTAAAGATCCAGGAGTCACAATAACCCCTCTGCTGTAAGCCACTAAGTGGGGACGATAATTATAAAGGGAGAAAAAAATTGTATATGAAATGCAAGACTACTTTATTTGATAGAGTTTTTTTTTAATATGGGACAAATGTAATAATGGAATAAATTACCTACCTTGTCTAAAACTATCTGTTGTCCCAAAAAACACTAGCAGTTCTTCTGTGTCACTGTCAGGCTCTGTCTTCAATTTAGAAACCATTGGCACTGGGTTCATCATTTCACTGTCACTTTCAGGCTCTGTCTTCACTTTAAACAACATTGGGTCATGTGGATCCATCGTGTCACTGTCAGGCTCTGTCTTCACTTTAGGCAACGCTGGGTCATGTGGCTCCATCATGTCACTGTCAGGCTCTGTCTTCACTTTAGACAACACTGGGTCATGTGGCTCCATCATGTCACTGTCAGGCTCTGTCTTCACTTTAGACAACACTGGATCATGTGGCTCTATGAAGTCACTGTCAGACTCTGTTTTCAGAAACATCTGGTTGTCCGACTCTTCATTTACTTTCGATCTACCTTTGACAATCAGTTCACTGCTGGTATAAGCAAGGCGAGGGCTTCCCATTCTTATGATAGCTGAATAAAAACAGAATATAGCAGCCATTGTCAAATCCTTTTTTGAGTTAGATCTGTCTGCTAACTGTTAATTCCACTGATGAGGTTAAAACAACAATTAAAAAGTCATTAAATGATTAACAAAATGCTTCTCAGTTCTCTCATTTCTTTTACTATCATAAGGGTTTTGTTGCTATCGTTTTTTTTGGTTTGTTTCTGACATAACAAATATGAGGTACAAATCAACAGAAATAGTGCAAATAATAATAAAAATAAAAGAAAACTTTTAGTTTTAATCGTTTGCTCATTCAATTAAACCAGTACCAATGCTCAACACTATAGAGAGAGAGAGAGAGAGAGAGAGAGAGAGAGAGAGAGAGAGAGAGAGAGAGAGAGAGAGAGAGAGAGAGACAGAGAGAGAGAGAGAGAGAGAGAGAGAGACAGAGAGAGACAGAGAGAGAGAGAGAGAGAGAGAGAGAGAGAGAGAGAGAGAGAGAGAGAGAGAGAGAGAGAGAGAGAGAGAGAGAGAGAGAGAGAGAGAGAGAGAGAGAGAGAGAGAGAGAGAGAGAGAGAGAGAGAGAGAGAGAGAGATCAGGCCTGTCAACTTGTACGGATTACCTGTACTCCTGTATGGCTAAATCACCTTTTTAAGGTAGTACGGCCGTACACAAATTTTGTACGGGTAAATGCAATTTGTACGGATATTTTGCAAAATATAGTCGTAAAATGATAAGTAACTTGTTTTCATTGCAACAAGCTTACTTGTGGTGAAGCAGACGACACATATTTATCAACTTCCTGTCTCGAGTGTAGTTCCGCACACACATTCGCGGCAAATAAAGCTTTGCACATGTGCTGACTAGTTTACTTCCTGGAGACGCTATTGCAAATGAACAAGCATGGAGAGAAAGCGCACAGCCTGCTGCAAAACGGGCTCGAATGAAAGTCGGTCGGGGCAGACATTTGAAAGAATGGGAAAGCCAGAACTTTCAGAAAGGAGAGTATGCAGGATTAATAAAAGCATCCCCGGATGGACAAGAATTTTCGTTTTGTGTTCCGTGTAGAAAAAACATCCGAGTCAGTGCTTCGGGCCAGTATGACTTGAAACAACACATTGAAACGAAACTCCACAAGGAGAATTTGTCTCGGTTCCGCCCGTCCAAGTGAGAATAAACTGTCCAGAGAAGTGCTTTCAAGTGAAGCCTTCCAAATGGTGGAAAATGCGAAAACTGCCACAATGAACTACAACAAAGCACACTGTTAGCTTGCCTGAAATGACATACTTCACGCATGAACAAAGTACAGGTTTACATCATTTTGTACGGGTTAATGCAGTTTACAGTACAGGTGGTGCACACTGGAGGTTGACAGGCCTGGTTAGATAGATAGATAGATAGATAGATAGATAGATAGATAGATAGATAGATAGATAGATAGATAGATAGATAGATAGATAGATAGATAGATAGATAGATAGATAGATAGATAGATAAAGCACTGACAATCAGTTATGTTTCCAGCATTAATTATACAGCATTTTCCTATTAATTATTTAATTTCCCTAAATTCCTTGTAATCACCATACCTTGGGCATGCCACGCTTGTTTTACCATCCAGTTCTCCACTGGGTCTTCAGCTATGTCAATCTCCAACTTCACCTCAGACTGTCCTGGATGGTCAGCATCCTCCATCACTCAGTAAAAGCACGAGCAGTACCGCTATGTTCTGAGCATCTGCAATAAAACCAGTAGCTCAATGACAAAACTAATCCTATCCTATCCTATTCTGTCCCGTAACCCGGAGGTCGTAGGGGCACCACAGATGATCGTTTAACCAGCATACTCCATCTTTCTCTGTCCTCAGCAGCCCTCATGGCTTCGCTCAGTGTTAAACCAGTCTATTCTTGAATGTTGTCCTCCCACCTCTTTTTCGGTCTCCCTCTTCTTTTACCTCCTTGCACTGTGCCTTGCAGAATAGTCTTTGCAAGGCCTGATGATCTGGTGACGTGGCCATACCATCGGAGTTTCCGTTTCTTCACAACTGTGAGCAGGTCATCGTGTTGTCCAATGGCTTGTGTGATGGTCTGTCGGACTTCGTCGTTGGTGATGTGTTGGGTATAAGAAATGCCCAGAAGTCTTCTGTAGCACCTCATCTCCATGCTTTGTATTCTTCGTTGGAGATCTGCCATGAGGGTCCATGCTTCGCAAGCATATAGGAAGATGGAGATGACAAGGGAGCGCAGCAGTCTTACTTTGGAATGTAGACTGATGGTCCTGTCTTTCCAAATGGGCTTCAACCTTGTAAGGGCAGCAGTTGTTTGTGCGATCCTGGGAGAGGACTTCCTGTCGGGACCCATTGTCTGATACAATGGCTCCTAAATATTTGAAGCTATGCGCTGTGTTGAGGGATTGGCCTTGGACTTTGATGTCCGTGTTGATGCCATTGGTGTTGTTGGTCATCATTTTGGTCTTCTCTGCACTTATTTCCGGGCATAAGCTCTGGAGATGGTATCAAGCCCTCTGTACCAGCTGTTCAAGTTCTTGTTCCTCTCCAGCCAATCCATCAATGTCATCCGCAAAACAAAGATTGGAGATTGCTCTACTCCCTATGCTGATTTTGCCTTCATGATCTGCAAGAGCATCTGACATGCGCTCTAGGAAGATGTTGAAGAGTGTTGGAGAGAGTAGGCATCCTTGACGCACACCGATTGATGTTCTGAACCAGTTCCCGATGGCGATGTTGTGGAGGACTGCACTGGTAGCCTTGTCATACAGGCTTTTGATGACTTCAATAATTTTAGGGCTGATGTTGTACACTTTCATTGTTGCCCATAGAGCTGCATGCCAGACTCGGTCAAACGCCTTCTTGAAGTCTATGAACACATGATATAGATGTTGTTGGTGCTGTAGGTATTTCTCACAGATTATTCTGAGGTTGAAAATCTGTTCAGTGGTACTTCGCCCTGCCCTGAATCCTGCTTGTTCTTCAGCTATGATTTGTTCAGCTTGGGGTTTCAACCTGTATTAAGTATTATTTTCAGGAGGACCTTGCTGGGATGGCTGATGAGGCTGATGGTGCGGTAATTTTCACACTCCTGAAGGTTACCTTTTTGGGAAGAGTGATGACAAGCGACTGGGTCCATGGTATAGGCCACTCCCCACTCTGCCAGATCTTGTTACAGATAATGGTGAGGGCATCAATCATCGCGTCTCCCCCTGCTTGTTGCAGTTCCACGGGTATGTTGTCCACTCCCGCTGACTTCCCTTTCTTTAGCGATTGCACTGCTTCCTCAACTTCTTCCCGGAGAATTGGGAGGATTTCTTCTTCTGCTCTGTTCTCGGGACATGCTAGAACTGATGGGTCTCCATTTGGTGTATGATTGTAAAGGTCAGAGCAGTACTCTGTCCATCTGTCCAAGACTTCTTGTTCTTCTGTAAGGCATATGCCAGACTTGCTTTGGATCGTGGAGACTTTGGGCTGTTTGACACTTGTCAGCCGCTTCAAAGTCTGGTAGGTCTTCTTGCTGTTGTTCTTGTTCAGACTGTTCTCTATTTCCTGGCATTGATCTTCTATCCAGTTCTCCTTTGCTGTGCGCATGCCTTTTCGGATATCATTGTTGATTTTTCGGTAGACATCAGCTCCCTGTGAGGTGTTCTTTTTCTTTTTTTATCTCTCTTCTTTTATCACACAGATCCAAAAGTTCAGGTGTGATCCATGGCTTCTTCTTTGGTCGGTGCCTGCCAACGATCTCAGTGGTGGCATCTGTCACAGCTGAGTTGAAGGTGGTGGTCATGGTAAAAAAAAAGGTAAAGGTAGTCCCATAGCCTTGTGGCCGTAGGGGAGCGTGATGTTGGAGATCACACTTATCTTGGGCCAGCGTAATGAGGGTGATGCCCAACTCTCTCCCTCGCTGCTTTACCTTCCCCACCCTCAAGAGAGTAGGTACTCAATCACAGTTGAGTCAACTGGGGGCGTTGTTGTTTGTCGCTTCACACCTTAGCGGTCACCCATCCAAGTGCTAACCGCACCGGACGGTGCTTCACTTTCGACACAGTAGCGAGTGCTCCAACCACTGCACTATCCGACATCTATTTCACCAGCCCCCAAAATGAGCTGTGGGTTCGGGCATTAAATAGAATAGACCCAACGTTTCCCGGCGTGTCGTAAGAGGCGACTAACAGGGGTGGTGTTAGCACGGCATCACTGGGCGAAAGTCTTCTATACAGAAGTCACCGGCCAGGGCGGAGGAACCCCACGTTACTACAGGTTCAACGACCACGTGCTCAGGGCCAAGGGGAGCCACACTGTATTCGTGGATTTCGGCTGTGGCCAACAGCCTGGAGAGGATTGGGAACCACCAGGTCTTTTTTGCCCAAGACACACTACATGATGACACTATCCACTAATTCCATACCGGATCGGTCGTTGAAGGCTCAAGGACCGCGCCTTCCGTTGGCCACCAGGACGGAGGTGTTAAGTATGCTACTGATGGACAATTTAGCAAGATCCGCACGAGAAACAACATCGTCATAGGAACCTGGAATGTCAGTATCCTAACTGCAGAAGGAAAATTAGAAGAACTGGCCCACGAGCTGGACCACTATCGATGGAATATTCTAGGCATCAGCGAACTGCGCTAGAAAGGTCTAAGTGAAACAACGACCAACTAAGGCCACAAGCTCTATTTCAGAGATGACAGGCACGAACACGGCGTTGGATTCTTGGTCCACAAGAACATTCTAGCCACTGTCATGGGTTGCCGCCCAGTCTCCAGTAGACTCATTACCATCCGCCTGAGAGCAGCCCCTTTCAACATCAACATCATCCAGGCCTATGCCCCAACATCAGGCGGTCCTTGACCGTGCCGAAGAAGGACATAGTCATAGTGCAAGGCGACTGGAATGCCAAGGTTGGCCAAGATGCGCACCACAACTGGGGAGAAACATGTGGACCCCACTGCAAGAACGAGACAAATGACAGAGGTCTGAGACTCTTGGAGTTTGCCAGATACAACAATCTGGTACTGGTAAACACGCTTGGTCTCCACAAAAACTCCAGACGATGGACATGGCACAGTCCCGGTGGGGAGCATCACAACCAGATAGACTACATCATGGTCAAGAAACGCTTCAGATCAAGCATCAACATTGGCAGGACACGCACTTTTCCAGGAGCAGACATCGGAAGTGACCACGATCTCGTGATGATGTCTTTCCGGTTCCACTTGAAGAGAGTAAATACAGCAAAGTGCACTAGACTGAAGTTCGACCTGGACAAACTGCAAGACCCGGAGGTGGCAGAACTATTTCAGGCCACAATTGGAAGGAAATTTGCACCACTGCTCATTTTGGGGACAAAACTAAATCTTCAAAAATATTAATTTTGTTATTAAAACAGAAAAGCAAATTCTGTCGTGCCATAAGGCTAACACGCTCTAAGACCAACAGTCAAATTATTTAAAACAATAAAAACATGCATAAGAAATTTACTAGGCCTACATCAACATGCATTCACCGATTCAGATAAATTTAACTTAGTAAGTGAAATTATTTCTTCTAAAACGTATGCTAGTAATTGCGACAAGGAATAAAACCACAGACTGTTATATGTATATATTGCTACGTTATATGTATATACTGCTGCTATATATATTTGTGCTAGAGTGAACAGACGTAAAAAAATAAAAGTAGCCTAAAAATACTATAACTAGTACTACTACATAAGACTGTTACAGAAATAGTGAAAAGTAGGCAGTATTTACAATAAGAACAGAAAGTAGGAGTAGGAGCCCAAATGCTCATACCGTTAAACTCTTAATCCATTCAAGATTGGTGATTATTACTCCAGTGACCCTCAAACTTAAAGTACGATCGATATAGTCAGCCTAACGGTACAAAATGGGAATACAGGTCGTTTCGGCGACGAGCCGTTTCGGCGATGCAGTTGGTCGTTTCGGCGTGTGGTCGTTTCGGCGTTGGTCGTTTCGGCGGCAGTTCGTTCTAGACCTGCTTTGGAACTTTTAAGTTTTGGGGTCTTGACTCGGGATTAAGTTCTTGATTAGATACGAATCTGCGGACTCTACGACTCTGCCGAAGATCGTAAAAACCACTGATCTATTTAGTTCAGTGGTTAAAACTGCTACTTCCTGTTTGCGGTAGTAGTCGGAACATGTGGGGGTTTTTTTAGAAGAGGGGGAGGGGGGGCGGTGGGGAGGAGGGGTTAGGGTTGAGTGATCGTTGAAAAGTCAATGCTTATTGCATAGTTAGTTATTATTTATTTTATATGTTTGTAATTGTGTGAGTGATTTTTTTGGGCGTTTCGGCGGCTGGCCCTTTCGGCGGTAGACCTATGTTTCGGCGGTGTCGCCGAAAAAATTACCGCCGAAACGACCTGCTACCCAAAATGGACGCCAGTACATGATGGGAGTTTTTATTGACAGCTTTAGTTTCGCATTCGAAAGTAAAAAGTTGAGCGGTTTTTTTGTTTTATGTGTTTATTTGGTTTTTTTTTATTTGTTGTGCGTATTTTTTTCAATCAAGATCGTGTGGTAATTCTAATAAGGTAAAATTTTTTTATTTTATTTTATTACACTGACTATTATCATAATTATTTGCTCACGTCTATCATAGTGTAACAAACTGGTACATGGTATATAAATAAGCTAATTTTATTTGATCAATGTTTAAGGCTTGTTTTTTTACAAATGTATTGAAAAAAGAAATTATGAAAGTTTTTCAAAACGTAATAATTTAATACAGAGGCCAGTTATTCAAATACAGCGATAAATGTATACTAGAAAATAGGCCTACAAGTAGTTCAACATACGATGTACATAAACTTTGCTTTATATATGGGCGTCCTAAATGACTGCGTTCTATTTACCTCATAATTGAAGTAGGATAATAAGACCAGGGGTTAAATAATACAAATAAACAACTAATAGCTTAAATTTGGTGGATCCCATTAGTAACTGGGTATGGTGTGCTTTGAGGGAGGATGTGGGACGAGAACAAGATTGAGGCTCCAACTTCAGGTTGGTAGATAGATAGATAGATAGATAGATAGATAGATAGATAGATAGATAGATAGATAGATAGATAGATAGATAGATAGATAGATAGATAGATAGATAGATAAGTCAAGTCAATGCATTCTTTATTTCTCAGAAAGAAAAATGTGGATTGTCGCTTTGCAAGACAAGACAGGATTTCATAGTGGCAATAAACACAGAGACAGCAATGGAAAAGTAACATAACATTGAGGAAAAATAAACCCACCCACACCCACACACCCAATTACGTTATTACAATATAATATTCAGCTTCTTGTTTTAACAAACAAACATACCAGATACACAACATTTGTGCATGATAGATAGATAGATAGATAGATAGATAGATAGATAGATAGATAGATAGATAGATAGATAGATAGATAGATAGATAGATAGATAGATAGATAGACAGGCAGGCAGACAGACAGACAGACAGACAGACAGACAGACAGACAGACAGACAGACAGACAGACAGACAGATAGATAGATAGATAGATAGATAGATAGATAGATAGATAGATAGATAGATAGATAGATAGATAGATCGATAGAACATACACAAACACATACGACAGACATTTTGATGATTACTTTATTTAACACTGAACTTCAAATCAAACACATACTTATTAACTCATTGTAGCCACAATATTGGGGCTTGGGGGAACAAGGGGGGAGGGAAGGGGGAAGGAGAAGGGTGTTTTTTTTCTTCTAAAAATGCATCAATAAACCTAACACAAACGCTAAAAAGACATCAATTAACATAGACTAAATATCTAGAGAAAACAGGTTTGTAAACTTCAACTTCAACAGAACTCTTTATTTCTATCAAACAAACCTTCAAATAGAATAACTGTAAACATGCTATCTGCTTAAAAGACTCCTTTCACAGGAAGCGGGAGCATGGGAAATAATTTTCCGTCTCTAATTTCAACAACGGAAGTTTAGTATAAGTCTACTATTATTTTAAAGCATGAAAATCCACCTCATTCCATTACTCTGTAATTGAACACATCCTTATTACCCCTCACACAAATTACACTCAGTCACCTGTGTCTCAATAACAAAACAAGAGGCAACCCATTTAAATGTAATTCCAAACACTCACACACATAAGCATGTTCAAAAGTGTTAATTTCCTTGGCGGTGATGTAATTCGGCTTTAGTTAGTTAGTTATTCATTGCTTACAGGGACCAGCGGACTGCAAAGAGCTGAATCAGGACCACAAAATCAAGACCTCAACTTTGCTAAAATAGGACTCGCCCCACATTCGCATAAAAGATCTGCCAAAACAACCCCAGTGGCAACACTGAAGGCACTCCACCAGCAGGTCACTTTACAATAAAGGCATCCCATGCAGGGGACGCTGAAGCTGTACTCTAATTTTTCGAACCCCCATTTACAAAAACAAAATAGAATACAAACATCATTATAAAATATCAACAAAACACATACAAATAAAATGCCTACATTGCCAAATAATAACATCATAGGAAGCCGCAGTGACCATTTGGCAGAAAGCGTCCAATATTGCCAAGCTGATCCAACAGACCTCACACACAAATGAGGAGTTTTGGTCTGGAAGAGTTTTCCAGAAAAAATGTAGGTGACTGGTCTAGCAAAGAAGAAGATAGTATAGTAGATTGATATAGAACAGAGTAGGAATGAGAAAGAACAAAGGAGAAAGACAGTGACAGTGGGAATTTAAAGCACTAAATTTCCAGAAAGTGGGGATACTACATTACATTACATTACATTGTTATTGCTTTAGGTCCAGCGGACTCTTCCGAGCAAAATCAGGACCGGACAACTCCTGATCCGCATATAAGATCTGCTGAAACAACCCTAGTCGTAAAACTGAAAGCTCTCCACCAGCCAGTCACTTTACAATAAAGACATCCCACGCAGGGGGACAGCTGAGGCTTCACCCCAACTTATCGAACCACCGTTTACAAAAACAAAATAGAATACAAACATCATTATAAATTATCAACAAAACACATACATATAAAATGCCTACATTGCTAAATAATAACATCATAAGATGCCCTAGTGACCGCCTGGCAGAAAGCGTCCAATATTCCCAAGCTGATCCAACAGACCTCATACACAAATAAGGAGTCTTATCCCGGAAGAGTTTTCAAGAAAAAAGGTAGGAGACTGGGCTAGCGAAGAAGACAATAGTATAGCAGATTGATAGAACAGAGCAGGAATGAGAAAGAGCAAATGAGAAAGACAGCGACAGTGGGAATTGAAAGCACTAAATTTCCAGAAAGTGGGGATACTATTTATACTGAAACCCCCGGCACCCCAACGGGGGTAGTGGGGATACTATTTCTACTGAAACCCCCAGCACCCCCACAGGAGAGGGACTCCTATTGAAGGATGGCCCATCATTTGAAGAACCAGTATACCAAACCTCTACAAAATTGCTTCAGCTGTATTTCAGAAATTGGGCAAAATGTTAGCAACATAATAACTCTAGTGACCTTGACCCTTGCAGTAGAGCAAATATGATGGCATGAGAGGTAGACCACTAACCTAGGTAATATTCCTATTGGTCAAAATCCGTTCAGTGGTTCTTGATTTATGGTGTCCAAAGGAACAGACATTTTGCTCATTCTAATCCCCCCTATCAGATGTCTGGAAATAAAAAAAAACACAACTACAATCTACCCTGAGATGCGAGTATAAGCACACAATAATAATGTAAAAATTAAGAGACAATTCCTTCATTCACTTTCATGTAATTTGCATCATGAACGGCACTGAGCCGGTGGAAACAACTTAATTTCAAATAGAAATAAGATGGCACGTCATTCAAAATGTACTTCCAGCCACAAAACACCCGCACACACAAACACAATTGCATATATTTGTAACAAAACTGTGTCTTGTTGACACACTCTTGGAACTATCTACAAGCTAAAAAATGTTCAACGTCAGTTCATCGAAGTTTGAGATGAAGTGCCCTAGGTGTTTGGAAACTGCAGCGACTTTGACCTTGGAGAAAGAGCAAATGGGATGTCTGGAAATGTTGCACAATGATTAACGTAGCTTTATAATAAATATCATCAAGATTAGTCCAGTCATTAATGAGATAAAGTGTATCTCATAAATGACTGGACTCATAAATGACTGGGCTCATCTTGATGGTAACCTAGATTTATCATAAAGTGAAAAGACTGAAAACAGCAAACAAAATCTAACAAACCAACTAACCTATTAGCTGGCAGATAGTCAAATCAACCAACAGATTGCCATTTAAAAAAAAAAGATAGGCAATGAGTTGGATGTACCTGTATTTTAAAAATCAGCAACATCGGTTCAGCGGCATTTGAAATATTGTGCAAAAAATATTGCTAAAAACAAAATTAAAAAATTTTAGAACATTAAAATAAATATTTAGCAAATTCCCTAACATTCATATACTGGAAAAACACAAAACAAATCTACAGGAAAAAAGAACAGCATGAGACAAACTGTATAGTAACAATTACACTAAGAATTTCCTTGCAGGTGTTTGTGGGGACATGATTGATTGATTGATTGTTGCTTTATGTCCAGCGGACTCTTCCGAGCCAAATCAGGACCGGACAACCCCCGATCCGCATAAAAGATCTGCCAAAACAACCCCAGTGGGAAAACTGAATGCCCTCCACAGGCTAGTCACTTTACAATAAAGACATCCCACGCAGGGGACGGCTGAGGCTTTACCCCAACTAATCGAACCCCCGGTTACAAAAACAAAATAGAATACAAACATCATTAAAAATTATCAACAAAACACATACATATAAAATGCCTATATTACTAAATAATAACATCATAGGAAGCCCTAGTGACCACCCGGCAGAAAGCGTCCAATACTCCCAAGCTGATCCAACAGACCTCATACACAAACAAGGAGTCTTGTCCAGGAAGAGTTTTCAAGAAAAAAGGTAGGTCATTGATCTAGCGAAGAAGAAGATAGTATGGCAGAGTGATGGGACAAAGCAGGAATGGGAAAGAGCAAATGAGGAAGACAGCGACAGTGGGAATTTAAAGCACTAAATTTCCAGAAAGTGGGGATACTATTTATACTGAAACCCCCGGCACTCCAACGGGGGTACTGTTGCCGCAGTGAATCGGTCATGCCTATAAAGGAAAGACAGGTTTTCAACTGGGGCTTTCACTTTTCCCTTTATAGGTTAGAACAATCTACAGTGGCAAGATTGCTCATGACCCCAAGGGGTTTGTGGGGACAATAAAGATTCTGTATTCTGTATACTAAGACAGAGAGAAAATATATGTACATGAAAAAACACAGAGCAACTGACTTATAATCTGCATCTGCTTCACCCGAAAAGTGACAGCACAATGCTGATCAATCTATCTAGGTTTGAATGGTTTAATAATTCGATGCATTTTAATAGTCATACCTACAGGAATCAGAACATTTCTAGCTTTTTTTTTCTTCTGCCCTGCGGTTATTTAATTTTTTTCTGGAAGAAGTTGTTGTTTTTTTTCTTGCAGAAGTCAAATATAGCAAATACAAACAGATTGAGCCCTGAAACACAAAAACTCAAACTTCATAGTCTAACAATAACAAGCTTTTGAAAAACAACAACAAACCAAACATGATGTGTGTACATGAAAACAAGTGAACTTTGATCATCTTCGATTTTCCCATGCCTTGCTTCTTGAAAGGAAGCTGTGATGTTACTAGTCTAAACCATGATCATGATCATCGTCATCATCGCCATCAACAGCCCAACCTTTCTTCACATGAGTCAGTTTGTGCGTGTTCAAGCTGCAAGCCTGATTGAAAGTTTTGTTACAAACATCACACACATGCTTTTTCTCTCCTGTGTGAATCAACCTGTGCCTTCCCAATGAGCAGGGCTGGGCAAACGCTTTATCACAAACGTCACAGACATAATTTTTCTCGCCCGTGTGAAGCAGTTTATGCTCCTTCAGGTGCCCAGCAAGGGTAAAAGTCTTGCTGCAAACCTCACACGCGTGGTTTTTCTCTCCCCTGTGTATCAACATGTGCAGCTTCAAACTGCCCGACTGCGTAAACCCTTTGCTGCAAACATCACACACGTGGTTTTTCTCCCCGGTGTGAGTCAGCTTGTGTCTGGTCAACTTGGACGCCAGAGCAAAAGCTTTATCACAAATGTCACACACAAAGGTTTTCTCTCCTGTGTGGATCATCCGGTGTTCTTTCAGGCTACCAGCTTGGCTAAAGGCTTTGTTGCAAACATCGCACACGTGATTCCTCTCTCCCGAGTGTATGCGCCTGTGTACGTTCAAGGAGCCAGACTGACTGAAAGCTTTGTTACAAACATCACAGACGTATTTCTTTACCCCTGCGTGAATCAACTGGTGCTGCTTTAAGTTGCCAGACCTGGTGAACGCCTCATCACAAATGTCGCACACAAATTTCTTCTCTGCTGCCTCCAACCCTAGATGCATCAGCTTATGTTGCTTCAAATTAGTGGGCCGAGTGAATGCTTTATCACAAACATCACACACGTGGATTTTTTCTTTGGCTTTCTTCAACCCTGCATGCATCAGCTTATGTTGGTTTAAGTTAGTGAGCCTCGTGAAGGCTTTGTCACAAACATCACACGCGTGTTTCTTCTCGTTCACGGGCTTAAGTTGCTGTAGTGTCTGAGATGCCTTCAGCTGATCTTCAAAATGGACATCACTATGAGAAATGGTACTAGGTGGCTCCAAGGAATCTGTGCACAAAAAAATGTCATGTGAAAAAGAAGCGTTACAAAAAAAGAAAATAAAAGTCAAAGAAGTCAAATAAAATTTGTCAAAATGTCTCCCTTCATTAAAAAAAACAACACCAAACCAGGTTTCCTTGGGGTAACATTTTATATAATAAAATCATTGTAGTTTTAGGACGGAAACCGTTTTTCACATTTTGGGTGACGGAGGTTCTTTTTTTTTTTTAAATTTCCAATGAATTAGGGTCCCTATGATATGCCTATAAAGAGAGTATGTACCGTTTCATATGCCTGTGCCTAAACCTATACCCCTCTGGCCCAAACCGGTTAAAACGGAAGAGCTCTTTTGTTAAAAAAAGAAGGCATAACGCGACATTTTTGTCAGACCACTGCATGTGCATTGTATTGTTGTGGACTTTTGGGTGACGATTTTCCGCCTGCAAACAGGGGGAAATTCAAGATATCCATTGCTGGCTCAATCGGTGAAGGCAGTCCTGTCTGTGTTTTCGGGAGCACTGGTTGAATCGTCAATTAACCATATAGATGACTGCAGTCGAAGGGATAGGACTTGCAAATCCCTGTCACAATTGCTGAAATTCTTTTTCCGGACCCGTGCCCTTCCTCATTTCAGGAGATTTTTTTTTTTTAAATCAAAATCCGGTCTATTTCAGTTTTTTGCAATGTTTTCAGCTGGACCCATGTAAAATGAATCCAAAATGAATCACAGACAAATTCAAATTAATTTGCAGATGTAAAAAGTATTGTTCATCTTTCCCACTCTCAGTGAACTACTGCAAACAACCCTCCTTCCCCCCCCCCACTCACCCCCCAATAAAACTGAGGAATTGTGGGTAAATAGTGCATTTAAAAAAAAGAAGATAAAAATACAGGATATTGTCACGTGCTCTTTCTTTAATCAAACTCAAAATGCGGCCATCTGAGAAGACTGCTATTACAGAAGGCGGAATAGAAAATCCATTTTTATTTTGGACGTTTAGATTGACTGTATCCAATACCATTATCCAACAAAATGTCAAGGAAGCAATTGACTAACAATGTTCATGTTAAGACTTTCTCATAAACAGAAAAGAAAACAGGTCGTTCTTAAATAATGCTAACAATAATGGATGCTATATACGCACTTTTCCCCAAATCACCACTCAGGCTCAAAGTGCTGCGAGCTGCACCAAAATACACGCTCACAGAATTCACCCACTCTCACACACACAGCACACACACATCTATTACTCAAACATATGGTGCAAAGGCATAAAAATCATTATTATAAGACAGAAGGGAAATTGAGTTTGTAGTGTTAAAATGTTAGATTGACTGCATCCAATACCATTATTGAAGGAAGGGAGGAAACCGGAGTCCCAGAAGAAAATCTTCGGTTACCTGAATAGTCTCGTACCTAAATCACATAAGTTTGCCCCTTGCAGGAATAAAACCCGCAACCTTCAGCTTAAGAAACCCGTGACTAACCCATTGCGCCATGAGGCATGCTTACAAGCTCTTTTGAAGGTGCTTGGAATCACAGCATGAGACATACCTTGTCTGGAACTATTTGTCATCTCAAAGTACACAGGCAGTTCTCCCTCTGTGTCACTGTCAGTTTCTGTCTTCACTTTAGATGACACTGGGTCATGTGGCTCCATCATGTCACTATCAGGCTCTGCCTTCACTTTAGACAACACTGGCTCATGTGGCTCCACCATGTTGCTGTCAACCTCGGTCTTTGAAAATAAATGGCTCTTTGGCTCTTGCTTTGTTTCTGATGTACCTCTGGTAATCTGTTCACTGCTGGTGTAAGCACAGCACTGACTCTCCATTTCTGTGACTGCTGAAAAGGTATATACAGTTTTGTTTTAAACTGTTCAAAATTTTTGTAATCATACTCATCAATACACTGCCAATCCATCAGCATGAACCTGATGATTACATGCCACCCCTTGCCCTCCCTAACCCTGAACCTCTATTTTCTTAAACAGAAAATTTCCACAGCACAATGATTTCAGCTCTTGACTGAAACCAACTATGGTGGCTCACAAGCTAAGTTAGATTCTTGTCTGAGCAGAAAAAAACGTGTGCACTTGTTTTCGGTTTAAGGTATCCAAGTTTGATCAAGTGGCAGTTCATTTTTGAAAAACAACAAATTTATACGTGTATGCGTAATGCCTAGATAACGTTCTCCAGTTCAGGACGTGATTTGAGAGTGCAAACAAATGGTCTCCAGTCCCATTTCTTTAGATGAGACAACTATTTCCTATGTTTCACATTTCAAGATTTTATTCTCTATAACATCGCATGAACATATATGCACTTAGAGAATTACATGGATGACACGAAGCAAGCACCATCATGATTGGACAGCAGCAAATTATGCACACACACATAAAATAATACGTCAATGGCAAATGTTCTCTCTCTCTCACTCTCTGTCTCTCTCTCTCTCACTCTCTCTGTCTCTCACTCTCTCTCATTCTCTGTCTCTCTCACTCTCTCTGTCTCTCACTCTGTCTCTCACTCTCTCTGTCTCTCTCTCTCTGTCTCTCTCTCTGTCTCTCTCTCTCTCTCTCTCTCTCTTTCTCTCTGCCTAATATAATAATGGAACGCAAAATATAAATAATATTATTAAACATGATTACTTATAAAACATGCACACTATATTTCATTTTAATTATTTCCAGTTCACATTCACAGCCCCGACAGCAAGTCCTCTCCAGGATCGCACAAACATCTGCTGCCCTGACAAGGTTGAAGCCCATTTGGAAAGACAGCACCATCAGTCTACACAACAAGGTAAGGCTGCTGCGCTCCCTTGTCATCTCCATCTTCTTATACGCTTGTGAAACATGGACCCCCACAACAGACCTAAAACTAAGAATACAAAAAATGAAGATGAGGTGCTACAGAAGACTTCTGGGCATTTCCTATACCCAGCACATCTCCAACGACGAAGTCCGACAGACCATCACATAAGCCATTGAACAACACGATGACATGCTCACATTGGTGAAGAAATGGAAACTGGTGGTATGGCCATGTCACCAGAGCATCAGACCTCGCACAGACCATCGTGCAAGGCATGGTGGAAGGAGGCAGAAGAAGAGGGAGACAGAAAAAGAGGTGGGAGGACAACATTCAAGAATGGACTGGCTTGACACTGAACAAAGCCATGAGGGCTGCTGAGGACAGAGAAAGATGGAGTACGCTGGTTAAACGATCATCTGTGGTGCCCCAACGACTTTCGAGCTACGGGATAGGATAGGACAGGATAGTCCAAATGAGATATAGTGAGAAAGGGAGATGGTGGTGATCGCGTCATATATGTTGTAAACTTGATGTATGGATGTGATTATTGCGTTCCTTTCATCAATACCTCCGCACGCCAGCTCACTTCCTATGTGAGCAGCACTGTTCAGTGCCTACGCCTTCTGCATGCTGCAGGCTATATATAGCCTGCTGGCACCCCTCTTACAGAGAAAGGAAGCATTGGCAAAGCTATTTATAACTAGCCTGCTTGATCTGACCTCAAACGGACACAGCGGCTCTACCGAAGCTTTTCAGATTTTGAGGTCACATATATCAGCTTTGCGGGCATGTCGATGGGGTGGGTGCTACAACGCAATGAAAAGGGTTTGTAGAAGATAGAGACAGACAGGGTAGTACAAAGGTATAAGCAGAGACTTGGCAAGCTTGGTGTCTAGTGTAAGTCTGATTTTAATCAACCCAAAGTTTGTGCTTTTACACAAGATGAATAAATGAACACAGTTCACCATATGACACAAATTCACACATACAAATAACCAAGCAAACGTTACTCACAAAACATATCACATTAATTATAATAATTAATAATCTGCTACATCTCCCCTCTCAAAATATAAACGACCGGCTTTAAGAAAGATGAAACAATATTGAAAGAAGTATCAAAATAAAATCCTAATCAGAGACACAAAACAATAAATTAAAGAAAGCATCTTTAACGAGATACTCAAGTTACGTGAAAGAGACAATAAACCAAGGATATGGCGTATTAGAATTAACTGTCCTTAAGGTCGCCAGGCCAATACACACTATGCAATACTTATATAGTTCATAATGCATCAAGTCCTTTGGTTTTCAGGATATCGGACAGGAGGGCGTACTTGTCTGCCATAGCGGGTTGTAACCACTGCTGGAGCTGGTTCCACAACGGCAGGTGAAGGTTCAACTTGAGCAGTGTCTGACGTCTCATGGCTTTTGACATCATCCTCGGGGTCTGACTCATGCATTTCAGGCATAGTGAAGGTCTCTTTAGTCTTTCTCAGCATGCCGCGATTACGGCGATAAGTTGCACCATCTGGAGTCTTGACGAGGTAAGATCTTGGAGTAGATGTCTCTGAAACTACAACTGAGGGCCGCCATGCTCCACCACGCTCCATTTGCACGCGGACGGCGTCGCCTGGCTGAAGCGGCGGCAGTGACGTGGGAAGTGAAGTCTTGTTGTAGTTGTTGATCAAATCTTGGTGCCTTTTGTTTAATTTCGCCTGAGTTAACCTTTGGTCTGGAACTCGGGGTTTGAGGTAGGCGTCTGTTGCTGGTAGCGTCGTTCGTAGGCGCCTGTTCATCAGTTGTTGCGCTGGCGATGGACTGTCAGGGAATGGCGTGTTTCTGTATTGCAAGAGAGCAAGGTAGGGGTCTTGGTTTGACGATTCTGCTTTCTTCAGAAGATTCTTCACTGTCTGTATGGCTCTCTCTGCCATGCCGTTGGATTGTGGATGCTTGGGGCTTGATGTAGTATGTCTAAATCCCCATGACTTAGCAAACTTAGCAAACTCCGAACAGCTGAATTGGGGACCATTGTCGCTGACCACTTCTTTAGGTATGCCATGACGTGCGAATTGCGATTTCAGCTGTACGATGACATCTGTAGATTTGACTGAAGACAGGAGGCCTACTTCAAAATACTTGCTGTAGTAGTCTACTGAAAGCACATAGTTCTTGCCTGCATGGTGGAATAGGTCTACGCCGACTTTCTCCCACGGCAACGTAGGAACGACGTGTGCAATCATTGGTTCTTTCTGCTGAGACTTTTGATATTCGTTGCACGTTGCGCACTTTGCCACAGTGTCTACAATCTGCGAAGACATGCCAGGCCAATAGAAAACCTCTCTGGCCGTTGCTAAGCATTTGTCTCTACCCAGATGACCCTGGTGAATCCGCTGTAGCATTTCTCTCTGAAGAGACTTGGGCACAACTATTTGTTCTCCCTTGAATATCAGCCCGTTTGTCTCGCTCAGTTCTTCATGGAACCCTGAATACGGACGTATTTCTGCCGGGACATCAGTCTTCCTTTGTGGCCAGCCTTCGCAAATATGATGCTTCAGAAGTTGTAAAGTTTCGTCTTGCAACGTTGCCTGCTGGAACACCTCCATCTTCTCGTCAGATGAATCTGGGCTTCCCAGTCGTCACTAGCCGGAGACTGTTTAGGCAAAGCTGCTCTGGAGAGGGTGTCAGGAATGAACATTTCCTTGCCAGCTTTATATGCGAGTGCAATATCATATTTCATTAGTCGAAGGAGCATCCGTTGAAGTCGAGGTGGCGCTGAAGACAACGGCTTCTTGATTATAGCTTCCAATGGCTTGTGGTCTGACTCCACCGTTACAGGGCGTCCGTAGACGTAGTAGTGAAAGTGCTCTACGCCAAAAACCACAGCCAACATCTCTCTTTCGATGTTAGCGTATCTTCTTTCACAGTCAGTCAGGGAGCGCGAAGCATAGGCTACTGGCTTGCCCTCTTGTATCAGCACGGCACCCAATCCTGTCTGAGAAGCATCGACTGACAGCCTTATTGGCTTGGAGGAATCATAGAACGCGAGGACAGGTGCTACAGTTATCAGCTTCTTCAATTCTTCAACTGCTGCCTGGTGCTGATCCATCCACTGCCATTCTGTGTCCTGCTTCAACAACTGTCGCAGCGCCGCCGTCACTTCCGACAGGTTGGGAATGAACTTCCCAAGGTAGTTCACCATACCTAGGAAACGTTCGAGCTCTTTGCGGTTGACTGGACATGGCATTGCTTGAATCGCTTCCACCTTGGAGTCGTCAGGTTTTATGCCATCTGCTGTTATGATGTGACCTACAAATTTTACCTCATTGACCCTAAGGCTGCATTTGGTTGGTTTCAGTTTGATTCCTTTTGCTCTGGCTGTGTCTAACACCTGTTTCAGTCTGTCATCATGCTCCTGCACAGTCATGCCAGCTATCAGCATTTCATCCATGTAAGTCTCCACTCCAGGAATCTTCTCAAACGCTTGATGAAATCGCTTTGCAAATACTTCTGCTGACGAGTTAAGACCAAATGGCAGGCGGAGGAATCTGTATCTCCCGAACGGCGTGTTGAACGTTGTCAGGTCTGCACAGTCCTTATTAAGCTTGATTTGCCAGAAGGCAGAATTAGCGTCCAACACGCTGAAAACCTTGCTGCCACTCAACCTGCTGGCGATTTCCTCTATGGTCGGTAACTGATAGTGTTCACGCTTGACAGCTCTGTTCAAGTCTCGAGGGTCCAAACACAACCTGAGACCTCCTCCTTTTTTCTCCACAATGACCAGCGAATTGACCCATGCTGTTGGATGATCCACTTTTTCTATCACGCTTTCAGTCTCCATTCTCTCAAGCTCGTTTTGTAGAGCACTGCGCAGTGCAGCTGGCACCTTCCTGGGAGCGTGAACTACTGGTGGAACTGACTTGTCAACCATGATCGAGTATTCTTCTTCCATGGCACCCAGACCTGTGAACACGTCCCCATAGGATGAAAGCATCTCATCCCCAATGATGTCTACACGCTGGATGAGATCTAATGTTTCGCAGCTGGGTAAACCGAGAATAGGTTTTGCTTTAGTATCCACGATCTGGAATTCTATGACTTTCATTTTGCCTTTCACGACGCAGGTGAGGTAAGCTTTTCCAAGCACATGGAGAGGCTCTCCACTGTACGTTGTCAATCGCGCGTTTGATCGTTGCAGAAATCGTCTCTTGAGCCGCTGGAATAAGCTGTTAGGCAGGATATTGACCTGTGCTCCAGTGTCTAAGGTGAAAGTAATGCGACGACCTTCAATGTCCACGACTGAAGTCCATTCTTTGGACTTACCATCCGATGTTTGGTTGACGTTGCCGACGAATACTTCTTCAGATGCTTCATGGTCAAACACAACGTCGTCAATGGATCGGACAGACGCTGACTTGCACACGAGTGCAAAATGGTTTTTCTTTCCACATTTCGTGCACAATTGTCCGAAAGCGGGACACTTCCGCGGCTGGTGCTGTCTGCCACAATAGTGACACTTGGGTGATTCTCTCTTGAATTCTTGTCGTTTCGTTTTTGTCTTTTCCAGGGCATTGACGCTGTTGTTTTCTTCATGCATCAATTTGAGCTGCGCCTCTGTAACCTCCGCAGCTCTGCAAATGTCTGCAGCCTTACTCAGCGTCAGATCAGGTTCGCGAAGAAGTCTTGCACGGACTTGGTCGCTCTTTATTCCTCCGACAATTCTGTCCTTAATTAAGGAGTCTTTCAATGTCTCAAATTCGCACGATTTTGCCTTAAGCTTCAGGTCTGTGAGAAACATGTCGAATGTTTCTCCAGTTTGCTGATCTCTACTGAAGAAGACATGTCGCTCAATCGTCACGTTCTTTCTTGGGATGCAGTATTTCCCGAACTTGGTCAGTATGCAGTCAACAGCATGAAACGATGTCGTCGTACTACAGTGTTCATTGCATTCATCTGCCTCCCACTGGAACGTGTTGTAGATGTCGACAGCATCAGGACCAACGACGTGCAGCAACGTCATACTCCGCACCTTCTCGCTTTTGGAGTCCAACCCACTTGCTGCTTGATAGATCTCAAAGGCTTGCTTAAAGCGCTTCCAGTTGTCGGCAACATTTCCTGTCAGGGACAGTTGGTCTGGTGGGTGTAGGCGATCCATCTGACACCATGTAGAAGATAGAGACAGACAGGGTAGTACAAAGGTATAAGCAGAGACTTGGCAAGCTTGGTGTCTAGTGTAAGTCTGATTTTAATCAACCCAAAGTTTGTGCTTTTACACAAGATGAATAAATGAACACAGTTCACCATATGACACAAATTCACACATACAAATAACCAAGCAAACGTTACTCACAAAACATATCACATTAATTATAATAATTAATAATCTGCTACAGGTTATCATAGGTAACTTATGAATGTTAAACAGCCAATGTTCTGAGCTTTCCAATGGTGTGTATTTGTTTTGCTGATGGTTTAACTGTACAGTAAAAAAAAAAGTCACAATGATGATAACGAGATAATACAGCATATTTCGCCACATTATTGTATGACGACTTATCTCCTTACAAGCAGTTAAGGGGTTAAACTGCAGGTCTGGATGGTTAAGTTGCGTTTTTCTGCTCCGTGTTGTCGCTTCTTAAGATTTATTAAAATATAATAATAATAATAATATAATAAAATTAATAATATTATTAATAATAAAAAAATACAATAAAAAAGCGAGCGTTGGGGCCAAGTGGTCTAAGACAGGACTAACATGCCTTATCCACAGGCCAGAAACCAATGGCGCCTGACAGGTGTGGGTTAGATCCAGCATCTGGGCGTTATGTTTCTCCAAATATTATTTACTTTCGACTCGGGCAACGTCTCGGGGGTTTTCTCCGGGTACTCCAGTTTGCTCCCCAAGCAAAATTTCAAAATTACAGTGTTAGGTAGGTTGGGTTTGGGCGCGCCACAGGCTGCGACTACGCTCGCCCCAGGGGAAGCGGCCCAGAATTTCCCTATGAAAAAGGGACAATAAAATAAATAAAATAAAAAGTAAATAAATTTTTTTTAAAAATGTAATGCATGATATACGCATCTTATTCCTAAATCAGACTCAAAGCGTGGCAATCTTTGCAAGCGAGCGTGGTCTAAGGCAGGACTAACGTGCCTTGTCCACAGGCTAGAAACCAATGGCGCCTGACAGGTGTGGGATCGATCCCGTCTCTGGGTGTTGTTTCTCCGAATATTATTTATTTGACTTGGGTAACGTCTTGGGGATTTCTCCGGGTACTCGCAAAATTTGTAAAAAAATAAAATAAAACAAACCAAGAACTAATATTAGGTAGGTTGGGTTTGAGCGCGCCACAGGCTGCGACTACGCCTTCCCCAGGGGAGGTGGCCCAGAATTTCCTGATAAAAAGGGACAATAAAGTGTGAAAAAAAAACAACAAAAAAACACCAAATCAATCTGTAACCAATATACAAGTTCCCACGTTGCACTCACTCCTACATACACAACAAACACAATTCGTCACTCAAACATGTGGTGTAAAAGACAAGCCGCTGTTAGCAGACAGAAAGGGAACTGAATCTTGCTTTTGAAATTTTAGACAGACTGCATCTAATACCATTATTGATATATTGAATATTTGTTTTTTAAACAATGCAAACTCCCCCTCCCCTCCTCCCCACCAGTTTAGATGAAAAATGGAGAGAAAACAATCTTCTGATGGGATTAAACTTGTACTCTTTCATGGTCATACTATGTTCCAAGACAATATTACACACTGTACAGAAGAAAAAAAAAAGATGAAAAGGGATGTTCAAAATCAATTGCAAACTTCGTTCAGCTTTGGACAATCATACTTTGAGCATGCCATGCTTGTTTCACCATCCAGCTTTCCACTGGGTCTTCAGCAATGTCAATCTCCACCTTCACCTCAGGCTGCCCTGGATGGTCTTTGTCCTCCAGCACTGTAAAAGCAGGAACAATTCTGAGTGTCTGCTACTTCAGCAGGTATGTTTGTTTTACTACTATTATTGCTATTCCTACGACAACTATTACTACAACTAAACTTTATTTTATATTAATTTAATTGTTCTTTTACAGCGGCATTTCTAGCTCAAGAGCTACTCAAGGCACTGGGCGGTACAAGCTCTAACCCTGAATTTGAAATTTCAATATTAGCTTTTCAAATTTTAGTATTACTATTTATTACGATTTCCGTATTTACTTTTACTACCTATTGTTTTGCACTCATCCTTTTTGCAGGGCTTCCAATGGTCTGAGATAAAAAAGGAGGAAAATGACCGAGTGACGAGGTCACGAGCACACGACCCCAAACACTGTCACAACACTGTCTGCTATAAAAGAAACAATTTTATTAGTGAGAGTGAAGTAGAAGAAAGAAAATAAGTGATTTACAAAAGGTTTGATGTAAGGTCTCACATGAATAGAGAATAATTAAGGCAAATATGGAATTTACCACATTTTAACGATCTTAATTGCTTCATATCTTAAAAGCAAAAACTGAAGAAAAAAAATGGAATGTTCAGCAAAAAGTGACTGACCAAAATCTGCAATTAGAAGATATTTTTCTTGTGCAGATGACTTAGTAAAACCACAATGAATTCAGAATACAATACAGAATACAATCCTCACTAGCAAGTCACTCATGGTCTACTCTGTTAGTGTTACATAGAATGTTCATAATATTAAACTACTCCTACTAGTTCTGCTTTTACAAAAAATTATGGTCAAATGCATACACAGTTATGGTGATGAAAAATGGGTTTGCACCTTTTAGGCCATCAGTAGTAGTAATTGATTTCGTTCGAGCACAAGACGCAAAACGCGTGTCCGACACGTGGAATCTTTCGGATATGTTGACTCAATTTTTCTTCTTCTACCTCCACCTCCATCCAGTCCCATCTCCACTTGTTTTTGCAAGAAACATCGTCAAACTTTTGGCCGCGTTGAACAAAAATTCGACCCGCCATTTTTGCCTATTCGCAAACAGAACGATGATCCGTTTCCAGTCTTCGAAACCAGCCAATTACAGATCAACCAAACTGAGACTGTGTTACGGATATTTTGGAGCCCCTATGAAATTTTTACCTCGGCAGTTTTCTACGGCGGAACTTTAAAATTTTTCGGCTGAAATTTTTTTTTAATGGCGGAAATTCGCCGAACGGCGGAAGATTGGAAGCCCTGTTTTTGATATTATGCGAAGAATCCAGTGATAGATTGATTTGCTGCCACAATCTTCTTTTTCTTCTCCAAAGCCTCGTAATTCTTGATATGCTGTGGGCCTTCCACGTGCCACTTCATGTCGTTCATACCACCGGCGGAGATGCCAAACTGGTTGGCACAAATCGTACTTTTGAGTCAGTGCTGCCGCGAATAACGAAAGGACACTTTCTCTTGCGCCGTTTCTTTGAAGATTCAGATTCACAATTACTTTGCTTATCCATTCGTTTGGACGCCATGTTTTGAATTCTGTCTCACGAGCACCGATTTTCACTACAACTGTGCAAAAACTGGTTTGGCAAACTTTGGTGCCTCTACCGGAAACTTCGATGCCATGTGTCTCTACTGGGACTGTGCATTAAACCGAGTTCGGCTGTCTTCGGAAAAAAACATCACGCGGTGTATTGCCACAGGCCAACGAGTTCGACTTTTTTTCCCAATGTTATTTTTATTTATTTCCGGACTGTGAAACAAGTATCTTTATTTTCCGTAGCGCTTGCTGAGTTTTTCAAATTTCAGGAAAAAATATGGACATTCCGTACGGGTAGGTATGCCTGCTCTAACTCAAGCCATCTGACAAAATTGCGTCAGCCATTTTTGAGATACTGAGCAAAAACGTGTGTTAGCAACATGATTTCAGTGACCTTGAACTTTGCAGTACAGCAAATATGATGGCATGAGAGGCAGGTCACTAGCCTAGGTAATGTTCCTATCAACTTTGGTTAAAATCCATTCAGTGGTTCTTGAGATATTGCTTCTGACGGACTGACATACGGGACAGACTAACATTTGATTTGGCTTGTTCCAATTTCCTCGTCTGTTTCAAAGTATTTCCTGATAAGTGAATTTGTTGTGCACCATATTACATCATCTCTCCACACATACACACACAAAACGTGAAAACGCTCACTCTGACCATGTTGGTTGGTCTTGCAGTATTCAAATGATACCACTGCCTCGTTAGCCTTAGGTCGCACCGCTTTCTTTTTTTCCACCTTCACCTGCTGAAACACAAAATATGACAGTGGATGAACAGATACAGACAGACAGAAAGATGGACGGATGGATGGTTGGATGGATGGATAGGTATGTAGGTAGATAGACAGGCAAGCAGGCAGCAGACAGACAGACATGACGGACGTATATCGACAGACAGAGAGAGAGAGAGAGAGATAGATAGATAGATAGATAGATAGATAGATAGATAGATAGATAGATAGATACAGAGAGAGAGAGAGAGAGAGAGAGAGAGAGAGAGAGAGAGAGAGAGAGAGAGAGAGAGAGAGAGAGAGAGAGATTAGATATATCAGATAGATTGATTAAAACAAACTGTAAATGGAAAGAAAAAATGTTGCAGCTGAAAGTCCACAAATTATTTATTTATTTTATTATTCAATCTTTTTATTATTTTTTTTAATAACCGATTATTCTATATCACCAGCAAGAAATAATACTACATAAGTCAACAATATTAATAACAAGAACAGTAACAATAATAATAATAATAATAATAATAATGGATGCTATATACATGCTTTTTCCATATATCACTAGTCATGCTCAAAGCGCGATACATACCAAATAGTGAAATATCGTAATATCATTTCTGGCCAACAATATGTAATCTCTCCTCTCTCTCTCTCTCTCTCTCTCTCTCTTTCTTTCTTTCTTTCTTTCTTTCTTTCTTTCTTTCTTTCTTTCTATCTTTCTCTTTCTATCTGTTCCAGCACTTTCTCTCCCATGACTTTTGAACTTACTAAAATTTTGTTTCTTGGTTTTCTTGCTGGTTTCTTTGGTTCTGACAGACCCTCCTGCGCCTGTGGAAGCCACACAGTTGGCAGAGACCCAAAGATCAGCTTTTGTCCCCGGAAGTCGCCGCCATGACCTGAAAGCAAAAGAGATTGGCCGCAAAATGCTTATACTTTAATAATTATAATAAATATAACATGGAGATTTTCTACAGGACATTCTGTCTGACTCTTTAGCAGACATCAAAGCGAAAACCAAGGTTCAATCTTGAGAGACAGGCAAAGTATTATGACTGAAATAAATAAATTAATAAATTAGTAATAATAACCATAATAATAATAATAATAATAATAATAATAATAATAATAATAATAATAATAATAATAATATGTTTAACACATATAACAATAGTCTTCTTCTTCTTCCTTTACTCGTCATACTGGACAATTACTGACATATTAGGGGGTATTTTGTAGGACTATGCTGTGAGTTCTTCACTATAGTATAGGCATCGGAAGAAAAAATAACAAGTAGATAGAAATACATAATCTTCAGACTTTAAGCTTTGGGAGAAAGTCATTTAGGAATAATAACCATAATAATAATAATAATAATAATAATAATAATACTAATAACAATACTAATAAAAATACTACTACTACTATTAATAATAATTAAAAAAATAATAATTAATAAAATAAGTAATAAAATAACAACAACAACAACAACAATAATAATAATAATAATAATAATAATAATAATAATAATAATAATAATAATAACAATAATAATAATAATAATAATAATAATAATAATAATAATAATAATAATAATAATAATAATAATAATAATGTCATCCATTCAATGCAGCATAAGCCATTTCCAGCCTTCTGTTCTGTCTGTAAGACTGAAAGTCCCTATTCATTTTGTTGTTATACAGTGAGGTTAGTAAGTAAAATGGCCATTTTAGCAGTTTATACTACAAATACAGTGGCCCTGATTCGGCTCTGGACCCTGTAAGCAATGAATAACTACTTAACTAACTTCCAATACAAACGCAACACATCAGAAGAAATGAAACTGAAAAGGGCTGATCGTGCTGGAATGTGCTAACTTGTCAAATACCAAACTATTACTACAGCCTTGAAATCATGAGAATACATTGACTGATCATCACAAAGAATGAAACAAATCATACCAGAGGTGAAACAGTCAGGGGTGAAGTGTCTAGAGCACATCTTGGCCTTGGCAGGGTTGAAGCCCTTGTCTTGGCGTTGCATTAAAAGAAGCAACTGTCTTCTCCATTCGTCTTGCGCCTCACTCACCCCAGTCCTTGGAATCTGATGAAAACTCAAACCCCTGCATACTGTGCTTCTCACAAAGCAACCAGAGAAACAACAACGGTTTCCATCCAAATGTCTGCTGGCTGGCATTTTCAACAGATCTGTCATCAAATGTACATAAAAATAGTTTAATAGTATCATAAATCATCATTTAGTTTATAACGTGCAATACCAAACATTTGAAGTCTGTTCAAAGCTCAACATTCATTTACATTTCACGCAAACATACACACATTTTAATAAATCTGTAATTAAATAATGTAAATGTGTAATATACACACTCTGACACTGTTACATGGTATTTATCAATAGTCGATTCAGTCCTGATGCTTGAAGTGTAACTCGAATTCGTTTATCCAAGCAGCCTGTTCCCTCAGCAACAAGGCAGGAGTCATTTTATTCAGCAAACATCAACAACTGCATACAAGGTCGCTTTCAGAAAATCACTACAAAGATCATCCGCACAAGCAGACAGTGCATTACTTATATAGCCTCACTGCGAGAAAAAATTTGAACATTCCAGCATGATGCAATAACACCCAATCAAAATAAAACTCATGATCGGAACTATGCACTGCCTTACACCACATAATGTTTACGAATCCATATGATTCGACCAGCTTTTCCCATAAGGTCTAGAAGCTTCCATCGATAATAAACAAGTAATTCCATAAAAATCTCAACACTATCGACCGATGAAAATTATCATCATTATACAGAGCTTCCTCTAGCAACAACTCAAAATCAAACCAAATCAAAGGTATCTATTATTGCATGCTTTGCAAAACAAAATGATTGGATCTATCCTGCGTGTCTCAATTGTAACAAACACACACAAACATACATACACACCAAAAACCAGTACATGCCCACACACATACATAAGTGCACAAACACACACAGATCTATAATAAATGGAACAAGCTTATCAGAAACATGTCATATTGTAACATATAAACACACACAGATCTATAATAAATGGAACAAGCTTATCAGAAACATGTCATATAAAGAGACAAATTGTAAAATAACAAAAAATCTGCCCATTAGTTTCAGAGAAAAGTGTGCAAATGTCACCTCATGATGGCTGAACGCCAGACACTGGATAGATGGACAAAGCCAAAAGCAACAACTCCTGAGCTGAGCTTATAGCTCTGGAACTAATACGAAAACTTCTACTGAACTAAAACTAATGTTTAGTAATATTCAGCACCCCACAACTACCACTACCCCCAACATTTTCACATATATACAAATTATACCACATACACACTCTTCAACACTCACACACACATACATGTACACCCACACACATCATGTACACACACACACACACAAAGAAGCACAATCATATCACTTAGCAACTCATCCACTCGTCGCACTGATCACCTGCATGCAGGTTGAAAGATCAAATTAATCCTATCCAGCCAGAGAATAAACCACAGAATGAACAACATGAACTACTCCAGTAGCCAGACATTAGAAGTTGTGACTACATGATTACAGCACTTGTTATCTATAATGATGATGATTTGGGTTTTGCAAACTGCTAAAGTCCATGGTTCTTTAAAATCAATTAGTTAACTTTACAGTGGCATGCATGTTCATGGGCAGAATAAAAATAATCTTGGGTATAAACAATGGCATTGAGGGTTGTACCAAAGAGCCTAATGATAGAAAGAGGGGGAACTTGGTACAGAACCGCGAGACGAAAGGTACGAGTTATGCTCCCTTGTTGACATGCTGAAAATGGCTCGTGGCAGAAAGTCAAAAGGCGACCGAGTGAAACCGGCTATGACTTTTGCACAGCCATTGTCACAGGGCAGTCTGTGATGAAACCGGGTAGACTGTGTGGGTGGAGAGTTAATGAGTTAGGGGTAGTAACTGCGTGCTGTCGTATGCTAGGTTATGCGTGCAAATCGTGACACAACAGTGTAGATCGGCTAGTCAGTTTAGGAATTTGCTCACTGTAGTCAGAACAGGTTTTGGCAGAGTCACAGAGAGACGTGCGGTCTTGTTGCTCTGGGGTTGTTTTGTTCTGGAAGTAAGGGAGGGACAGTTATTGACGTAAATAATAGCTGGTTCCAAGAGGAAAACTAGTTGGAAGTGTTACAGTTGTGGTAGCAAGCTCGGGGAAGAGTGTGGAGCAAATAACTAAGTTTTGTGTTGTGGTAGGTTAGTGTCGAGGTATTGTCCACTAACGGAAACTACTACGCACTGGATTACCTTACTTGGAGTACTGTGTAGACAAGCAGGGGAAAGGCTACAGGTACTATTACATTCGAACCGTGTGGGTAAGTGTGATGGTGGTATTTTTCCTTACTGTGCCAATGACCGAGGGCCGGCTGTTGGGGTGTTGAACGATAGCTGTGTGTGAGGCTGGGGGAAGGATGGTTGCACTGAGGAGAGGCAGACGAAAGGAAGAGTGCGACTGAAGGGGGGAGAATGAGGGAGGAGAATGGGGGTGAAGTGTGATGAAGGTAGGATGGAAGTGGTTGCTGTTGTCGTGGTTGCGGTTGCTTGAGATGGATAATGTGTTGATGTTTACATGTATTCATTTGCAGCATTGCTCATTTCATGCATTCATAATTTCATTGAGTTTCATGAATTATGTGTTTGATTACAAGTGACAATAATAGTAGTCAAAGGAAGTGAAGTGGACAGCAGTGGTGCCTCCTCAAGATACAGAAGTTAGTGAGTGTAATAGGGGGGGAGAGTGTGAGGAGGGAGGGGGACAGAATCAGGTGGACATGACATTAACAATACGACAAGGCATGTTGCAGGTTCGACAGTTCGTCGTTCGACCATTCGTCGTTCGAAAGTTCGTTCGTATCCATCAGCTCGTCACTGGGTAACGCGGAGCGACGTTGACCAGCATCGTGCGACAACGACGACGGCACTTGGTCGTTTGGACCGAACATCATCATCGCCACCCATTCGTCTACGTCCGCATTCGTGTACATCTTCATCGTTCCACAACCCCACCTTTCCCGTGGTGGTTGTGACGTCTGTGGACGGGACCTGGCCTCGACGTCGCAGTGTTAGCCGACTGGAGGAATCAGGCTGAGAGACGTCGACGGTGGCAGGGCTGCCGCGACTACGGCGTCACCATCATCATCATCATCATCGTCAGCGGCGAGGGGGAGGGGCGACGCCACTACGCCTGGGCATCAACAGCGACAGTCCGTTAACAGCCACAAGGAGGGGCGGATACCTTTACGGAGACTTCAACAGGGATGCCATACTATCAGGTCGGCTCTTTCCTTGTTGTCCTCTCTTGACACTCGAACCCCCCCCCCCCCCCCTTTGTTCGGTTATTTACGTGCAACGGACATTTGCGGCGCACAGTTGATTCATAGACGTGGTTGATTAGCAACCCTCGTTCATCTGACATACCATTCCATTGTTCATCGACCCATTGATTGTTCCATCGCCATTTTCTCGTTTCATGTGTAACTGTTGTATGTGTATGAGTGTGTGGTATGAATGAATAAATAGCTTGAAAGTTGTATATATATTTGTCGTGTTTTCATCACTTCCGTCTGCGGGTAATCGTCATTCTTTCTGGGTTGTCTGCCTGTGGAAGTTGTTTGTTTGTGGTGTCTGCCCGGAGAGAGTCGTGGCGGTGACAGCCATCAATTGCCATAATGCCAGATACAAGAAAAGTTGTGTTGGCAAGTCCTTTTTCAAATTTCCAAGAGACAAAGAAAGGTAAATTGCAATTGAAAAACTTAATTTTTTTGTGTTTATGTAGGCCTAAACTAAGACCGCTGCAGTGTTGTTAGTGTTAAAACAATCGGAGAGCGGCTTGAATGATTCATGTTATACCTATGTGCTAAATCCAAAACAGTTTGCTTGCTGACAGTTTACGTTCAACAGGTCGCTCACTGTTTACGTTATTGCTAGGTTGTTTGACTATATTTGTGCTTATATTTCAAAAGTAGATGTCAGATTGGCAGTTTGGCTTCGTCAAACTGCTTATGTTAACAAGTTAAATTAGACTAAGTCTGTTTTCTCCTCGTGATCAAATACTGTGCAAGATAACCCCTTACCTAGGCACAAAAATGGTCCTTGATCTGTTGTAATCCCTTTTCGTTTGAGTGTAAACGGGAAAAAAAAAGTAATTTAGAAACTCAGTCCTTGTTCTGATCTGTGAATTTCTGCGCATTAGATCTATATTGCGTGGAATGTTGTAGTCTAGGTTCTGATTGTTCTGTCTGATTAATTAATTATTTTCCATGAAGTGACTGATGTTATTAAGCCAGTGATGTGGGAGGTGAGAGGGTTGGGGGGTAGGGGGACACCTGATATAAATTAAATTCACACTATTAGTGAAACATTTTGTTATTGTGCTTTATTGTGATTAATTGATTGAATGACAGAGCTCTCTCTTCCCCCAACCCTCCCTCTCTCTCACACTCTCTCTCTCTCTCTCTCTCTCTCTCTCTCTCTCTCTCACATGATTACAGATTTACACAGTTTCGGATAAATGAAACAGTCTGTCATGCATATTTTAATTTTAAAATATCTGTCGTTGATTAAAAAATAATAAATTCCAGGGCAGAAAACGAACCTATGACATACACACATAAGCAGCATAAAAGCACCTAATAAATGTCAATAAGTAAACATTAAAAAAAAAAAAAGACAGCAGTAGCGGAATGTTAATAATAATGATGGTTAAAAGTTTGGTTTTTGCAAACGTTGCCATAAAAATGTTCTTTTGCAATGGCATAGGCTCAATAAGTTACCGCGCACAGATCATTCATATAGCAGATGATGAAATATAGCCACCCCGAGCAAAGGGAAATAATCAGTGAGAGCGTCTCGCATTTTTGTATATGAGAGAATGGAAGTCCCCCCTCTTTCCGTATAAGCTCTTTGGTTGTACAGAGTTCTAGTGGGGATACTTTTCAGGAAGAAGTCCAGTCTTCCCTTGTTGAAGCTATTGACAGATATACGCAAGTGACAACACTTAATTTCTGGTAGACTATTCCAAGTATTGACAACAAATCTATGGTAGAAAAAAAAATTGATCAATAAAAAAAAGAAGCTATTAAATTACTCCACGTATTATTATTATTATTATTTATTTATTTATTTTATTTATTTCTGTTAACGCTGTGCAACTGTGAGGTAATGAATGAATGCGTCAGATTTGTTTAAATCAAAATCATAATGTGATGTGCGATGCCGTTCGTGTCTTTCTTTTATTATGTTATTATGGATTCCTCTCTCACTCCTCCCTTGTCTGCTAAAACTGGCGAACAATTAATAAAACTTGCTCTGTTACAAAAAAACCCAAAAACAACTGCAGCTGCATTTTCCAAACGGAACTCGGATACGCCTTACATTCTCTCTTTCTCTCGCTGTCACAGCGTTAGGCTATCATTCAGACAGCCAAAAGGTCAGTAAAATGCTTCATAGTGCATCTGCAATCAAAAGCTTACCTTTGAGCTCTCCGACTACTTCGGAAAATGAAACGCGAAGCCAGGACCTACAACAATGAACAATAACAATATTTCTATTTTCGGATAAGGCTTGTTTTTACACAGGAAACGAAGAAATTGAAAACGAGCTGGATTTGGAAATGTTGTAATTTTCGTACTCTCAAAAATTACGTACATTCTTTGTTGTTATTATAGTTATTGTTGTTATTATTATTATTATTACAATAATTATTTCATTGTAATATCTTTTGTGTGATTGCTTGCGTGTTGGTTTGTGATTGCTTTGTTTTCTGCCAAGAGTGTTTTGCAGCTTGTGATGAACAGCAAAGGAGAATTGGATAGAAGATCAATGCCCGGTAATAGAGAACAGTGTGAACAAGAACAACAGCAAGAAGGCTTACCAGACTGTTAGGCGCCAAACAAGTGATAAACAGCCCAAGGTCTCCACGATCCAAAGCAAGTCTGGCATGTGTTTTACAGAAGAACAAGAAGTCTTGGATAGATGGACAGAGTACTGCTCTGACCTTTACAACCACACACCAAACAGAGGCCCATCAGTTCTAGCATGTCCTCAGAACACAGAAGAAGAATAACTCCTCCCAATTCTCAGAGGAGAAGTTGAGGCAGCAGTATAATCGCTGAAGAAGCGGAAGTAAGAGGGAGTGGACAATATACACGCAAAATTGCTTCAAGCAGGAGGAGAAACGATGATTGACGCCCTCACCATTACCTGTAACAAGATCAGGCAGAGTGGGGAGTGGCCTACACCATGGACCCAGTGGCTTGTCATCATTCTTCCAAAAAAGAGTAACCTTCAGGAGTATAAAAATTGCGGAACCATCAGCCTCATCAGCCATTGCAGCAAAGTCCTCCTGAAAATAATACTCAACAGGTTGAAACTCCAAGCTGAAAAAATCATAACTGAAGAACAAGCAGGATTCAGGGCGGGGCGAAGTACCACTGAGCAGATTTTCAAACTCAGAATAATTTACGAGAAATACCTACAGCCCCAACAACATCTATATTATGTGCTTGTAGACTTTAAGAAAGTGTTTGACCGAGTCTGGCATGCAGCTCTGTGGACAACCATGAGGGTTACATCAACCCTAAAATTATTGAAGTAACCAAAACCTGTATGACAAGGCCACCAGTGCAGTCCTCCACAACAGCGCCATCGGAAACTGGTTCAGAACAACAATCAGCGTGCGTCAAGGATGCCTACTCTCTCCAACACTCTTCAACATCTTCCTAGAGCGCATCATGTCAGATGCCCTTGCAGATCACGAAAGCACAGTCAGCATAAAGGGTAGAGCAATCTCCAACCCTCCATTTTGTGGATGACATTGATGGATTGGCTGGAGAGGAACAAGAACTTGAACATCTGTTGCAGAGGCTTGACACCACGACTGAAATGATGACCAACAACACCAATGGCATCAACATGGACATCAAAATCCAAGGCCAATCCTTCAACACTGTTCATAGCTTCAAATATATAGAAGCCATTATATCAGACAATGGGTCCCAACAGGAAGTCCTCTTCAGGATAGCACAAACAACTGCTGCCCTGACAAGGTTGAAGCCCATTTGGAAAGACAGCACTATCAGTCTACACTCCAAGGTAAGGCTGCTGTGTTCCCTTGTCATCTCCATCTTCCTATACGCTTCTGAAACATAGACACTTCTAGCAGACCTACAATGAACAATACAAAGCATGGAGATGAGGTGCTACAGAAGACTTCTGGGCATTTCTTATACCCAGCACATCACTAACGACGAAGTCTGACAGGCCATCCTAAAAGCCATTGGACAACACGATGATATGCTCTCACAGTGGTGAAGAAACTGAAACTGATGGTATGGCCACACCAGAGCATCAGACCTTGCAAAGACCATCCAGCAAGACACAGTGCAAGGAGTCAGAAGAAGAGGGTGGCAGAAAAGAGGTGGGAGGACAACATTGGAGAATGGACTGGCTTGACACTGAGCGAAGCCATGAGGGTTGCTGAGGACAGAGAAAGATGGAGTACGCTGGTTAAACGATCATCTGTGGTGCCCCAACGACTTTCGAGTTACGGAATAGGATAGGATAGGAGGAATTTTTTAGTTTGTAGGCCTTGGTCGATGCACGTATTACCATTACGTAGTACCATCTTATCCTATCCTAGTCTAACTTCAATGTTGGTGATGTGCTGGAAATGCCAAGAAGTCTTCTGTAGCACCTCATCTCCATGCTGTGTATTCTTCGTTGTAGGTCTGCCGTTAGGGTCCATGTTTCGCTTGTTCTTCAGCTATTATTTATTCAGCTTGGGGTTTCAACCTGTTGAGTATTATTTTCAGGAGGTCTTTGCTGAGATGGCTGATGGTGCAGTAGTTTTCACACTCCTGAAGGTTACCCTTTTTGGGAAGAGTGATGACAAGCGACTAGGATCATGGTGTAGGCCACTCCCCACTCTGCCAGATCTTGTTACAGATAATGGTGAGGGCGTCAATCATCGTTTCACCTCCTGCTTGAAGCAATTCTGTGGGTATGTTGTCCAATCCTGCTGACTTCCCCTTGCTGCCTCAAATTCTCTGAGAATTGAAGGATTTCTTTTTCTTCTCTGCTCTGGAGACATGCTAGAACTGATGGGCCTCTGGTGTGTCGTTGTAAAGGTCAGAGCAGTACTAGAACTGATGGGCCTCCGTTGGGTGTGTCGTTGTAAAGGTCAGAACAGTCCTCTGTCCATCGATCCAAGACTTCTTGTTCTTCTGTAAGGCACATGCCAGACTTGCTTTGGATTGTGGAGACCTTGGGCTGTTTAACACTTGTCATCTGATTCACAGTCTGGTATGCCTTCCTGCTGTTTTTCTTGTTCAGACTGTTCTCTATTTCTTGGCATTGATCTTCTATCCAGTTTTCCTTTCTGTGCACATGCCTTTTCGGATGTCACTGTTGATTTTTCGGTAGGCATCAGCTTCCTGTGAGGTGTTCTTTTTCTTGTTCATCATTCTTCGTTTGCCACATAGACCCAAAAGTCCAGGTGTGATCCATGGTTTCTTCTTTGGGGAGTATTTGCCAAGGATCTCCGTAACGGCATCTGTCACAGCTGAGTTGAAGGTGGCAGTCATGGTGTTGACATCTAATTCACCAGCTCCCAAAATGAGCAGTGGTGCAAATTTCCCTCCAATTGTGGCTTGAAGTATTTCTGCCACCTCTGGATCTTGCAGTTTGTTCAGGTCGAACTTCAGACCAGTGCACTTTGCTGTGATTACTCTCTTCAAGTGGAACCGCGAAGACATCACGAGATCGTGGTCACTTCCGATGTCTGCTCCTGGAAAAGTGCGTGTCCTGCCAATGTTGATGTTTGATCTGAAGCATTTCTTGACCATGATGTAGTCAATCTGGGTGTGATGCTCCCCGCTGGGATTGTGCCAGATCCATCATCTGGATTTTTTGTGAGGACCAAACGTGTTTGCCATTGTGGTTCGCATCTTGGCCAACCTTGGCATTCCAGTCGCCTTACACTATGACGATGTCCATCTTTGGCACTTGGTATTACCATCAGAAGCCATTAATTAACTAGATATATTTAGGTTGTGGGGAAACAAAATATTAATTTTTAAAAATTAAATGAGCCCTCACCTAATTCAGGCTAAACAGATTTGAGGCTGTTTAATTCTTCTCCCACCAACTTCACACAGAAACTACATTTTTTCACGCATGCACACAAGATGGAGATAGAAAACTCAACACACTTTTTTGATTAGCCTTTTATTTCGAACAGTTTATTCCATCGCCACACTGAACTCAACATCAAGCACACACCACAGTGTACAAATTTGAAATACATGTCACACCGATTATTAGTACTATTTATAGACTCACATGTGCTGTGTGAACTATTTTATTCATAATATTTAGGTATCCATATGAAGACTGTGGATTTTAAAGCTGTTGTAGCCCTTGGCCAGTCTGTAAAGCTTTATTGCAAAATTACAGTATAACTGTGAACTACCATAGGAGCCAGAATAATTGATTTATTGATTATGGGCTCTCAACATCAAGAAAAAGAAGACTCCATAACAAAGGCAACATTATTAGCGTTAAGATTCATAATATTGAAACTCAACAGGCCTAGGGCCTTCAACATGGAACCACCTAAGTATACCTACGTATGTATGTATGTATGTATGTATGTACTTTGATTTAACCATCGCTCTCTCTCTCTCTCTCTCTCTCTCTCTCTCTCTCTCTCTCTCTCTCTCTCTCTCTCACTCTCTCTCTCACCTTCTCTCTCTCTTTCATTCAATCTAAAATTTGCCACGTTTGAAAGCTTTTGCTGTTCTTATTTGAAATTTACACATTTTATTTGGATCATATAATATTAAACCTTTAAATTACAGATTATTCTTTTATCAGTGAATACTACTGAGTAATTATAGTAAGTATCGAATATGTGCTAATAAAAACGTAATTATTCTCAAATACAAACTATTTTCTGATGACAGAATTCAATTTCACCAACTACCTGGATCCTGCCACCAGAATAAAAGTTAACTTTGCTAGGGGTAAAAAAAAACATTTGCTTTGTGATTGCAAAAATCAAAAATTCTGTTACCTTTAGTTCAAGGTTTCTTTCAAAGAATAATCTCAAAAGCTGCTGGACCCTATTGCCTAACCACACCTCGTTTGTGTCGACCACATCAAAAGCAAACTCCAACAACCCAACATGCGTCAGCGTCAAGGACATAATCAAAAGTTTCGTAAGCTCCAGTGTAGAACCCAGTACCAGCAAAACTGCTTCCTGCCCACAACCGTCAAGGGGTGAAATGATCTATCACAAGAAGTTGTAGACCCCTGTGTGTTTATGGCCTTCAAGATTCTGTACTGAATGGAGTGCTTCATCTCCACCTACACCCTTCCTTCCATTCCCATCTTCTCTTCACTGCTATGTCCCCTGGTCAGGAAATTTGCTTTTCTTGTTTTCTTAATAGGATTTATATTGTGGCACACTAGTGCAGCACACTCCCTATAAAGTAACAGAATAATCGGTACGATGATAGTGCTTGTTCAATGGAAGAAGAAGAGAAAGTGTGTTCATGAGCGTATCTGTATGTGGAAATGCTTGTGTATGCATCCATGTGTACAAACATTTTGTGTATCTGATACATACATATTTCAACACGGATAGACATGCAGGTATTGAGACTGATCAGACAGGCAGACAGATATACTAATACAGACAGACAGATAGAGATCCAGAAAACTTTTTAGGGATTATATTCATTTTGATAACGTTGCTTCACTTGGAACTGAAATTAAAAATGAAGTACAAATAAGGGATAAGTTATAAAAAAAACCACACAAAATAACCCCCACAATATAGTATTACAATGTTACATGTTCCAGCCATGGCAATCTGTATTCATTATCATTTTAAAAAAAATTAAGAAAAAACAAATGAGAATAAACATAACAATAGTACAGGAACGTTTTATGAAAAATTCTAAGTTTATACCAGAAGCATACTAATATAATCATAACAGGATGCTATTACGCGCTTTCTCTTCAATCGAACTCAAACTCAAAGCACAGTGATCTGAAGAGAAATCACTATTGCAGAAGGAGGAACAGAAACCAATGTTCATTTTGAAAATTTCGATGGCCTGCATCCATTATTGTAAGAAGGGAGAAAAACCTCCGGTGACCTGAAAAGTCTTGTACCGTAGACATGCAAGTTCGTCCCCTGCAGGGTTTGAACCCGCGACCTTTGGCCTAGGGAACCAGCGACTAAACAACTGTTCCACCATGCACTCCAAAACCAAAGCAGTCTACAAATTGTTGCCGTTTTTGACTCGGAAAGATGGACAGAAAAGACGCACATAGACTGAAACCAGGCAGAACATGCCAGAAAATCCCAAAACTTTGCTATGTGATCCATTTAGTTGCGAATATTTTAATTTGTGCACTGAATTTAACCTCAAGCAGTCAACACATGTTAGAAATTATAAAACCCTTAACGTCTCATTTTATTGGTCAGAGTTCAACACACAACAAAGCAGCCACACAACGCATTCTACCACGCCAAGCTGTCAATGGCTCTGGCACTGTTTAGAGCCAGGCAGCAAGAGAGAGCAAATGGGCAACGCCCTCATTAAGCTGGCCCAACAAAATTGGAAGGAGGTCCCAAAGGCCTCTCTCTTCAATTGAAAGGTTACGGGAACATCTTTAATAGAGTCCAAAATATTCCTGTTCAGCTGAGGTTAACAGTACTTTTTCATTCTCTACTTGCATCCTTTTCTTCTCTGTAGGAAGATGTGGGTGTTACTAGTCCACATCATTAGTAACAGAACTGTTTGTCCTAACATGGGTCAGTTTGTGTCGTTTCAGGTGTTCAGTCAGTGTGAAAGCTTTGTTACAAAAACCGCACGCGTGAGGTTTCTCGCCAGTGTGTGTCATCACGTGTATTTTCAAACTGCTCCGCCGCGAGAAAGTTTTATGACAAACATCACACGCATAAGCCTTTCCTGTATGTTTCGTCATGTGCAGTTTTAAGTGACCGGCTTCAAGGAAAGCTTTACTACAAACATGGCACGCATAATTTCTCTGCCCTGTGTGTACCGTCTTGTGTTTTTTCAAGTGTATCGCCTGAGTAAACCCTTTGTCGCACACATCACACACATAGTGTTTCTCGCCTGTGTGTATCAATGTGTGTGTATTCAAGTCCGAAAACCGAAGAAAAGCTTTGTTGCAAAGGGGACAAACATGATTTTTCTCTCCTGCATGTATTAACATATGCTTTTTCAAATTACAGTCCCTTGTGAACGCTCTGTTGCAGACAGCGCAGATGTGATTTTTCTCTCCCGTGTGTATCACTTTGTGCTCTCTTAAGTGCTGAGCTTGCGTGAAAGTTTTGTTACAGACCTCACACTCGTGGTTTCTCTCTCGATCTCCCAAGTGCACCAGCCTGTGTGGTTTCAAGACTTGAGCCAGAATGAAAGCTTTATCACAAACGTCGCACACATGGGTTCTCTCTCCCCTGCGTGGATCAACTTGTGTGTCTTCAAATTGCCTGCCTGACTAAACACTTTATGACAAACGTCGCACACGTGACAGGCCTTACTGGTGTGAAGCAGCTTGTGCGTCTTCATGAACGAAGCGCTTGAGAAAGTCTTGTCACAAATCTCACACACATGACTCTGGTTTTGTGGCCGCTCCCTCTTTGTTCCCCCTCTCACAAAGACGCCGCTGTTGCAAGTGTCAGATGCAGAAGAGACCAGGACCTTTGATGACTGTGGGGCTGTGGAGCTTATGGCAAGCAATGGACTTTCTGGTTGTGCAGCATGAGTTGATGGAAGCTGTCACCCAAAACAGAAGAAGAAAAATCCACATAAATTCACCAACAGAAACACTTGTCGTACAGTTTTTGTTCTCTCCCTTTTAAACTGTCTGTACAGTAGGCCTATGTGTGGCTGTTGTTTCTCCCCCAAGCATTTTCCTCTTTTTCTCAGCTACCTTGAGCATGATTTTCATGGAGAATGGCACTTCACAAGCTGACATCAGATCAGATTTTTTATTTAAAGTCCTTTCATTGATAAAATAATATTAGGCTTTCACAAACATACATATGCATAAACATACACACATATACACAAGCTGACATCATCATTATAAATCATCATCATCATCATAAATTATCATCATTATCATAAGCATTATAAATCATTATTAGAATCATAAATCATCATCATCACCTTCCTCCTCCTCCTCATCATCATCATTTTGGTGTTTTAAAATATTAAACCACTGTTTATCAGCTGTAGCCAGCTCACGAGTTCCCTGAAATAAAGACGTTATGCTTACCTCACTGTTGTCTGGCTGCTGATCAACACCTGTTCCTGGCTTTCCCCACACTGCCTTTGTGGCTGATGGCTCGCTGTTTTCTGCAATAGCAATATTAATTCATAATAATGATGATGATAATGATGATGATGATCATCATCCCTCGCATCATCATCATCATCATCATCATCATAAAATGCCCTCTAATCATTCATATATAGCACTTTTCCAGCTCAAGAACTGCTCAAGACGGTGGCTGTTACAGGATCTAACTCAAGACGCCTGAGGCGCCTACTACTACTACTTCTTTTACCCTACAGAAAATCAGCAGATGTGAAGGAGAACAACAGATGAGACATGAGCGGTGAGCGGATGTTGAAAGATCTCACCCATTATATTGTAATGATCAGGGTACACATTCTGTATGTTTCGTATTATTTTGTCTCTTTCATTATTAGTACTGTATAGTGTAGTGTAAGGTAGTGTAGTGAAGTGTAGTGTAGTATAGTATAGTATAGTGTAGTATAGTATAGGATAGTATAGTATAGTACTATACTATTATAGTATAGTATAGTATAGTATAGTAAAGCAGTTTTGGCATTATAGGCTGGTAGCCTTTTGCCCTCTAGTATATTATAGTACAGTATAGTACAGTATAGTATAGTATAGTATAGCAGTTTTGGCATTATAGGCTGGTAGCCTTTTGCCCTCTAGTATAGTATAGTACAGTATAGTACAGTAGAGTATAGTATAGTATAGCAGTTTTGGCATTATAGGCTGGTAGCCTTTTGCCCTCTAGTTGATGTACATACATATATATATAATCACACTAGTATTGTCACACGGTTTAGGCTTCAGGCAATGGGTCTCTGAGAAATTTGCCTAAACTTATAAGGGGACAGGGAGTTGGGTGGGAGGGGGGTGAGAGAAGGGTACTCCACAGAAGTCAGTAGAGAATATCTTATGTGAAAGAAATGTTTTTTTTTATAAGCATTGATGCTTGCGATGGTACCAACTATAAGTTCAGAAACTACTGGTTCAAAACTACCAACACTGCAACCCTAGATTTTAGAACTAGTTTTGGAAATGAATTCTCTGTTAACAAAGGTAGGTTTCTTCCCATTTCCGTTGCCGACCAACCAAATTGTTGATACCTTTTTTTTTTTTTTTTTTTTCCCGCATGAAGATGTTTTTTCCTGAGGACTTCACTCTGGCGTCTTCTCATGCTTTGGAAAATTAGTCCCTTGATTTTTACTAAGCCCAACCGATACACTGACCAGCTGAGAATGCAGCGAAATTGCTATTTGTATCTGCAACACAAATACATTACATTACATTATTATTGCTTTAGGTCCAGCGGACTCTTCCGAGCCAAATCAGGACCGGACAACCCCCGATCCGCATAAAAGATCTGCTGAAACAACCCTAGTGGTAAAACCGAAAGCTCTCCACCAGCCAGTCACTTTACAATAAAGACAGCCCACGCAGGGGACGGCTGAGGCTTCACCCCAACTTATCGAACCCCCGTTTACAAAAACAAAATAGAATACAAACATCATTATAAATTATCAACAAAACACATACATATAAAATGCCTACATTGCTAAATAATAACATCATAGGAAGCCCTAGTGACCACCTGGCAGAAAGCGTCCAATATTCCCAAGCTGATCCAACAGACCTCACACACAAACAAGGAGTCTTGTCCCGGAAGAGTTTTCAAGAAAAAAGGTAGGAGACTGGTCTAGCGAAGAAGACGATAGTATAGCAGAGTGATAGAACAGAGCAGGAATGAGAAAGAGCAAATGAGAAAGACAGCGACAGTGGGAATTTAAAGCACTAAATTTCCAGAAAGTGGGGATACTATTTATACAGAAACCCCCGGCACCCCAACGGGGGGTTGCAACACAAATCCACCAATGCAAACCAATGGCAGAAGAGAAAGGGAAGATAGATCTTTTGTATCATTCCCTTATTCCATGGAGGATATCATGACATCTAATAATGATAATATCCAACACACCATCAATAAACTCCAGTCCTTTCTCTTTAGTTGAGACACCTTTATCACTGGTGTTCTACACACACTTTTGGTCTCCTGTACCGACTATATATATTATTCACATGGGCACCCCAAATGGTTTTTTTTGGAACACAGCACTTGATTTGTGACCAGAGAAAAGAATTGTAGATTGTGGATTCCACTGATACACTAAGTCAAATAATGTATTGCTAAGCAAAATAAGCAGCTGGGCCCATTGGTTAACTTTTGCCATAAATTGCTTTTAAAAACAACAACAGGCACCCACACAAAACCCCCAACTTCTTATCGTACTTTGCCATAAAAATGTCAACCCCATATGTTTCATATATATTACATTTTATAGTATTGAGTCGTAGTATTATAGTATTACGTGACTGAAAATGTTCAACCATACATTTCTAATGAAACATCTTTCCACTAATCTGGTTGGGTGGGAGATTGGGTGGGGTGGGGGGGGGGTTAGTTAGTTATTCATTGTTTACAGGGTCCAACGGACTGCAAAGAGCCGAATCAGGACCACAAAATCAAGACCACAACTGCGCTGAAAGAGGACTCGCCCCTGATCCACACAAAAGATCTGCCGAAACAACCCCAGTGGCAACACTGAAGCACCCCACCAGCCGGCCACTTCACAATAAAGACATCCCACGCAGGGGACGCTGAGGTCGAACCCCCACTTACAAAAACAAAACAGAATACAAACATCATTATAAAATATCAACAAAACGCATACATATAAAATGCTTACATTGCCAAATAATAACATCATAGGAAGCCCCAGTGACCACCTGGCAGAAAGCATCCAATATTCCCAAGCTGATCCAACAGACCTCACACACAAATGAGGAGTTTGTCCCAGAAGAGTTTTCCAGAAAAAGGTAGGTGACTGTTCTAGCAAAGAAGAAGATAGTATAGTAGACTGATAGAACAGAGTAAGAATGAGAAAGAACAAAGGAGAAAGACAGCGACAGTGGGAATTTAAAGTGGGGATACTATTTATACTGAAACCCCTGACACCCCCATAGGGGGGGGGAGGAGAGTGAGGGGTTGCATCTCCCAGATGAACCATCATTGTTCAATCACCGTGGGTTACAAACAAACCAGAAAATGAACCTGAGCATCATCATTGCAAATACTGATAAATGGAGATTAGGAGATTCTATATCTTTTTGTGTGTTTCCTGACAGTACAGCTCATGTTGGCCACCAGGGGTCACCCATGCTGTGTAGAGAATGAATGTTTCTATTTGAAAGGTTTGAGTGGAAGTTCTACAGCATTCCGAAATACACTATGGATAAATGTTTTACCTGTGAAGTTGTTATCAGGCGTTCTTTTCCAATGGGTTAAATTTTCACCCATGCCCATACAACATTTGTCTGTCATTCCTTTATATTTAGTTAGTTTCCTTTCTTTTACATTTTATTTATTTGTATCTCTTTCTATTTTTTATTTCATTTTTATTATTTTTAATGCATTTTGATTTCTTTTAAAAATGTATTTATTGTGATTTTATCCTGTTTATATTTTATTATATATTTTTATAGCTCTTTTCTGTTTTATTACTATTTATTTATTTATTCATTTTAAAAGATTTTTTTTTTCAAAAATTCAATGGTGTTCATAATTTATCACAAACTGAATTTATTTACCTTGTCTAACATTCTCAAAGTACACTGGCAGTTCTCCCTCTGCCTTCACTTCAGACAACACTGGATCATGTGGCTCCATCATGTCACTGTCAGGCTCTGTCTTCACTCTAGACAACACTGGGTCGTGTAGCTCCATCATGCCACTCACTGTCAGGCTCTGTCCTTGAACATATGTGGCACTCTGTCTCTTGTCTTTTGATGTACTCCTGCTATAAAAAGTGTGACAATTTTTTTTCATTCCTGTGACTGCTGGACACAAACAAAAAACCAAAACAGTTCCACCACACACTGATGAAAACGTAAAAAGACAAAAACAAAAAAAAGAGGTGCACGTTTTAGTTTTGTTATACAACAACATACACCTATCAAACCATTTTTAGAAAAAATTAATAGCTAACTTCACTCTTTTGTGGTATTACTTAAATACTTCATATGTAACCAAGCGGTCACTTCTCAAGAGAACCCAACTCAAACCAAACAGTTTCATTTTACCCTCATTAGAGACAAATAAGAATTGGTGCCCTGAAAGGCGGGAAGTGTGCTGAGAGCACACAACATTGCCAGCTACTAGTGCCACCACACCCTCTGCAGGTTACTGCCATGAACCTACACAGAAGGCCAGCTGACAAATGAGCCTTTTGCACCCCCCGGAATGAGAAGACGAAGAGCCAGGCTGGGAGAACATATGTCGCGTTACCTTGTCCTGCATAATCCAAGGGCTCAAGCACACACCCAAGGATTATCCACCGCAGGAACCACCTGAGGCCAGACTGACAAAAAGGGGGCAAACTCCCTCTGGCAGTCTCCAGGGGGACAATCCCTACCATGCGCCACCGGACGCCTCTCCACTCCACTACACTTCACTCATTTTGGAGTATACCTGACACATTGCCAGGTTTCATTATGCTGTCTTCTCTGTTCTTTTGTACCGATATTTTGCTTAGTTTTATCTCTAAAATTACATCTCTCTCTCTCTCTCTCTCTCTCTCTCTCTCTCTCTCTCTCTCTCTCTCTCTCTATGTATATTTAATAAAGAAAGTACTGTAAATTTCGGACTATAAGCAGTGACTTTTTTCCCCAGTTTTAAACCCTGCGGCTAGTTAACAGTGCAGTTTGTTTGCAGATTTTCCTGATTCCAAGAGCTTCACACCCTCATCTATTCTTAGCTTGTCTGTAACTCATCCTTAACATATTTATTGTTAATGAATTTTTCGATAATCTCCATTTTAAAAAAGGGTTAATTGTTCGCTTTGTTACAACGCTGCATACACTGAAGCTAGTAGTTATTTAGTTATTAATTGCTTATAGGGTCCAGCGGACTGCAAAGAGCTGAATCAGGACCACAAAATCAAGACCACAACTTCGCTGAAAGAGGACTCGCCCCTGATCCGCATAAAAGATCTGCCGAAACAACCCTAGTGGTAACACTGAAGGCACTCCTCCAGCCGGTCATTTTACAATAAAGACATCCCAAGCAGGGGACGCTGAGGCTATACTCTTAATTTATCTAACCCCCGTTTACAAAAACAAAATAGAATATAAACATTATAAAATATCAACAAAACACATACATATAAAATGCCTACATTACCAAATATTAACATCATAGGAAGCCCCAGTGACCACATGGCAGAAAGCGTCCAATATTCCCAAGCTGATCCAACAGACCTCACACACAAAATGAGGAGTTTTTGTCCAGGAAGAGTTTTCAAGAAAAAAGGTAGGTAACTGGTCTAGTGAAAAAGAAGATAGTATAGTAGATTGATGGAGCAGAGTATAGGAATAATAATAATAATAATAATAATAATAATAATAATAATAATAATAATAAATTGCATTTATATATATTTATATATTTGATGCTTGATCAGAAAATAAGTGAAAGAGAGAACAGGGTCTCGCTAGCATGGTAGCTAGCATCACCATAGAGACGATTGTCGACCACCATGAACTTACAAATAATTTCACCGACCTGAACCACAAACGTGACTACAGCTATATCTGCTTCAAAAATATAGGTGAGATCCACATTTAAGTGTTGCGGATTTTTAATTTCCCTTTTTATCATGTAAAACTTAAAATGTTTTCAATTTATTTTGAAGTTGGTCAAGAAGGGGGAAATGTCTGATTTGAAATAAACATGAAAGCGAAAATAAAGATCGAAGCGGGTAACGTTGGGTTAAATCCTTTACCATAGTTTACTCAGTAGTAAATAAATCACTGAAAGCACTTAGTCATTCCAACTTATCTGGAGGTTGAGTTGGTCCACGTACTAGAGGTTGTAGAGAAACAAAGCGAAAAAAATAAGCTGCTTTTATCTTTGAAAAGAGGTAGTTTCATACTCACTGTTAGTAATTGTGACAGTTTTCGACAGAACTAAGGGTATACGTAGAATAGGCGACGGGAGTGGGGAGTTGAAAGGGGGCTGCTGGTAATAATAATGACTCGATAATAATTCGTATGCAACCCGCGGCATACGAAACTAACACTTTGAATAAACTTGCTTCTTCTTTCCTCAGTTCCTGGCAGCCATTTGGATCTATCGGTATAAATTTCTAAAAGATATAGGTTACTGGAGTGATCATCAACAATTGAATGGGTTAGTGAGTTCTCAAGGTAATTAAAACTGCATGGAAATCCTTCAATATTAAACTAAATATTCCCTGCGTACATAGCGTTTAACTCTATTCTAATCACAGGCCCATGAAATATCTTCAGCTATGTACTCTGTTGATAGATGGTTTAGAGAAGAGATCTCAGACACTCTCAATGACGGTTGTTTTTATTCTGCGTGGTTTGAAGATATTGCCTTTTTTTTCTTTTCCATATATATATATATACTTCTGAATATAGTAAGCTGCTCCGCGATATATACAGAGACCATACATGTCTAACTGTACATACTAATAGTGTAACTGTAACTGTAAGAGATAAGCATTGTATGTCATTTTTGTATTGGAACACAGGCCCATGAAATCTCTTCTATCTCTTCTCTAAGCCTGATCCAGCAACAGAGTGCAGAGAGAAGATATTTGATGGGCCTGTGTTCCAATACAAGTGTGACTGTGACATACACTACCAATCTCTTACTGTTACACTGTTAGATAGACATATGGTCTCTGTACATATCGCGGAGCAGCTTATCTTATCAAGAAGTATACATGAAAAAAAAAGGCCATATCTTCAAACCACGCAGAGTAAAACAACCGTCACTGAGAGTGTCTGAGATCCTGACATTGTAACAACATTAGCACACAGACTTTGGGACATTAAGCCTGGTTTTAATCCAATGAACTTTAGGTCACTATCTTATTATTAGTTTGGGCAAACCTAGAATTTTGTCTGAATCGGGATGCGATCTGTCTGTACTAGTTAGTATAATTGCCTGAACTGTGCTTAATCAGTTCATGTCTTTAACCGACTTGCTACTATGCTGTACAAAATAGCTGACAGCTCTATCCCTGCCCAAAGACTTGCTTATTCCATCTGACCAAAATAAATAGACTCGGGGTGAAACCCACCCCCTTCTCTTATTACATTTAAACACAGAGCATTCTCCATGGACAAACCACTGCCAGAACAGATCAATATGAAAATTCTTCGTCCCGACCCCAGTGGAATGGAACCCACTCCCTAACGAAGTCGTAATCATGGTCGGAAATGGTTTCTACGGCTGACCCATCAATCGACCATCACCTACATGAATCCTGATCCAGATCCATAGATACAGATGTACAGACAAGGCTGATCTAACAAAACTAGGTCACACTTGATTCAACTATTTTGTGTAGTCATTGTTATACTCTAATTTCATAAAATTGGATGGGTGACCGCAAAATGTGAAGCGACAAATAACAACACCCCCAGTTGACTCAACTGTGACTGAGTACCTACTCTCTTAAGGGTGGGGAAGGTAAAGCAGTGAGGGAGAGAGATGGGCATCACCCTCATTACGCTGGCCCAAGATAAGTGTGATCTCCAACATCACGCTCCCCTATGGCCACAAGGCTATGGGACTACCTTTACCTTTTTTTAAACCTTCATAAAATGACCTTTGCCACTCCTGTACACCGTTATGCAGCAGCTGGATGGTGATCAATGTTCAATACATTGCAGAAATTATAATGATAGTGATGCAAATGTTCACAAAGTAATTAGATTTATAATCTACATAATTTGATTGGAGTTCTGGCATTGGAGTGGGAAGCGTTTGGGACCTCCTTTTTCTCTAGGCCGAATTAATGAGCTATGAGGGCTGTGCCTGTCTCCTTTCCGGCGCAGCTTCACCTTCCACAGGTCTAAACAGATCCGGGTGATCGTTTAACCAGCAAACTCCATCTTTCTCTGCCCTCAGGAACCCTCATGGCTTCGTTCAGTGTCAAGCCATTCTTTTCTGTCTCCCTCTTCTTCTTACCAAAATGATGACCAACAACACCAATGGCATCAACACGGACATCAAAGTACAAGGCCAATCCCTCAACACAGTGCACAGCTTCAAATATTTAGGAGCCATTGTGTCAGACAATGGGTCTCGACAGGAAGTCCTCTCCAGGATCGCACAAACAACTGCTGCCCTGACAAGGTTGAAGCCCATTTGGAAAGACAGAACCATCAGTCTACATTCCAAAGTAAGACTGCTGCGCTCTCTGGTCATCTCCATCTTCCTATATGCTTGCGAAGCATGGACCCTCACAGCAGATCTCCAACGAAGAATACAAAGCATGGAGATGAGGTGCTACAGAAGACTTCTGTGCATTTCCTATACCCAACACATCACCAACGTTGAAGTCCGACAGACCATCACACAAGCCATTGGACAACACGATGACCTGCTCACAGTGGTGAAGAAACGGAAACTCCGATGGTATGGCCACGTCACCAGATCATCAGGCCTTGCAAAGACCATTCTGCAAGGCACAGTGCAAGGAGGTAGAAGAAGGGGGAGACCGAAAAAGAGGTGGGAGGACAACATTCGAGAATGGACTGGTTTGACACTGAGCGAAGCCATGAGGGCTGCTGAGGACAGAGAAAGATGGAGTATGGTGGTTAAGCGATCATCTGTGGTGCCCCTACGACCTTCGGGTTATGGGACAGGATAGGATAGGATAGATCTTCTTCTGCCTCCTTTCGCAGCTTCACCTTCCACAGGTCTAAACAGATCCAGGTACCCATTCACAGCTGGGTGGACTGGGGTGTGTCAGGCGCTTGTCAAGTTGTTTTGAATCTTTTTGTGTCATTAGGTGGTTGCCTTCCAAGCGTGGTCACCCATCCAAGCGCTAACGCCTTCTGACCTTGCTTAGCAGGAAACATCGCTAGCTTGCAGCCAAACCACTGCACTATTACGCCAACCTCAACCTTTCATCTTTTCTGATTCAGTTTTTAACAAATGCCTTGGTTGTTTTTCTTTCCCCCAGGTATGGAGTTACCACAGGTAGAAATTGATGTTGCTGAAGAACCAGGTAAACACTGGGGGACTGACAAGTATGGCCAAGGTGAGTGCCTGCAGTTCCATCATTAAAACGAACCAAACAGGAATCATCAGCATCTATCATCATCATCATCATCTCATCATCATCATCATCATCTTCATCATCCATCATCCATTGCACATAGCTGCGATTGAAAGAAAGTATACTCCAGGCACACGCTGCGCAGCAGGCCAAAGTATGTCCCTTGTCCCTTGAA
>CM072522.1:15007268-15381919 GCA_036898135.1 Oncomelania hupensis
CATCAAAGGTACATGTATTAGCAATAGCAACTTCGGGGTTTATATTAGTAACATCATTATTACACTCATCACCTCCACCATCATCATCACCCTCATCCCTCATCACCACCACCAGCCTCATCAATCACATAATAATAATAATAATAATAATAATAATAATAATAATAATAATAATAATACAGTACATTTGTATCGCGCGGTACTTCGCAAACGGTAAGGAAAGCGAGCTCGCCGCGCTTGACAACACACGTGCAATCACACACACACACACACACACGCACACAGAACACGTATACACTTATCAAATGGTTAAATAATTACAGTAAAACATGGCCATGTAAAACAACAGATAATATGAATACCAAGAACCGAGCCGGTGCCGCCACCATCCATGAACAGATGACGTGACTTGGTAAAAGATTACATATGGGGATAGAAGGGAGGGGGAGTGAAAATTATTGAGTTTGCATGTTAAAAAGGTGGGTCTTTAATTGGCGCTTGAAGGAAGCTTGAAGTGATGGAGCATGTCGTAGTTGCATCGGTAGTGAGTTCCAGGCAGTTGCAGCAGAGAAAGAGAAAGATCGTTCACCATAGGTCTTTGAGTGAACACGGGGGATAGAAAGCAGTCTTGTATCAGAAGAAGAGCGGATTTGTCTTGCAGGAGAGTAGACAGAGAGAAGGTCAGTAAAGTATGAAGGGGCAGAACCAGTGAAGAATTTGAAAACAATAGTTGAGAGCTTGTACAAGATGCGAGCTCGAACAGGGAGCCAATGAAGAGATCGGAGTAGAGGGGTGGCATGGTCTCGTTTTTTTAGCTTTAAGAACAAGGCGGGCGGCAGAGTTTTGGACTTTCTGAAGTTTTTTCAAGAAGGTAGAGAGGGGAGCCAGCATCACCAGCATCAGCGCCAGTACCATCAACATGAACCACAGTGCTATCACGAACATCATCAAATGAATTATTAGCATCAGCAGCGTCATAATCACAATCAACATCATCATCACCATCATCATCATCATTAAAAGCACTAGCAATAGCATCTTCGAAGTTTCTCTTAACATCAACATCACATTCATTACCGCCACCGGCCTCATCAATCACATCATTACCACCATCAGCGCCACCACCACCACCATCACCATCATCAAAGGCATTGGCGGAGTTTCTATTAATAACATCATCATCACCCTCATCATCACCACCAGCCTCATCAATCACATCATCACCACCATCAGCGCCAGCACCATCATGGCAAACATCATCACCAACAGAATCATGATTGATAACATCCTCCTCCTCATCAATTCCTCCCTTATCAGAATCAGTGCCATGATCATAATGACTGTTATTTGTTGTTTCACACTCAGGTATAGAGTCACTGTATAAATCCACAGCAATGGCAACAACAACAGAGTTTTCATAGGTATTACCAAAGAGCTTAATGATAGAAAGAGGGGGAACTTGGTACATAACCGCGAGACGAAATGTACGAATTATGCGCCCTTGTCAGCATGCTGAAAATGGCTCGTGGCAGAAAGTCAAAAGGCGACCGAGTGAAACAGGGCGGTGACTTTTGCATAGCCATCAATTGCCATAATGCCAGATACAAGAAAAGTTGTGTTGGCAAGTCCTTTTTCAAATTTCCAAGAGACAAAGAAAGGTAAATTGCAATTGAAAAACTTCATTTTTTTGTGTTTATGTAGGCCTAAACTAAGACCGCTGCAGTGCTGTTAGTGTTAAAACAATCGGAGAGCGGCTTGAATGATTCATGTTATACCTATGTGCTAAATCCAAAACAGTTTGCTTGCTGACAATTTACGTTCAACAGGTCGCTCACTGTTTACGTTATTGCTAGGTTGTTTGACTATATTTGTGCTTATATTTCAAAAGTAGATGTCAGATTGGCAGTTTGGCTACGTCAAACTGCTTATGTTAACAAGTTAAATTAGACTAAGTCTGTTTTCTCCTCGTGATCAAATACTGTGCAAGATAACCCCTTACCTAGGCACAAAAATGGTCCTTGATCTGTTGTAATCCCTTTTCGTTTGAGTGTAAATGGGAAAACAAAATGTAATGTAGAAACTCAGTCCTTGTTCTGATCTGTGAATTTGTACGCATTAGATCTATATTGCGTGGAATGTTGTAGTCTAGGTTCTGATTGTTCTGTCTGATTAATTAATTATTTTCCATGAAGTGACTGATGTTATTAAGCCAGTGATGTGGGAGGTGAGAGGGTTGGGGGTAGGGGGACACCTAATATAAATTAAATTCTCACTATTAGTGAAACATTTTGTTATTGTGCTTTATTGTGATTAATTGATTGAATGATAGAGCTCTCTCTTCCCTCAACCCCTCTGTCTCTCACTCTCTCTCTCACTCTCTCTCTCTCTCTCTCTCTCTCTCTCTCTCACGATTACGGTTTTACACAGTTTCGGATAAATGAAACAGTCTGTCATGCATATTTTAATTTTAAAATATCTGTCGTTGATTAAAAAATAATAAATTCCAGGGCAGAAAACAAACCTATGACATACACACATAAGCAGCATAAAAGCACCTAATAAATGTCAATAAGTAAACATTAAAAAAAAAAAAAGACAGCAGTAGCGGAATGTTAATAATAATGATGGTCAAAAGTTTGGTTTTTGCAAACGTTGCCATACACACCAGCTCAATGCCTATGTGAGCAGCACTCTTAGGTTCTCCCACATTTTGCTGGCTGCTGGCTATTTATAGCTTGCTTACACCCTCCCTTTCAGTGAAATGAAAGGAAAGAAGAGCACCGGCGAAGCTATTTATAGCTAGCCTGGCTGAACTAACTTCAAAACCTAAAAGCTTTGGTTGAGTCGGTGTGCATAAAAATGTTCTTTTGCAATGGCATAGGCTCAATAAGTTACCACGCACAGATCATTCATATAGCAGATGATGAAATATAGCCAGCCCGAGCAAAGGGAAATAATCCGTGAGAGCGTCTCGCATTTTTGTATAGGACATAATGAAAGTTCCCCCTCTTTCCGTAATAAGCTCTTTGGTATTACTTGTCAGCATATTGTTCTGCTCTGGGCTTGATTTAAGACCCTGATCAACACCAGACTTACGAACCTTTGATATGGTGTTAATTTCAAATTATGGTGTTAATTATAACTATTATTAAAATATGGTGTTAATTTTATATACATATAATATAAAGCCTTCAGTATTTGAATTAATATCTTTATTAGAAAAGAATATATATTCTAATTTACCTAGCAATGGAAAGAAAGAAAAATTTTCTTGTCCAAGACATTTGTGTAGAATAATTAATAAACTAAGAGTAAATTCATGGAACACCAAGTTTTCAAAAGATGTAGTTTGTACTTGTTTACAACCAATATCTGTTAAACATCTGTTATATGAATGTCCTATTTTAATTATGTTATATAAGGAAAAGAATATCGATGTAAATAGTCAAGAATCAATTGACATTTTGTTGCATAGTCCAGCAATGATAGATATTGCCCGAATAATTTACAAGTCTGCAGTTGGCAAACTTCTGTAGTAATGTTAGATATTTTGTATGATTATCGTTCAACTTTAAATTGTTATATTATATGTTTGTGTACATGCGTGAGAATGGCTGTATGGTCTAAAATCACATAAGTGAAAAGACGTGAAAATAAATTATTGAATTGAATTGAATATGGTGTTAATGAGAGGGCTGTTTGTATTATTGACGAGAGAAGAGTCATACTTAAAATAACGAGTAGGTAAAACAGTACGCTTTAAGCCCTAGCTTAACTGCGCGAGACAAACCCGAACCTTGTCTCGGCGAGACACCCGAGACAGTCTCGGCGAGACACCCGAACCATCCTTGCCCTTAACTAGGCTCGGCGAGCAATCCGAGACAGGATCGGCGAGAACATCGAGACATGTCTCGCCGTGTCGCGGGCCGGCCTTTTGTCTTGCCGTTCGTGCGCAGCAAACCTGCCCGAGACACTATTTTGATTTGCTGAAAAATCTATCAATGTCAATGACAACTGATCTAAAGAAATACTACAACACTTAAAATAAGTAGGTGCACCAAATCCAAACCTAATTTAGACTAGAGAACAGTGAAAATACTGAATCAGTAAAAATCATTGAATAGCCACTGAGCTGTTCAGCCAACTCTTGCACCAGTGCATGAAATGCACCCTGCTGGTGCCTTTGCAGCACATAGGGAAGTGTTGCCTTTTGCTTTCTTTCTCTTTCTGCTGCCCCTTCGTTCTCGCTTAGGACATACAGCGCTAGAACAACGCCAAAATCTTCTGCAGTTTTCAATTCACGATCGAAGGCCGCCATTGTTGCTAACGTAACTTTGTCAGGTATGTCAGTTTCGACGCAGCTAAAAATAGACCCAGTTCAGAAACGAAAGAGCTCGCCGTGACGCCCGATCTCCTGTCTCGTCTCGGCTGGTCTCGGGAAGACCCAGTTAAGAATAAAACCGCATTTTTGACCTTTGGTTCGCCGAGACAAGGTTCGGTTTGTCTCGCCCAGTTAAGCTAGGGCTTAAGAGCATTTAACGAGTTAAAACGGTTTACATACACGGCTGTGCCAACATGACAGCCAGAAGCCCCCTCACACCGCTAGTTGTCGTCGTCGCCCCAGTACTCGGCAAGGCCAAGCTCCACGTAGTTGGATGCTGTCAAACCCGAGCTCGAACAAATCGTCCGCAGATTCAGCCGACAGCACTTGGACGTTTGTTGCAGCTCCCGGTATGGTTTTCTTCACGCAGTGGATTCTTCCATCCACCTTCCACACTCGCTCAAACTTTCCACTGCTTTTGATGTAACTAAACAGCTTGGACCGAAGTACCGTCAGGTCGTCGTTGATGAAGACTTTTTTCATTTGTTCTTTGTCCTTCAACTTCTTGCGCTCTCTCATCAGCTCCGACTTCTTTCTTCTGGATACGAACTTTGCAAAAACGTGTCTCGAGTGCCTTCCATTCTTCTTCCCGACTCTATGGACAACAACAAGATCATCAGCGGAAACATCGACACCAGTCGCTTTGAAGACATCAAGGACTTTCTCCTCCAAATTCTCGTTGTCTTCTTCGCGAATTCCGACGATACGCACCGTTTCTTTGCGACTATACTGTTCAAGCCGGCCGTTCTCATATTTGAGTAGGCCTAAAAGAAGTTTGTGTCGTAGCCTACCTCTTTCATTTGTTGTTTGCTGTCGTTTGTTGGCTCATTTCATTACTTCACCAACAGCGGCAGCGACACTCTCCACAATGGCTGGTAGTACTTGCTGAACGAAAGCCTTCATTACAACATCAAGAGCCGCATTCGCCGCACCACCACCGCCACCTCCAACAAAACCGGCACCACAAATGTCCGTAGATTTGAACTTCTGGTTGACTGGTAAGGATGGTAGTCTGAATAGCTTCCATGTCAACGTCGAATTTGCACTGGTCAGGAGACTGATCTCTCGAATTTTGGTCTTGCTGGCTGGAACGCAGATTCATCGAACAGTTTCTTTTCTGCCGTCGTTGCTCTCTACTTTCTTTGTAAGGCATGTTGAAGCAACTACTAATAACACAGACTGCGTATACAGCCATATGATACATCTAAAGAATTACTGAACTGATCCTACTGTTCAGCATCCCATATTTATACAATGCAAATAGAAATAAGGACTCTGGGATTTTTCCTATCCTATCCTATCCTATCCCGTAACTCGGAGGTCGTAGGGGCACAACAGATTACATTACATTACATGATTATTGCTTTAGGTTCAGCGGACTCTTCCGAGCCAAATCAGGACCAGGCACCACAGATGATCGTTTAACCAGCATACTCCATCGTTCCCTGTCCTCAGCAACCCTGATTGTTTCGCTCAGTGTCAAACCAGTCCATTCTCGAATGTTGTCCTCCCACCACTTTATCGGTCTCCCTCCTCTTCTACCTCCTGGCACTGTGCCTTGCAGGATGGTCTTTGCAAGACCTGATGATCTGGTGACGTGGCCATACCATCGCAGTTTCCGTTTTTTCACCACTGTGAGCAAGTCATCGTGTTGTCCAATGGCTTTTGTGATGGTCTGGGGTTTTTCAGCCTTTCAAATAATTATTCTCGTGTTTCAACCCTTGGGCCATCACTTGACAGCACTTGAAATATTTACCACTCTAATGACTTGCAGTGAATATTTAAGTGGTAGAATACTAATTCTTCTCTGAAAATACTATTTCTAGTATGCCAGAATTCTAAACAAACATGCTAAGTGAAGACAGGTCTGAATAGAATGCCGAGTAGTGCATATATTCTTGTAGTACTGTGTAGATAAAGTACTACCAGTATATTCTTTATAAATGTTTTTTTTTAAATTTAATACACCTTTAAATTATTTTTATATTCAAGTATTTCTTAACCGTTATTTTTTTTTTCTAAAAGTTTATCTTTATGTGTGTACTATTAGTGAGTCGGGGAAAAAAGTTGCTTCCCTTGATCTGTTTTTTAGTAATACATATGTACTATGGTATACGCTGGGCTCTCGCCTTTTCATGTGGAAGTGACGTTGCGTTCTCTATAATTAGAATAGGTGCGCCAGGGAAAACCTTCGCGTGTCTAAAATTAGATTGCTGCTGGGAAACTCAACTCGCGGAAATGCTATAGTAGGCCTAAAGTGCTTCTCCTACGCACCTAAGCAAAGTTGAGTTGTACATTTATTTTACACGCATGCTGTAATACTGTATTTCCGATTGTTTATATTTATCATTAAAGCAATTATTGTTTTGTTTAATATATAGAAAATTAGCTTATTAAATGTATATTTCTCAGAACTCAAAAAAAATTTGATTGTTTTTTATTTTTATTTTAGATAATTAAATTATGTTCTATTTGTAATAGGTAGCATGTTGATTTATCCTTTTATTTTATTTATTTACTTATATTTAATTTTACTTTATTTTTTATTTTTATTCATTTTATCTATTTATTTATTAACGTTTTTATTTATTATTTTTTATTTTGTGTTTGTCAATGGTAATGTAAACTTGTAATCCATCTCTTGGTGAGGGATATATTATATTCTAATTATAAATTCTATTTACCCAGCATTCTTTATTGGGTCAAGAATAAAGTGAATTGACTTTTTTAAAAATCCATACATTGATTTTTTTTTTTAAATTATTGTTTTGATTTATGTTCCACACTGTTTAATAGTAGCATTTCATTTTGAGTGTGTCAGTGCAGATGCTGCTGATTGTGTATGTGTGTGTTTGTTTTTAAATGTGTGTGTGTTTATTGAATTATAAATTCATTGTTTTGATACTTAACGTGAGTGTGTGCATGTTGAGCATTTATAAGCTAGGCTCGTTTGTTTTGTTCCCAGAAGAGCTCTGTGATGTAAAACAAAAACATGGTTAAGTTGAATTTTTTTAGAACAATCAATGTCTTTATATACATGTGTGTGTGTGTGTGTGTGTGTGTTTTCTTTTAGTGTTTTGTTTTGTTTTTGTTCTTTGGGGAAAAGGATACTCGTTTCTTTTTATTACAACCAAGCACACGCAACAAGTCAACACACACAAAACACACATAAACAGTGATTAAGTCTACAAAAAAATTAAAGACACAAGAAGGCTAAGAAAGGTTTATTTTTTAGTTTTCTTTGTTTCTTATTTAAATTTTAATTTATTAAATTAATTACGTTCTATAAAATAATTAATTAAAATTGGTTGTATTATTACTATCAATACACCTGATCATACAGTTTCAAAATTGAAATAAACATGTTAATCAATCAGTGACAGTACAACTCTGATGCATAAAATGGCAAGGGCCATACTAGTCTCCTACATGAAATGGTGAGGACCATACTAGTCTACTACATGAAATGGCGAGGACAATACAAGTCTACTACATGAAATGGCGAGGACCATACAAGTCTACTACATGAAATGGTGAGGACCATACAGGACTGCTACATGAAATGGTGAGGACCATACTAGTCTACTACATAAAATGGTGAGGATCATACTAGTCTACTAAAGGAAATGGTGAGGACCATACACGACTGCTACATGAAATGGCGAGGACCATACTAGTCTACTACATGAAATGGCAAGGACACTACTAGTCTACTACATGAAATGGCGAGGCCCATACTAGTCTACTACATGAAATGGTGAGGACCATACAAGTCTACTACATGAAATGGTGAGGACCATACAGGACTGCTACATGAAATTGTGAGGACCATACTAGTCTACTACATAAAATGGTGAGGATCATACTAGTCTACTACATGAAATGGTGAGGACCATACACGACTGCTACATGAAATGGCGAGGACCATACTAGTCTACTACATCAAATGGTGAGGACCATACTAGTGTACTACATGAAATGGCGAGGACCATACTAGTGTACTACATGAAATGGCGAGGACCATACAAGTCTACTACATGTAATGGTGAGGACCATACTAGTCTCCTACATGGAATGGCGAGGACCATACTAGTCTCCTACATGGAATGGCGAGGACCATACTAGTGTACTACATGAAATGGCGAGGACCATACAAGTCTACTACATGAAATGGTGAGGACCATATACTTGTCTCCTACATGAAATGGTGAGGACCATACAGGAGTGCTACATGAAAAGGCGAGGACCATACTAGTCTACTACATGAAATGGCGAGGACCATACTAGTCTCCTACATGAAATGGCGAGGACCATACTAGTCTACTACATGAAATGGCAAGGACCATACTAGTCTCCTACATGAAATGGCGAGGACCATACTAGTCTACTACATGAAATGGTGAGGACCATACAAGTCTACTACATGCAATGGTAAGGACCATACTAGTGTACTACATGAAATGGCGAGGACTATACTAGTCTCCTACATGAAATGGCGAGGACCATACTAGTCTACTACATGAAATGGTGAGGACCATACAAGTCTACTACATGAAATGGTAAGGACCATACTAGTCTACTACATGAAATGGCGAGGACTATACTAGTCTCCTACATGAAATGGCGAGGACCATACTAGTCTACTACATGATATGGCAAGGACCATACAGGACTGCTGCATGAAATGGCGAGGACCATAAAGTCTACTACATGAAATGGTGAGGACTATACAAGACTCCTACATGATATGGCGAGGACCATACAGGACTGCTACATGAAATGGCGAGGACCATAAAGTCTACTACAAAAAATGGTGAGGACCATACTAGTGTACTATATAAATTTGCGAGGACCATTCTAGTCTACTACATAAAATGGCGAGGACTATACAGGACTGCAACGCGAGATGGTGAGGACCTAACAGGACGTCTACAGGCGATAATGAGGACCATACAAGATGCTACATCAGTACATGAGATGGCGAAGACCATATATAGAGTACTGCTGTATGAGATGTCGAGGACCACACAGTACTGCTACATGATACCAAAACAGGGTAGCCTAAATAGTCAGTGATGATGAGATTATAAAAAAACAACAAAAAACCCCAGTAACATTCACAATGAAAATTCAAAACAATTCTATTACAGCCTGTTTGTTCTCCCTATATTGATTCAAGTTTTCACAAATGCAAGTGCGAAATCACATGAAGAGAAAGAAAAAACAAAGGTCAGCAATGTACGAGTATACAATATAGAATGAGTGTAGTGTTAATTCTGAGCAATCTGACAGAAGACTAGCCAAATAAATAACCATAAAACAGTATGTCAATAGAAGACAAAATGAAAACAACAAATTGATTGTGTGAGGTGACTGACTGTAACTGTTCCATCGTAACTGTTTCCATGGAGATTGTTGACATCAAGTATGCCGTATTAGCCGTAAGCGCTGGAAGTCGATATAGGCCTAGCGGGAATTCCCTACACGCGCCGTACTAAATTTAGCTTATGCAACGTCACTTCCACATGAAAAGGCGAGAGCCCAGTGTATACCTATGTACTATCGGGGTCCACTGTTCGAAACCTCTAGTTACAATCCGCGCGCCATTAATTCAATTGCAGAAAATATATAACAATACTTTGCTCCAGGTAATGCACAATATCTATTGTGAGAAGAAATTACTTTTTGCAGCCTGAGCATATATTGTTTCAGTCATGCATTGATTGCACATTTGTGAAGTCCGAGGAACTATTTAGAAATAACAGAAAATATTGCCACAGATGGACTAATTCTTGGACTACTTTTTTGATTCGGTCAAGCTGCCTCCCAAAGATGATAAAAACCATGCCGAGTGATGGTGGATATTCCATTCATGACACTACCTGGCAGAGTGAAATTTTCCACTCCTATCCTTGCAGCTACTGACCACACCAAATTGAAATCAGTGCAAGGGACAGTAACTAAGAAAACAGCAGTTGCTGCGGCCAAGCTGCCTCCCAAAGATAAAGGAAAGGCAACAGTCTCCCGACAGCCATCCAAGATAGGTGAGAGACAAGCTGAGAAAGAGAGAGAGGAGGAGGAGGGAGGGAAGGGAAAGGGGACAGCCGGTGAAAAAGAGAGGAAAGAGACTTAGAGAATAAGAGCTTATACCAGTGATTGAGCTTATTGTAAAATTGAATGAACTAAAAAGGGGGTAGGCGTGATTATGTGTTGGGGAGAAAGTGGCATGGAAGGGCAGGGCGCGAAATTAACTTTTTTCTTTGAGGGTAAACAGGACCCTTAACTTTTAAAAAGTGAGGGTCCTGTCTGAAATGTGAGGGTCCTAATACATAATAAACAATCGCACATTAAAAAAAATTCAAACACAGTTTAATAAAACAGAACTTTAATTCCCTCTTTTTATTCATTAACAACGGATATGTTTAAATAAGTACTGGTACTCTATTTGAGTCCCAAATTTTTAATTCGAAAAATAAAAATCTCTCTCTCTCTCTCTCTCTCTCTCTCTGATTCTTTTTACTCTTTTTGTATAAAAATGTTTGGATTAATTACTTTCTCAATTAAAGTGTATTAATAATGTTAATACATTAAGCTGCTTCATCTGAAACAAAATAAGCTTTAAAATAATGTTAGTTTTATCCCAACTTTTTTTAATTAGAAAAATCATATGAACACAGAATATGACTATAACAGAAAATACTTTAAATATTCTGAAACCTTTTACCTGAGGCCTTTTAATTTTAATGAAAAAAAAATCAAAGGTAAGCAGAAAAAAACTGTTCTAGTACATACATGACGTCTATGTTTATTGGTAAAAAACAGTCAGCCCACAATAATGAAAAACATGACTAATTTAAAAAAAAAAAAAGTTTCTACAGTAATTTAAAATAAGTTTCAATGTTATTGGAACACAAAATAGCTCATTTGGCTTTAAAATAATGTTGTTGTATCTCAAACTTTTCTTCTGTAGAAAAAGTCTTGGAAATGTTCTAGATGTGAAAAAAAAAAAGAGTAAAATATGTAAGTCATTATTTATTTATCATTTTTCGGACTTAATCTGCCACATCTTTCTCTAGATACTTCACAGCTCTTGCAGCTTCACTATCTTGTACTGGCTGCACCTCCGCATTTTCTTTTTTAACGTTTGTTTTATGAGAGTCTGTGCATTCATGCCTTGAGAGAGAATAGCTTCGAAAAATCGTTGATCCAGTAATATAGTTGTCTTTACCTTGCGCAAATGCTTGGTTTCCTCGTTTTTTGGCCTGATTTTTGCACGGCTCACAGATCAACACTTCGACACCATCTTCTCGCCGAATTTTTCTGTGCCCCGGAAATTTCTTAGACCATTCTTCTTGGTAGCTTCTGCTACGTTTTGCTTGCTCGTACTGCTTTTGTTTTTTCTTCCTTTCATCGTCGTTTTCTGTCGAGGCAGGTCTTTTTCCAAAAATGGAAAAGTATTTGCTCTTCTCACTAGCCATTTTAGGGATTCATAGTGAAAGCAGACGATCGACAGTGAAAATACGAACAGCCCATTGATTGGCCAAAAAGCGTGACTCCGAGCCAATAAAAAAGACGTACTTAATATTATTCAAGGGTAATAACTCGAGTGACAAATACCTAGCATCCATAGCAACCGCGATGGGTACTCGACATCGATTTTCGAAGATTTATTATTGCCTTCTACTTTTCACTCAAAAATAATTTTTGCATCGAAGATTTTTTTCAGTAAAAATGAATTGATTACTCAACTTTGTAACGTAGTTGACATTTTTTTTTGCGGGTAAATCGGGCACGCTAGAAATGAAAAGAGCGGGTCCGAATCAACATTTGAGGGTAATTCGCCCCGGACCCGCCTTAATTTCGCGCCCTGAAGGGGAAAGAACAGATTCTGGGATAACAAGGGATTTCAGACAAGATTTTGTTTTTCTTATGAAAGACAAAGAAGTAAGCAACAGGTATAGAACTTTGTATACTTTTGCTTGTTTTACTTGAGACAACATTGGTAGCAAACTAAAGTCCCCAGTGACGCGGTGTTCAATAGGCAAGCATCGTATTGCGTCTGCTAAAAAGTCTACTGCAGGACAGGTTGTTAAGACAACAGGTAGGCCTACATTGAAATTTTGTTCAAAAACTGAAATCGTAGTTTGCCGCATTGTTGATATGATAGCCACTATAGCAACGACAGTCACTATAAGTGAGTATAACAACAGCAATATCAGATTCACTGATAGAAAACATGTAGTGCTTTGACTACATTAGACGAGTTTGGAAATTATCCCCAGTCATGGTCGTCATGCATTGTACAGGAGTCTTGAGTCCTCACTAAAAATGTTTTCTTTGTCGTATTCTGCTACATAATTAGTTGAGTTAGAACCAACATTCATATATGAGCCACACTTGTGTAACGCATCCGGCCACACTTGTGTTACACTTATAAATTCTTTATGTATTACGTACTGGCCAATGTAAAATTTCACAAAGGTAGCGCATGTTTGATTTTTTTCTGCTAAAATGTATAAGCTGGGCTTACGAGTACCAATCAGAAGTGACAGTGTGATGTCAGGAGTTTAGGGGTCAACCTAAACTCCTCGCAAACGGCTATATATATATGTTCCGCGTTTTTTTGGAATCTGCGCAATTCTAGAATTGCCCTGCCCATTTTTGGAATTCCAACATAGGCCGCCAATATAGGAATTATAACAATGGCCGTGCACTTTTTTAGATTTTGGGTTAGATTTTGGGTTAGGTTTAGGGTTAGGTTTAGGGCTAACCCAAACCCTAACCCAAATTCCAAAAAAGCGCACAGCACAATTCTACAAACGCCCGGCCATTCTTGTAATGGCGGTCAATGTAGGAATTCCAAAAATGGGCAGGGCAATTCTAGAATTGCGCAGATTCCAAAAAAGCGCGGAACATATACAGGGGTGAGATTTAACCCAGGAGACTAACTAGCCCGCCGGGCTAGCTAGTAAGTAAAGTGAGGTAGCCCGCATGATTTTTAGGCAGCCCGACAATTACAATCGTTCACATATAAAACGCAAATTTTGACAATACACGTAATTTGTAGCGGGTGTCTTTTTCACAAACAAAGCAGACAGCGCGCTTGGCGCGAAAGGGAAGTAGGCAAAGGGAAATAACGCTCGCGTATGCTTCATACTCGTAGCAGACGAACAGTGACCTGAAAAACGCCCTCGCTTCGAACCGAGCTTCTAAAAGTCTGCAAGTATTATCTTTTTTTTTTAGGTCGCCAGGCGGGCTGGCTCAATTATAAAGTCTCACTCCTGATATACACGCAACAAAGTTTGTCTGCTACACATAACTTGGCAAGCTAAGGTAGTTGAATACACTTGTGGCATGTCGATCTGGGTGACAAACAGGATTTAAGGCTCCCCTTGCGCTCAGACGCATGCCACATTCTAATGCTGGGTGGTCCAGTCACTTAGTTTATATCGGACTACTGATGCACACTTATATCTGTCATGCTCTACATCACTCTCCATTACAAAACAATCTCAGCCCATAGGGAACCAAAATGGCCAAACTAACTTTATATTCTCATAGAAAAGAGTTTGGCCTTTCTAAAGAGCTACTTTTAAAGCAGATCTGTTGAGTGAAAGCTATCTAAAACAAGCAACAAAAAGTTTCACTACAGCTCACTGATACATTTCTCACAGATCTGGACAAAAATTGCACAGGAAGAAAGCCAAAATAGTACAGAAATTTTCATTGGTTGCTATTTTTGTCTTAGATTGAGATTACAGTTTATATAGAAGTGGGGTTGAAAGCACACTGTGAAGATAATGCATCTGCTACAACTGAGGCAGTGCCTCGCGAAACTGTTTAGTACTTGGACTTAGATATCTTTCACTCAAAGAAACACATGCATAAAAGGTGAAAGGCTCAAGCATCCATCTGGAATGTTTTTATTCAACATCATGCTCAACAATCGAGAGAACCAATGCATTGAAAATATCCCTTTTGGCTCATAGCGCGGACACAGCAATAGCTTAACTTAAGAAATATTGTGCAGTTTTTACTTTTTGCTCAGAAAGTTTTTAAAAATTAAATTTTTTTAAACCCTTTAAAAGGCTTTTGTAAAAGTTTAAAATTAAAAATGCTTTTGGCTATCCATGTTGAGTCTTTAGAAATGTAATTTTTTAATCCATTAAAATTTTGATTAATTAATTTAATGTTTGTAAAGCATGCAAGTTACTGTAGCAGTACGGTCACTGTAGCACTAGGCATAGTATTGACTAAATTGAGTAGTAGCTATCAACTGTGTGATTGTATCGGTCTCTCACAGGGTGTAGAGATCCAACTTTCACTTAATCTTTTCAACAAACCCTACTATTTATATGATTCAGTGTTCAAACACTGACAAAACACTGGAAAAAACTACAATGTAATGGGGAAAGATCGCAGTGCATTGTCCTAGTCACTTGACTTAATACAGAAAATCAATGTAGTTTCTAGGTTAAAGGCCCATAATGGGCCCATAATGTGAGGGTAGACCACTTTCATACCTAGAAATGAATGGAACCTTTTAGCAAAATGTTCCCTTTTTTTCCTCAAGTAGGAGTATTATAGATAGAAAGGACCACTAGGTTCAGTCCAAAAAACTCCTTCTATGTGAAAAATGAGCAAAAAAATATAGGTTACGCTTTACTTGCGATTAGTGTCCTTTTTGTCAGGAAATTCAGTTAAAGTCTCCGCCATAAAATTTTTTTATTTTCATTTATACAAAAACACCTACAAACTCGCACAAAAACACCCTTGTTAAAGCATACTATTAAATTGAAATTGAGAAAATTAGTCTTTTACTTGGAATTTAGGAAGCAGATTCTGTTGCGATTTCTAAGCTCAGGTGGCACCAGATTGCACCATTTTGCTTCTTTAGACACAAGAATTTTACAGTAAGCCCAAAACACTTTTCCCAATTCCCACCCCTGAATGATATCAAATCGGTTTTTCTTAAAATTGTGAAACATTGATTTTCTCTTCAGTCTATTACTCAAACCGTGTACATTTAAAGGGCATACAGAAATACTCGTCATTAGCACTTTAAGCACTTGCTACTAGTGCTTGCCACCACATCCGTCCAAATCAATAAGAAAGCCATTAGTCCATAAACATATTGAAGCCGTTAGCATATTAATCGTTCTTATATAGCGCTTTACCAGCTCAAGGCGCTGGCCGATACAGGATCTAACTCAAGCCGCCCGAGACGCCCACCCGCAGCCTTTGGGCGCATGGTCTGACGCCCGTACAACTGAGCACAATCCTGGGCAGCCAGGGATGGGGGAGAAGGACCTAGGTGCATGCTGGGTGTGTTCTTGTCACCGGCACTCACCCGTCTAGGACATGAGCGTCAGGATCTTTAAAGTCCGTTATGATGGAAAGTATGCGACACAGACTAGACCTCTGTTTATACTCTCATCCGAAGGAGTAGAAAACGGGAGTAAAGTGTCTTTCCCGAGGACACAACACAATGCCCCGGCCTGGGCTCGAACCCGGGACCTTCAGATCCGCAAGCCAAAGCTCTACCATTAGGCCACCGTGCCTAGCATAACCGTCCTTCACCTCTACATCACCCCCCACCCTCGTTGTCGTCATCGTCTATGTGTAGGCCTGCATCGTTCTCTAGGACCACCTTGCGGTGCTTCTCCGCCTGGCCAGGCGGCGTGCTGCCCTCCTGCAGCTGCTTGCGCTTCACGGAGCCTGAAGACGCCCTCCTGAAGCCGTCCAGTGTCAGCTGGCCCGCCGACGTCGCTCTGGTCCGTGGTCTGCCTCTGCCTGTGTGGTCCTCCTTGCCTCCACCTCCATCCTTCCTTGGCGGGACTTTAAACAGTGTGCTGGGGTCGCCACCTGCTGGTGCGCTGTTCTGGCTGGAGTTCTTCTTCGCAGGTACTTCGTCCTCCTTCTCCATCGCCGCCTGGTTCCTCGCTGGGGTGAGGGAGCACTATGGGTCCTCTGCCTTGTGGCCGTCTTTTCTGCACTGCCTGCATTTGATTGGAGCGGAGCAGTCGGCCGCCATGTGTCCTACCTCAAGGTACCGCCTGCAAGCAGCAGCCTGCTGACGATCCGCTGTCTTCTGTTCCTTGTGGTATAAGGATGCTTGAAACGGAACAATGTCCACGGTCTTGGGTAACGGGTTTTGTGGCAATTCTATATGTAGAAACCGCCGTCCTGTTTTCCAGTGTGTGAGTTTCCCCTTTTCGTCCCTATCTCTTTCATGGATTAATTTAGAGAAAATGTTGACCCCAAGGGTCTTAACCATCTGCACAATGTCTGTGTAGGACAACGGAATGTTACTGACGATCAGTTTTGTTGTCGGAGGCTGTTGTTCCATCTGCACAATGTCTATGTAGGACAACGGAATGTTACTGACGATCAGTTTTGTTGTCGGAGGCTGTTGTTCCAGTCCAGTCTGACCTTGATTCTTAGCACTTTGCTCCAAAAAGGGATTTCTACTCTTCAGGCTGATTAGGACCCCTTTCAGAGCCATTCCCTGTATCAGGTGCTTTTGTCTGTGCTCTCTTAAACGAGGATAGATCCTCCATAACCCTTCGATACGCTGCGCTCCTTCAATGGTGTTATAACCACAAATTCGTTCTGCGGCCGCGCTAATTTCTGAGGTGGTGTAAGCCTTGTTATCAAACGACTCTGCGTCTCTTCGCCCTTTCCAACCTCAGCCATACTCTCTTTCTCAGGCGAAGCCTACGCACGGTGCACTATCCGATAGACACCGCCACGTGTGAACCGAGTCCAGACCTGCCTACTCTCCCGCTTTTGGCGGGAGACTCACGCTTTTGACGGTCTGGCTAATCTTAAGTTGTAACAGTGACAAATAAATATTCATTATAAATGTGTACAAAAAACTTGTGTTCTTGCTTTTTGATCCCCTGTCTCCCGCTTTTACTCTGCAGGTCTGCGAGTCTAATCAAGCTCGTGCGAGCGCAATGCGACACAATGGCAGACACCCAGACAAAATAACATTGACTGAGAAACCGGTTGACAAGGACAGAAAAATCATAACTACACAAAAGTCACAAAGAAAAACGGCAAAACAAAAACGCTATTTGCTGCACCACACTCTTACGAAGACGACGATACGAAAATGTGATCCTTCACTGTCCAAGAAGTGGTAATCCAAAGTAGAATGCTGAGCATCCGAAAACACAACCTTCGCTCATGACGCATGAGCGGCTCTCCATTGTATTGTGTTTATTTATTAATATTATTAAAAGTTGGTTTTAGATGTACATATACCACCATTCTTGGCATGTCTGGACTAGTTCATGTCCATATGTGAATATATCGGTGGAATAACAAAGTGGTCTGTCTTCGGAGACTGGAATTACACTAGGTGTCCATTTCTCCTCCTAAATGGCCACTACATGTACCTGATTTGCTTTAACTTAAGAGTCCCAAACTTGCAATACCTAATCACTACAATAGCCTAAGATGCAGGGTGGATGAATGCTTTGTGAAAACTAACGATTGTCATTGCTATGCTCACTAACTTAAATTTTATACAGTTCCAAGTTTTAAAAAATTGATTTGAAAATAAGCGAACAAATCAACAACATAAACTGCAACAACAAAATACATAAATTGACTTAAAACTTTGTAACTAATGTGTTTTGGTTTAGTATTTGCTCATTGATGTTTTCAAAACAAAAGTTAATCATTTGTTTTGTTCGATTTATTCCTGTTAGCTTTGCCTATGTGACGTTCCCTTCTGAGGCCTTGGCAGACAAAAACTTCAAAATCCTGCAGGGTGCCAAGCTGGAAGACACAGAGATTTTTGTAGACTATGTTGGAGCCAGTTCAAGCCAGATAAGAAAGAGACTGGTAAGTGTGGCCTACTAGAAAAAGGAAGGACAAAAACCAAAGGAAGGGAAAGAAAGAGTGATATTTTTTTTTTTTTTTTTTTTTTTTAATGAAGTAGTGTTTGTCATCTTCATTGTTGAAGTTTTACAGAGAAAAATAGCTTTTCTCATTGAACTTACAATATTATTCCCTTGGAAATTGTTACCATTTCTGGACTATGCTTGGTTCATGGTTGTGTTTTTATGCTCAGGCTTAGATCCTAAGTGTAGTGTTTGAGGTGGAGGGAAAATACACTGACAGAACAAACGTAACAAATAACACAACTCGTGTGTTGATGGTTCTGAGATGTATTCTGGCTGATGAACAGAATAGGAGAGTGTCCGTTACAAAGTCGTTGTTTCTAAAGCATGCTGGGTAAAAACATAAATACTGAAATCTCGTAAGACATGAACCGGAAATACAATAGTTTTACTTTCGCTTTCATAAACATTACATTCCTCCCTACCTTTAAATAGAAACTATATATTTTCAAACGTGATTATTTTTTTTAAAATTATTATTAGACACATTCCAAATTTTGTCTTCAAATTATACAAAGTACTGTTAGTCTTCCACAGTGTCTGTTTTTTTTTTTTTTTCAGTAGAATGATTTGCTTGTTTGCTATTAAATTGTGACAGTGTATGTGTGTGTGGGAAAGAAAGAATGTGTAAAATGTGTGATGTTTGGAATTGTCAATTCACTGTAGTACATAGTCATTCAAGTAAGCGGCCGGGTGGTGATTGCGGACAGGTCGTGATGGTGGAATATGTTCGCTTCCAAAGGGTTGAAGTGTCGGGCACTGTTCGGGCATCGCAATCGGCATTTCAAATCGTTGCAAAGTCGGAGGAACATCTTTTTCGGGATTTGTCTCAGATCGTTGGATGTATTCTTCATCGTCATCTTCTTCCTTCTTCTGAGGTGAAACTGGTACACGTTTAAAAAATGACGAATTTCTGACAATTCGATGTGAACCACGTTGAGCAATGATCATGCTTCCCTTCTTTTCTGTGACGGTGAACGGTTTGGGATCAAAAGGCGGTGTGAGTTTGTTGACCTTTCGCTGTTTAACCAACACAGTGTCACCAACAACAATCTTGGAGTGAGCAGTGTGACGTTTTGTATCAGCATATGTCTTCATTTTCTGCTTGCTGCTCTGGTCGTTCAGTTTCATGCGGAACTGGAGTGATGCGGGTGCTTGGTCAAATTGCCGGAAAGGAGGGATTTCAGGTAGGCCTGAACGCATTTTGCGTCCTGTCGAGGATTCGAACGGTGAAATCTTGGTGGAGCTGTGTGGTGTAGCTCTATACTGTCTGAGGAACTGATATAGTTGACTCTTCCAGTTGACATTCTCAGCTTGTGAGGTTCTGACAAACTTGTTTATTGTTTTCATGAAACGTTCCACTTCACCATTGGCTTCAGGCCATAATGGTGTTATTTTGCGATGATGAAATCCAAACTGGTTTGCAAAGTTATGGAAGTCCGTACTGTTGAATGGGGAACCATTGTCAGTTTTCACAACAGCTGGGATTCCATGTCGAGCAAAGATTTCATCAAGATGTGGAATGACAGTTCTGGATGATGTAGACGTGACTACACTGACTTCAGGATAACGACTGTACTCGTCGATCACAACTAAGAGATAGTCACCTGAGGGAAAAGGTCCTGCGAAATCAACAGCAACAGAGTACCAGGGCTCGGAGGGAAGAGAAGTAGGAATTATTGGATCTCTCTGTTCAGGACTAGGGTTCAGGACTAGGGTAAGATGCTTGGCATGGGATACAGCATTTGACAGCCGTTTCTACTTGTTTGTCTATGCCAGGGAACCACACTTTTTCTCGGATGAGTTGTTTGGTCTTGACGATGCCTTGGTGCGATTGGTGCGCTAGAGTGATTATTTTCGCTTGAAGGCCTGTTGGGATGATGAGTCGATGACCACGTAAGAGTAGACCATCATAGGCTGAAATTTCATCTTTGAAACGGGCATAAGCAACAATGTCTCGATCATGCCAATGTCCAGTCTGTATGGCAGTCATCACTTTCTGCAGGGTTGGGTCACGATGCGTTGCTTCTTTCACTTCATCTGATGTCATCGCTTGAGGAATGCAGTGTTTTGCCACGTAGCTGATGTACGCTTCTGATGCATTTTCTCTCTTGGGCTTAGTGGTTGGGTGTCTGCTGATGAAATCAGCTGGATTCATGTCATCTTTGCCAGGCTGATACTCTAGGTCCATCTGGTACGGTGCAAGACGTAAGCGTAGTCGCTCAATGCGGGCTGTGGTTGGTTTCTGACTTTTCAGGATGCCAATCAGTGGTTTGTGATCGGTGCGAACCTTGAAGATTGAACCATAGATGTAGAGGTGAAAATGTTCAACACCAAACACAACAGCCATCATCTCTCGTTCTGTTTGAGAGTATCGTTTTTCAGTGTCCGTGAGTGCACGACTCGCGTAGCATACAGGCTTGCCATCTTGAGTGAGAATTGCTCCAAGACCCACTGGACTAGCATCAATGATAATTTCAGTTGGCTTGTTGGGGTCAAAGTAAGCCATGACATGAGCTGCAGTAAGAGACTGTTTCAGAATCTCAAATGCTTGTTGCTGTGATGTACTCCACTTCCATGCTATATCTTTCCTGGTAAGTCGTCTCAAGGGCTCTGTGATTGTTGCATATCCAGGGATAAATCTGGCAACATACTGGGTCATGCCGAGGAATGAGCGGACCTCGGAGGGATTTTTTGGCGGACTGGTCTCGGTTATGGTTCGGATCTTCTCAGGATCAGGAGCTATGCCATATTTTCCAAACACATGACCAAAGAAAATGAGCTCGCTGACAGAAAAGAGACACTTGTCACGGTTGAGTTTTGCTCCGCTGGCTTGCAACTTGGCTAGGGTTGCTTGTAAGCTTGCATCATGGTCTTGTTGGGTTGCGCCATGAACAATAATATCATCACTCAGGTTTTTGGCACCTGTAATGTCACATAACAGTTCTGCAATGGCATTCTGGAATATTTCTGCAGCAGCATTCACACCAAACAACAGTCGCTTGTACCGTCGGAGGCCAAGGTGAGTAGAGAAAGTTGTTATGTATTTGCTGTCTGGGTGAAGTTGCAGTTGATGATATGCGCTTGATAAGTCTAGTTTGCTGAAAACTGTTGATCCATTCAGCTAGTGAATTAGATCATCAAGGGTCGGCATGGGGTGTTTTTCTCGCTTTATGGCTTTGTTAGCTTGTCTCATGTCTACACAAAGTCGCACGCCACCGGTTTTCTTTGGTACTATGACGACAGGGCTCACCCAAGGTGTTGGTTCGTTCACTTTTTCTATGATGTCCTGTTCTAGACGTTGCAACTCTTTTTCCACATCAGCGCGGACATGGAAAGGGATGCGCCTGTGACGCTGTGAAACTGGTTGTACAGTTTCATCAATATGAAGTTTGATGAGGACACCATTAATCTTGCCAACTTTCCCATCAAATAGGGCAGGAAACTGACTAGGAATGTCAGAGGTCATCGCATTTGCTGACTGAGCAAACACGATTATGTTGAGAGCTTCAGCAGTCTCACCACTGAGTAGATTGCATGCTTGTTTGACATCTGTGTCTACAACATATAATTTTGTGTTCATGGACTTTTCTCTGTAAGACAGGGTGCTGAGCATACACCTCTTACAGGAAGGGGCTTGTTTGAACCATAAGGGTAGATAAATGGACAAGGGTTGTATAGTTTATGTTGACCCAAGGTCTTGAAAGTTGACATGGTGATCACATTCACAGATGCTCCAGTGTCAATGACAAAAGGCACGCTTTTCTCACCAACATTTATTTTGACCACGTGGTTATTGGATCTCTTGCCAAGTGTGAAGACACTCTGATGACTTGGATTACTGTCATCATCATCATATGTAATGTCATCAGGGACACAGGGAAAATGAACTGACCTGACCTGGTTTCTGCGGCGTGTTGTTTCACAGACATGTGCAAAATGTCCGATTTTGTGACAGCTGATGCATATTTTTCCACGTGCTGGACATCGATTACGATGAGGGCAATGACCACCACAGTATCGGCAGGTAAAATGACTATTCTGCGATGAATGGCTGTTTGATGGGGTACTACTACGATTGTTGTCACGACGGGGAACGGAATCACCACGGCGTGAATTGTGGCCATGACGAAATGAGTCACCAGACTGACCCACACTGCGTCGTTGGGTTTGATTACTAGGTTGACCACTACGACGGAATCGTTGTCGTTGTCGCTGCTCTGTGCTGACGGCGTTCGTTGCATCGGCAGTACTGCTACTTGCATTTTCGATTTCAATGGCCCTACGTTCCGATAGTTCAAATGCACAAGCTTCGTCCATTGTTTGTTTCAGTGTCAGATTATCTTTCAAGGCTTTCCTACGCACTCGGGTGGATGAACAACCTTGAATTATTTGCGAGAGCAATTCGGCATCATTGTCATGAAATTCACAGAGACTTGCATGTATTCGTAGACGTAGACGTGTGTAGAATGAGTCGATGCTTTCCTCATGGTTTTGTTTCATTTGTCGGAACTTGAATGTCTCAAAGGAAATGTTCTTCTTCGGAGTGAAATATTCGGAAAGATTGTTCTTGAGTATCTCGTACTCGTTTGGCTGGCCATTCATTGTTGCTCCTACACCTTTCTGTTCATCAGAAAACGACTCAAAAATGTCAAACACATCGTCGCCACCATAGTGTAGTAAAAGTGCTTTCTTGCGACAATCAGCGGTGATGTTGAGAGCAAGCAACAAATTTTCCAACTTTGAAATCCACTTTTTCCACCTAACACCAGCGTTTGCCTCCTCAGGATGCACAGAGAATTTCTCAAATGCAGGTAATGCCATGTCGGACATGTTACACAGATCTAAATCTGGATCTAACTCGAAAACACTGGATATTACACTGGAAAAAAATCACAAATGTTTAATCCTCGTCGCCAAAATGTAGTGTTTGAGGTGGAGGGAAAATACAGACAGAACAAACGTAACAAATAACACAACTCGTGTGTTGATGGTTCTGAGATGTATTCTGGCTGATGAACAGAATAGGAGAGTGTCCGTTACAAAGTCGTTGTTTCTAAAGCATGCTGGGTAAAAACATAAATACTGAAATCTCGTAAAGACACAAACCGGAAATACAATAGTTTTACTTTCGCTTTCATAAACATAACACTAAGTCTTTTTTATGAATCATAGGTTAATTCTTTCGTTCTGTATCTTTCATAGCTGATCCTGACCCTCTGCATCTGTACGTTACTGCCCCCACGGGCTCGGCTCCGCGCGCCGTGGGTGGACCCCATGCCTCTCTCTGGCTGGGTGACAAAGTTGCCTACCCCTTTTTCTTCTCTTTTGTCTTGTTTCTGTCTTATTGGTCCTTTCACCTATATTCTCTTCACCCTTAAATTCTCCCAGTATACTATGCAGTTTTGACTCCCTTTCTTCTGCCTTACCGGACTTTCCCTGTCTTCTTTTTCCCCATCATTCTTTCTTTTTCTACCCTTTTTCTCTGTGGCCTTCTCTTGGCCCCCTGCGTTTGCAGTTCAGGGCAACCCGTGTCGGAGGAGAATGGGATCCTGGAGGTTGAGGTCACTGAGGGACTGCGGTCCCTCACACTAACACACCTCTTTGGCCCGGACTTCTCCTAGACGGGAGGCTGGCGTGGCCCGCGTCAGTCAAGCGGCTGGTCGTGTATTGCCCTAGCTCTGCTAGAAGGCTGCGGCTCATGGGTCAAACTTGAACAAAACCGTAGTGGCAGTGCGGGATTGTCTGGGTGTATATCCCCTCTGTAGCCCTGGTGCGCTCCCTTGCTGGATTTTCCGCTTGGACGCATCCCCTTGTTGGACTCCGTGGTGGGTGGGGAGCAGGGGGGATGAATTCCTACTTTAAAATCATGGCTTCTACTAATAAAAGACGACTACGTGATGACAGACCGGACACGGACAGTGATATGGACATACGACAGAAAGCTTGTGCATCTGGGGTGGATGGGGCCTGGCCTCGTTTTTTGGTTGTGGATGGGGACGGATTCGGCTCTGCCACTAGGCAAGCTGTCCCCGTTTGCCATCCACAAAGGTTTTCAATCCATTTCAACGGTTGGTTTCAAAGATGTGAGAAAACTTAGATCTGGGGCCTATCTGGTGGAGTGCTCAACCAAACGGGCGTCGGATTGTCTGCTAAAGAGGAATTTGACCGTCTTTGTTGACAGACAAATAAAAGTTTCTGTACATGGACGGTTGAATTCCTCCAAGGGAGTCACCCGATGCCAGGACTTGATTGAAATGTCCGATTTGGAAATCCGTGACGAGCTCTCCAGCCAGGGGGTCACAGCTGTACAAAGGGTTTATGTCACCAAAGGATCTAAACGTATCCCAACTAATACTCTTTTTGTGACTTTTGCGATGGCCAAGCTGCCGGAGTCAATCAGGGTGGGATTTCTTAGAGTGAAGGTTACCCCTTTCACACCTTCGCCTTTGCGATGCTACCGTGGCCAAAGGTTTGGCCACGGTAGCAAGTTCTGCAAAAACAAAGAAACTTGCAGAGAGTGCGCCAAAGACAAACACGAAGGTGAATGCAAAGACCCCATATGCTGTGTCAATTGCGCAGGGCAGCACTCTTCCAGCTCCAAAGACTGCCCTCAGTGGCAGTTGGAGCTTGAAATTCAAAAGATACGGGCCACTGAGGGGTGCTCCTTTGGGACGCCAGAAAGAAAGTGCTGGAAAAAAGACCCATTCCTTTAGAATGATCCTTTGCGTCGGTGGCAGGTTCCACGCCTCTTGTGGAGTCTGCTACACATCGGACGATGGAAACCTGTATGAATAAAATGAATCAGATCTTGGAAGCGTTATGCAAGCGAATGGAAAGCCTCGAGAAAATGCTCACAGCGTTTAGTCAGAGGGGGGTCTCTCCAGCCCCATTGAACACATTGGAGAACGTGCAGACGGTCACGTCAAAAACCACCCCTTGGGGTCATGAGCAATCTTGCCACTGTAGATTGTTCTAACCTATAAAGGGAAAAGTGAAAGCCCCAGTTGAAAACCTGTCTTGCCTTTGTAGGCATGACAGATTCACTGCGGCAACAGTACCCCCGTTGGAGTGCCGGGGGTTTCAGTATAAATAGTATCCCCACTTTATGGAAATTTAGTGCTTTAAATTCCCACTGTTGCTATCTTCCTCATTTACTCTTTCCCATTCCTGCTCTGTCCTATCACTCTGCTATACTATCTTCTTCTTCGCTAGATCAATGACCTACCTTTTTTCTTGAAAACTCTTCCTGGACAAGACTCCTTGTTTGTGTATGAGGTCTGTTGGATCAGCTTGGGAGTGTTGGACGCTTTCTGCTGGGTGGTCACTGGGGCTTCCTATGATGTTAGTATTTAGCAATATAGGCATTTTATATGTATATGTTTTGTTGATGATTTGTAATGATGGTTGTATTCTATTTTGTTTTTGTTACGGGGGTTCGCGTAGTTGAGGTAAACCCTCAGCCGTCCCCCGCGTGGGATGTCTTTATTGTAAAGTGACTGGCCAGTGGAGGGCATTCAATTTTCCCACTAGGGTTGTTTCAGCAGATCTTTTATGCGGATCGGGGGTTGTCCGGTCCTGATTTGGCTCGGAAGAGTCCGCTGGACCTAAAGCAACAATAAATCAATCAATCAATCAAACGTCAAAAACCGTCACTCCAAGCGCGCAGACGGCCGTGCCAAAAGCCGTCACACCTGCCGCGAAGGAGGTTATGCCTCAGGCCGCCGCACCATCGGCAGGTTTTAGCGATCGGGCCGTCGCAGAGGCGGCCAAAATTTTAGTTGCTCAACAGAGGAGCGTCAGAGGAGGAGAGGGAAAGGTTGGAAGGGGTGTGAGAGAGAAGGAAGATATAAAATCCGGTGCTGGGGAGAAGGGGAGGAAGTCCGCTGGCAGTTCGGGTTCCGGGGCTTTGACAAAAAATCAAAGGCCCGGACCCCTTTCTTCCAAGCACCATCAACCTCTCGAGACGGAGAACCGTTTCGGGGAGTTGATGGACCATGAAGAGATGGACGAGGATCCGAAAGCTAAAGAGAAATAATTGTGCTCTCGGAGATGAAAATTTTAGCATTCTTTTACTTCATTTTTATGTCCATTTTACAATGGAACTTCCGAGGGATAAGGGCAAATTATGAGGAGCTATGCTGTCTGCTGACAGAGCATCGACCTGAATTGTTGGCCCTTCAGGAAACTCTTATCAGAGAATGATTGATTGATTGATTGATTGTTGCTTTAGGTCCAGCGGACTCTTCCGAGCCAAATCAGGACCGGACAACCCCCGATCCGCATAAAAGATCTGCTGAAACAACTCTAGTGGGAAAATTGAATGCCCTCCACCGGCCAGTCACTTTACAATAAAGACATCCCACGCAGGGGACGGCTGAGGCTTTACCCCAACTACTCGAACCCCCGGTTACAAAAACAAAATAGAATACAAACATCATTATAAATTATCAACAAAACACATACATATAAAATGCCTATAGTGCTAAATAATACCATCATAGGTAGCCCTAGTGACCACCCGGCAGAAAGCGTCCAACACTCCCAAGCTGATCCAACAGACCTCATACACAAACAAGGAGTCTTGTCCAGGAAGAGTTTTCAAGAAAAAAGGTAGGTCATTGATCTAGCGAAGAAGAAGATAGTATAGCAGAGTGATAGGACAGAGCAGGAATGGGAAAGAGCAAATGAGGAAGACAGCGACAGTGGGAATTTAAAGCACTACATTTCCAGAAAGTGTGGTTACCATTTATACTGAAACCCCCGGCACTCCAACGGGGGTACTGTTGCCGCAGTGAATCTGTCATGCCTATAAAGGAAAGACAGGTTTTCAACTGGGGCTTTCCCTTTTCCCTTTATATGTTAGAACAATCTACAGTGGCAAGATTGCTCATGACCCCAAGGGGTTCTTATCAGAGAAACAGATTATAAATATTACTGGTTATTCCTCTATTGATTGTATATCTTCTAGAGGCGTTTCACTCTTTATTGATAGAAACGTCCCCTTTAACCCAATTTCACTCAATACAAGTTTACCCGCAGTTGCAGCTAGAGTATCTTTTTTTAAATCCCTCACAGTTTGTTCTATATATTTGACCCCATCCATAAATGTAAACAAAAATGACCTTAAGAATTTGATTCAACAGTTACCTACCCCTTTTTTGTTGTTGGGAGATTTTAATGGACGCTCTCCCCTGTGGGGTAGCGATCATACTGATTCTCAGGGGAAAATAATTGAAGACATTTTAGACTCGTTAAATCTAGTAACTTTGAACGAGGGTGCTCCAACTTTTTTCTGTTCAAGAACTGCTTTGTCCCACATTGATATATCAATCTGTGATCCCTCCTTACTTTTGGATTTTAAATGGACAGTTTTAGAAGATCTCCATGGCAGCGACCATTTTCCGGTTTTATTAAAACATGATTCAGAAAACCTTGAGCAAACTCATGGCAGGTGGAAACTGAAACAAACTAACTGGAGTCTGTTTTCTAACCTGTCTGAGGTTCGGTAACGTGCTAAGAAACAGGAATTTTTGAATGCCATAGATCCAATACAGCTTTACACTGACATAGTTATAAACAGTGCCAAGGAGTCCATTCCGCAAACTTCGTCAAACCCTCACACACTTAAAAAGCCCTGGTTTGACGATGAATGTAGAAAAAGCTTTAAGAACTATATTTTTACACCCAAGCACTGAAAATAAACAGAACCACCAACGTTTGCGAGCGCAATGCCGACAGCTCTTCAAACGAAAGAGAAGAGAATCGTGGAGAGGTTTCTGCTCCACGCTTAATTCGAATGCGAAACTGTCGAAGGTGTGGAAAGTGGTCCGCAAACTCAAAAATAAAAGTAAGAAACAGGTGAGCCCATGCCTTACTGTGCAGGGGAACGTAATCGGAGATAAAAAAAACTAGTAGCTGATCTTTTGGCTTCTTCTTTTGCTGCAAATTCTTCCTCTGAAAATTATTCTGTCCCTTTTCAAACAGTTAAAACCCGTAAAGAAAAACAACAGTTAAATTTCACCTCTGATAATTCTGAAGATTACAACATTCCGTTTTCATTAGTCGAGCTTAATGATGCAATTAACAAAAGTGCAGATTCAGCAGTTGGACCGGATGATGTACATTATCAATTTCTCACACATTTAACAAGGTACTCACGGTCCCAACTGCTGGACATCACATCTTCAATCAGATCTTGATCACTGGCACCTTTCCTCCCTCTTGGAGAAAGGCCATTATTGTACCCATTCCTAAATCTGGCAAAGACCATACTAACCCAACAAACTATAGACCAATAGCCTTAACGTCTTGCTTATGCAAGACGCTAGAAAGAATGGTTTATTCTCGTTTACTGTGGTATCTAGAAACAAATAATATTTTATCCAACACTCAGTGTGGCTTTCGAAGTGGTCGAAGTACTGTTGACCACCTGGTGCAACTGGAAACTTTTATCCGTAACGCGTTCGTCCAGGGTGAACATGTCGTTGCCATCATGTTTGATTTGGAAAAAGCTTATGATACCACATGGAAATATGGCATTCTTTCCGATTTACAAGAAATGGGTTTGAAGGAACATTTACCTCTGTTTATATCCAATTTTCTAACGGACAGAATCTTTCAGGTTAAGGTTGGGGGATCTTTGTCAGATACGAGGGAACAGGCCGGAGATGGGAGTGCCTCAGGGTAGCATCTTGTCTCCCTTGCTGTTTAATATTAAAATAAATAATATTGTTCGTTCCGTTAAACGGGGAATTGACAATTCTTTGTTGACGATTTTGCGTTAGTAGCCAAAGGTAAAACTTTGGCATCTGCAGAACGTCAGCTACAGTTATGTGTCAAGGCCGTTGAAGACTGGGTTTTACAAAATGGTTTTAAATTTTCTGAAGCAAAAACTGAATGTATTCACTTTTCCAAACACCGGGGAATTATTCAAGACCCTACTATTATCCTCAATAAAACTCCAATTAAGGCGGTCCAACAAGTAAAATTTTTGGGTGTTTTTTTTTCATCAAAGGCTATCCTTCCTTCCTCATCTGAAAAATTTGAAAACAAAATGTCAACAGGCCTGCAACCTGCTCAAGGTTATTAGTGGTACAGACTGGGGTGCTGACAAGAAAACTGTATTGCTGTTATATCGTTCTTTAATTAGATCCAAGTTAGACTATGGTTGCATTGTTTATGGTTCTGCTAGAAAATCTTATCTTAAGATGTTAGATCCAGTTGCTCATCAGGCACTACGCATTGCTTTGGGTGCTTTTCGCACCTCCCCTTGTGAAAGCCTTTACGTGGAAGCTAACGAACCCCCGCTGGAGCTCAGACGTACAAAATTGTCACTGAATTATTATCTAAAATTAAAAACTGATCCCATGAACCCTGCTTATGACTGTGTTTTCAACCCAGAACTTGTTCAGAAATTTGAAGCCAAACCTAACACAATCCCCCCGTTTGGCATCAGAATGCAGGCTCATTTGGAAAAAGCAGGCATTGATGTTGCTTCCATCAACGATGATGACCTTCGGACTGAAGCTCCTCCATGGAAATTATGTACCCCCAACATTAATTGGCAATTGTCCGCTTTCCTCAAAAACACTACATCTGAAACCGTATATAACCAACTTTATTTAGAACAGTGTGCCTTATACCCAGGATATGAAAATCTTTTTACAGACGGGTCAAAAAAAAAAGATGACGTTGCTGCTGCGACAATCTCATGAAATTCAGTTGCTGGTTAGTCGGACTGTGGGAGACACAAAGCACCTATTGGGTAAGCATCTTTACTGTTTAAATTAATTAGCAGGGATTAGCATTATTTGAACTTTAGCTTGTATAATGATTAATGATATGAAAAATATAGATTTCAAATATTTCATATAACTTTTTGCTGACGATATTGCCTTATGGAAAACTTTTCATGTAAGTTTCATAAACAAAATAGAACACAATTTATATTAAAGGAGTATCAATACATAGTTGATATTATTATAAAATATATTTTTGAAAATGGATTCTGTTCATCTGGAGACAAAACAGTTTTTTTTGTTATTTACAAATTTATTTATTTTAATAATACATTTTTATAATTAAGGTAAACAATATAAATGTTTATCCAAGTAAATCTGTTAAATTTCTTGGAATTGTTTTGCATTATAAACTTTTGTGGAATTGTTATATTAAACACTTAATTGAACAACCTTGGGCAAACAACTTGTGACGGTGGGTCTATTGTTGCTGGGCTCTGCACAATGGAATGCTATTACCCACTTGTCTTTCGCCTGCGGGGATTGACTAGTATAATCACCCTGTGACTAATCTTAATACATTTATACATTTACAGGGTTTATTCTTGGCGTCTGTCATCGGTCATTGACGCATAAAAATCTGAAATGACCGATTGTTCTGCCAGCCAGCTGGTCAAGTGACCTATTTATTTTACGATCGGGCGGTCAAACTTTGCGAAGATTTGTCATGTAAAAAGTTAATAATAACGGATTTTTATATAGCGGGTACTCCAGCCTATGACCAGACTCACCACTCTTTACATAGTCATTACATATAAATACATGCACTCGATGAAACATCACTTTTACTACAATACACCAAAAGACGGGACAGTAAAGGTACAGACTATTTACAACTATGTACACAAATTACAAAAAAGACAAAAATATACTATTTACAACTATGTACACAAATGACAAAAAAGATAGAAAATAGAGCTCTGTGGGTTCGGGCATTAAATAGAATAGACCCAACGTTTCCCGGCGTGTCGTAAGAGGCGACTAACAGGGGTGATGTTAGCACGGCATCACTGGGCGAAAGTCTTCTACACAGAAGTCACCGGCCAGGGCGGAGGAACCTCACGTTACTACAGGTTCAACGACCATGTGCTCAGGGCCAAGGCGAGCCACACTGTATTCGTGGATTTCGGCTGTGGCCAACAGCCTGGAGAGGATTGGGCACCGCCAGGTCTTTTTTGCCCAAGACACACTACATGATGACACAATCCACTAATTCCATACCGGATCGGTCGTCGCCCGGGTCGTCACCCGGCACAAGGACCGCGCCTTCCGTTGGCCACCAGGACGGAGGTGTTAAGTATGCTACTGATGGACAATTTAGCAAGATCCGCACGAGAAACAACATCGTCATAGGAACCTGGAATGTCAGGACCCTAACTGCGGAAGGAAAATTAGAAGAACTGGCCCACGAGTTGGACCACTATCGATGGAACGTTCTAGGTATCAGCGAACTGCGATGGAAAGGCCTAGGTGAAACAACGACCGACAAAGGCCACAAGCTCTATTTCAGCGGTAGGGATGACAGGCACGAACACGGCGTTGGATTCTTGGTCCACAAGAACATTCTAGTGACTGTCATGGGTTGCCGCCCAGTCTCCAGTAGACTCATTACCATCCGCCTGAGAGCAGCCCCTTTCAACATCACCATCATCCAGGCCTACGCCCCAACATCAGACTATGACGACAGCGAAGTGGAGGATTTTTATGAAAATCTACAGGCGGTCCTTGACCAAGTGCCGAAGAAGGACATAGTCATAGTGCAAGGCGACTGGAATGCCAAGGTTGGCCAAGATGCGCACCACAACTGGGGAGACACATGTGGACCCCACTGCAACAACGAGACAAATGACAGGGGTCTGAGACTCTTGGAGTTTGCCAGATACAACAATCTGGTACTGGCAAACACGCTTGGTCTCCACAAAAACTCCAGACGATGGACATGGCACAGTCCTGGCGGGGAGCATCACAACCAAATAGACTACATCATGGTCAAGAAACGCTTCAGATCAAGCATCAACATCGGCAGGACACGTACTTTTCCAGGAGCAGACATCGGAAGTGACCACGATCTCGTGATGATGTCTTTCCGGCTCCACTTGAAGAGAGTAAATACAGCAAAGTGCACTAGACTGAAGTTCGACCTGGACAAACTGCAAGACCCGGAGGTGGCAGAACTATTTCAGGCCACATTTGGAGGGAAATTTGCACCACTGCTCATTTTGGGGGCTGGTGAAGTAGATGTCAACACCATGACCACCACCTTCAACTCAGCTGTGACAGATGCCGCCACTGAGATCCTTGGCAAGCACCGACCAAAGAAGAAGCTGTGGATCACACCTGAACTTTTGGATCTGTGTGATAAACGAAGAGAGATGAAAAAGAAAAAGAACACCTCACAGGGAGCTGATGTCTACCGAAAAATCAACAATGACATCCGAAAAGGCATGCTCACAGCAAAGGAGAACTGGATAGAAGATCAATGCCAGGAAATAGAGAACAGTCTGAACAAGAACAACAGCAAGAAGGCCTACCAGACTGTGAAGCGACTGACAAGTGTCAAACAGCCCAAAGTCTCCACTATCCAAAGCAAGTCTGGCATATGCCTTACAGAAGAACAAGAAGTCTTGGACAGATGGACAGAGTACTGCTCTGACCTTTACAACCATACACCAAATGGAGACCCATCAGTTCTAGCATGTCCAGAGAACAGAGAAGAAGAAGAAATCCTCCCAATTCTCCGGGAAGAAGTTGAGGCAGCAGTGCAAGCGCTAAAGAAAGGGAAGTCAGCAGGAGTGGACAACATACCCGCGGAACTGCTACAAGCAGGAGGAGAAGCGATGATTGATGCCCTCACCATTATCTGTAACAAGATCTGGCAGAGTGGGGAGTGGCCTATACCATGGACCCAGTCGCTTGTCATCACTCTTCCCAAAAAAGGTAACCTTCAGGAGTGTGAAAATTACCGGACCATCAGCCTCATCAGCCATCCCAGCAAGGTCCTCCTGAAAATAATACTCAACAGGTTGAAACCCCAAGCTGAACAAATCATAGCTGAAGAACAAGCAGGATTCAGGGCAGGGCGAAGTACCACTGAGCAGATTTTCAACCTCAGAATAATCTGTGAGAAATACCTACAGCACCAACAACATCTATATCATGTGTTCATAGACTTCAAGAAGGCGTTTGACCGAGTCTGGCATGCAGCTCTATGGGCAACAATGAAAGTGTACAACATCAGCCCAAAAATTATTGAAGTCATCAAAAGCCTGTATGACAAGGCTACCAGTGCAGTCCTCCACAACAGAGCCATCGGGAATTGGTTCAGAACAACAATCGGTGTGCGTCAAGGATGCCTACTCTCTCCAACACTCTTCAACATCTTCCTAGAGCGCATCATGTCGGATGCTCTTGCAGACCATGAAGGCACAGTCAGCATAGGGGGTAGAGCAATCTCCAATCTTCGTTTTGCAGATGACATTGATGGATTGGCTGGAGAGGAACAAGAACTTGAACAGCTGGTACAGAGGCTTGACACCACCTCCAAAGCCTATGGAATGGAAATAAGTGCAGAGAAGACCAAAATGATGACCAACAACACCAATGGCATCAATACGGACATAAGTCCAAGGCCAATCCCTCGACACAGTGCATAGCTTCAAATACTTAGGAGCCATTGTATCAGACAATGGGTCCCGACAGGAAGTCCTCTCCAGGATCGCACAAACAACTGCTGCCCTGACAAGGTTGAAGCCCATTTGGAAAGACAGGACCATCAGTCTACATTCCAAAGTAAGACTGCTGCGCTCCCTTATCATCTCCATCTTCCTATATGCTTGCGAAGCATGGACCCTCACAGCAGATCTCCAACGAAGAATACAAAGCATGGAGATGAGGTGCTACATAAGACTTCTGGGCATTTCCTATACCCAACACATCACCAACGACGAAGTCCGACAGACCATCACACAAGCTATTGGACAACATGATGACCTGCTAACAGTGGTGAAGAAACGGAAACTTCGGTGGTATGGCCACGTCACCAGATCATCAGGCCTTGCAAAGACTATTCTGCAAGGCACAGTGCAAGGAGGTAGAAGAAAAGGGAGACCGAAAAAGAGGTGGGAGGACAACATTCGAGAATGGACTGGTTTGACACTGAGCGAAGCCATCAGGGCTGCTGAGGACAGAGAAAGATGGAGTATGCTGGTTAAACGATCATCTGTGGTGCCCCTACGACCTTCGGGTTACGGGACAGGATAGGATAGGAGTAGGAGTATTATAGATAGAACCCCTTGTTGAAATCATTAAGTGATTTCAAATTTAATTTCATATGGAGAGAGTGATCAAGCTGGGCTAGGCACTTGCACGCAGATTTTATCTACTTTTAGTACTTCACTTCAAACTACTTTTTAAATCTTAAAGTGAGTGTAGGTCCCCATTTTCACATCTAGTCACAAAATCACTTCTTTTTTAATGTCATACAACTGATGTAATAAACGCAATCAATTCAACTTCATTGGAAAACTTATTTTCACAAAATCACGCCATTTAGCTCAAGTGATTTTTCCCCCTATATTACAAAATAAAGAGCATGTTCAACACTGTAACAGTGACAGTATCAAATAGAATTGTGTCGATCATGACGGTGATAAGCTTAACAGTCAAAACTCCTACGTTCCAGTCCTGCTGGTAGTCTGGATTTAATTCAAAATCAACAAGGCAATCCTAAAATCAGATTATAGACTTGTTTTTATCCATTGTTCCTGTCTCAAGTTAGCTTTCAAACAAAACCGACTGCCCACCCTATCATGCTCACGATCCAAACACCAACAGAGTTGGTTTAACAATTTATACAATTTTAATTATTCATCCACTTTTTAAACAGATAATCAACATAAATCAACTCCTCCACTCTCTTCCATTCTTTAAAGTCTTTAGGAAGGTTCTCACTGAGAAACTCAGGTCTTAAAGCAAAGATTTACAGTCCACAGTGTACACAGAAATAATGTCTCCTCTCCCTTAAATTCCCCATAAAACATAGAAAGCGTTTCACTCGGCTTTTATACATAAAGGGTCGCACAAGGTCCAACACAGTTCCCAACACACAAGGGTTACATTCTTGTGCTCTGACAGACTGATTGTCCTTAGCACCAACACGACAGAGGGACGCCTTTCCCATCCTCAATGAGGGCTCACGTCGGTCTTTTCCAGGCTGGTTCCCTCTCAGTTCCAGATAGAAAAAAGAGAAATAAAAAAGGCTTAAATGGCCAAGATTAGTGCGAAAAAGTCTAATAGCACAGTGACCTTCCCTACGTTCAGATCTGCATTTCCGCCACCGAGCTCGCACGGGGAGGGAAACTCACAATCGCACTATTCAAAAATCAATAGATTCTTAGCAGTACTGGTAGTTGCAAAACTAGCATTAACAATAGTTGCTAATTCTAATCAATTCTTTCTCAGACTCAGCACAGAAAAATTTATAAATTAATTAAATAATTAACCAATCAACTAATACATTCTTCTCAATGTTATAATTTATCAAACAAACATCGACTTTCCATTACATTAAAGTAAAGTAAATCTCTCGCTCAAAGAAAACGTATGGCGCCCTCAAATATCCAACAAAACCATCTAGCCTCCCTGAACACAACTCAAGAAGAAAACAATTATTAATGTTTACAGGCAAGACTATCATACGTACATATGCACAGCAAGTCGGCAATACAGGTCCTCTCCTCGCGATTAAATGAACCAATGGATTCTACTGGTAGTTACACACAAACTACAAAAAATGGATAACATGAAAATAAATATTTTCTTACCCCAAACGGACCTATGATAGGACTCGTCCCCAGCTACGAGTAATCAAAGTCTTCTGACCATACAGCTGCTTCAGGTCAAGATACTCCAACGAGAGTATAGTTCCCCAAGTGTGGTCAAAGTTCTGCTACAAGCCTCCACACCCAAACTTTTTTCCCTTCTTCTCAGTCTTTTTCACAAGTCGAAAACAGATGAGAAAATGACAAGCCTCCAGAATCCGCCAGTCTAGCCAACCACAATGGGAGTTCACTCTAAATCTTGGCCGATTAACTTATGCCCGCACGTGAAATGTATGAAAATTATTCTATAATCGCTATTTTCACACAATAGGACCTAAAAACAACCTAGAGCCGTGCCACGCGATCATACGAATATGAATAAACCACCCCCTTTTTTATCCAGCCCTGCAACAGTCTAGCTTACTGCTATTTATACTCAGGCGCTGAAATCCACTTGTGCGCGACAGTTCCCACCATGTTTACATTGTTCTACACTTGTTGCTTTAATTCTGTAATTTTCCTTGTGCAAGTTATTGAGTTTCTTTGTCTGGTCAGTACTGTTAAGAATGTTGCTGCATTTAAATATTGTTTTGCTTTCAGGTTATACTTATAGCCTAGTGTTATATTTTTCTTGCAGGAGTGGATTGTCACAAGTGCCTCTGAATTCTGTTAATTCTAATTTTTGATCGCTTTCACTTTTAGGCCATTAAACCACAGCAGCTTTTCAAGAATCGTGAAAATGGCAAACCCAACGACACGCCAAGGCCTAAAGCCGTAATAAGCCCCAGACTCCTCAGCATAAGAAACCAGCGACACCAGCATTGCATAAAGGCAAGCCCACACCTGCCAAGAACATCAAAACACCTCAAACACTCCAGGCTCCAAGTCGGGCCAAGACGCCTCAATCATCTGCCCAAGGAGCCAAAAACAGCAAGAAATCTCCACAAAATCTTCCTCAGGAAAGTGGTGAGGATGACGATGATGAAGACTTCCCCTATATGGCCTTGGTGTCGTGGGGCGCCCTCCCCTCCTCCCCCCCTGTGGTTGCTAGGCCCTTTTATAGCCTCCGTGCTGTACATAATTCCATTTTATAGCCTCGTGCTGCACTTAAACTCATTTTCTTTATAAGTTTAACGTTTTTGTATTGCTTTGTTTTGGTTCCGTTGTCTGTCAGACTAGGGTGTAATGTTTGGAGTACTGTTGGTGGTGCGTGAATCGTGGATGTCAAGCATACAATGAGTAAACAACACTGATTGATGTGTTCAGACTGATTTTGTATTCATACAGAAATATGGGTTGATGATAATCGCCATGTTGGTAGCCAGCCTCTAGCGATAACTAGCATCGCGTAAGTGCGCGATTAGTGAGGAGTTAGTTCCCTTGTACATATATTCATTAATATGAAACTCAACACATTACATCACCTCCTTCCTTGGATGAAAAATGCATGTAATCAAAATTACAATCTTTTTTCTTTTCCTTCCCTTTGTGTTAATATTAAAGAACAAATATAAATTGGGATTGGCAAAGAATTCTTGCATTAGTTAGTAGGTTGTTAACTCAAACATAAATAAATGAGGCTGATACAAAAGGTTAAAAAAAATATTGCCATCATGAACACATAGGTTTAGTGTTTGCGATTATACAGAAAATAAATGTGACTAGATTGCACTAATCACTGCTGATTATAATTAGTATGTAAAACTATTAAAGGAATGAACACTACATTCTCAGTAAGATGAATGATCCTGTAAGACAATTAAAGTGATAAATGTAAAAAGAAGACAAAACTAACACAACGGTGCGGGCAAGCGCCCTACTGGGTCTTTCACCAGAGTCTTTGTGAAAATGTAAAAAAAATACATTGGTACAGGCTGGTCGCGCCTTACTGGGTCTTTCACCAGAGTCTTTTAGGGTTTATTCAAAATATAATCATCGAATCGTTTTGGCATTTGAACTTGACGCGCAGACCTTCTGGGATGATAGGGACTGGGTAAAGCTGCAGGGGTTGGAGGCTGAGGTGTACCCCCGTTGGGGTGCCGGGGGTTTCAGTATAAATAGTATCCCCAATTTCTGGAAATTTAGTGCTTTAAATTCCCACTGTTGCTATCTTCCTCATATACTCTTTCCCTTTCCTGCTCTGTCCTATCACTCTGCTATACTATCTTCTTCTTCGCTAGATCAATGACCTACCTTTTTTCTTGAAAACTCTTCCTGGACAAGACTCCTTGTTTGTGTATGAGGTCTGTTGGATCAGCTTGGGAGTGTTGGACGCTTTCTGCTGGGTGGTCACTAGGGCTTCCTATGATGTTAGTATTTAGCAATATAGGCATTTTATATGTATGTTTCGTTGATTTGTAATGATGGTTGTATTCTATTTTGTTTTTGTAACCGGGGGTTCGCGTAGTTGTAAACCCTCAGCCGTCCCCCGCGTGGGATGTCTTTATTGTAAAGTGACTGGCTGGTGGAGGGCGTTCAATTTTCCCACTAGGGTTGTTTGAGCAGATCTTTTATGCGGATCGGGGGTTGTCCGGTCCTGATTTGGCTCGGAGGAGTCCGCTGGACCTAAAGCAACAATAAATCGATCAATCAATCGGCTGAGGTGTGCAGTCAAGACCACTTGGCGTTGTCGGGTCGGGGAATGAGTCGGGTTCCTGTTCAGCAGCGGAAGGGGGTCTAGGAGCCTTCTTGAAGAAGCTGCTGTTTCGAGTGATCTTTTGTTGACCTCGCTGAGCCGTGATCATCGACCCTTTCTTGTTGGTGATTACCAGGGGAGTCGGTTGGTATGGAGTGTCAGCCTTGGTGGGGTCATGAGTCTTAAGGAGGACAGGATCACCAATCTGGAGGTTAGATGGTTTGACATAGGCCTTGTTGTCAGCAAATTCCTTCATGAGGGCTTTCTGGGCAGCGTCACGATGTCTGACAGCATGATCATCTCGGAATTGAGGGACTTGAGGGAGTCGAGACCTGAGGTTTCTGCCAAAGAGCAGGGAAGCAGGGGGAACACCGGTTGTGGAGTGTGGGGTAGTGCGATAGTCAAGGAGAAATCTATACATTTCTTGCTTGAGGTTGGGGGTTGTTGCACTTTTGAGGGTTTTCTTGATGGAACGCATGAAACGTTCAGTTTCTGCATTTGCACGGGGCCACAAGGGGGTGATTTTTCTGTGTTTGATACCCATGTGAGCACAGTACGTGGCAAAATCAGCGCTATTAAAAGGGGGACCATTGTCTGTTTTAAGAGACTCAGGAATGCCGAATTCTGCAAAGATCTTGTCGAATTTGGGAATGACGCTTCGAGCTGACGTCGAGTCGATAATGTCGACGACCGGGAAGCGGGAGTATTCGTCCATGACGACCAAGATGTACTTGCCGTTGGGAAGATGTCCAAAGTCTGCAGAGAGTTCAGTCCATGGTGCACTAGGGAGGGGTGACATCTTCAAGGGTTCACGCGCAGGGGTGGGAGTTGAAATCTGGCATTTCATGCAGTTTTTCACAGTCACTTCGACGTGGTGTTGCAAGTTTTTAAACCAGACTTTTTCGCGTAGCAGGGTGACTGTTTTGACTATGCCTTGATGTCCGGAGTGGGCGAGTTTCACAGCTCGATCCTGGAGGGATGTAGGGAGAACGACCTGGTTGCCTTTCAAGATCATTCGGCCATCTGAGGCTAGGGATAGCTCAGAGCGACACTGATGAAGTGTGTTAAATGTCGATATGTCGATGTTTTGTTCATGCTTGTGCCACTGGTTGGTGAGTAGCCCATGGATTACAGCGGTGAGGGTAGGGTCAGACGCAGTTTCAGCAGCAACGTCATCAACAGTCATCGCTTTGGGGATGCAGTTTTCGGTGACGTAGTTGACATATTCTTCTGCAATTTTCTCTTCGCGGTCACTTGAGGCTTGTGAAACTGGGTGACGGCTGAGATAGTCTGCAGGGTTGTCTGCACCTGGTCGGTACTTGACAGTGATCTGATATGGCTGAAGTCTCATCGCCCATCGTTCGATGCGCGTTGACAACCTTGAGCTGGGGTTGTTGAAGATTGAGACAAGGGGTCTGTGATCAGTGTGGACGGTGAATGGTGCGCCATAGATGTAAATGTGGAAATACTCACACGCCCAAGTCACTGCCAGAGCTTCTCGTTCTGTTTGAGAGTATCGTTGCTCTGTTGGGGTGAGGGGTCGACTTGCAAACTGGATTACACGGCCATCTTGCGTGAGAACAGCTGAAATACCCACAGGGCTGCCATCAGTGTAGATTTCACTGGCTTTACGCGGGTTGAAGTATGCGAGCGTGGTAGCTTGACTGAGGGCTGCTTTCAGCTTCGCAAGCGCTGCATCATGTGCTTGTGTCCATGACCATGGCGTAGTTTTCTTGGTGAGGATGCGTAGTTCATGCGTCAGCGTTGCGTAGTTGGGGATGTGGTGAGCACCACAAAAGTTCATCATCCCAAGTAGGCTGCGGACTTCGGAAGCGCTGCTTGGCGTAGGTAGATGGAGGATTGTGTTAAGCTTGTCCTGGCTTGGTTTGATGCCCTCCTTTCCGAAGATGTGACCAAGAAACTCAAGGGATTCCTTGTTGTACACACACTTTTCACTGTTCAGTGTGAGTCCTTTCTGGCGAAGACGTTCGAATAGTGCACGAAGGTTTCGGTCATGGTAAGCTTGATTTGTACCAAAGCACATGATATCGTCACTGATGTTTACAACACCATCGAGTCCTGCGAGGCATTGACGGATAGTTTCTTGAAATATCTCACTTGCAGAGTTTATGCCAAAGAACAGACGACGGTATCTGTAGAGCCCCATGTGCGTGGCAAAGGTAGTGATGTATCGCGAAGAAGAGTCTAACTCTAGTTGATTATACCCTTGCGTTAAATCAAGTTTGCTAAAGACGGTGGCCCCAGCAAACATGGTCTTTAGTTCGTCGAGAGTTGGTGTGGCATGACGTTCACGACGAATTGCCTTGTTTGCCGCACGCATGTCGACGCAGACACGCACCTTTCCTGGTTGTTTGGGTTTGGGCACGACGACAACTGGAGACACCCATGGTGTTGGTCCAGTAGCTTTTTCAATGATGCCAAGTTCTTCGTCTTTCCGCAGTTGCTCTTCAATGTCTTTTCGCACATGTATGAAATGGAACACGTCGGTATTGTTGTGCTACAGGTTGGACAGTCTTGTCGATATGTAGTTGGATTTTCTGGTCATTCAGTTTGCCTACACCACCGAAAAGATCAGAAAATTCTTCTTGCAGCTTTTCATGTTCAGGCTTGATGTGATGCACGGTAGCGAGTAGGCCTAGTTCTTGACAGGTCTTCCAGCCAAGGATGGCTTTTTCTTTTTGTTGGACAACATGGATTGTCGTCTTTGTTGTGTTTCCCTTGTGTTGGACGACAGTGTTGAAGGCACCGATGACAGGAATGGCATGTTTGCTCCCATACGCAGAAATCTTCTTGTTCGATGGATGTAGCGAAGGCTTGGGTGTGATCAGATCATAGTCATCTTTTGATAGAATGTCAATAGTAGCACCGGAGTCTGCTAGAAACTCAAAACCATGTCCTTGCACTGTCACTACGAAGTGAGGAAGGCGGCTGCTGATGTTAGAGGTCATGCAGATGTATTCAGTCTCGCTGGAGCTGTCAGATTCAGTCTTGATAATGTTGGCTTCATCATCTGGGTTGTCAAGATGGTGAACATTAGATCTGGGCTTGTTGCGATGACGGTAGCCACCAGGTTGATGTTTCGATGCATTCGACGATCCTTGACCTTGTGTTTGTTTCACCGGCTGTGAACGACAAACTGAAGCAAAATGGTGTAGTTTAGTGCAGGAGTTGCAACGTTTGTTGAAGGCGGGGCAAGATTTCTGTCCACCTTTGTGCGGCCAATCACCACTACAGTTTCTGCACTTGGATGGTTGCTGAGATTGTTGTCGTGGTTGTTGATGGCGAAGACGACTGCCACTGGCATGGTGATGATGAGCATCAAGTTTGTTGATCTCAGTATGCATGGCTCGTGAGTGCTGGGTGGTCAGTTGCAGGGTACGTGCAAACGTGAGAAGATCAGCTAAGGTCATAGCTGGGGTTGATAGACCCTTTTCTCGGACTTTCGACGACTTGCATCCAGCAATCAGCTGTGATTTGATTTCAGACGATGCATCGGCAAACCCACAGGTTTCAGCAAGCTGTTTAAGCTCAGAGTAGTACTCGTCAATGTTGTCTGTTTTTTGTTCGGTTTTTCGGAAGACGTACCGTTGGTATTCCACGTTAGTTTGCGGGTTGAAATGAGCGGTGATAGTGTCTACCAGCTTCGAGAAAACAGTGTCGTTATCACCGGGACGAAGTGCTTCGTCGGGGAAAGTGTCAACAATGTCATTCAGTTCATCGCCGCCGAAGGTAAGAAGAAGAGCTTTTTGTCGATCGACATCGTCTATTCCGTAGGCTGTGAAGAATGTTTTGAGTCGTTGAACCCACTTCCTCCAGCGCACAGCTCTTCCCTCTGGGGCGCAGTCAAACGACTGGTAGGCTGGTAGAGCGGCCATCTTCTAGCGCAGTAACCGGTAACGTTTTTATCGAGCACGTAGTCGAACAGAAAAGTCAGTGATAACTTGGACTTACTGCAATCCTCGTCGCCAATGTAATGTTTGGAGTACTGTTGGTGGTGCGTGAATCGTGGATGTCAAGCATACAATGAGTAAACAACACTGATTGATGTGTTCAGACTGATTTTGTATTCATACAGAAATATGGGTTGATGATGATCGCCATGTTGGTAGCCAGCCTCTAGCGATAACTCTAGCATCGCGTAAGTGCGCGATTAGTGAGGAGTTAGTTCCCTTGTACATATATTCATTAATATGAAACTCAACACATTACATAGGGTAGGTATACTACTCTTTAGCTACCTCGCCTACCTTTTAACGATTATCGGCTGTTGCCTTGGGGCGTACACCCTCTTTTTATTACCATTCGTACGTCTTACTTTTATTACCTTATTTGTTCTTCCCTGTCTTATATTATTATCTGCCCCGCCGTTCTCTCAATTTTGCACTTTTTATTATACATGCTTTGAAGTTTGTTGTAGGTTTTAATCTTATTTTAATTGCCTGACCCCCAAGGGATAAATTGAGTAAATTTGAGTAAAGGGTTTTAGGCATCCGTGGACTAGTGGGTTTTTTAAATTAACTTTCCAACACTATTTTCGTCTTTTCCGGAACATAAAATATTACAATAGCTCGAGAAGTCAACGTAAAGAAGAAAATTACTAACTAAAATTTTGTAAATCGGAAGAGATTTTGAATACGAAAATCTGAAAATTTCCTAATTCTGAAGATTTATTCGTAAGTTGTGAACAGAATTGAATGGTTGAATTTCTGTGTTGTGAGACTTAAAATATTCTTACTCGTGCCGGTTCTCTATGAAATACAAATAAAAAGAACTTGAATCTACAGTGTTTCCCAATTGTATTTTACGACGAAATACAAAAGATCTTCTTTTTCATACGTTTTATCCGAAATAATTTTTAGAAACCTGGAAAATATGTAATAATCTGAAGTCTGTTATCTATGCTCATTTCACTACAATTATATAAATGTTCAACGGAACCGAAATTAATATTAATTTTTATACTATGAAATTTTTTTTAAATGAATGTCTTTATGTATCAATGGTTTCCTTCAGGAAAGACAGCTTTTAAACCTGATCATGAATAAAAATAACACAAAGAAGAGAATACAATCATTGAAGTGTTTTCTATTTCCCCTATCATTCTGCGAGTGGTCTTGTCTGTAAAAAAACAATGTTTTGTGAAGTGTGCTGTATAAATGAATTCCTGTTTAGTTTAGTTTTCTCTTTCACTCTCTAAATTACTTTAATTGTTAAGTAGAAAATGAAAATCTTATTCTATCTCTATTTTAAATTAAACAATTGCACTTTCATCACATGCAGCTCAAACTATAATTTTTATTTCATTATAAAACTAAGATTTTATAATACAATTTACATTTCATTGTACTCATAATGATAACATTGAAGAAAAATAAATTTTTCTCTGGCAGACCTTGGGTTATGGGGTGAAGTCGCGGAGGCATCCATCCGAAATTTTGATGCATTCTTTCCGCTGTGGGCGGAAGGTGTAGTCTTGGTGGGGATGGATGTCTCGGTGGACCTATACCTTGGAGGGATCGGTTTGTCAGAGAGGTGTCGGAACTGAATTACAACATCTCTTGTGAGCCCTGTAGCCTTCCTGACGACCGCGTGGTGTGGGGTTTTGCCAGGAGGGACGCATTCCTTTTTGCTGAGGGCGAGGGATTGTTGTCCGAGTATGGGAGGGACGTTCTTGCATGGCCGTAAACCCGGGGTGAAAGGGGCTTACAGAATTTCATACCATGGACTATTGGCTCCCATACGAACTTATAATCTGTGACTACCGAAGTTCTCTGCCCGTCGGGTTGTGTCTTTTATTTCTGGCAGGTCTAATCTTTCTGTTAATCTGCTGGAAGAATTACCAAACGCTCCACATTTACTGAGTACACATCTCTAAAATGGCGGCATGCTTACGTAACCAGAGTCCTTACGGGTATATATGTATCTCCAATCAGAAGATGAATGCAAGGATGCTACAGTCAAGAGTTCAGTTTCCTTGATGCATACAATAAAGGATGATGTTTATGAAACATTAGCATTTTCAGCTGGCTCTTCTATTTTTTGGTCATTTCATATGGTTTTAAAGCTAACTCTTTCAGCTTTAATTTAACTTCTCTTTTAGCATTGACTTCTGTTTGCTCAGCTTCCATTTTTGCTTCCTGAATAGTTAACTCTTTAAGATCTTTCTGTTCAGCTTACTTTCCTTGAGAGCTTTCTCTTCAGCCCAACGAGTTTGCTGAATCTTTTCATCTTTCTCAAGTTGTCTGCGATCAGCTCTAGCTGGTCTAAGACTATCTTGTAAATATTTTTGGAGATCACTACCTGTCAAACCCAACAGAGTTCAGCAAGGAGCTGCTCGGTATGATCTTCGTGAGCCATGACGGCAAAAAGTCAAATACGATATTTACTATAATGAAAAGCAGACATTTACAAAAAAATAGTTCTACTGTGTTTACACAACCACTGTTGAAATACCTGTAGTCACTATTACCAGAGTGATCTAAACAGGAACCACAAATACTGAACTTAAAGCAAAAGCAGTAACTACCAACGACTGCGCCAAAGTTACAGCATATTATAACAACAGGGTAAAATAGCTTAACTTTAAACACATTATCCTCGTGATAGTAAAGCTAACAAACAAGAATAAACTTTTAAAGTTCAAATGGAAGTCAACAATTGCTTTTACTAAACATAGTAATAAACACCGGAAGTAAACATTCAAAACAGAGCAACCATATCATCAAATGTGAAGCTAAGTAGCTGATAAAGGTTTCGAACTGTTTTGTTCATCCAAGTTAGGCTTTGAAACAGCAACAACAGTCTGTTTCCTTTTAATAGCCTCAACTGGTTTTAATCCTGTAACTTTGCTTGCTTCTGAATTCATTTCCCGTAAAACTCGATGTAGCCTAATGTCACCGCCACGACTCCCCCTGGGCAGACGCCACAAACAGACAACTTCCACACGCAGACAACCCAGACAGAATGGCGATTACCCGCAGACGGAAGCGATGAAAACACAACAAATATATATACAACTTTCAAGCTATTTATTCATTCATACCACACACTCATACACATACAACATTTACACATGAAAGAGAAAAATGGTGATGGAACAATCAATGGGTCGATGAACAATGAAATGGTATGTCAGATGATCGAGGGCTGCTAATCAACCACGTCTATGTATCGACTGTGCACCGCAAATGTCCGTTGCACGTAAACAACCGAAAAGGGGGGTTCGAGTGTTAAGAGAGGGACAACAAGGAAAGAGCCAACCTGGCTGTATGACGTCCCTGTCGAAGTCTCCGTAAAGGTATCCGCCCCTCCTCGTAGCTGTTATCGGACCGTTGCAGTTGATGTCCAAACGTAGTGGCGTCGCCGCTCCCTCTCGCCGCTGACGATGATAATGATGATGATGGTGACGCCGTAGTCGCGGCAGCCCTGCCACCGTCGACGTCTCCCAGCTGGACTCCTCCAGTCAGCTAACACTGCGACGTCGAGGCCAGGTCCCGTCCACGGACGTCACAACCACCACGGGAAGGGTGGGGTTGTGGAACGATGATGATGTACACAATGATGCGGACGTAGACGAACGGGTGGTGATGATGATGTTCAGTCCACACGACCAAGTGCCGTCGTCGTTGTCGCACGACGCTGGTCAACGTCGATCCACGTTACCCAGTGACGAGCTGATGAATACGAACGAACTTTCGAACCTGCAACATGCTTGTCGTATTGTTAATGTCATGTCCACCTGATTCTGTCCCCCTCCCTCCTCACACTCTCCCCCCTATTACACTCACTAACTTCTGCATCTTGAGGAGGCACAACTGCTGTCCACTTCCCTTGACTACTATTATTGTCACTTGTAATCAAACACACAATTCATGAAACTCAATGAAATAATGAATGCATGAAATGAGCAATGCTGCAAATGAATACATGTAAACATCAACACATTATTCATCTCAAGCAACCACAACCACGATAACAGCAACCACTTTCATCCTACCTTCATCACACTTCACCCCCATTCTCCTCCCTCATTCTCCCTCCTTCAGTCGCACTCTTCCTTTCTTCTGCCTCACACACAGCTATCGTTCAACACCCCAACAGCCGGCCCTCGGTCAATGGCACAGTAAGGAAAAATACCACCATCACACTTACCCACACGGTTCGAATGTAATAGTACCTGTAGCCCTTTCCCCTGCTTGTCTACACAGTACTCCAAGTAAGGTAATCCAGTGCGTAGTAGTTTCCGTTAGTGGACAAAAACTCAACACTAACCTACCACAAACACAAAACTTAGTTATTTTGAGCTACACTCTTTCCGAGCTTGCTACCACAACTGTAACACTTCCAACTAGTATTCCTTTTGGAACCAGCTATTATTTACGTCAATAACTGTCCCTCCCTTACTTCCAGAACAAAAACAACTCCAGAGAAACAAGACCGCACGTCCTCTCTGTGACTCTGTCAAAACCTGTTCCGACTATAGTGAGCAAATTCCTAAACTGGCTAGCCGATCTACGCTGTTGAATCACGATTTGCACGCATAACCACGCATACGATAATCACGCAGTTACTACCCCCGCCCTTATACTCTTCTCACACAGACTGCTCGGCTTTCATCACAGACTGCCCTGTGACACACACCCCTCCCAAGACGAACCTATGGAGACCTCAAAACTTAATCTTCCACAGGGTCAGATCTGCTGAGGAAATCCGCTTCGATGTTGTCTCTCCCTGGAATCGGCCGAACTGTGAAAACGTAGGCTTGCAACTGCATAGCCCATCGCGTGAGTCTGGCACTGCTGAGGTGCGTCCGTCCTCTGGATGAACTCCTTGTCCAAGCTCGGTAACTTTACCACTGGCTCACTTGTCAGCGCCTCCTTCAAGTCATCGAAGGCTTTCTGGCAGTCATCCCTCCTGTTGACCTCTCCCTTCTTCCTTACCCGCACGATCGGTGCGCTGTACGGCGATGTACAAGGTTCGATAACCCCCGACTCCAGCATCGGTTCCACTTCACCCTTGACGACCTCCATCTGTGAAAATGGTAGCGGATGCTGACGTATACGCACAGGGTTGTCGTCGGTCAACACCACCTCGCACTCGTCCAGGTTGGTGCGCTGGGGTTGAACTGTCAGCTGACTGGCGTACCCTTGACACACTTCCCGTAGTTGGCTCTGACGAAGTGCAGACAGTGTCGAGTCTATCTGTACATCCCCTGGCCCTTCGCTCGCTCGTAGCGGTATCAGTGGTACAGTGCCCTGATAGCTGTTGTCTGGCGTTCCTTCTGTTTCCGCCTGGTCAATCACGACGGCCACCGTCGGTTCTGGTTCTGCTCTGCGTACTATGTAACGCTTCAACTTCCTGTTCTTGCCGGCTCTCTGAAACGGTACTCTCCTGACTGGCATCCGTCCTAGTGGCACCTTCCTGACACTCCCCTTCGGCGTCGTCCGCTGGCACACGTCGCATGAAGCACAGTACCTCCTGACGTCACGGCACATCCCGGGCCAGTAGAACTCGGCCCACACTCGATCTTGGGTCCGCTTGGCCCCCAGATGTCCAGCCATAGGCGTGTCGTGCCCCATGCGCAGTACCTCCGATCGAAGCTTGGCTGGTACCACCAACTGGCTGTGATCCACTTTGTCCTGTCCTGTGTACTCGCGGTACAACAGGCCCCGCTTCCAGACAAATGCCACCTGCCCCTTGCCTCGTTTCTCCTTTCCTGCCTTCCGGTCTGCTAGCTGCCGTACCTTCGCAAGTTCGTTGTCTCCCAACTGCAGTTGGCGAATCTCCTTCGGCGTAGCGACGACGTTCTTGCTTGGTCCGACCACCAATGGTTCCGCAGCGACTTGCTCCTTGGCCGTCTGCGCCCGGGTCTGCACCGCGCAACACTCTGCCGCTCCCTCGACGAACACCGGCAGTGCTGTGTCACGTTGCTGTTCCGTCCTCGCCCAGTTGCCGATCACCACTGGGTAGGTTAGGTCTGGTACCACCACTACCTCCACTCTCCCGGTGTAGAACGGTGATTCCAGTTGCACCCACGCCGTCGGCAGTGACTTGGACAGCTGGCGAATGGCGAATCCGACGCGCCGCGTGCGTCCCGTGTACTCGAGGTTGGCAACCTCTCCTTCCCGCAAGCATATCAGGTCGGCTCCCGTGTCCCTCATAGCCGTCAGCGGAACACCTTCCACTATCACTTGGCTCTGGAAACGCGAGTCCCTCTTCTTGCCTGACCCCTTCTCCTCCTCCACGATGCGCAACGCTGCCCCAGCCCTCTCGCTGCGTTTCGGACAATTCCGCTTCAGATGCCCCTTCTGCCCGCAGCTGTAGCATTCCCGCTTGTCCGGCGAGTTGGGTCGTGGTCCCGCTGGCTTGCGACCCTCGCTCTTATCCCTGGGTGTAAAGGGTTGACGTGGTGGAAAACGTAGGTTGGTTCCTGCCCTGGCGTCAACGTACTGCTGTGCCAACGTCGCGGCTTCCTCCACCGTTGCTGGGTTGCGTTCGCGCACGAACGTGACCAGTTCTGGCGTCAAACCGTTGACCATCTGCTCCATCAACACCAAGTCCAGCAAGTCTCCATACGTGGCCTTCTTGTTCGCAAGTCCCATCCAGCGTTCCAGGAACAACTCTGACTTCCGTAGGTACTGCTTGAAAGTCTCTGGTGGCTCCCTTCGTAGCTGGCGAAACTTCTTGCGATACGTCTCGGCCGTCAGGTTGAAACGTACCAACAACGCTGCCTTCAGTATCTCGTAGTCGGCAGAGTCGTCTTCATTCAAACCAACGTAAACTTCCCTCGCCTTCCCCTTCAACAAGGTCCCCAAGCGAATAGCCCACGTGTCCTTGTTCCACTCTTGTGCCTTGGCGAAACGCTCGAACTGACACAAGTAGGTCTCTAGGTCGTCCTTGTCCTCGAAGAAAGGTAACCTGAGCTTGACCGTCTCGAACTCGGGTTGACGATTCCTGCGGTTCCCGGCGCCTTGCGACGTCAGCTGTGCCATCGCTAGCTCGTGTGCCATCTCTCTCTCTCTCTCCCTCTCTCTCCGGTCTGCATCTTCCCGGCTCGCCCGCTCTCTCCGGTTTGCGTCTTCCTCCCTAGCCGCTTGGTCTATCGCGTAGTCTAACGCTGCCTGACCATTCAGTCCTTCGCGCTTAGCGAGCCTCAAGATCCTTTCCATCGGCGTCTCGTCCGCGAACGGTCCTGTCCTCGGCGTCGGTGCCGCCTCGACCTTGTAGATCGAACGGTAAGGGTTGATCTCTAATCTCTTCGGCCTCGTTGCGTCGCTCAGACGATCTTGGTCTCCATAGAAGTCGGCGCCTGCTGACATCCCGCCAGTCGCACCAAATCCCGTCGGAAAAGGGTTACTCAGTGTGTCTCTGGCTTCAAACGTCGTCAACTCCTCGTCGTCTGCTGACCCACGACGCGATGACCTGACCGGCGATCTCCGCTGCTCGATCGCAGAAGGTAGATCGGTGACTCCTGTATCAGCCGCTGCCGTCGTTGCCCGCTCGTCCAACGTGACACCCACGCGAGAACGCGTACGAGCCGCGATCGGTGACGCTCCTTCAGCCTCCTCGATCGATGCCATCCTGCTTACAAGGAAAGCAACAACAAGAAGTCAACAACGACAAGTCAACAATACCTACGAACCTTACCTAACCCTAGCCTAGCCTAAGATACTAACCTACCTAACTAAGCTATCTCCCTTACCTATCACCCACCTCCTCCCACTCAAACAGTGGAAACTGGCCCGCGAGGTAGCGAACCGGATGGAGAGTGCAATGGCCCCTTCCCTCACGTGTGGTCGAACCCAGGCCGGCTGTGAGCCTCCGCTAAACAGCGACCTGACTCCCACCAACCACCCGCTGGGGTGCACACTCTCACCGAATCACGCCTCACACACTCGGACACCACAGGACAATTACGAGACAACTTCACGTCTGGGCACACTCACACATACCCTGCATCTCCACCATATGTCACCGCCACGACTCCCCCTGGGCAGACGCCACAAACAGACAACTTCCACACGCAGACAACCCAGACAGAATGGCGATTACCCGCAGACGGAAGCGATGAAAACACAACAAATATATATACAACTTTCAAGCTATTTATTCATTCATACCACACACTCATACACATACAACATTTACACATGAAACGAGAAAAATGGTGATGGAACAATCAATGGGTCGATGAACAATGAAATGGTATGTCAGATGATCGAGGGTTGCTAATCAACCACGTCTATGTATCGACTGTGCACCGCAAATGTCCGTTGCACGTAAACAACCGAAAAGGGGGGTTCGAGTGTTAAGAGAGGGACAACAAGGAAAGAGCCAACCTGGCTGTATGACGTCCCTGTCGAAGTCTCCGTAAAGGTATCCGCCCCTCCTCGTAGCTGTTATCGGACCATTGCAGTTGATGTCCAAACGTAGTGGCGTCGCCGCTCCCTCTCGCCGCTGACGATGATAATGATGATGATGGTGACGCCGTAGTCGCGGCAGCCCTGCCACCGTCGACGTCTCCCAGCTGGACTCCTCCAGTCAGCTAACACTGCGACGTCGAGGCCAGGTCCCGTCCACGGACGTCACAACCACCACGGGAAGGGTGGGGTTGTGGAACGATGATGATGTACACAATGATGCGGACGTAGACGAACGGGTGGTGATGATGATGTTCAGTCCACATGACCAAGTGCCGTCGTCGTTGTCGCACGACGCTGGTCAACGTCGATCCACGTTACCCAGTGACGAGCTGATGAATACGAACGAACTTTCGAACCTGCAACATGCTTGTCGTATTGTTAATGTCATGTCCACCTGATTCTGTCCCCCTCCCTCCTCACACTCTCCCCCCTATTACACTCACTAACTTCTGCATCTTGAGGAGGCACAACTGCTGTCCACTTCCCTTGACTACTATTATTGTCACTTGTAATCAAACACACAATTCATGAAACTCAATGAAATAATGAATGCATGAAATGAGCAATGCTGCAAATGAATACATGTAAACATCAACACATTATTCATCTCAAGCAACCACAACCACGACAACAGCAACCACTTCCATCCTACCTTCATCACACTTCACCCCCATTCTCCTCCCTCATTCTCCCTCCTTCAGTCGCACTCTTCCTTTCTTCTGCCTCACACACAGCTATCGTTCAACACCCCAACAGCCGGCCCTCGGTCAATGGCACAGTAAGGAAAAATACCACCATCACACTTACCCACATGGTTCGAATGTAATAGTACCTGTAGCCCTTTCCCCTGCTTGTCTACACAGTACTCCAAGTAAGGTAATCCAGTGCGTAGTAATTTCCGTTAGTGGACAAAAACTCAACACTAACCTACCACAAACACAAAACTTAGTTATTTTGAGCTACACTCTTTCCCGAGCTTGCTACCACAACTGTAACACTTCCAACTAGTATTCCTTTTGGAACCAGCTATTATTTACGTCAATAACTGTCCCTCCCTTACTTCCAGAACAAAAACAACTCCAGAGAAACAAGACCGCACGTCCTCTCTGTGACTCTGTCAAAACCTGTTCCTACTATAGTGAGCAAATTCCTAAACTGGCTAGCCGATCTACGCTGTTGAATCACGATTTGCACGCATAACCACGCATACGATAATCACGCAGTTACTACCCCCGCCCTTATACTCTTCTCACACAGACTGCTCGGCTTTCATCACAGACTGCCCTGTGACACCTAATAACCCATTCTGCATTAGTGGTTTCAGTAAACAACTCCTTTCTGGGAATTGCCGATTAACGTTTTCTACAATATCCTGCGATCTGTGTAATCCAGCAACTCCTCTTCTAACAGTTACATTATGTTTTAACAAAAGCTGGTTAACGGCTCCTTTGAATTCAGACCCCTCATCCCATTGAATAAGTCTAGGGAATTTAAAAGGCCCTCTTGAATAAATCTCATTTAAGGCTTGAGCGATCTCAGCAGAATTTTTTGTCCTAAGAGGATGGGCGTCTTTAAACCTGGTAGATATACCAATAACAGTAGAGCATACCTGTATTTTTTTCTTTGTTATTTGTTGGGGGGGGGGGGGGCGGGGAAGGGACAGATATAACAGATCTATTTGATGCATTTCATTTGGTCTAAAATTTTCACATTTTGTCACGGAAAGTAGGCCGGCTGTGCGAGAGAGGTCATTTGCGTCCGTTGTTGGTTCCACACCTCTTGTGGAATCTAGCACACCTCCGGCAACGGAAATTCTCTTAAATAAAATGACCCAGATTCTTGAAACGTTGTGCAAGCGGATGGACACTCTGGAAAAAATGTTCACGTTTGTTCAAAAGGGGGGTTCTCCAGCCCCACCGATTACACTGGAGAACGTGCCGACGGGCACGTCCCCAACCGTCACCCACAACACGCAGACGGCCGTGTCAAAAGCCGTCACACCTGCTGCAAAGGAGGCTAGGCCTCATGCCACCGCACCAGCAACGACCGGTTTTAGCGACCGGGTAGTTGCTGGGGCGGCTAAAATTCTAGTTACCCAGCAGAAGAGCGTCAGAGGAGGAGAGGGAAAGATTGGAAGGGGTGAGGGGGAGAGGGAAGATACAAAGTCCGGTGCTGGGGAGAAGGGGAGGAAGTCGGCTGGCAGTTCGGGTTCCGGGGCTTTGACAAAAAATCAAAGGCCCGGACCCCTTTCTTCCAAGCACCATCAGCCTCTCGAAACGGAGAACCGTTTCGGGGGGTTGATGGAACATGAAGAGATGGACGAGGGTCCCAAAGATAAAGAGACGTAATTGTGCTCTCGGAGATGAAAATTTTAACATTCTTTTACTTCATTTTTATGTCCATTTTACAATGGAACATCCGAGGGATAAGGGCAAATTATGAGGAGCTATGCTGTCTGCTGACAGAGCATCGACCTGAAGTGTTGGCCCTTCAGGAAACTCTCCTGTCAGAGAAACAGATTATAAATATTACTGGTTATTCGTCTACTGATTGTCTATCTTCTAGAGGCGTTTCACTCTTTATTGATAGAAACGTCCCCTTTAACCCAATTTCACTGAATACAAGTTTACCCGCAGTTGCAGCTAGAGTATCTTGTTTTAAATCCCTCACAGTTTGTTCTATATATTTGACCCCATCCATAACTGTAAACAAAAATGACCTTGAGAATTTGATTCAACAGTTACCTACCCCTTTTTTGTTGTTGGGAGATTTTAATGGCCGCTCTCCCCTGTGGGGTAGCGATCGTACCGATTCTCAGGGTAAAATAATTGAGGACATTTTAGACGCGTTAAACCTAGTAACTTTGAATGAGGGTGCTCCTACTTTTTCCTGTTCTAGAACTGCTTCTTTGTCCCACATTGATATATCGATCTGTGATCCCTCCTTACTTTTGGATTTTAAATGGACAGTTTTAGAAGATCTCCATGGCAGCGACCATTTTCCGGTTTTATTAAAACATGATTCAGACAACCTTGAGCAAACTCATGGCAGGTGGAAACTGAAACAAGCTAACTGGAGTCTGTTTTCTAACCTGTGTGAGGTTCAGTTACGTGCTAAGGAACAAGAATTTTCGAATGCCATAGATCCAGTACAGCTTTACACTGACATAGTTATAAACAGTGCCAAGGAGTCCATTCCGCAAACTTCGTCAAACCCTCACACACTTAAAAAACCCTGGTTTGACGATGAATGTAGAAAACTTCAGCAAGCTCGTAAAAAAGCTTTAAGAACTATGTTTTTACACCCAAGCACTGAAAATAAACAAAACCACCAACGTTTGCGAGCGCGATGCCGACAGCTCTTCAAACGAAAGAGAAGAGAATCGTGGAGAGGTTTCTGCTCCACGCTTAATTCGAAAGCGAAACTGTCGAAGGTGTGGAAAGTAGTCCGCAAACTCAAAAATAAAAGTAACAAACAGGTGAGCCCATGCCTTACTGTGCAGGGTGACGTAATCGGAGATAAAAAATTAGTAGCTAATCTTTTGGCTTCTTCTTTTGCTGCAAATTCTTCCTCTGAAAATTATTCTGTCCCTTTTCAAACAGTTAAAACCCGTAAAGAAAAACAACAGTTAAATTTTACCTCCGATAATTCTGAAGATTACAACATTCCGTTTTCATTAGTCGAGCTTGACGATGCAATTAACAAAAGTGCAGATTCAGCAGTTGGACCGGATGATGTACATTATCAATTTCTCAGACATTTAACAAGGTACTCACGGTCTCAACTGCTGGACATCTTTAATCAGCTCTGGATCACTGGCACCTTTCCTCCCTCCTGGAGAAAGGCCATTATTGTCCCCATCCCTAAACCTGGCAAAGACCATACTAACCCGACAAACTATAGACCAATAGCCTTAACGTCTTGCTTATGCAAGACGCTAGAAAGAATGGTTTATTCTCGTTTACTGTGGTATCTAGAAACAAATAATATTTTATCCAACACTCAGTGTGGCTTTCGAAGTGGTCGAAGTACTGTTGACCACCTAGTGCAACTGGAAACTTTTATCCGTAACGCGTTCGTCCAGGGTGAACATGTCGTTGCCATCATGTTTGATTTGGAAAAAGCTTATGATACCACATGGAAATATGGCATTCTTTCAGATTTACAAGAAATGGGTTTGAAGGGACATTTACCTCTGTTTATATCCAATTTTCTAACGGACAGACTCTTTCAGGTTAAGGTTGGGGGATCTTTGTCAGATATGAGGGAACAGGAGATGGGAGTGCCTCAGGGTAGCATCTTGTCTCCCTTGCTGTTTAATATTAAAATAAATAATATTGTTCGTTCCGTTAAACGGGGAATTGACAATTCTTTGTTTGTTGACGATTTTGCGTTAGTAGCCAAAGGTAAAACTTTGGCATCTGCAGAACGTCAGCTACAGTTATGTGTCAAGGCCGTTGAAGACTGGGTTTTACAAAATGGTTTTAAATTTTCTGAAGCAAAAACTGAATGTATTCACTTTTCCAAGCACCGGGGAATTACTCAAGACCCTACTATTCTCCTCAATAAAACTCCAATAAAGGCGGTCCAACAAGTCAAATTTTTGGGTGTTATTTTTGATCAAAAGCTATCTTTCATTCCTCACCTTAAAAATTTGAAAACTAAATGTCAACAGGCCTGCAATTTGCTCAAGGTTATCAGTGGTACAGACTGGGGTGCTGACAAGAAAACTTTACTGCTGTTATATCGTTCTCTAATTAGATCCAAGTTAGACTATGGTTGCATTGTTTATGGTTCTGCTAGAAAATCTTATCTTAAGATGTTAGATCCAGTTGCTCATCAGGCACTACGCATAGCTTTGGGTGCGTTTCGCACCTCCCCTTGTGAAAGCCTTTACGTGGAAGCTAACGAACCTCCGCTGGAGCTGAGACGCACAAAATTGTCACTGAATTACTATTTAAAATTAAAAACTGATCCCATGAACCCTGCTTATGACTGTGTTTTCAACCCAGATTTTGTTCAGAAATTTGAAGCCAAACCTAACATAATTCCTTCGTTTGGCATCAGAATGCAGGCTCATTTGGAAAAAGCAGGTATTGATGTTGCTTCCATCAACGATGATGAGCTTCGGACTGAAGCTCCCCCATGGAAATTATGTACCCCAAACATTAATTGGCAGTTGTCCGCTTTCCTTAAAAACAATACATCTGAAACCGTATATAACCAACTTTATTTAGAACAGTGTGCTTTATACCCAGGATATGAACAACTTTTTACAGACGGGTCAAAGAAAGGAGATTCAGTTGCTGCTGCGTCGGTCTCTGGGAGACACTTAGACCAGCCTTTGCAACAGCGTTTACCTGATTTTTGTTCTGTCTATACAGCTGAGCTCAAGGCAATTCATTTAGCTCTGAAACAAGTTTATCAATCCAAAAGAACCTCATTTTTAATCATGTCCGATTCACTGTCAGCACTCCAGGCTCTTTCCACGAGAAAGATATCACACCCTTTTCTGGCAGAGATCCATGACCTCCATACACAACTTGTTTCTGAGGGTAAAAAGATAGTTTTTATGTGGGTCCCTGGTCACATGGGCATCCGTGGCAATATTGCAGTAGACAGGGCGGCTAAAGATGCTCTGCATCTCGATTTCCCTCCAGAGATTTTCCAGTTTGTGCCCTACTCTGACCTACGTTGTATGACTGGATCTTATTGTAAACGACTGTGGCAGACTGACTGGTCTAACCATGTCAACAACAAATTATTTCAAATTCTTCCCGATTTGTCCACTTCTTTGCCTAACTTTGCATCCACTCGCAAAGAAGAAACAGTGTTATCTCGCCTTCATATTGGGCATACGTATGTCACCCACAGTTTCCTTTTAAAAGGAGAAGAACCACCTTGGTGCTTTGCATGTGATCAATCCTTTTCCGTTCGCCATTTCATGTCTGAGTGTGCTGATCTGATAGAGGAAAGAGAAACATATTTTGGTTCAATACCTTTCAAAGAGATTTTTAAAGTATGTAATGGTCAACGTCTGTTTCAATTTTTACATGATGTTGGTTTGTTTTATCGCATATGAATCGTATCGACATGTTTTGTTTAGTTTGGATTTTATTGATAGGACTGAATTTAGTGATTTGATTGAAGAAAGAGAATATATTTTTAATACATCAGTTTTAAAGAAGACTCTTAAAGAGGTGTCATGTGAAAGTTTGTTTGTGTATTTAAGAGTAACAGGCTTGTTTTTTAAGATTTGAATCATTTTATAATATTTTAAGATAACGTCTCTCTGGTCCTGATTTGGCTCGGAAGAGTCCGCTGGACCTAAAGCAATAAACTTGTATTGTATTGTATTGTACCTTTTTTCTTGAAAACTCTTCCGGGACAAGACTCCTTATTTGTGTATGAGGTCTGTTGGATCAGCTTGGGAATATTGGACGCTTTCTGCCAGGTGGTCACTAGGGCTTCATATGATGTTATTATTTAGCAATGTAGACATTTTATATGTATGTGTTTTGTTAATAATTTATAATGATGTTTGTATTCTATTTTGTTTTTGTAACCGGGGGTTCGATAAGTTGGGGTGAGGCCTCATCCGTCCCCTGCGTGGGATGTCTTTATTGTAAAGTGACTGGCTGGTGGAGAGCTTTCGGTTTTACCACTAGGGTTGTTTCAGCAGATCTTTTATGCGGATCAGGGGTTGTCCGGTCCTGATTTGGCTCGGAAGAGTCCGCTGGACCTAAAGCAATAAAAATGTAATGTAATGGTTAAAAGTCTGGGGCGTTCGATTGTGAAGTTATATACCAAAGCTGTGACGGCCTTTGTTACTTTAGATTGTAAAAATTGTTTATTTGACGATTTGATTCAATATCCTATTGTCAGTGGGATTAGTGAGGTATTAAGAAATCTATATTAACAGTTTGGAAGCTTGTTGGTACCTTTATCAGCTGGGCTAATTACTTTTCAACACATAAATTTATCTGCTATTAAAAATGGACTCTTCCAATCTGGAGATTGAGATGGAGCAGTGCTTCAGATTGTTGGCGCGCCCGCGCCATTGGCGCATATTTTATCAGAATGGCGCGTAACAGTCAACGTGAATGCGCCAGCCTGGCGCGTCATAAAAATCAAGGACTAGGTGAACATACGATACGAATACCTTCGATTGTCAATGACCCATCTTTTTCAAAATGGACCCATCATTTTGCATGGCCATGGGTCATTGGGCCCATGATGTCTGAAAACAATCTGAAGCACTGATGGAGATGAAGAATTCGAAGAACCAACAGAATACGGTGACAGTGACTAAACAAAAGAGTCTAGGAAGAATTGCAGCTGGAAAGAAGTTACAGAATTTAACAAGTTACATAGATAGAACAGACAAACAAAACCAAACATATTAACAAAAAAAGAATCAGCACAGCTAAAAGAAGAAACAATAACGCAACAAACATTAACAACAAACAAAAAAGAACAAATACAAACAGTACAATCTTCAAATAAGAATGTGTATTATTTATGTCTAGCCGGTGCAGTAGGTGCAAGTTGGTACAGAATATATAAATACCGCCAAGGAAAAAAGAAACAGAAACCCACAAAACCACTTGTAGAGAAAGAAACTGAATCATCTCCATCATTGAAGCCATCATTGGATGTGTTTTCAATGCAATAATATTTTATTTTTTTTATGATATATAAAAATGAGTGTACCATATGAACAAACAATTGTAAATCTTGGATACTATAATGCTGTATTAGTTGGCCTAAATACAGCTTACGCTATGATTGCAAAATCTCTTTTAAAAATGAAACCTGTTGAATTAGGAAATATGGATCCTTTAGATGTTGGTAAACTGATTGGTGTGTGATTATTGTTGTGTGGGTGAGAGGTATGACTTTTGACACAGTATAAAACACAATAGACGGCACGGAAAGCTAACACGATTTATTCAAAGACTGTTGCCATCTTGGCAGGAACCCGGTACAAGCCCCCGGATCAAAACGTCATCAACTCACGTCATAACCTTAGGTCATGCATATAATTAACCTTACATCCTCCTTTGTTTCTTTTTTTATATATATATATATATATATAAAACTAACACAACTTAAAAATTACTGTCTTGTACTTGTAACATCAAACTGAACTTAAATCAATAATCCTCTACAAATGACAAAAACAGTGATTTCATTAACACGCATTCACACATGTGCTCTGCCAGTTCAAAGATCAAGTCTCTGAGGCGGCTTCACTACGCGGCCACTTCTGGTGACAGTGAAGTTTGTGTCAGTATCCCGCGATTCGACGGGTGGTGGAATTGTCTGCGGCTGTGACACTGAGTCCGGCTCCAGATCTATCTGGACTTCTGTTTCTCGTGGACTCGGAAGGGTAGAAGACACTGCTGGGTTAACCTTCACAGGTGTCGGCGGGTCTGACCTACGCCGATTCAAGTGACGTCTGTTTCGTCGGCGTCTTCCTAGTGGCGTCTCGACTAAGTAGGACGTTGGACTCACGGCTTTGACGATCACAGCTTTCTCGTCTTTTGGCTCCTTGATCCACACCGGATCTTTCGGCGACAAGGCTGGCAGTGGTACGACCTGATGTCTTCGATCAAAGTGCTTCTTTTGGGCATCTTTCTGGATGGTCTCTGCTTTTTTCATGTTCTGCAGCTCTGGCCAATCTGGAGTCAAAAGAGAGGGAACCACTGGCACTCTGGTTCTCAATCGCCTTCCCATGGACATTTCCGATGGGCTGTATCCACACTGTAGTGGAGTCGCTCTGTACTGTAGCAATGCTAAGTACGGATCTCCAGATTTCTCTAGGAGACCTTTTACTGTCTTGACTGCACGCTCGGCTTCACCATTCCCCTCTGGGTGGTGTGGACTGCTGGTGGTATGGGAAAACCCATACAGCTCTGCAAACTGTGCGAACACTCTTGATGCGAACTGCGGCCCATTATCTGAATGGACGTTCTCCGGAATTCCATGTCTGGCAAATATGCTCTTGCAGTGCAGGATCACTGTGTCTGAGGTAGTAGATGAACAAAGGTGTGCTAGCTCTATGTAGCGTGAAAAGTAATCCACAACCAAGAGATACTCTTGGCCCTTCCATTCAAATAGATCCATTCCAACACGTTGCCAGGGGTAATCTGGTACACTGCTTGGCTTCAGTGGCTCTGGTCTGTTGCGTCGCTCCCTTTCGCACATTGCACATTTTTCTACCATGTCCTCGATCTGTCGGGACAATCCTGGCCACCAAACGCAGCTCTTTGCTAGGGCACGGCACTTCACAATGCCCTGATGACCATCTTTGTGTATACGGTCAAGTACGTCCTTCCTCAAGACTGCAGGAATGACCAATCGGGTGCCAAACAACAAGAGTCCTTCTTGCACCGACAGGTCGCTGCGTGCAGCATAGTACTGGCGTAGCTGTGTTGCCAGCTTCTTCTTGTCAGCAGGCCACCCGTCTCTGCAGTATTCCATGATCTTGCTGCAGTCAGTGTCTTCCTGCTGCTTAGCCTTAATTTCGGCAAGCCTCATCTCGCTTGCTGGTAGTGTGTCAATAACAGACTGCACAAACGCTCTGGTGTCGCTCTCCATCCTCAGGTCAGCATCCTCAGGTGATCCGGCAGGTGCTCGGGACAACGCATCTGCTGTAGTCAGGTTTTTACCTGCTGTGTGGATCACATGGTAGCTGAAACGCATCAGACGCATTCTAAATCGCTGTATGCGGGGCGACAGTTCATCTAGACCTTTGGTCTTCAGCAGGGCTAACAACGGACGGTGGTCCGTCTCTAGGGTGAACAATGGCAGGCCAATCAGTAAGTCGGCAAACTTCTCACATGCCCATGTGCATGCTAATGCCTCTTTTTCCACTTGCGCATAGCGCTGTTCCGTCGCCGTCAGTGATCTTGACGCGAAGAACACAGGCTGCCATTCCCCATTCTTCTGCTGTTGTAGCAACACACTGCCCAATCCATATGATGAGCTATCGGCGGACACCTTTGTCGGCCGATCTGGGCTGTAATGAGCAAGCACAGGAGGGCTGCTCATCTTCTCTTTCAGCTGGACAAATGCACGCTCTTGGGCGTCATCCCATGTCCATGCTACTTCTTTCTTCAAGAGTTCACGAAGTGGTCTCGTCACTTCTGCGAGATCTGGTGAGAACTTCTGCACAAAGTTCATCATCCCAAGGAGACGTCTTACTTCTGAGACGTTTGAGGGGCGAGGAAACTTCTGTATCGCCTCCACTTTCACTGGATCCATCTTAATGCCTTCTTTGGAGATCACATGACCCAGGAATCGGATGCTACTCTGACTGAACTTGCACTTGTCATTCAGTGTGACCTCAGCCTGCTCCATTCTCTGTAGTACCGTCTCCAGTCTCTGATCATGCTCGGCTTGACAACGCCCTGCTACCAAAATATCATCAATGTCACATATGACACCCGGAATGTCCTGCAACAACTGCGACATGCGACGATGAAACACTTCCGGTCCCGATGAAATGCCAAAGGGCAGGCGAGTGTAGCAAAATCGCCCAATCGGTGTAATAAACGTTGTCAGTTCCTGTGAGACCTCATCTAGCGGCACCTGGTGAAAACCCGAGTTACAATCTAGCTTTGTAAATACTGTGGCGCCTGCCAACTGAGCCAACAGCTGATCAGTAGATGGTAATGGGTAGTTCTCCCGCCTGACGTTTTCATTTAACCTTGTCAGGTCTACACATAGTCTAATGGCATCACTGTTCCCCTTGGGCACCACCACAATTGGAGCGCACCAATCGGTAGGTGTCGTCACTGGACGGATCACCTCCAAATCTTGCAATCTTTTCAGCTCCTCTTCCACTTTCTTCTGTAATGGCAGAGGAACTCTTCTTGGCGCTGACACAGCAAATGGCACAGAATTTTCTTTCAGCCTTATCTTGTAGGGCTCTCTCATGTGTCCTAAGCCTGTAAACAGCTTGGGGTGTGCCTTTCTGTGCTTATCTGCCGGCAAATCTGCTTGCACTGCTTGTACTAGCTTCACCAACTGCAGAGCTTCAAGGGCTGGGCGACCCAGTAAAGGCTGCTGTAGGTTATCCACCACGTAAACATCTTGTGTTGTGGACACTCCCTTACATTCCATCACAGCACTGAACTTGCCTCTCACGATAAGTGAGTTCTGCCCCGGGCCAAACAGCTGTTTCTTTGTCTTTTGTAGCTTGCTCTTCTTTGCATAGCTAGGCGGCACAACTGTCACATCGGCCCCTGTATCCAGCTTGAAGTTCACCATCTTCCCATCCACCTGGACTCTAGCATGCCATGGCTCTGTCCCATCTCCCGTGACAGGCCCAACCACTGCTTCTGTCTTCTCGGTGGAAACGCTTGGCGAGAGCTGACCCTGTCCTCCACCACGAAGGTGTGGCATACGCAGGTCACTCTGCTTTTCATTGGAGCATAGGTCCTGTCCTCCACCACGCAGGTGTGGCTTACACGGGCCTATGTCCTTTTTACCTGAGATAAGGTTCTGTCCTCCACCACGCGGGTGTGGCTTACGCGAACCTTTCTTGGTGTCTTGTGAAACTTTTTTAGCACTAGACACTGTGTCCAACAGACCATGATCACCATCCACTTCATGAATGTTCTTCTGTGAGTGTGATTTTGTGTATTCTGTCTGCGACTTGCTGTAACACACTGCTGAAAAAATGTCCCTTTTTCTTGCATTTATGGCATTCAGCATTCTTGGCAGGGCAGGTTTCTTTCTGTATGTGATCATAACCACACTTGTAGCATTTTATTTTTGCTGGCTGGCCACCTCTCCTTCTCTGGAGAGCATCTACTGCCTCTGTACTACCAGTCATGGCTCTTGCTTGTGAGTGTGAAGCTTCATGTGCTCTGCACATCTCAATTGCTGTTGACAATGTCAACCTTCTGTCCTCCAGCAGTTTCTGTCGGATAACGTCATCTTTGACTCCAAAGACCAGCCTATCACGAATCATCCGCTCCTCTTTATCACCAAAACCACATGTCTTGGCTAACTTGCGAAGTGCAGCAACATAAGCATCTACTGTTTCACCCCCTTCTTGGTTTCTACCATTGAAGATAAATGTTTCATAGATCTCATTGGTTTCTCCTATGCAGTACTGTTAAAACTTAGACATCACCACTGCAATGTCATCTTCGTCTTCCTCAGCTGTGTATGAAAATCCGTCACACAAATCAAAAGCATCCTCGCCAATGATTGAGAGAAATACAGCTTTTCTGTACTTCTTATCTTCTGCATCTAACCTTGTTGCTGTCTCATAATTGTCCCACTGCCTCTTGAACTTGCGCCATGTAGCTTCTAAGTTCCTAGAGTGGACATCCAATTTTCCTGGTATTGGAATATTTGGCCTAAAACACTTCGCATTTTGTGTTGCTGGGGCTACTGCTTCGTGTTCCTCCATGTTGGGAATTTTTTTTTTTATTTTTTTTTTATGACGCAATAGCTCTTCCGCCCGGTCGATTGTCAATACAATTTCAGAAAAGTTTAAAAGTCACCTTGTTTCCTGAATTATCAGTGTCAAAAGCTCCGTTTTCTGACACCATGTGTGATTATTGTTGTGTGGGTGAGAGGTATGACTTTTGACACAGTATAAAACACAATAGACGGCACGGAAAGCTAACACGATTTATTCAAAGACTGTTGCCATCTTGGCAGGAACCCGGTACAAGCCCCCGGATCAAAACGTCATCAACTCACGTCATAACCTTAGGTCATGCATATAATTAACCTTACAATTGGTGTATCTTTACATTATCCTTATTTACTCGGGACTATCTTGTTAAACAAAAGATAATTCCAGCGGACCAAAATGTGTAATGGTACAACCATAATGCAGTGTGTTTTTAAAAAAAGCAGCATTGTAATTTTTTTTAATGGTATATTTTATTTAAATTCCAACCACCTACTGCCTCGGACCAAACTTAAAACAGCATATATTAATAATGAAAGGACGCCTTGGAGGAAGTTGGGGTAGAAACCGCTATTTTACTCTCTCTAAACATTTCCAAAAGTAGGCTAATCTCTAAAAGTAATCTCCAAGGGATCTTTTGATAGTCATCTCCAGAGGGATGGTGGGATTTATGACTAATATGAATTTAAGAGATGGCACGGAGCGTCGAGGTCTCTCAGGGGAAAAAAGTGGACATTTTCTTGTGCATTAAAATTTAACACAGTGAGGACGAAAGAGCATCTTCATAAATGATGCTTCGCCGGGAAGAGGTTACATTTGCACCACTTTCCTCTGAAACTAATGGACGAATTTCTTTGAAACTTGGTATTTAGTTAGGAAATAGTGAAACCTACCAGAAGAGAAACAAATTATGCACGTGGGGTGACGTCATCATGATATTGTCTTTTTCTTTTTTTTGCCTAGGTCTGCGTGATATCTTAGCATATCATATCTTATTATGGGTAGAGGAAAGTCTATAGCAATTAATTACCTGTAATCCTAATTAACCAAGACTTGAAACCTTTTTGTTAGAGATACAGACTTTAGACTAAATTGCAAAGTCTAATATTCCAACCTGTATGTCCATTAACAAATTAACATAACGCAGAACCTTTCACACACACGCACACGCAAACATCACCACCACCACCATCATCATCATCATCATCAAACAATCATCATCGTCATTGTCATTATTTTTGAGGGAGGGAGAGAGAGAGCGCGCAAACTCAAATTATATGGAGGGAAAAATAAAAGGTCAAATTGCAGGTCTGTTAATCAGCATGGTTTAACGCACTTTGCTAAAGGCACACGGGCCAATGAATGGACTTCATTGATTGCCGTTATAGTATATAATGCAGTCGCTCATGAAAATTGGTCACTTAGGCAGGTTCCTAAGTGAAATTCTGTCTCCATTTCATTGATTATCAAAGTAGTGTATCACTTTACCTCCGACTGTGACATAATTATAGTCGCATAGATTATAGGCTTGTCATGTGCAAATGTTTCTGTCATTCTGAAAGCGTGTTGCAAGTCTGCAGTGTCGAGAGAAAAGAAGTCCAGGATCTTGAGAAGATGTTTTATAAGGTATAATCGTGCAGCTTTAAAGACAAAAATGTCACTAGAACAGTATATTGCAGATTCAATTTGCATTGAAAAGAGGTCTGTTGCGAGCGATCGCAATAATTCTAATAGGCGTGCGATGACATGAATGAAAATAAACCCTTGACCACAAAGTTAATTTAAAAACCAAAAAGAATAGTGAGTAAATATCTGTATGTATGGATGTGTGTATGTATATATGTACATATGTATTTTTGTGAAGAGTACGCGTGAATGTCTAAAATAAGTGTATGATATGAACAAATGTTAATAATTATAATAATAATAATGAGTGAATTATTTTGGGGCTAACCTATAATTAAATAATAGTAATAATAATAATAATAAATTGCATTTATACAACGCATTTTTCATTACAATAACAACTCAATGCGCTTACACATATCGTTCGTACGCATCATCACTGATTCACAACATTCGCACTACATCATGTACAAAATCATTCGAAAATATTACTGTTCTTACTATTTACACAGAAGACGTCTTGCGGAACAAGTGCGTTTTTAAGCAGCTCTTTAAAGAAACAAGGTCTGTTCAATGTCTTAAACCGGCAGGCAACGCATTCCAAACCTTTGGTGCTTGAAAACTAAAAGACCGCTCGCCAATTGTTTTAAGTCGACGCTTGGGCGTTTTCAAAAGTTAATAAAGCGTTGGGCGCACAATTGTTTTAAAAAAACTGAACTTGTTCATTTTTATTCCAATAAAAATAGCTTCTTATAGGTAACATTGCAGGCGAAAATATGATGAAATTGAAACCATTTTATAGCATCGGGGACGTTAAATTATAGACTGTATCGCCGCGTTTAAGTTAGTCATAAAACTTTACTTTTATCTGATCAATCATAGTACCAGGAGATTTGACGTGAAGTGCGAAAATCTACGCGATCATATTTCACAAGTGGCGATTTTTAATGCTGCACCTTGTTAACACTAAAAGCTCAAAAATGCGTTATAGATTGTTCGTATAAAGCGCATTTTCCAGCCCCCCCTATTCCACCTTTCCCAACTTCCCACCAAACAAAAAGCTGTTGAAGTGGCCGGCTGGTCACTGAGACCTAGAATACACTTGAATGGGAAAAAAAGGTTTTATGCTAAGAATGGAAACTGCGTCATCACGCTGTGTGCATGTGAAGGCGATCAAACACTATAAAACACGTCCTGATTTGTGCCTACCTTACGTTTAATCGATCACTCGTGTACACTGTTTCAACAGCAGGTGAAACAATCCCTTTGTGTCTAGTTCCTATTATGTCAAATTATTCGTGTTGCCGAAGTGTCTTGATAAAGGCAAATGCGTGTGAATGCATTAACATTAAATTTAAACAAAGATTAATATTGCACTACAATTAATGTATATAGAGGGAAAAACGAAAACGTACCCGACTTTTAGCACCGCAGAAGACATAATTTTATAGTTGCTTTAAAAACCATTCATAAACATGTTAAAACAACATAAAAGAAACTTAATAAAACCGAGAAACATTCGCTTCATATTGATGTAAAGGACTAAGTTAAATATGCATTGCTTGTTGCAACAGACTGCTAAACGTCTCACACTTTGGTAGATTTTTCATACCTTCCCTTCAAATATTGTAAATTTTACATTGTTCGTATCCGTAATGGTGAATTTTATTCTCTGAATTTAATTTCCGATGTTTCATTATATGTCCTGACTCCTACAAATGTGGTAAATTAAGCATCCAAGCAATCAATTATAAAAGAACTTGTAAGTTTTTGTTGACAATTTCAAAGAAATTGAATGAGACTGCGCATATTCACGATTTGCGATGTTTGCATGAATTATTTGAGTATTTTTCTGTCGGGAAAAGACTGCTGTTTTTTTAAGCTAAGGTTAGAAAAGAGAAGAGGGGAGGGGAGGGGGGGGGGGTGCGCAGCTTGATTGATATTAAAAGTAAAGAGATGGACGCTACCGCATCCAGATAGGGACGCTTGTGTGAACAACTATGCAAGGATATGAATAATGAATCTGCCGAACATTTCCGAATGACGAATGAAGGGATCTGTATCATCACTATGGACCAAGTAAAATTGACTGTAGTGGTTCATTTCTTCAACAGTTGTTCGGAAGCAGGTATTTATCATGAATCAGGTTCGATTCTTAAAAGTGGCTTGCGTTCTTTGTCTCACAGGAAACACTTTTCTGTAGGTTACTGACACTTTGGATGATGCAGGAAACCAGTTTCCGGACAAAATTATCGGTGACTTGGTACAAGTGAAATAGGTTGCTCCGAAGGGAACTGAACCCACTTTAAACGTTGGACATTTGAAACTAGTTATCTAACCACTGGTGCTACTGGGGCCACCCTGTAATGCCTCAGTCACAATTGAACATCAACATGCCCGACGTCGGCCGATTAGGGCGATTTTGACGATTTCCAGACGTTGGGGTCGTCGCAGGCGATTTGGACGATGTTCTCGGTGGTGTAAATAGGTCGCCCGGCGCCCTCACGGCGCCCGTTAGACTTTTCAAAGACGTCGGGCAAAAAGGTCGGAGTGCTGTCGGGCTGGGCGTCGGGCGACGTCGAGCGGGCTTCGCAGGATGCCCGCTCGACATCGCCAGATGTCGGTACCAATGTTGCGACGCCCGGACGTGCGTCGCCCGACGTCGGTCGAACATCGCCCGACGTCGGGAAAGCATCGCCCGTCGCCCTCTGGGACGTCGGGCGACGCCAGCTTGATTTTCTGGAGGGTACATAGCCTCCATTCGTGTCATGAGAAATCAGTGTATAGGGCTGGAGACTATAAACTGGAAATAAACAAGAGAAATCAGGGGGCTTGTAATTATTTTAATAAGAATAAAAGTGTGTGTTCGGCGTGAGAAAGTACGTGTATTATATCCTGTACATAGTCATACTCTTTTTCTTATTCCTCAAGGTTTTAATCGTGGTCCTGAGAGGGGTTGCGGGTGTCCTTGGGGGCGGCCTTGGCGGCACAGTTAGATTTTTTACATATTCTTATATCATCACTTTTTTATTTCCCCTTCCCCCTTTTCTTTTTCTCCCCCGAGGTTAAATACCACATTAACATTTTATGATGTAACATTTTAAATTTTATATCAAATCCATTTTAGAGTCCCCTTTTATCCTATTACTAGGGCTGGAGACTGTAAACTTAACAAATCAATCAGAAATCAGCAGTCATGGGAAAAGCCAAGGACATGTCGGACAAAGATAGGGGAGAAAACAAGAAACCACGCAAGAGGCAGAAGGTCATGCCAGGGGACCAGCCCAGGAGGACCTCACCCCGCAAGCACGCTGCCACGGTCAAGAGGTGAAATGAGGCTGGTAGCGAAGCTGGATCCCTCTCCCCAGCCTCTTCGGATGTTGAGTCGGCCCCCCTGTCGCAGTTAACAGATGAGCAGATGGCCGAGAGTTCCGTCTTCGAGGCGTCGTCGCAGGTCTGTCTGGTTGAAGATGTCACAGTCGGACTCAGAGCCATAGCTGCCAACATTCGCCCAGATGAACTTGTAGTCTGCGTCGACCAGGGCTAGTAGCACGATGGAGAAGTAACCCTTGTAGTTATAATACAGGCTGCCAGACTTCCTTGGCTTCTTAATTCTGACGTGCTTCCCGTCTAAGGCACCGCAGGTGTGATGGAAGTTCCATCTGTAGGAGAAGCTACCCGCTATGGCCTGCCATTACTGTGGGTTCGTTGGTGTGCGGATGACTTCGGGCTGGTACATCTGTACGATGGCATCACAAACCTCTGGCACAAACAAGGATATCGTGTTGTGTGCAACACGAAAGGCGAAAGCAAGGGAACGGAAGCTGTTTCCGGTGGTCAGGTACCGTAAGGTAATTGCTAGCTTGAAGCCTGGATCGAGGGGTTCTCTGTATCTCATGTTCTTGGCGACGACGGGGGCCACCCTATTCAACAACTCCATAAACATCTCCACTTCCATCCGCAGGAATGACTTGAAGTCGCCATGACATTCTTGCATCAGCTCCTGCATGAGCGTTTCGTACTGGCCATGCATGATGCGCCTCTGGAGCCACGGTATCACCCACCACCGTCTTTGCTGACGTAAATGTCTCGCCAGAAGTTCGTTTGCTCGCCTCACAGCAAGCACCAGTCGGGCGTACTGCAGACGTGCTCGTTCCAGCTCTAGTTGCAACTGAAGCTGCCGCAGTCGTTGATCAACAGTCGTTGATCCCACCCCCCCTCCCCGGGGGGATCGACATCCTGTCTTGACTGGAATCTCGCATCAGCAGCAGCAGTTGCAAATGCCGGGATGAAGACCCGGGGCCTTATATATCTATATATATAACAAATAATCTTCCGATCATCGCGCAAACATCAGGAGACGCTCGGCCGGCGCTTGCACGACGCCGGGACGACACAGACAATCGCGGCGATGATCGCAAAATTGTAACTCCGCGTTAAAACGTCACCGACGCTCGGCCGACGTCGAAAATCGCTGCGATTTGCCCGATTCACCGCGCTGACGCCGCCCGATCGTCGCACAAATCGCCCGATTTACACGTCGCGCTATCGTCGTGCGTCTATTGTGACTGTAGCATTAACCCATCGCTCAACTTCCCGTATTTTAGTGACATTTCATTTGATGTACCTCGTGTGCTTTGGGATTATGCCGCCGCGGTGATCGGCACTGCTGCAAATGAGGAAACAAAGTTCAACGCCCTACATTTTATTTTATTTTTTTTAAATTTAACATCTATTCATATCTGTGATATTAGACAAAACGCACTAAACCGTTGTTAATTAGCTATAACTGTTAATAATATCTTGTTAGCATACGACTAACCGCAGAACGTTGTCAATAATTTATAATTGGTAATGCACCAATCTTGAATGCTTATCGGGCAAACAAAGAGCTTGCAGGACATAGATGTAGTAAATTATGTATTAGTCATAATGAATGATGCAATAATCAACATTATAAATAAAATTCGTAGCTTCATAATTGCAAACATAAATTCTACGCAAAATGTGGATTTAGCTACTTATTGTTGAATTACATTGAATTGAACTTGAATTGGATCGGTTAATATAGGTATAAGGTTTTAGGCTCAAAAGCCGTTACAACCTGCCCTTGCAGAAAGCAGCCAAAGTATTTAGGACTCGCCGACTTCGAGCTACGTAGTATGAAGACACAAAGGCCATATAAAACAGTCATCATTTATTACTCCTAATGGGTGTTTAAATTGTCCATTACCTCAGATAGCTTGCATAGTTTGCCAACAGAAAAACCGTGCAGACTAGAGGGTGGAACCGGTACGCTTTCTCAAACCGGTTTTTAACCGGTTTTTCCAATAGAAAACCGCGGTTTAAAACCGGTTAACCGGCTAGAAGTTACAACTGGTTACCCCGTGTAAAGGCGCATAGTAAGCAAGGGAAATAACCTCTGTATTGATTTTTTTTTTTTGAATTTATGTCGCTAGCTACTTAACTCAGAGGCCCGGGTCTGTGCATAAACCGCACCGTACGTACTACTTTTTGAGTGCTTCACTGATTGTCATTTGTTTTGTGTCGCCTTTACTTGTACTGGCACCTCCTTCAGTCACAATGCGCACGTCAGCGTCAGCGCTGCTGGTACACGGACTAGATCTAGCATGTAGGACTTGTTGGTTAGATCTATTGGGTGCAGGGCCCGCAGGCTTGGCTGGCTTCAGCAGCAGCAAAGGGTGGTGTCGGCGAATGTGTGCATTCAGATTTGAAGTGCCACCGCCAAGTTTAATACTTGCCTTACACTCTTTACAGTAACCGGTATTATGGTCAACCTTTCCTGCTTCTGTCTCTCGCAGGAGAAAGAATCTCCAAATGTCAGCTTTCCCACGCGTGTTCGCTACGAATTTCTCTGTTTCTGCCATTTTGCTAGTGCTTTACGGGACGAGTGATGTCCCTTAGAAAAACCGCGGTTTTCCGGTTTTTTAAGGCCAAACCGGTTTACCGAACCGTGAGAAAGTCGAACCGATTTTAACCGGAAAACCGGTAAAACCGAACACCCCTAGTGCAGACCCTGATTATATTTAGTTAAATCATTAATAAATCCTGTTGCCTTGGTCAACTGGAGCGAGATAACTGCGTATCTGCCAAAAAACGTAAATGAACATGCATACCGCAAGTTGTGTATTTATAGATCATTAAGAAAAAGCAGACAAAAAGCAGATTAGATTTTAAAAACAAAAACAAAAAAACAACAACGAGCCTTCAAATGAAAAACAACAACAACAACAACAGACGAACAAACAAACATTCTTTTGAGTTTATTTTAAAATCACTTTCCAAGTAAAAGAAGAATAAATATGAATAGGGAAATAATCACTTGTTTGGCATCGCTAGGCTATATATTTGCACAGAGCGAGCAGAAGGTAGTTCATGATATACAATGAGTAATTGGATTTGGATTCTTTTAGTTTGGATTGTTAGATTGTATTTCTCACCCTGAGGCAACTTTGAGGCTTCTTTCAAAAGAAAGCGCGGAAGCCACAAGAGCAGCGCCAATCCGAACAGGGAGTGGGGATGATTAAGGGGAAGGGTGAAGGGGGTACAGTGACAGGAACTATATTGCATGCTGGATGTGTGTGTTTGTGTGTTTGTTTGTGTGTATGTCTGCTTGCATGTCTGCCTCTGACCCTGTGCCTATGTCTGTGTGTGTGTGTGTGTGTGTGTGTGTGTGTGTGTGTGTGTGTGTGTGTGTGTGTGTCTTTCTTTCTCATACAACTCGAACAGAGAGAGAGAGAGAGAGAGAGAGAGAGAGAGAGAGAGAGAGAGAGAGAGAGAGAGACTAGAAAAGAAGCAGGCCGCCTACCCGCTGGAGACCGACATTGAGACAGTCAGCCACACGGACAGACAGAGACACGAATGGGAGAACTATGGTCTTTCTCGATAAAATGATAAAGAAATGGTTATAATGGAATCTCATCCTCAGAATCACTCATGGTCTTATAAGGATGATGTCCAAATTGGTTTTATTTTGAAAGGGACGTGTCACATTCACTGCTGCACGGCCTAACGATTTTAGAGTTAATGTTCACAATTCCTTTATCACTCGCGCTGCCTTCAAATAAAAAAGGTGGGGCATGCGCACATGTGTGTGTGCGTGTGCCTTGTGTGTGTTTGTGTGCGTTGTGTGTATGTGTGTATTTATTTTTTTTCCTATCCTATCCCTATCCTGTCCCGTAACCCGGAGGTCGTAGGGGCACCACAGATGATCGTTTAACCAGCATACTCCATCTTTCTCTGTCCTCAGCAGCCCTGATGGCTTCGCTCAGTGTCAAACCAGTCCATTCTCGAATGTTGTCCTCCCACCTCTTTTTCGGTCTCCATCTTCTTCTACCTCCCTGCACTGTGCCTTGAAGAATGGTCTGTGCAAGGCCTGATGATCTGGTGACGTGGCCATACCATCGGAGTTTCCGTTTCTTCACCACTGTGAGCAGGTCATCGTGTTGTCCAATGGCTTGTGTGATGGTCTGTCGGACTTCATCGTTGGTGATGTGTTGGGTATAGGAAATGCCCAGAAGTCTTCTATAGCACCTCATCTCCATGCTTTGTATTCTTCGTTGGGGTGGAATTTTGCGTATAAGAATGCAGAAATACAATCTAATGCTGGTGATGAGTGTGTGTGGTTGTGTGCTGGTAGTCTGTTTTTGTTTCGTGACGACATTTTTGTGCCGTGCATTGCTTTGCTTTGTGCAATGTGAGTGAATGGATACGATTGTCTTTAGTTCCACAACTGTCGGCAACTGTTGGTGTAATTTTTTTACATTGTTTTTATTGTACCATTCCCAAAGGCACTAAGCAAATTCTTCTGGGTATAACATTTCAAGCGAATTAAAATCTTACGTCTCTCTCTCTCTCTCTCTCTCTCTCTCTCTCTCTCTCTCTCTCTCTCTCTCTCTCTCTCTCTCTCTCTCTCTCTCTATCTCTCTCTCTTACCCCCCACCACCTCCTCCACAAGCACTCACCTTCTATCTCGTAACGCCCATACATTTATTTACGGCGAATTACAGCCAGGACGTGCTCTCTTTCCTCCATGAAGAGCTTTCCCTTATTACATCAATATTACGTCAATGACTGTGAGGCACGCCAAGCAACCAGTGAATGTGTTGGGAAAATGACACTGGCACTCACTCACACTCATACTCCCCATTCCCTAGGTACAGAAGACTTCTGGGGATTTCCTATATCCAGGACATCACCAACAACGAAGTCCGACAGATCATCACACAAACCATTGGACAACACGATGACATGCTCACAGTGGTGAAGAAACGGAAACTCCGATGGTATGGCCACGTCACCAGAGCATCAAGCCTTGCAAAGACTATCCTGCAAGGCACGGTGCAAGGAGTCATAAGAAGAAGGAGACAGAAAAAGAGGTGGGAGGACAACATTCGAGAATGGACTGGCTTGACACTGAACGAAGCCATGAGGGTTGATGAGAACAAAGAGAAAGATGGAGTAAGCTTACGTTGGTTAAACGATCATCTGTGGTTCCCCAACGACCTTTGAGTTACGGGATAGGATAGGATACGAACGTTCCCTTTTTGCATTCCGTTGCTGCGCACAGAGGGTCAGGCAAGCATCACAATCACCCTGCAACGCTGTTCAACTTTTGTTAACGCTTGTCGTTTTTTAACGTTCAGTCGATGTTCTCCATTGAAGTGGACTTCCTTTTTTTGTGTGAAGCTGAAGCGTGGCAGCCACAAGAGCAGCGCCAATCAGGGCAAAGGATATCAGGATCTATAGTGCATGCTGCAGTGTGTTGGCGATTTTGCTACTCAGCCCGTCTAGGACCTGACCATCAGGACCGTTCAACGTCCATTTTGGTGGAATGTACGGTTTTGGAACTTAAACGCGATCCGGACCTCTAATTTAATATGACTACGTTTTTGTACATTATATGGTGCCCCAAAGACTTTCGCATTAAGGGGTAGGATAGTACAAGAAAGTTTGTGTATATTGTTTCATTTAAGGCATTATTCGATCATCTAAAAAGTGCTCTGGACACAGGCAAATGAGCAAACATTCCGTGCATCTTGGCAACTGGAACGCCACTGAATGGCTGTTTAAAAATTGTTTGCGTTTTTTTTTATTGTAGCAGCTGCTTGAAATAGGTTTTCATTAATTAACAAGAGGTCGTAAGATTATATGGTTAATTGTGTGTGTGTGGGTGTGTGTGTGTAGGTGTAGGTGTAGGTGTGTGTGTGTGTGTGGGCATGTAGAAACGATGTTCTGATGACACACACATGGAACTCCACATGGTTTCTTCTGACTTGTTTGGAAGGCCGTACTATTTTGACGTCAAAAGGGTTCGAACACTGCAAGTACTTAAAAATGGGGACGAAATATGACCCATTGTCAGCACAACGTATGTGGCATTTCGGGGAAAATCATGATCATACTGTGTAACCTCGGCTCTGTGTGTGTGTGTGGGTGTGTATGTGTGTGTGTGTGTGTTTTAGTTTTGCTTCAATTTAAGATCTTTCGCTTCAGATTGTAACAATGATTTGATGGTGGCGTGCCCCGATCTTGACTTGTTTGCTGTGTGTAACTTGCTTCACCGTGAAATGTAATCTGGTCGCCTGCCTCAATGTTATTTTTTTCAGTGTAGTATAATGGGTTACCGATAAATGTAGATAATGCCTGATCAGTCGTACTCAATTATCCCCTCTCTGCCCAGTAAAAAATAAACTGGTTAAATGAAAGTAAAAGACAAAAGACGCGAGGTGATTACTTTTTCAAAACTGCTACAATGCATTTTTAAAAACAAGGGGATGAAAGAGGGATGGGCTGATCGATTGCTTCGAGTCTGACATATGTCTAAGTTCCATGTAATTAATGCATGCACACTCCAACACAAAGTATACGTAGGGAACTTCGGGCATCTCTAAGGCTAATCTGATTCCCCAGTAGTAGCCTGCTTTAAGAGCCAGAACTTCTCGATTCAGAAACAGTTTCTTCCCAGACACTGTCCTCAGTACATCACCAACCATGGAATGATCTATATAAACTGAAAACTCTCAACCATTGCTTGATTTGTACCTTTGTGAAATAGGAGTATGCTATGTTGTGTGTGTGTGTGTAGGTGTGTGTGTGTGTGTGCGTCACGTATGTGTGTGTGGTGTGTTGTGTTGTGGTGTGTGTAGATTTGGATGTGAAGCTTAATATTCTTAATCATTCTCATCATGGTATTTAATGCTGTTAAATTGTTTTACTGCTGTATTTTGTTTTACTTGCAGGGTGTGTTTGACTCCATAACTTTATATGACTGATGAGTGATGTATGTTTATTAACACTGTGTTTACCTATTCTTTAGTGCTGTATGCATGTTGTATGCCAATGAAGCGTATGGCACGATGAATGCATGTGTGACTGTGCAAGAAAGGATGTATTTCATTGTCGCCATGCCACACCAAAATCCTTGTAACGTTTTTACTTGGTGAATAAATATTAATTCCTTGGGTTGGGAGACGACTTGAATGTTACAATTGCATTTTGCTGGACAGTTATTCAATGTGTTTTTAATGCGGTGATCTATGAACAACCCATAAAACTTCCAAATACCCTGGAAAATAACCAGAGTTGTACTCAGTCGTCTAGACGTCACACGTTGAGCCCAACTAAGTTAGATCCTGTATCACACAACGCTTTGAGCAGCCTCGTCTTTAGTTGGAAAAGCGCTGTTGTTGTTGTTGTTTGTAGATTATAGTCACACGACACTTTCGCATATAGGTGACTACTGGACCGATTTATACTGACACCAGCGGGCCAGTTGTTGGTAAAGGGGAAAATAATATGATCACACGTTGACCAATCCGGGATTCGAACCAGCGACCTTTCGGTTACTAGCAAGCTGCAAGACGCTCTTACCAACTGAGCTACCCGGCCCCATAGAAAAAGCGCTATATACAAATAATTTTATTTATACCAAATTTCTAGTAGGACTAGTATTGCAAGTCCTTGGGGTGGGATACTGCTTCACTGCTACAGCTGTATTTTTGTTGGACAGTTCGTCAGTAATATTTTGAATGCTGCGATCCACGAAGAAGCCGTAAAACTTCGAAATACCCTAAAAAAACAAAACACATTTGAGATATGGGCGCCCACAAAGTCCCTACCCATACGGGATAAACTTGCCTCGTGTGTAAATCAAAGCCGCTCATGAATACGACCCAATGTTGTTTTGATAGTCTCGACGTCTATCGGAATTTATTATCTATCCCTATGTGCTGACCCTGTATCTGTAGACGCTTCGCTCTCCAAAAATATCTATGTCATAATACAAGGGTGAGAAATCCTGACACATTGAACAAACTAACGTATCGATTTCCACACATGTCTCATTTTTTCCTTGGGTTTTGTATCGATGACACCGTACCCTACTAGACAAAGGAGAAAATGAGACCAAAAAATGACAAGCCATTGCAATACAATTTGCTGACCTGGCCCCTTCGACTTTACTCGATAGGATCATAATAACATTTGGAGAAAAAAAACACAACACTCTAGAGTATCTTAACTGCTGTGGAAACCGTCATCTATTTCTATAGTTCTTCCCAGTTGAAGCCCTCTGGGTCCCATCACTACCACCTACAGTTGCGACACAGAAGTGCCAAATAGACGCGTTTGACTCGCGGTGTGGTGGCAGAACTGGTTTAAAATACACCCGAGGGTGGCGGTAGTCTAGATAGTGGCTACCAGTGGTCCCCTGTTTCTCGTACTCCAACTTTAAAGGGACCCACTGTGAACCCGCCCCCGCGACAGATCCGTTCTACGTTCACAGTTAGTGTTTCCCCACTTTAAAAAAAAACCAACTTACAACACAATTTCAATTCTTTCGGGTGAGTGCCGGCTACCCAAATATACCCAGAAAACTGGCAAGTCCCTTCTAGATCCCGATCGCCCAGGATTGTGCTTAATTGTTTGGACGTCAGTCAATGCGCCCTAAAGGCTACAATTGGGCACCTCGGGTAATGGATCCTGTATTGGCCAAATCTTTTGAAGTATGGTTGCTAAATCAATAAATTCAGTAGTTTTGTGTGTGCCTGTTAATAGCTAGCGATTTATTGATTTTAAAAAATAAATAAATAAAGCTCAACAAAACCTGGTAAGAGGAAACACCCATAAGAAAGTTACTCGGCAAGATTTTTTTTTTAATTTTTAGGTTGGTACAATAGACCCTACCCCCAAACATCAAGAACGCACTCTTGAAGCCGCGAGGTCAAAGGTCACATGGCTATGGTATGAGAGTATCGTTAAACAGGGGAAATTGTTTAACACGAGGACAGGAGAGCATCGACTACGCAATTAAAATTGGTCACACGTTTGTTATAGTTTGCTGACTTCACGGGTCTGATAGGTTACGTGGGGCCGGGTAGCTCAGTTGGGAGAGCGGCTTACCAGTAACCGAAAGGTCCCTGGTTCGAATTAATCCCGGATTGGCCAACGTGTGACCATATTATTTTCCCTTTACCATCAACTGGTTTGCTAGTGACAGAATACTGTGACCAGTAGTCGCCTATACGCTCCGGTGTCGTGTCTACTGATAGGTTCTTAAAGGATTGGTTTGGTGGTTGAGGTGGAGGGGGCCAATGCTTTGTGTATGAACATTGTTTGTGTGTGGGGGGGGGATGGGAAGGGAGGGGAGAGGAATGCTGTGTTTGTGAACGTTGAGGGTGTGAGTGTGTTTGGTGGTGGGAGGGGGGAATTCTGTGTGTGTGAAATCTGTGTGTATGTGAACGTTGTGTGCGTGTGAGATGTGTGTGTGAGGGGGAGGGAAGAGGGACAATGATATGTGTGTATGAACGTTGTGTGTGTGGGCACGCGCGCGCGAGGTACTGTTGTGAATATGTTGTTGAGTGTTGGTGTGTGTTTTGTGTGTGTGGATGTGTGAGGGAATGTTGTGAATTTGTGTGTTTATGTGAATGTGTGGGTGCGTGCGCGCGTGTATGTGTGTGTTTATGTGTGTGTATGTGTATTTCAGAATGGCAAATGTCTACGTTATAGGCAAATACAGTATCGAAGGATTTGATTTGATTTGATATTATCGTTCTTTTATAACGCTTTTATTCGTTGAGCTGAGTTTGTGCGAGTGTTTGCTTCGGTATTTAGGGTAATATTTGTGTACATTTGAATGTTTATGTACATTATATTACTGAGAGAAATACTTTAGGAAGACCAGTCCTAGATCTCCTAAAACAACATTATTGGTGCGAGTGTGTTCAAGCGTATTTATGGATATGTGTGCTTTTGTGAATACGAATATCTCTTTGCATTCCAGGCATAAAAAACACGGAACAGGCCGAATGAAATTTACAGCAGGCAGACGTTAATACTAAAACTACTGACTTAACTTTATTCGTTTAGCTGTGTGTGTCGCGAGATGACTAGTTTTACCCTGCTTACTGTACTATTTAGCCTTGTATAGTCAGTTAATCTTAGAATGTTAATGTAGTATATAGCAGACGATGACAGTATAACGGAGGTACACACACTGCGAGCTTGACGCAAACAGTGTAGTGACGTCAGCACTGTGTGCGTGGAAGCGAAAAGCTTATCCAATGGGACTCAAGGCAGAACGGTTAGAGCCGGTTCTGAATGGTTCAAAACCTAGCACAGATTGAGTCAGTCCTATGAAATACGCCGAAGTCTACACAGCTAGACCGGAGCAGAGAAAAATCTCCACTCATAGACCAGGAAGCAGGACTTTGAGAATCTTAGAATTCTATCAAGTAGCCACGGGGCCTGACTTTGTCAAACAGGTGAACATACTTCTATTTCATCGTGATATATTTTTTTTTTATTATGGTTGAAATTATGTTTGTAGAATTTGCTATGCATAGAGTTGAATGTTAATCCGAATTTGCCGTACCACGTGGAAAAGCCGAACACGTGTTAAGCACGACCGGTTTGGACGCCATGTTGTATACCTGACGGAACCACTGTTGGTTAACCTATATGTATGTTTGCAGACCAGTGGCTGTACCAGTGAATGTTTATAATATTATTAATTCTGTATGTGTATAGTTAGCCACGAGTTATATTTATGTATGTATAGGAAATTAGAGTTGAGAGTCCCGTGGACCATGGACGTAGCAGAATGTTCGTCGCTTATGTATAGAGATGTGGAGCTATCACTGAGGGCTACTTTCGCTTTCAGTGAGACGCTCTGCAGAGACCTATTATTCAAGGTTGTGCAGAATTTCGTCTCTTGTGTTACAGACGAACAGGCGAGATATCCCATGCGCCCAACTCCACAGAAATGACGAGTTGGCTGTTTAGCCTCTACAGCACAGGACTGAGAGAGCTCCCCTGGAAAACACTCTCCAAGACAACAGTTGAACATAGATTGTCAAGGAACCAAACTACACGACGCCCCAGCGTGTACCAGAAGCTACCTCAACAAAGGGCTTCAAACACAACAGTTAAGTGCATAGGAAAAAGTGCACTACAACTGATAGCAAAAGGACCACAGTAGTCCACTCTTCAGAAAACAGTAAAACGGACCACAGTAGTCCAATCTTCAAGAACGTTAGTAGCCAGTGCCCTATGAAGACATAACAGCTGCCTAGACTATCAGCATTCAAATCATTTGCATTGACTTATGACGTTTTAAGGTAGATTAGTACATCGAAGATCTTGTATAGAGTAGAAGAAATAAATGTGTGATTTGAACTGTTATCAAGTGGCTGAACTACATATGATTCATAGCCGTGTGAAAGCTAGTATGACAGTGATCTTTTACCATTTTTCTATCTCTGTATCCCAGCCTTAACACAGACCGAGCTAAACAAATAAATTTATTAAAGTAATTCACCGGGTGACTAACTAGCAGTTCCCATAGAATAAGCGTGAGGGTTACAGCATTCCATTGTGCAGAGCCCAGCAACCCATAAACCCCACGTTACAGTGTGGCAGTGTCTTTGCGTTCATATTATATGCAAATGTGTGTGTGTTTGATTGTTGTTGTTTTTTTTGTTTTTTTTTTTGTATTATATATAATATATGTGAGTGTGCTGTTTATCTGCAGGTTATTAAAAAGTACAGTACCTCTCTACTGAAAATTGCTTATCGCTTTTTGTAAATGCTACTGCATCGTGAGTCTTGCATCAATTGAATTTAACTTCTGAGCTCTGATTTTTAATCTAATATATAATAACGGGATCCGTCTTTGTTGGTCCGTCGTTTTGTAGTGCGTGAGCGACAGAAGACATAAAAGCAATTAAGGTGTCCAACGACGGACCAATAGGGCTGTTCTCGTCACTGATAGATTAAAGAGATCAGCATGTCAACTCCACTACTATTAGCTCTACAATACGTTTTGTTTGATGCAAGTGCATTTCCATTTGCAAAAGTTATAAGCGATTCAGAACAGGAAGTTACTTTTCCACCACTCTGTATAGACCAATGCAATATTTCAATACAATCGGAAGGCCTACATTCACTGACCCGACATTATTCCATTAAGTGAGTGCGTGCGATATAAAATAAATGAATAAATGTTTGAACCAGAAAGAATATTATTTATTTATTTATTTATTTTAATAAATGAGAAGTATTCGTTCGGGGACTAAACCTTCATAATTCGTTTAGCTAAGTACGTTTGTGCTTATTTATATAGTTGACATTTGAGCCTTGAACTTCTCTGAGAAAAAAGCGTTGGATTTTGAAGTGTCCAATGGTTCCTGAGATGAGTCGGATGGACGGACAGAGTGACAGACAGCCATTTGGCTCGTTCTGATTCCCGATTATTTCCATTAAAACTTGCAGACACCGCTATATATATGTCAAGTTAGGGAACAATATCACAGACAAGCTATAATCACGAAATGCTAATACATACACACACACACATACACACACGCGCGCACACACACACTCAAACTATCACAAATGTATTCGTTTAGCTTGTAAAACTTGTAATTTGATTGTCTGCTGTTTCCTGTGTGAACTATGCAAAGTAAAGGAGCAAAACTCCGTATTGCAATATATCTTGTTGCCTCTATAACTATCTCCTGTCTGGAAAGAAGAAAGAGGAGACGATAACGATAGATATTTACTAGCTGCGAGGCAGGTAACAATAGGTTATTTGCTATCTGATTACGTCATAATCTTGGTCTGTCTGAAGACCACTACTGCCTAGGTCAACCGGAGGCTTGTCTGTGGGGAGAGAGAGAGGAGTGGATGGGGAGTGGGAAGGAGGATGAGTTGAGGAAAAGAAAGGAGAGAGAGAGAGCGAGAGAGAGATTGTGAGAGAGAGAGAGAGAGAGAGAGAGAGAGAGAGAGAGAGAGAGAGAGAGAGAGACCACAGAAGACCAAACCAAAGATCTGTGTAAAACCATGGATAAAGGTAACATTTAACACTCCTTAACACCATCCATCGACTTTCCTGGTCGTCGGGGATTGGGTGGTGTATGGGTGCGTGGGTGATTATGATGGCGGAAGCCGCATACCTTCTCATCCAAAGCGTTCATCGTTCTTTATCTTCATCGTACATGTTTTGAATGACTTGAGACTCACCCCCTGTAATACAGACGTCAAGAGTAAAATGTTGTTTAGTGGCCATGAAGCGATCGCTTTACGGAGCAACTCAGGACATCGACCAACATAATCCACCAACCCGCCTAATTCTTAAATGTGCACTTCATTGGATGCCACACACAGCGCACCATCATCACTGAGAGTGAGAGAGAGTGAGAGAGAGACAGCGTACTGACATCACTCAGAGAGACAGACAGACCTGGGGACAGAGAGTTTGATTGATTGATTGTTGCTTTAGGTCCAGCGGACTCTTCCGAGCCAAATCAGGACCGGACAACCCCCGATCCGCATAAAAGATCTGCTGAAACAACCCTAGTGGGAAAACTGAATGCCCTCCACCGGCCAGTCACTTTACAATAAAGACATCCCACGCAGGGGACGGCTGAGGCTTTACCCCAACTAATCGAACCCCCGGTTACAAAAACAAAATAGAATACAAACATCATTATAAATTATCAACAAAACACATACATATAAAATGCCTATATTGCTAAATAATAACATCATAGGAAGCCCTAGTGACCACCCGGCAGAAAGCGTCCAACACTCCCAAGCTGATCCAACAGACCTCATACACAAACAAGGAGTCTTGTCCAGGAAGAGTTTTCAAGAAAAAAGGTAGGTCATTGATCTAGCGAAGAAGAAGATAGTATAGCAGAGTGATAGGACAGAGCAGGAATGGGAAAGAGCAAATGAGGAAGACAGCGACAGTGGGAATTTAAAGCACTAAATTTCCAGAAAGTGGGGATACTATTTATACTGAAACCCCCGGCACTCCAACGGGGGTACTGTTGTCGCAGTGAATCGGTCATGCCTATAAAGGAAAGATAGGTTTTCAACTGGGGCTTTCACTTTTCCCTTTATAGGTTAGAACAATCTACAGTGGCAAGATTGCTCATGACCCCAAGGGGTAGGGACAGAGAGACAGAGACAGAGCGCACAGACATCACTGAGAGAGAGCGACAGAGACATAGAGACCGAGCGTACTGACATCACTCAGAGGGAGAGACAGACAGAGAGACAGAAACAGAGGGTACTGACATCACTGAGTGAGAGAGAGAGAGAGAGAGAGAGAGAGAGAGAGAGAGAGAGAGAGAGAGAGAGAGAGAGAGAGAGAGAGAGTTTTACAACAACATTATTAATGTTCGTTTCGTATGTTGTGAAATGAATTTTTATTTTCGTGTAAGTGTGGCAGAATGGGAGGCGACTGGTTCAAGCTTGGGAGAGAGGTTGTCTACCTTACATTTGTTTGTTAGGCCAGCCTCGGGTGGCTCGTGCTGTGCAGAAGCCTTTGGAGTTGCCATTGGGTTATGCAGGACAATGCGACACGACGTTTGTTCTCCCCTGCTGACCATTCGTCTTCTGCTTTTGGTGGTGAGCAGGACTACATTGTCGGCAGGCATTTTATGCAAGTTAGTGGCAGTGGCTTGTATGGAATGTCGTGGCACTAGTATCCGGCAACCCGGCTTACTATGAATACGTTTCACCGCCTTGCAGGGCAAATATTTTTATGTCCATCTGAAGAGGGATAAATAAAAAAAATAACAGCTCGGGTTGGCTCGTGTTCTCAAGGTGGTGGCCGAGAGACGGAAGTCAAATACTCCGCTCGGCTACATAAGCACAATACATTATAAAGACAGGACGTCGAAGAAGAAGAATACTAAAAGAGGAGACAAAATAATAGACATAGAAGGACACGGCAAGCCGGTAGACAAGTAGATGTACACACTCCTGTTATGACTCCTGACATGACCAAAAATAACATTATAAATCCAATGTATTAAAAATATAATCAACTATGTGCAAATGTTTGTGATGTGGTAATGGAAGCATAACCTGCGAGAAACGTCAGTCACTTAGATATATGTGTGTGTGAGAGAGAGAGACAGACAGGTAGACAGACAGACAGACAGTATAATTCCTCATAGAAAAATGGTACTGGATACATGCAATCTGGATTGGAAGATCGAGTGTGAGTGGATGTAAACGTGGAGAGGGGGGGGGGGTGAGGAGACAGGGAGTGTGGAAGGAGGGAGGAGATGAAATGAAGGATGGAGGTTAAAAAAAAAGAGTGAATCGTGGTTTCCGCAGAGCACGCTGCCTTGTCAAACTAGCTTCATTATCCATTTTAACGTGGTTTTTCCTGGGTCATCAAGTTGGCCTTTCTTCAGCTTTATTTCGCGTCCACTCGGTTTTCAATGTAACTCGCGTGAGGCATGAAATTTGTGGGATTCTAAACCTCGAAGACACGTTGAGATTTTATTTATTTATTTATTTATTTATATAATCGTTCTTATCTAGCGCATTACCAGCGAAAGAGCAGCTGAAGGCGCTGACCTAAACAGGATCTAGCTCAGGATGCCCGACGCGCTCATGTCCTGCCTTCTGCGAATCATCTGACGACCAGATTACTGAACACAATCCTGGGCGATCCGGAATGTAGAGGGTGAGTGGTGGTGGTGGTAGTAGTAGGGGTAAGGGGAGATGGGACCTAGTGCTTGCTGATGAGCGTCAGGATCTTTAAAGTTCGGGCGATGAAAAGTGCGTGCGCACACTAGACCTCAGTTTATACTCTCAGCCGAAAAGTAGATGATGCGATGAAGCTGATATCTACGTTCATTATTTTGTGAAACACGCGCCTGTTTTTTTTGTGCCCTTCGGCATTGAGAACAAACGCTAAAATGGCCACCCCTGTTAGAAACCTGCAATTTAAAAAAAAAAGAAAAAAGAATGGTTTAGGATTCCAAAGCTCGACGACATGCTGAGTTTCATCTAGAGGAGAAACTCCTTGAGGTTATGTCCACCCATAGTTTCCTCTTTGAGCTCAGAATGGCTAAAATTATTTGCCTCAGTCGGTCTAAAAAATTCCAACCTTTTCGGTTTAAAGGTCCATCTTCCTGGCACTAGCATCCTCTCTCACTGCTGTCAAAAGCCCTCGACACTTTTTCTCATTGCAAATCTGCCCGCGTGGATGACTTAAATACTATCCAAAATCAAATCAAATTCCCCTTGGACACCAACCCGCAATATGATACCAAGAACACCCTGATATCACTGATTCATGCATTGGTGTTTATTAAAATGTAAGCTTATGTGCGCTGTGTATGCTGCATTTAGTGTCAGTGTATCTATCACTATGAGTGAATCGGTGAGTAATAATTTGACCATAGTAACTATTTATTTGTATTTTTTTTAGTTGACAGAAAATTCATTTATTAATTTCTCTTGTTCAGAAAATAAAATTGTCTGATTCTGATTCTCTCCAATATAATATAATATAATATAATATAATATAATATAATATAATATAATATAATATAATATAATACATGTTAATCTGTCAAATGTACAAATACTACATATCCTTTGGATTGTTGAAATCTAAAACCACTTCGGGTGTTTGACCCACCAAACGAAGATTTGATATGATGATGATGGTCATTGTTGTCAGGGTGGCGACGTGGTGATCGTCCTTAACGCTCATGCAATAGGACGTTAAGCATAGTTTTCCGTCCGTCCAAACGAAGAAGAGGCGGGGACGAAACTGGGACTTCACTCCGTGAGTTGGAAATATGACACACAGCAGTAATGAATCTTGTCCCCTTCCAAATGGTGAAAATAAAGCCTGATGGGGTCCTGACATAACACACTACTCTGAGGCATGTTCAGCAATAAATGAGAAAAAAAACCACGCATGTTCCAGCGCAAAAGAAAAACAAGGAGAAGAAAAAGTGAAGAATGAGAAGGAGGAGCGCTTAAAGTCTGTCTGAGGTTGTTGTTCCTTTTGTTGTTCTCCGTAATACGATCGCAGAAGAGTTTCTTAACCACTAGATCCCTTCTTTCCTCCCCCTACTAACACCACCCACTATCTACTACTACTACTACTACTACTACTACTACTACTACTACTACTCCTACTACTACTACTGCTACTACTACTACTATTGTGGGTGGGAGAAAGAGGAAGAAGCAGAATAGTGTGCGGGTGGGAAGAGAAACCGGAAAAAGATGAGCAAATAACATGAAGGAGATGGGAGGATTACGAGAAGAAAGAAGTGGATGAGAGCTAGAACGATAACAAAAGAGGAGGAGAGAGGAGCGGCGCAGCAGATGGGGAAGAAGAAGTAGTAGTAGTAGCGGCAGTAGTAGTAGTAGTGGCAGTAGTAGTAGTGGTGGCAGTAGTAGTAGTAGTGAAGTAAAGTGCAAATGAAAGCTAGAACAAAAACAAAAGGGTCGGAGGAAGCGAAAAATAATAATAAGAGGAGGAATAGTAGAAGAAGAAGACCAAGAGTAGTAGTAGTAATAGAAGTAATAGTAGTAGATGTAGTGAAGTGCAATTGGCAGCGTTAAGAAAGTCCTACCCTGATGACAGACTGAATCCCTTCTTAGTCGGTGTCACAATAGGCTAGTTTAGACCCTGCACTAAGGCTCCTCGTCTTAAAAGATCATCCTGCTTTGGCCTTTGTATCTTAAAGTCGATGCCTAGAAGATGACACAAGTCAGGACTGTTCTAAGCATAGGTAGGGAAAACTCTTCGCTAAGGTAGGCCGAGTCATTATCCAGCTGTCCTATATCCAGAACCCCCCACACGAGGGCGCTAGGGCTCACAGGATTTCGCACGCTTTAACTGCCACAGCGTTAAGGTTCGTCCTTCTTTGTCTAAGCCGCACACGAGAAGGACGCACGCGCTGAAAGCTCTCTCAGAAGACTACGCAGGTGATGGGTGAAATTCATTCATCGCAGCATAGCCATAGCCTGACATTGTCAAAAAATGAGCAGGCTTGGTCCGAGGCAGGAGATAGACCACTGAGAGTCAACCCTGACATCCGGCCAGCACTTGAGCCTCGAGCATTGTGCAACGATAGCTCAGTAGTCAACAAAGAGACCAGGCGACAACAGCACCTCACCTCAACGATCAAGTTAAGTGCTCTAGAAGAAGTGCACCAACACTGATCTATAGGGACTGTGCGATATTCCATTCTTCCAGAAAAAGAACATTAGGCAAAACCAGAACAAAGCCCAGTGATGAAACAGTAACAAATATCAAGAACAGTAGCAGAATAAATCCAGCAAAGATCTACCCATTCTACGAACCACTCAAAGTGAACTTTGGACTGTTAAGTTAATCCTAGCTGTATTACATTTTCGACATTTAAGTTAATATAGTTTTTAGAAAATTAGATATAGAGTAGAGGAAATAAATGTGTGATATTTACTGTTAACAAGTGGCTGGACTACCTATGTTTCATAGCCATGCGAGAGCTAGTGTGTCAGTGAATCTTTTACATGTTTCTCCCTTTCTCTATAGCCCTATCCGCACACAGACCGGACTAAACATATAAATGTATTAAGATTAGTCATAGGGTGATTTAACTAGCCGATCCCTGCAGACAAAAGATGAGTGGGTAATAGCATTCCATTTTGCAGAGCCCAGCAACAATAGACCCACCGTCACAGTAGGAATCAAATACTTAATATTTAGTACGAAACATAAGGATTATATTGCAGTATAAAGGGTTTTGGTGACATTAGTACGGAACACAAGGACTATAAAAGGTTCTGTATGAATATAAAAGGTATCTGCTGCTAGAAGAAACAATAAAACGTGCCCCTTTCTAGGAAAATTTCTAGTTTCCGTTCAAGTCCTTTAATCAGCTTAATGACAGGAAGGCGTCACGCGTTGACACTTAATTAGATCCAGATCCATGTGATTTATTTTCTTCACGATGGAACATGACTAATTTATTCCAGAGCATGCGCGAACGACCGGAAACACAAATAGGATTCGCTGCTCGCCTGAAGTTCGATTTTTACATCCGGTTCTGGTGTAGTACTACTTATGTCAGAGTTTTGTTCTTTTTTGTTTACTCGACTTCTTCTTGTTCTTCTTGTTCTGATTCTACTTGTTCTTCTTATTATTCTTTCTCTTCTACTGCTACTAACCAGGTTGGAATCCTATGGTGAGCAAGAGAAAAGTGGCCATTTGTCGCTTTAGTATGATTGCTTTAGTGGCTCAGTGTTCATTTTGGTCCTACCCTCTGCTACCCTGGGATGGTTATTCCAGTCTGTTTGTTCGCCAGTGGTGGGTATGGACTACTACCACTACTACTACTACTACTACTACTACTACTACTACTACTACTACTACTACTACTACTACTACTATTACTACTACTACTAAATATTATAATTATTTACCGGCCATTGGCAATGGTAAGAAGGAAATCTTCAGTTTCTTCATGTGCGCGGCATCGGTAGATTTAAGCGGGGATCGCTTCGGCATTGTCACTTCTCTTTATTTTATATATATAAGAAAAAAGAAGAAGGAAGGTAAGAAGATTGCTTGGGTTACGAAGTATGACCCGAGAGTACCTAACAAAGGGAAAATCATTCAGAATAATCTCCAGTTATTATACAAGAACCCTCAAAACAGACTATTGTTCCCTAAAAAGTGTTTGATAGGTGCAGATAGAAGAAGAACAAACCTGGGTGAAATCTACAAACCAACAGTTCCCCGTAGTCAGGTCCTGCATGGGCCATGTGAACAAGAGGGATTTTTTCCATGTTCGAGGAAGTGCGATACTTGTGCGCATTCGATGCAAGTCCGGCAGTTTGTTTCACCTTGGGATAATAGGCGTTGGACAATTCACACTTTTCTGCTATCCTATGCACCAACGGGAATCCCCTCTATGAAAAATACTTCCGTTTTTTTTTCTCCGCGTGATTTAGTGAGTTATTTCCAAATATTCAAGAATAATAACATGTGTCACTGGCCACCTGTATCGTACCCTCACATATTTTTATTTATTTTTTGCTGCAGTTTATTATCCCTTTCTATCGCCAGTGGCGCGTCTAAACCCTACCTACCTAACATTATTTGTGATTTTTTGAAAAATATTCGGAAAAACATAAGCCCAGATGCTGGCTCGAACCCACACCTGTCAGGCGCCATTGGTTTCTGGCTTGTGGACAAGGCAAGTTGGTCCCGCCTTAGCCCACTTGGCCACAACGCTCGCATAAACATAGTCAGTTACTTCGTGTTTTGTGAAGGTTGCGACGGCGAAGCTATGGAAACCTACAAGAGTTTTCAGGTCCTGTTTCACTTTCTGTCGATGATCGACGCACCTCCGAAGTCGCCACAAATACAGGCCTCTACGATTGTTTTTTGCATTCTTTCACTGAGCATGTACTTCCTCCACCGTTTTTATACTTATCCCACTCATTTTCGGGCTCTAACAATCGTCGTTTTCGGCAATTTGCCATATTTAAAAGTCACGCATCAAGCTTTGATAAAAGCAAAACAAACCAAACCGGAACTTGGTTTCATATAACCTCGTTTTAATTTATAATGGCGATACCCACGAGTTTTTATGAGAGGTGCCGGAAAGTTGTGAATAAAACAACATTTGACGTGTAGTACTCCCAACACAGTGAATGTGGTATTGTGTAATGAACACAAGGATTTTATTTACAGTGGGTCAACTGTAAATTTGAAATCGAGGTGGGCTGGACACAAAAGTGATGCCAAAAAAGAAAAATCCCAAAAGTGTAGGGTAGCACGGCATTGCAATTCCCTTCCTCATCCGAAAGATCCAACTTTGTCTTATTTGATAATATTTGGGATTGAGGGTGTTCAGCAAGAAGAAGAGCTGCTACAGAGAGAGATTTTTTGGCAGGCTAACTTGGGCACATTGCTTAGTGGGGGTAATGAGAGGCGGAATTTTGGAGTGTTGTTGAGAAGTAGGATTCATTACCAGGATTAAAGACTCTGTTAAACTGGATATTTAGTGTTATAAAGAACTTTATGTATATCCTTAAGTTTAGTATACTTAGGTAGGATAGGTTGATTGTGTTTAGAATGTGCAGGGTCTGTGGGTGTGTGTGTGTGTGTGTGTGTGTGTGTGTGTGTGTGTGTGTGTGTGTGTTTTAATTTTAGTATATGGGCGTAAACACGCAGCACAATGCACCACAAAGAGAGCGGTTTTGGGTCACCCAATATGACAGATAAGCTCCGCCCACTGGCATCACTCGCCTTAGTCATGAAGAGCGTCATGCGCACTCCCCCTATCTAACCTCTTGACTAGATCGATAGGCTACGAAACTAAGAAGTATAATTGCCTTATGATTTATTATTTATTGCTTATTCGGGGACTATATTAACTATGAAATAGTATATTAATTTATTCTATTGATATTTTGTTATTATTGAATCTTTGTTTAAAGAAATTATCAAGTAAAATTATGGTTTTTTTTAAAGGTGAGCAACGCCGACAGTAATTTTGTAAATAAACTTTGCACCCTCTTCCGGTATTCTACGCGTGCACTTGAAGGATTTGTCAAAAATTTTGAGGTATTTATGCTTCATATTCTTCTTCTTTCCATTTTCTACTGACTTCATCGAAGTGAAGATTCTGTAGACTTTGAGGGGTTTCGCGTTCATATTGGTTTAGGACGACCAGTTCCTTCCGCAGCTGCAGCGAATTTTAGTTTGGTGCCCTGGATCTGGATCTGGATTCCCTTCTATGTTGATTAACGGGTCAGCCTTCTGACTGTAAAATTTAATACGACTTGGGAGTGCGCTGCGTAGCAAGGCCAAGGAAAATTACTATTCTTTGCGGGTGCTATATGGATTTTAAAAGCAGCCTATGGTTTAAAAATATTTTTATTCAACCCCAACATACACATAACTTTAGCCTTATTAAAGGGCCATACAAAAGCAAACTTGAGTGAATGCTCTGCCAGTCACGAGGAGCAGACGTCCCCTACAGTCTACTTACACCCTGCACGGTCACACACTTGAGTCAGTCTCTGAGGCCAAGTACCTCAGTGTGACCCTCCGCAGCAACCTTACCTGGGACGCACATGTCAGCAGCATCACCAACAAGGCCAGTAAGACACTAGGCTTCCTGAGAAGGAATCTCAAGGTGAGCTCTACAGCCATCAAGGAGCGAGCTTACATGACCTACGTGCGTCCTATACACAGCATCTGTTTGGGACCCTCACACCCAGAAAGGCATCGACAGGCTGGAAGCAGTTCAGAGACGCACCGCCCGGTTTGCTACTAACCACTATCACAACACATGAGTGTTAGGGACATGCTGGAGTCACTGGGGTGGCCGTCCCTGGAGGATAGGCATCGCACTTCACGCCTTCAGATGCTGCGCAAGATCACTAGTGGCACTGCGAACTGCCCCATCATCAATGGGAAAGTGGAACAGGCGATATCGCGCCAACGCCGCAGCCACAACAAGCAGTACAAACAAGTCTCGTGCAGGACCCAATATAGAGCAGCCTCTTTTCTGCCATGAACCATAAAGGACTGGAATGCCCTCAACAGTGGAGGCTCTGGCTGCTGACACCTTGGTGTCGGGAGTCTCCCAATAAAGCCCTCCACTTCCCCCCCCCCTCCCCTCCTCCACACCACCCGCCAACCCCCCAGTCTCCTTACCCATCATTTCCCCCTTTACTCACATTTCCTATGTAGCGACACGATTTAAATGTTATTTACTTGTTAGCTCCGTATCCGTACTTGACATGCATACAAAACCTTCCTCTCAAGTGCCATAATGATCTTGAAACACGATTGATTGTGGGCGTACACGGCAAGACAAGACAAGAATGAACGTTGAAGTTTAATCATGTCTACGCTCAACATTGGCGATATGGTAGATAACCAACCCAGGGAACAAGATACAAGATAATTAAAGATACAAGGGGTAGGGACCTAAGTCAACACTGAACCAACTGAACAATCATACTGCTAAAATGGACTGTGAAAAATTGCCACTTTTTATGTCGCCTGCCACGGGATCATCGGTGTGTCAGGTAAACGCTCTACCACTTGAGCTACGACGGTGGGACGATAAGCTTGAGTAAGTGCTATCAAAAACAACATAGACATACAAAGTTACCGCACCATCAGCCTCATCAGCCATTCCAGCAAGGTCCTATCCTATCCCGTAACTCGGAGGTTGTAGGGGCACCACAGATGATTGTTAACCAGCGTACTCCATATTTCCCTGTCCTCAGCAACACTGATGGTTTCGCTCAGTGTCATTCTCGAATGTTGTCCTCCCACCTCTTCTTCTACCTCCTTGCACTGTGCCTTGCAGGATGGTCTTTGCAAGACTTGATCTGGTGACGTGGCCATACCATCGGAGTTTCAATTTTTTCACAACTGTGAGCAGGTCATTGTTTTGTCCAATGGCTTGTGTGATGGTCTGTCGGACTTCATAGTTGGTGATGTGCTGGGTATATAGGAAATGCCCAGAAGTGTTCTGTAGCACCTCATCTCCATGCTTTGTATTCTTCGTTGTAGATCTGCTGTGAGGGTCTATGTTTTGCAAGCGTTTAGGAAGTTGGAGATGACAAAAGAACACAGCAGTCTTACCTTGGAATGTAGGCTTATGGTCCTGTCTTTCTAAATTGGCTTCAACCTTGCCAGGGCAGCAGTTGTTTGTGCGATCCTGGAGAGGACTTCCTGTCCGAACCCATTGTCTGATACAATGGCTCCTGCTTTCTGCCAAATGGTCACTGGGGCTTCTTAGGATGTCATTTATGTGTTTTGTTGATATTTCATAATGATGTTTGTATTCTATTTTGTTTTTGTAAACGGAGGTTCGACAAATTAGAGTATAGCCTCAGCGTTCCCTGCATGGGATGTCTTTATTGTAAAGTAACCGGCTGGTGGAGTGCCTTCAGTGTTACCACTAGGGTTGTTTTGGCAGATCTTTTATGACCCCTTGGGGTCATGAGCAATCTTGCCACTGTAGATTGTTCAAACCTATAAAGGGAACAGTGAAAGCCACAGTTGAAAACCTGTCTTTCCTTTATAGGCAAGACAGATTCACTGCGGCAACAGTACCCCCGTTGGAGTGCCGGGGGTTTTCAGTATAAATAGTATCCCCACTTTATGGAAATTTAGTGCTTTAAATTCCCACTGTCGCTGTCTTCCTCATTTACTCTTTCCTATTCCTGCTCTGTCCTTCACTCTGCTATACTATCTTCTTCTTCGCTAGATCAATGACCTACCTTTTTTCTTGAAAACTCTTCCTGGACAAGACTCCTTGTTTGTGTATGAGGTCTGTTGGATCAGCTTGGGAGTGTTGGACGCTTTCTGCCGGGTGGTCACTAGGGCTTCCTATGATTGTACTATTTAGCACTATAGGCATTTTATATGTATGTGTTTCATTGATGATTTATAATGATGTTTGTATTCTATTTTGTTTTTGTAACCGGGGTGTTCGCGTAGTTGAGGTCAACCCTCAGCCGTCCCCCGCGTGGGATGTCTTTATTGTAAAGTGACTGGCCGGTGGAGGGCATTCAATTTTCCCACTGGGGTTGTTTCAGCAGATCTTTTATGCGGATCGGGGGTTGTCCGGTCCTGATTTGGCTCGGAAGAGTCCGCTGGACCTAAAGCAACAATCAATCAATCAATCAATCAGATCTTTTATGAGGATCAGGGGTGAGTCCTCATTCAGTAAAGTTGTGGTCTTGATTTTGTGGTCCTTAATTGGCTCTTTGCAGTCCGCTGGACCATGTAAGCAATAAATAACTAACTCACTCACAGGTATACATACAAGATAGGTAAAACAACAATCTATGCAAGTTCTTCCATTCCCAATTGTTGTGTGCCATACCCTGACACTGATAGAGATACTTTCGACCTAAAAAAACTGTTCTGTTGTCCCCTAAGACTAAATTACCTTTCACGGACTGAGTCTTATTTGATTTTAATAAGAATAATAATAACGCATTAGTTGAAATAATTATTATTATTCAGTATTTGGGATGTTAATAGCAATTGAAACATTTTCAGGTTCATTTTACTAGTAGTATGGTTTTTGAATGCTAGTAAAAATTATGCTGGTGCAGAAAATCTTCAACTTTTCTCTACAGTGCTCTGCCCAAACTCTTATACAGTGGAACCTCCGGTATAAGACCATCCAAAATCTGAGAAAAAACGGTCTTATAATAGAGGTGGTCTTAAACCGGAAATAGGAGGGGAGAGTGGGGGGGGGGGGGGGTGTCAGGGTCGGAGGGGTATGTAGTCAAAATATATATATTTTTAATCCTTTATGATAAGCTGAATTTGGGTCTTCCCAACGTCTGAACTTCTAGCAATAGACAAACAACTCTCCCCATTTTCACTTCTTTCAATCACTTTCTCTCTGCCAGACACAAAACTTTCCTCTTTACATTACATGATTATTGCTTTAGGTCCAGCGGATTCTTCCGAGCCAAATCAGGACCAGTAACTTTCCTCTCTTGCGCGACGCCATTTTGACAAGCCAGTGTAAGCGAGTAATGTCCCTTACTTGCGAACCGGAAATAGCAGACAACTGCAGGCGTACACTAATATGAGAGAAAAAACGAAAGGTCCAGTCAATAAAATAACTGATATCTCTTTTAAATTGCATAAGACGGTCGTATAAAGGGCTTAAGACACGGTCGCTGGTCGCATAAACGAGGTTGTCGCATACCAGAGGTCATTTATTATTGGAGAAGAGAATCTGTCAGAAGTTTTCAGGTCACATAACCGAGGGAGTCGTATACAAGACTAAGAGAGACGGATACCGGAGGTTCCACTGTACTAATATAGGTTGCAGTGATGTCGTTTTCGTCGGCAAATCGGCCATTCACCGATAAAATTCCAAAATGTCCAAAAGAGTAATGTTCTGATCGGCCCGCTGTCCTAAGTTTGTACGCCTCAATCGGCTACCCTTTTCCGTTTTTTGTTTGCTTGTCTTATGTCTGTTTCGTTGTTATTGCTTAAGTTTTGGCCATATTAATTTTCTATCGGATAAATAAAGGTGTTATGAGTTATTGTCGAACATCACATATCAGAAGCACCAAGCAGACGACACATGCATCAGCAGAGAGAGAGTAACTCCCCATGTTGCGAATGGCATGCTTCCAGCCATAAAACGTTTCGTTTTTCGAAATGCCGCCAAAAAAGAAACAGAAACTTATCAGTGGCTTCTCGTTTGGTGTTAAGTCAAAATGATGGCCGAAAGATTTTCAAAATGTCCTAAAGGTTTGTGACTGAATCGGCCAAATGGCCTATGCTAAAAATTTCTAGCAACATCACTGAGGTTGGGATCTATAGGTTGACCAGCCGTTCTATCACACTTTAGACGTTTGTGTGTGTATTTTTTATTTTTTTTTTGGTCAACAAAGAAAGAAAGAAAAACGTGGTTTTAGCTTCAACCATTTGAACTGCACTCAGTGAAAATATTTTGATTGTTTTTTTCCCCCCAGATTATGGAGTTACCACAGATAGAAATTGATGTTGCTCAAGAACCAGGACAAAACAGGAAAACCGGCCAAGGTAAGTGTCAAATGAAATATCACAGCAGTCTTTTAACAGGTTCATCATAGTGTAAATTATTTAGAATATGAATCGGCATCATCGTGAACTCTTTTGTCCAAGATAACTCCTAAAAAAAGCCCTTAAATACAGCCCTAATATGGCTCGCAAAAGTCCCTTAGACCTGTCTTTATTAAGCAACACTTAAATTTGCAAGGTTTAGAAAAGGAGTTGAGAAATTGTTAGATACATAAAAAGACTTGTTCTAAAGAAAAGAGAATGCAGAGTATAAAAATAACACATAAACACAAAAGCACAAAGGGTATTTGAGCAAACAAGACATTTTTAAAGCACCAAAATTTTGTTAAGTAGATCTGATCTTGTGTGCATATCATCACCTCATGTCACAAACTAAATCAACTGCCATAGCAGCATGAATATTGAAATTTAAATCCTCAATGCATGGAAACAATGAAGCAAGTCCTGTTAGTAATCTACAAACACTTGGAAGTAAATTTGCATTTCAAATCAGTTTATTAAAAGAGCTGGGAAAAAAAAGTGTTCATAACATTACACATAAGAATGGGACGTTTGCATTACATCTTGTCAGACAGTCAAGTCACCAAACATTTAACCTGAAATGCAACAAACTACTTCTACAGATCCTGAGGGAAATTTCTAACATGAAAACATCACGATAGTCTTAAAAGTACATGTATGAATATTATGCAGTTAACTTCGAGACTAGCGAAAAGTTCATTTCCGAGCAATAATATACGAAGTTCATTTACGAGCAATTTACACCCCAAAATATGAAGTACAACGTTCTTCGATCCTGACATGTAGTATACTCGGCCAGCACTTTGACGACGTCTGATTCAGGAAGCAAGTATTCCTGACCATTCTCTGGCAGCTTCCAGCCTTCCCCCGTACTTCAAATATTGGCCCCAACTACCCTTGTCGGTTACTCTTGTGACCTGTAATCAGCAAATCGTAATAAATCAGAAAAAACCTCCCATGCTACTCTTTCAAATAAAGCTAATGGTGCTTTTTATTCTTAATTTACATGGTGGTTATCGAAATTACATGCAGCTGTGGGGAAAATAACTGGCCATCTCTGATTCAGCTTCACCACACATTTCCCACAACTAGAAAAATGCCTCACAAATAAATACTTCTTGTGCTACAAAGTGAGAATTTCCTCCTTTCTTTGATTCCACATTGACCGATATGAACTGCCCTGTAGGTAAGGAAGAATTCTAATCTGCATTTAATACATGCTTTGCCAAATATTCCCTTTATGTCAACAATTGTGTGTGTACATAACTTTATGCAATGCTTCTATGATGGATATGATCACATGACAGTTAACTCTTGAGATTGATCACTTCTGGGGATTACTCTGCTTGTACTTTTTCATGTCACTAGTGTCAGACAATAAACTGATTAAAATATCAAGTACTGTCAAGAGCTGAGGTTGAAAAGTAAAGTTGTAAGTAACTTCACCATTTTGATGTAAGCTAGCTTTGACAGAGACAACGTGAAGTTATGCACAAAGAGTGGAACAAAAGGGCATTTTACCTTAAAGATCAATTGACTAAAATTAGCTTCTTTTTTTAAATGTAAGGAATCAATTTAAACTGCATTAATTAAATAGATACCTTGGCACAATTGTGAAGCTTATGGGCTCAAAGTGTGTGTTCATAATTTTACGCAATGATATGCAATTGGCCTAGTCATTAAGTTATGTACAGTCACATAGGAATGGCAAAATAAATCAGACTAAAGCCCAGTAGTTAACAATCACATGTGTGGAGCAAAATTTACTTCATTAAATTATTATAATATGAAATACATTAATTGAAGAGCTCTGGTTGATAAAATTTTGGTGTATGTAACTTCACCATTTTGATGCAGGCTTGCTTTGAAAAAGAATGTGAAGTTATGCACAAGGAGTGGAACAAGGTTGTGTTTGTGGGTGCGCGGTGTTGATATTTTTTATTCATCTTTTGAGTGTAAATAATGTATGTATCTTTTAAAAGACAAAGTATCACTTCAAATTTTTTAATACAATTAAAATTAAAAAAAACACGATTTGTGTTCATCATTTCACAAAATCCACTGACTCTCTGGTTTTGGAAGTTAGTAGTGAAGTGATGTACTAAGAGAAATGGTCTCATAATGAATAGAAGAAACGAGTAAGTATGTTTTTACATATTGAGCTTCAGAATAATCCCACACTGGGAAAAACTAAATTACTCTAATTTCTTTCAAGGATGGTTGAGTTCATCACTTTACACAACTTTCAGCAAGCAGAATTTTTCACTAGCTTTGTGACGTTATGCACGTGGTCGGTATCACAAAATATAAAGCCTATAGTGACCACAACTAGAAAGAAATCAAAAATAATGTTATAAAAACATTTGTGATGCATAATTATTAACATATATGGAAATAAATATTCCATCATTTAAACAAAATAACAAAACGCTTATAAGACTGAGATGTTTCGGATTGTGAAGTTACGCACACAAAAGAATTAGACTAACAAAATGTGCCACATTAATGTATATGCAGACCTGCTTACCCGTCCGTATTTCGCCGTATTGTCCCGATATTTTGACCTCGAGTACGCTGTTACGATCTCTTTTTAAAAAATACGAAAATCGACCAAAAAATTTTATTTTTTTATTTTTTTACAAATTTTGGTAAAAACTACACTTAACCGGAAGCGGAAGCTAAACAAATTGCGCCAGAAAACTATAACTCATTGGATAGCATTGTGTTTTTCAAGTGTATACTCTGCAAATATTTAATTGTCATGGAGAAAAGAATTCATGAAACAACAGATGATGATTCAGATGTTGAGGTGACGAGTTCATCCAAGCGTGTTTGTGTGAAACGAAAACAGACATTTCTGGTTTCTTATTAAAAAAAATTGGCCTTGTTTGATAGCTGATGTCAGACCTGCTGGTTGGTGATCAGGCAAGGAAAATGCTTGACAGTCCCAAAGACTACAACCTAAAATCTGAACGTATTGCAAAGTTCTATGCTTCAGTGCGTGCATACTTTGAGGAAACTAGCAGCTATCTTCTCCTGAAACTGCCCCTCACTGACCCTTTGCTCCAGCACTGCAGAATCATATGTCCTTCAGTTCAGTTGACTGCATCTTCCCAAGATCTACGCTTTTTTGTGAAGCGATTCCCTGCACTCTTTCCACCAAATACAACATGTGAACAAATCAGGAGCAATTCTCCGAGTATCAGTCAACTGATGTCAAGGGATTGGTGGGCCCAGCTATGCAGGTGGACGAATTTTGGGTGTAGGTCAGCAAAAACACCCTTAGCTTTTGCAACTGTGCCAGTTCATGCTGGGACTCTGCACCATCCCACACAACAGTGCTGCTTGTGAGAGGGTGTTTAGTTGCGTACGTAAAACGTCCACTGGCAGTAGGTCCAGTATGGGCAAAGATGCTGTTGACTCACTGATGGTAGGTATGTTCAGACCTGAAAGCTCTTTCACCAAAAAAGAACTGCAGCAACTGAAAAGTGCATACATGCATGTTTTTTTTTTTTAAATACAAGTAGATCATTATCACATATTATGTTGATGTGGTGGTCTAACACTTTTGCATTGTTTTTCCAATTAAGCACCCTAATTTTTAAACAATAAATTTATTGAACAGTGTACCGTTTTTTGATTTATTTTACGTGTGTAATAATATATGAACATTTAGCTAAGAGCAAATTAAGATGAATAATGACAATAAGTTTACACAGTTCTATATTTTTATTTATTTATTATCATTATTTTGGTTCACGTAAAATAACGACAGTTTATATAAATACCGAAAGTCAAAATCTGGTCATGATTTCCAAAATCTGGTTTTGAAGTGCCTGGAGTACTGACAAAAAAAATTTGAGGTAAGCAGGTCTGGTATATGATTAGTGTTGTATTTGTCTGCAACGAAAATATAATCCGTTTAAAAATATAAACGTTTGACATTGATTTGACAATAATACCTGCTAAAAAATTGTGTACGTTGCTTCATGACAAATTGTCAAAAACGGGTGCATAAATAATGCATAATATCTACAAACAAGAACGTTTACTCAAACATCTTTGTAGTGATGCTGTTGACTTGAAACAAACATACATTTTTATCATAAAAACATGAGATTTACTCCGTCAATGTTGACAGAATAGTCGAAAAACACTGACCAAGCCACCAAAAATACGCGTGCATAACTTAGATGAAAAATTCATGACAGTCGACTTATCTTCATTTTTGGATGAATCCACCTCACTTTTTTCTTCTTCAGCCATCGCAGGTTGAATGTTAGCAAAGGCCGATTGTTTCGCACGTTTATATTGACACTAACCGTATTATTCAGAAAATTTGGAGCCTCAAAAAAAGAGTACGTCACGTTTGGTTTTCATGACCCAAAAGTTGACAGCAATTTGTTTGCCTATATTATTCGTTCGATTCATTATATCATTATTCTGATTATTGTATTGCTTATATGAAGTTTTAGACTCATGTTTGATAATTTATTAGCATAAGAAATAAAGTGAATTACAACACCAGCGCGGATTAATACGCCCTGAAGCTGAATCACGAAAAAATGTGACGTACGTTGGAGTCACCGATTTTGACACATATTTCAAAAAAATACGAACCGATTTTAAAATGTAAAATTGTTTCGTACCCTTTATACATTTTTACTTTCGGAAATTAAATTTTTTATTGATTTTCTATGAAGCAGTTTTATGCAGGTCGGCAAATACCGAACACACTGTTTACGATGTCACAAAAAACAGAAACCGCAGATTTCTTACGTCATTCATCGTCAATTTTCTATTCCTTGACGTGGTTTATCGATCCGTCCTTGACGCCAAAATGAAGAACGATCTTTTCTCTACCAGATTCACATTTTATTTTGTTTCAAATGATGATATGCAGCGAGTCAGCTTCCTCGCAAATAGTTCAGGCGAAAATCGAGTCCGACGCCATTTCAGAGCCTTGCCCATATATATATATATATATATATATATATATATATATATATATATATATATATATATATATGTATATATGTATATGAATTTTGCCCTTCTCATATTTTTTTCTTTTTAGCAGCAGCAGTATAATGTTATTTTATCAGGGTTCACAATTACCAGCCATTACCATTAAAATACCAGATAAAATTGATTGAAAATTCCAAAAGAAGATACACTGTATTGATTCCCAGATGAATTTTCACAGGATCAGTTCGCGTTGAAGCATGTCCTACTGCAATGCAAATCAATGCAGAATCCTTTGCCAAGAAAAAGCAAATTAATGTCTGCAGAATGTGTTGTGCACTTTTAATTACATCAGGAGTTTTGATAGATTATGTCCATTCATTCGTTATCAGTTAATCATCGTGTTTTTTACTCATATGATTTAGAATCCAATGTTTTACCTTTTTTTTATGACAGATTTTTGCTGGTCATATATTCAACTTGAACTATAGACTTATCAGAAATAATAAATAAGTCGGACTCTGACCTTTGCTTGGCTGGCATGTGTAAACCAGCAGCAAGAAATGTCGGTCGTTAGGTTTCTGGTTGTTGAGATTGGACAATGAATTTCTCCAACGTAGCAAAAAACTAGGCAAAAGCACTTGATCGAGTTCGAAATTAGAATCACAGGAAGTACAAATTCAGTGCTTTGTACGTCATTACCAGTTCACATAAGCCAGTGAAAGGTCTTAAAATAATGTTGTCGGTCATTACATTTAGAAGTTGGACACGCATGTCAGCAACACAATCTTCTCTTCAACGTTTGAATGTGTTTCATGCTTCAGGCTTGGTTTCAAACGCTGCTGCCTTTTAGACTCGTCTGTAAGTTGTAGTGATCTTCTGGTGATTTTCACACATCGACCGGTAACTGAAATCTGGAGACGGACATGTACGAAAATAACAGTCGATTTCTTTCCACCCCACCCCCCTCAATGAACTAAACATCTTTTGCTGGTTAACGCTTGAAATATAATAGTCTATCTCTTGTTGTGATTGCCTAGAAAAGGAGTAATAATTTAGAGGTGGACCGAGTTCATTTATAAAATTCGATAATGCAATCCGTGAAGAGGGAAGTGGCGTCCGTCTCGATCGCGATGACTGCAATCACAAAAATGCAACTCACAAACTCAACATTCATTCAAAATCAATAAAATTAAGGCTTTTTTAATTCTCTTTTTTCTGTCTTTATTCTGCTCAAACCAACCAACTTGTCCTAGACACATGTGAAGGGATACAGCTTTCTCCAACCCTGCATCCTGTCTCCAAACCAAAATTTTGTAAAACGCGTCCGTTATATAAATGTATGTGTTATTATTATTGTGGCATCAAACATATCAATTAATAACTAAAAAGGATGTTCTGTTACAGGTATGGAACTAAAACTCCAAGATGACATTGGTGCATCAGGCAGAATGTGTTCCAAGGCAGTCGTGAAGCAAGAGTCCAAGAAAGATCTCAGGGCTGATGTAAATCCAAAACCAACTATATTACGAACGCTTCTTGTCAAACAAGAACCAGAGGAGACTTTCGCTGGAATCGGCTCACCTCCCGCTATTCTTCAGACGCCTAAGATCAGGCAAGAAATTGACATTGGGTCTGCGAACCCCGCACCCACTGAATCACAGCTTCCTTTCATCAAAGAGGAACCTGTCGATCCAGATTTTGCAGATGAAACCCCAAACATAACTGGCTTTCTGTTACCTACACCTGCTTATGACCACCCAGTACCCGTTGCTTTGTATCAGTCAAATAGTTTTCGAGAAAATTGTTTTCCTGCATACTGTCCCACAGACCCACCGCAGTCACCCATCGCTTTGTCATCTTCTGTAGACTTTTCCTACAGTGATGTTAGTGTCAGAAAGCGCAAGAGCAAAGCTAAGAGTAAGAAGCAGCTGAAGGCGGTGAAGCTGAGAGTGCAACTCAAAGTGAAACTCAAAGAAAAAGTCAAAGGGAGGAAACATTTGTGCGATGTTTGTAACAAAGCTTTCTCGAGTGCTTCGTATCTAAAATCCCACAAGTCCATGCACATGGGAGAGGAAAATCACGTTTGTGATGTTTGCAATAAATCTTTCACCGTTGCCAGCAGTCTGAAGACGCACAAGCAGCTGCACGAAGGAGATAAAAATCATGTGTGCGAGGTTTGCAATAAAACCTTCAGTCGGGATGCAAACTTAAAGCAGCACATGTTGATGCATACAGGGGAGAATAGCCATGTGTGTGACGTTTGCAAAAAAGGTTTTTCCACAGCTGCGTATTTGAAGAAGCACAAGCTGACCCACACGCGAGGGAGAAACCACTTCTGCGAGGTTTGCCATAAAACGTTCACTGTTGCTGGCAGTTTAAAGGCGCATATGCTGATCCACACTGGAGAGAAAAATCATGTTTGTGACGTGTGCAATAAAGCCTTCTTTACCACTTCCCAGCTGAACCAGCACAAGCTGATACACACGGGGAAGAAGAACCATGTTTGTGATGTTTGTAATAAAGCTTTCACTCAGGCTACCAATTTGAAGAAACACAAGCTGAGACACACTGGAGAGAAAAACTTTCTGTGTGATGTTTGTAACAAGGCATTTTTGCAGGCTGGAGACTTGAAACAGCACAAGTTGATACACTCGGGAGAAAAAAATCATGAGTGTGACATTTGCCACAAACTGTTCACATACGCCATAGATTTGAAAAGGCACAGGTTGATCCATACCGGCGAGAGGAACCATGTGTGTGATGTCTGTCATAAAGCTTTCACTCAGACTTGCAGTCTGAAGACGCACAAGTTGATACATAGCAAAGAGAAGAATCATCTGTGCGATATTTGTAACAAAGCTTTCCACCGACCTGCAGATTTGAAACGCCATGTCCTGACTCACGAAAAGTATAACAAGTTTTACGATGCTGATGACAGCATAGAACCAGAAGATAACAGCATAGAACCAGAAGATAACAGCTTAGAACCAGAACTAGAAGATGACAGCTTAGAACCAGAAGAGAACGGCATATTACTAGAAAAGAAAAGCATACCATGATGATTTATTTTTTTGAAGTTAAATTAAAATGACTGAAAAGGTGGTGGGTTTTGTGGGGTTTTTTAAAAACTACCTGTAGCCCAGTTGATACACATTGCTAGTTTTTTTTAAATTAATTAAATGCTTTATTTTATATAGTCACACCAATGGACAGAGCTGACATTTTGGAAACTAAATATTAATTTTCGAAAGCATGTTAGCATTGATTAGTGTAACTCTATCCTCTGTGTTCGTGTTAATTATTTATTTATTTTATATAATTTTTGTTTTGTTTTGTCATGTGCATTAACTCTTTACAGTAATGAGTATGATCTATCGTTTACATTTGTAATGAATATAACATATCGTCTTTATTTGTAAATTTTATGTTTCCTGCCTTTACTTTTGTATTAAGGGAGACGGCCAATGTATTGTTTGAAACCTCTGATGTTTGGGAAGGAAACATGTAATCTACCTTCCATTTGATTTGTGTTTTGTATGCAATATAGGTCAATATTGTTATTTTCCCAGTACAAAATTAATTGAATTTCTGGCTAATATAAATGTTGTGTAAGTGTATTTAAAATCAAACTGTCTGCAGAGAGGAATGAATTGTAATGGATGTTGATGTATACAACACAGCTATGAGAATGTTTTCCATGTTACGACTAGAGAATGTAAATTATTTTCTCTGAATCCCCACCATATATTGTGATTGTGTGATTTGGGCATCCTAGGGAGGTAAATTGTTTTGCAATTGCAGCTAACTTTTGTGCACAAGTTTGAATTGTAAAGATATTCCAAGTTTATTTGGTACTTATGATATGTTTAATTGAACGGTGTATATAATTTTTGTTTGTTATTCTGAACTGTTTTTTACAGTCGACTTGTATGTGGAGCGCCATTGTCAACTTTTGTCGACATCACACGATCCTGTCAAACAGACAAAGGTTCAGGCCAAATGGTAGTTGCTTTGACAGTGTTTGACATGACCCTGTGACTTTGATGAATGTTGGCTATGGCCAAGCAAGCAAGGTCAATTTAGAGTCGACTTTACACACTTTTTTCCCTGGATCGGACTCTGAACACAGCATTATGTTAATAACGTATATATATATATGCTCACATGTCACACGCTCTCTAACAAACATACACAACAAAAATTCATCACTCATACATGTGGTGTAAAGGCAGGGAGAGCATATTAGAAGACAAAACGGAAATTAGCTTTGTGTTTTGGAAGTAGATGGGAGTAAAACACTTGTTTTTATAAATTTATTTCATTGTTGTTTTTTCTTAAAAATTGTAAATATGGATCAGCAAAAAACAAAATTGTCATGGTGTAATCATGTGGATGATGCTGATGAAGAAGCAATATATTTTAAATGTTTATTTGCCTTGCCTTTAGTTTTGGAGCATCTTTAACCAAAACATTAATATTTATAGAAAATATTTGGTGCTGGGAACTACTGTTATGTAATGTTTGGCCATAAGAGTTTAAAAAAATCCTATCCTATCCTATCCTATCCCGTAACTTGAAGGTCGTTGGGGCACCACAGATGATCGTTTAACCAGCATACTCCTATCTTTCTCTGTCTTCATCAACTCTCATGGCTTTGCTCAGTGTCAAGCCAGTCCATTCTCGAATGTGGTCCTCCCACCTTTTTTTCTGTCTCCATCGTCTGCCTCCTTGCACCGTGCCTTGCAGGATGGTCTTTGCAAGGCCTGATGCTCTGGTGACGTGGCCCAGCCAACGGAGTTTCCGTTTCCGATGATATGGCCACGTCACCACAGCATCAAAAATGTTAACAATTAACAAATCTTGCTGGTACTTAAATTTAAAATCTTGATTGCACCTTGTAACAATTTTTGTTGATGTGAGATATATGTGTGCTTATTACATGTATGTAAATCTATGTATTATTCTTAGGAATTTGTGCAATTTCCAGGGTTTGAGGTTATCAGGTCTGCAATGTAGCCATCGTTTCGTCCTTTCTCATCCTTAATGTGTGCTTGATGTTGATTTCAGTGTAAAATAAAAATTATCAAATGAAAAATATCTCAAAACTGTTCTCTGCTTGCCACCTTCTTCTTTTTGTTCTTCTGGATACTGTGGATACTCAGTTAACACGAGGAGTAATGTACCTTCTTTTGGGTGCCACGGTTTTATATAAATAGCATCCCCACTTTGTGGAAATTTAGTGCTTTAAATTACCACTGTTTCTGTCATTCTCATGTGTTCTTTCTTGTTCCTAATTTGTTTTATCAATCTCTCATTTGTGTATGGGGTTTGTTGGGTCAGCTAGGGGATTTTGGATGCTTTCTGCCAAATGGTCATTAGGGCTTTCTATGGTATTATTTAGCAAAGTAAGCTTTTTATATGTATGTGTTTTGTTAATATTTTATAATGATGTTTATATCTATTTTATTTTTGTTTAGGGTGTTTGATAAATTAGTACAGCCTTAGCGTCCTCTGCATGGGATGCTTTTATTGTAAAGGGACCGGCTGGTGGAGTGCTTCAGTGTTACTATTAGTGTTGTCTCAGCAGATCTTTTATGCGGATCAGGGGTGAGCCCTCTTTCAACCATTTCGTGGTCCTGATTCGGCTCTTTGCAGTCCACTAGACTCTATAAACAATAAATAACTAACTAACGAGGAATAATGTCCACAACTTTGCTCTAGTCTTCCTAGAGATGATTTTTAGCTTAAGTAGGCAACCTGACTACTGAGCAAAATTTAATATGTCTGTATCATTGTTCCAGTTTAATTATAAAAGTCTTGAGATCTCGCTAATATATTATTGAAACATTAAAAGATGTATTACATTACGTAAGTCTAATGGTGATGTTCTTTAAGGGATCTGAAAAGTATATCTCAAGTAATAGGACATAGTTTAAACCTGACAAGGACGCAGTAAGGCCTATTACGTATTGTATGGTCAGAAATTCTTGTAGCCAACATGGCCACAGGTTAAAAATATACTATTTATTCCTGTGCTTTCATTTTGGATACAGCTTCTTGTCTTTTCTTTGGGCCAGACTGTAACACATACTTTTTCAGTTTTGCACAAAACCTGTCAGGCCATCAACTACTAATTGTAGCAGGTAACAGAAATACATACTGTATTTTCTGCTTTGTATTATTGTATGTGGGGTGTGTTCATCAGTGTTCATGGGAAGAAGTGGGGATGAAGCTAAAATTTTCAAATATTAAAGGCCCCCCTGTGGGAGTGCCAGGGGTTTCTGTATAAATAGTATCCCCACTTTCTGGAAATTTAGTGCTTTAAATTCCAACTACCATTGTCTTCTGATTTGTTATTTCTCATTCCTACTCTGTTCTATAAATCTCTATACTATCTTCTTCTTTGCTAGACCAGTCACCAACTTTTTTTCTTGAAAATTCTTCCGGGACAAAACTCCTCATTTGTGTTTTAGGTCTGTGGTATTGGCTTGGGAATATTGGACGCTTTCTGCCAAATGGTCTCTAGAGCTTCCTATGATATTATTTAGCAATCTAGGCATTTTATATACATGTGTTTTGTTGATATTTTATAATGATGTTTGTATTCTATTTTGTTTTTGTAAACGGGGGTTCGATAAATTTGAATATAGCCTCAGCTTCCCCTGTGTGGGATGCCTTTATTGTACAGTGACCGGCTGGAGGAGTGCCTTCAGTGTTACCACTAGGGTTGTTCAGCAGATCTTTTATGTGGATCATGGGCGAGTCCTCTTTCAGCGAAGTTGTGGTCTTGATTTTGTGGTCCTGATTCGGCTCTTTGCCGTCTGCTGGACCCTGTAAGCAATGAATAACTAACAAAATATTAAAGGTTCAAAATGATTACTGTGTTGATAACCAAACAAAAGTAATCTTTAAAAATTAAATAAAATAGCACAGACATCCACACGGTGTGGGGGAGAGAAGCTGATAAATAAAATTCCAAAATAATTACTATGCTGAACTCACACACACAAACACACAGAATGTGGGTATTTGTATGTGTGTTATTTTTGTACACATATTTTAGATGTATCATTGTATGTGTGTGTTAGTTATATTTTTTATTTATTTTTAATACTAGCCCATGCGCTCAAATTCAAAGGCTCTGGGTACACTGAAGTCTGAGTACAAACAAAGACCTTGATATATCAGTCTTTGGTACAAATGAAACTATAAATATTTCACTGTTCTACCATATCAATGAAACTGAGCCTACAGTTATATTCGATCAAGTATTAAAAGTATACCAGAATATAACTTTCCTTGGATTCTGAACTGGAAAAGTTCTCAACGGCTAGGCCGCATAGCTCTGAATCGTCAAGGAACCGATCTGCGAGTCTTAGCTACGAAGTGTGATACCGTTGCATAGCAGACGACACAAGTGCCAAGGGACACTACTCTACATTTTCTTTAAAAGAAGCAGACGTACTTCGTTCACGCATAGATACTCTGTGATTTCTACTTGATGCACTTTTGAATTCTTTTTTTATCGACCCTGTTCCATCCACTCATTCATATCACTGAAGAGGCTGATCCTTACACTGCCATGATGGAGCCAAACGACCCAGGGTTGCCTAAAGCGACGTCAGGGCGTAACGGTGACACAGAGGGAGAACTGCCAGTGTACTTTGAGACCACAGCTAGTTCCAAACCAGGTAAGTTTTAAAATGATAAATTTATATCAGAGCACCAAAATGGTCACAAATTGCAAAGGCGCCCCTTTAATGAACCAAAAGAAAAGATCTACCAAAAAAAGGTGGTTCTAACAAACAAAAAAAAAAAGATACTTTCACCAAAATTGAAGGTTATTTGAGTGATACAGAATTTAAATATTCCCCCCAAAATGGCAAAATTAATCTGCCAAAAGAATTGCTGTTTGAACAACACGCAAAAAAAGAAATAAACTGGCAACAAAAAAAAAGCAAAAGAAAATATAACCGAGGAAAAGATAGACTACTTTGGGCAAAAGAAAAAATAGTTTAAAAAAATTAATGGATTGTCATTCACCAACACAGTGAAACACAGTGTGAATAATTGCCATTGTTTTAACTCACTGATTTTGCTTAAGCAGAGGTGATTTGTGATCACAAATTCAGCTTAATCAAGCAAAAACGCGGATTGCGCCAGTCACACCAGCTCAATGCCTATGTGAACAGCACTCTTAGGTTCCCCCACATTTTGCTGGCTGCAGGCTATTTATAGCTTGCCTACACCCTCCCTTCCAGTGAAAGGAAAGGAAAGAAGCACTGGCGAAGCTATCGACGAAGCTATTTATAGCTAGCTGGCTGAACTAACTTTAAAACCTAAAAGCTTTGGTTGAGTCGGTGTGCAGTTGAAAATGGAGTTTGAAGATGGAGAGATCTATTTTGAGAGGATCGATACAGTGAGATTTGTTAAAGAAACGTCTGAGTCTGACAGTGAGCCACCAGCTAAAAGAAGACAAGGAATTGGAAAAGCGATGGATCAAAGACCGAGAATTCACATCATGTGAAGAATCGGCGAGATACATAAAGGAGGTATGTTTTTGTTTTTTTGTTGTCACGCGTCTGTCAGTCCATCGGTCCATATAGCCTCTTACTGGATTAACAGAACTTCATCGTGTTTGCTGCAAAATATTCATCATTGAAGGACACAACACTGAAGTATTACTGAATACAATGTGCCTGCTTGTTTACCTGGCTCTGCTGTAACTGTTTTTGTGTGTGTTTTTCTTGTTACTTGAGCACATGTTCATAATTATTAGAAGTTGCTCAGATACTTTTTTTCTGTTTTTCTTGCAGGATGACAGATGGAAATTCACAGCTGCTGGCCACTATGCTAAAAGCAGCTCTTTAGCTGCAATCCGATTCTGCCATGAAGGCCTCTGTGACACAACACGTCATAATTCTTTGCATCACTAGGCTGGCGAGGGTCAAGAAGCCGTCATAATATAATGTATTAAAAATCGGCTGTCAGTTGGTTTGCGTTTTGCTCTCTAGCAAGTGCAAGTGACTTCTGAATACCATTTTTGCACAATGTATAGAGAACAGTGACGCTTTGTACTATTATAATTAGTTTCATTGAAAACCTCTATTTGAAGGAAGATATCACCATTTGTTTTAGGGTCATTTTTGTGACCTAAATGCACTCTCCGGTGTGTTGTTTATTTGATTCTCTCTCTCACTCTCTCCTGTCTGTACATGAGCCTGTGGTGTATGCGGGCACAGTTTTAGTAATGGTGATGGTGCTTTTGTTCACTTAGGGTGGCAAACTTTTTACTTAGGGTGGCAAACTTTTTCAGCACATCAAAGGCACATATCAACAGTTCAGTGCTGACAAATATAAGCACATGTCTACGTATTCTGTAATGGCTAATCCACCACTAAGCTAATCTTAATCGCCTCAAAGACACTTCAGATCTTCTTAGTAATGGTATTGGATGCAGTCAATCTCAAATTTAAAAAATAAATCTTAAATTTCCTTTCTGTCTTTTAATAGCGATCCTCATGCCTTTACACCACATGTTTGAGTGATAGATTTATGCTTGTTGTATGTGAGAGAGTGGTTGAAACATGTGAGTGTGTATATGTTGGTATAGATTGTTGCACTTTTAGCCTGATAGGTGATTTGGGAAAAAGCGAGTATTTAGTATTAACCTGCAGCCAGAACGTGACTTTTCCATTAGATGGGAGGTGGGTGACCGATGCTTTTGTTTTATTGCCAATGTAAATTCCCAGTAGAGTCTCCAGTAGACTCATTACCATCCCGTCTGAGAGCAGCCCCTTTTCAACATCACCATCATCCAAGTCTATGCCCCAACATTAGACTATGACGACAGTGTAGTGGAGGATTTCTATGAACATAGAGATCTACAGGCTGTCCTTGACCAAATGCCGAAGAAGGACATAGTCATATTACAAGGCGATGGGAATGCCAAGGTTGGCCAAGATGCGCACCAAAACTGAGGAGACACATGTGGACCCCACTGCAACAACGAGACAAATGACAGGGGTCTGAGACTCTTGGAGTTTGCCAGATACAACAATCTGATACTGGCAAACACACGCTTAGTCTCCACAAAAAATCCAGTCGATGGACATGGCACACTCCCAGCAGGAAGCATCACAACCAGATTGACTACATCATGGTCAAGACACGCTTCAGATCAAGCATCAACATTGGCAGGACACGCACTTTTCCAGGAGCAGACATCGGAAGTGACCACAATCTCGTGAAGATGTCCTTCCGGCTCCACTTGAAGAGAGTAAACACAACAAAGTGCACCAGGTTGAAGTTCAATCTGGACAAACTGCAAGACCCGGAGGTGGAAGAAATATTCCAAGCCACAATTGGAGGGAAATTTGCACCACTGCTCACTTTGGGAGTTGAAGTAGATGTCAACAACATGACCACCACCTTGAACTCAGCTGTGGCAGATGCCACCACTGAGATCCTTGGCAAGCACCGGCCAAGAAAAAAACCGTGGATCACACCTGAACTTTTGGACCTGTGTGACAAACGAAGAGAGATGAAAAAGAACACCTCACAGGGAGTGATGCCTACCGAAAAGGCATGCGCACAGCAAAGGAGAACTGGATAGAAGAGCAATGCCAGGAAATAGAGAACAGTCTGAACAAGAACAACAGGAAGAAGGCCTACCCAACTGTGAAGCGGTTGACAAGTGTTAAACAGCCCAAGGTCTCCATGATCTAAAGCAAGTCTTACAGAAGAACAAGAAGTCTTGGATAGATGGACAGAGTACTGCTCTGACTTTTACAACCACAAACCAAACGGAGACCCATCAATACTAGCATGCAGAGGTGCCAACCAGTATGGATTGACCGTATTTAATTCCGGCGAAATGAATTAAATACGGAAATACGATAGCTTTTATGAAAATACGGAGAAGTTGCAGATCGTTTACTTTTGCCAGCGGTGCTTCAGTACCGGTTTCTGGTCTCACAATAGTACTCCTGCACTCACTGAACGTCGTTGTGTTCAACAAGCTGATTTTCATGGTGATTTTAGAGTAAAACAAGTGTGGTGTTCAACAAGCTGATTTTCATGGTGATTTTAGAGGACTGAAAATAGCCTGCTGTTTCAGAGGGATACCTGTCGTTACTTTATAGTGCCATAGGCTGGGTTTTGCGATAAAAACAATACTGACAAGTGTTCAAAAATACTGACAAACGGGTCCTGAAATACTGACAAGAAGATTAGGGGGTTGGCACCTCTGAGCATGTCCCCAGAACAGAGAAGAGGAAGAAACCCTCCCAATTCTCCGAGATAAAGTTGAGGCAGCAGTGCAATCACTAAAGAAGGGGAAGTCAGCGGGTGTGGACAACATATCCGAGGAATTGCTGCAAGCCTGAGGGGAAGCGATGATTGACACCCTCACCATTAACACGATAACAAGATCTGGCAGAGTAGGAAGTGGCCTACACCATGGACCTAGTCACTTGTCATCACTCTTCCCAAAAAGGGTAACCTTCAGGAGTGTGAAAATTACCGCCTCATCAGCCATCGCAGCAAAGTCCTCCTGAAAATAATACTCAACAGGTTGAAACCCCAAGCTGAACAAATCATAGCTGAAGAACAAGCAGGATTCAGGGCAGGGCGAAGTACCACTGAACAAATTTTCAACCTCAGAATAATCTGCGAGAAATACCTACAGCACCAACATCTATATCATGTGCTTGTAGATTTCAAGAAAGTCTTTGACCGAGTCTGGCAGGTAGCTCTGTGGGCAACCATGAGAGTGTACAACATCAGCCCTAACATTATTGAAGTCATCAGAAGCCTGTATGACAAAGCTACCAGTGCAGTCCTCCACAACAGCGCCATCCGGAACTGGTTCAGAACAACAATCAGTGTGCGTCAAGAATGCCTACTCTCTCCAACACTCTTTAACATCTTCCTAGAGCTCATCATGTCAGATGCCCTTGCAGATCATGAAGGCACACTCAGTATAGGGGGTAGAGCAATCTCCAGCCTCCGTTTTGCGGATGACATTGATGGATTGGCTGGAAAGGAACACGAACTTGAACAGCTTGTACAGAGGCTTGACACCACCTCCAGAGCCTATGGAATGGAAATAAGTGCAGAGAAGACCAAAATGATGACCAACAACACCAAAGGCATCAACATGGACATCAAAGTCCAAGGCCAATCCCTCAACACGGTGCATAGCTTCAAATATTTAGTGGCCATTGTATCAGACAATGGGTACCGACAAGACGTCCTCTCCCAGGATCGCACAAACAACTGCTGCCCCGGACAAGGTTGAAGCCCATTTGGAAAGACAGGCCGGATCATCAGTCTACATTCCATGGTAAGGCTGCTGCGCTCCCTTGTCATCTCCATCACCCTTTTTTTTTTTTTTTTTTTTTTTTTAAATAAATGTTGTGTTGTTTTTATTTCTGTAAATAGCAATGGAAAAATACCATACTGTACTCACCACTGCAGGTAAGAGATAGCAACTTTTTTTTTTTGAAATTTAGATTTACTGCATCCAAAACCATGATTTACATTTTTTTTTAAAAATTGCCAATAATCACCATGTGATGTGAACTACTACTACTAATACTACATTGAAACAAGCCCAGCTGAAGTCATGAAATACTGCAGGAAATTATAATCAAACCAATTGCACTGTCAGAACAATTGATTTGGTTATTGTACTAATACTAGATCTATTTCTCCATCTTCCTATACGCTTGTGAAACATTGACCCTCACAGCAGATCTACAACAAAGAATACAAAGCACGGAGATGAGGTGCTACAGATGACTTCTGGGCATTTCCTATACCCAGCACATTACCAACAATGAAGTCAGGCAGACCATCACACAAGCCATTGGACAACATGATGACATGCTCACGGTAGTGAAGAAACGGAAACTCCGTTGGTATGGCCACGACAGGCAAGGCACAGAGTCTTCTCCTGGAAAAGTGCATGTCCTGCCAATGTTGATGCTTGATCTGATATGCTTGCAAAATATGGATCGTCACAGCAGTTCTACAATGAAGAATAAGAATAAAAAGCATGGAGGTAAGGAGCTACAGAAGACTTCTGGGTATTTCCTATACCCACAACATCACCAACAACGAAGTCCAACAATCACACAAGCCATTGGACAACACGATGACATGCTCACAGTGGTGAAGAAACGGAAACTCCGATGGTTTGGCAATGTCACCAGAGCATCAGGCCTTGAAGAGACCGGTGCAAGGAGGCAGAGGAAGAAAGAGACAGAAAAAGAGGAGGACAATATTCGAGAATGGACTGGCTTGACATTGAGTGAAGCCATGAGAGTTGATGAGGACAGAGAAAGATGGAGTACACTGGTTAAGCGATCATCTGTGGTGCCCCAACGACCTTCAAGTTACGGAATAGGATAGGATTTTTGGCTTAGAGCGTCAATGGGTGTACTTTACGACCCTCTGTCTCCCTTAAAACAGTGGTTGCATCAAAACTAATGGTTGTTACTGCAAGCAGACATGCATGGCTCTCAGAAGAGTGGTGCCATGTTGTTGGAAAATGAGTTGTGTTTAAAAAAAAGCCATATGTGAATATATACAAGCTTGCAGAGTGTTTGGTTTTACACTTCATTTTAAACAGGCATACAAGCAACACATTTTATCAAAAATAGTTGTGTTTGGTGTCGTTTAACAAAATAATTTTTCTTTCAGAATATGTTAACAGTGATCAGATAATGTTAGGGAGTCATTGATATTTTAAGAAAGGTGTGTGTTTTTTTTGCTGCTCTAAGTGCAATGCTATATGCAATAGGCGGCAAGGCTTGGCTAGCATGGTTTATGGCTGATTTCGCAATAGCGATGGCCGACCTAATGAGCAACAATATGGCGCTGTGAAGTGTACACTGCAACGAATACTACAGACGAACTGAAGGTCTACTATCAGTGCAATGAGGGCGCTTGTCGAGCTGAAGTTTTTATACTGTACAAGGCAGAAAATGATGCGGTTTTTCTCTACTAATCAGGAGATCATGACCAGGTGCCCAAACATGGAATCCATCCCTACACGAAAAAGATCATCCCGCAAGCTGTTCAATGATGGTGTCCAGAAAACCACAGGCAATATTAGTCGCCTTGTGCAACAGTGGGTGCACAATGCTTGCAACAAAGACACAGCAAAAAAAAAAAAAAAACTTATCTACGATGAAGACCACCATGTTTGGGCGACATTCCATTTCCCTGGGAGAACTGGAAAGTTGGGCAAAGAAGAGGCGACTTTTACCAAGAGTCGAGTTCAGGGTATTTTCGCATAGCTGTTTCCACCAAGCACCTGTTGAAGCTGGGATCAAGATCAAGAGCGCAGAGTATCCATGAGGACGCCACATACAAGCTCATCTGGCTAGGGTTTCCAGTTCTCGTTGAGTACAGTTCGAATAGAAAATGTCATCCATTGGTGTTGGCAGTGACTGTTAATGAGACATAGTTTGACTTCAGCTTTCGTTTTTTTCCTTAGTGATCTACGGCCTCAGCTTTGCAACAGGCAGTGAAATCCAGTTCAGTCCCACCCACATTATTGTCAATGCTGCGCCAGCTATCATAAACGAGTTCAAACCAAACTGGAATTCGGGCATGAGGCAGAGAAAATCATTCATCATGTGTTGAGCCCATGTTGACAAACAAATCAAGAGCAAGCAAGTTCTGGCATCTGAGAGAGAGCATTTGCCTTCTTCAAACGTGTCCCGATGAAGATTACTTTCTTCATGCCTCTGAACTTTTCCTTCAGTTGAAGGTGTTGCTGCTTTTGTTGCCTACTTCCAGTCGTCATGGTTGGATCAGAATTCAACGTGGTACGAAGGTTGCACACCAGGTTATCCCTCAATCAACAACTGCCTGGTAAGCTATGAACCTGGAGATCAAGAGGCAGAATGCTTTGAGAGAGAAGCTGGAAATATCAAGATTTCTCAGAGTTGTTGAGAATGACATTGTAAAGAACTGATCTATGGAACGAGCACGAAATGTAACCGCAAAGCACACCGAGATTGCCAAGTACGATATTGCACACTGAAGATGTGGACAAAAAGGTTTCAGTGGGCAACATCACCAGAGGAAGCGCTGATCTTCATGGGATCTTCAACCCTGGAAAAGGAGCTCAAGACTGCCATGCGAGAGACCAAAGAAAAGGTTGAATCATTGTCATGGGCTGACTTTGATGAGTTTGCCACATGTTGGATGTTGGTGTGGAAGATTACGATTGAGGAAAACAACTAGTGTGCCTCATGTGCAACGTGCCCACTGCCCAGGCCAAGACCAACCCAATGGGCCAGAAGCAAAAGCGCGGACGCCCAAAGCTGTCAAGACTAGTGTTTATCAGGCAGTGAACACACTGATCTCAGCTGCTCTGTACACTAATTTTATCGTTTTAATGGAACTTTCTTTGGATGTACAATTATATTTGTGATTATGATTTGGAGTAACAATATTTTTTCTCTGGAAGTACTCTAAACTTTTGTTGTTGTTGACAGAAGCTATTTTTTGGTTAAAATAATTATATTTTTGTTGATAATTCTTTTGCAAGTTTTATTTCTTTTTTGGGTAGAATCAGTTGGGTGTGTGCTAAAAGAATATATATATATTTCTTTTGTGGAAACTTCCGTTTTTTTTTTTGGAATATCTTTTGCTAAATAAGCAAATCTTCGGGTGAAAGCATCTATTCATTTGGTGATTTAATTTATTGTGAATTGCAAAGCCCAAATAAAACAAATAAATGAAATGTTTCTAGCTTTTTCTGACCGTATTTTGCACAAGTTCGGCTCATCATGTCGCCCTTTTATGTTTTAAGATTCTAATTCGTGTCCTTAGTTACGTAATAGATCTATATCTGTATGTAAACTGGTTTGTGGTTGCTTTATAATAATGATAATAATAATAATTATTATAATAATAATAACAATGATAATGCTAGTTATAACGCGCTTCGCCATGTTACATAATAATCCTAAGAATGAACAGACACAATGGAACACACACATAAATGTGCACACACAAAGAAAAAAGAGGGGAGAAGAGAAAAGGGGGGTTAGGCAAAGGGAAAGGAAAATGAACATGAGCAGTTTTGTGTTCAGATAGATCAGTTTAAACAATTTTGCAGATGAATTACTCGGCATTCTGGAAAGAGTTGACGTGAGTTTTGTAAGGGCAGATTTGAAAGAAGAGAAACTGGACTTTTGCTACAGATTTTGGGATTTTCTTTTCGGAATTATCAGCAGCATACATTTAAATTAGGTACTTTGCAATTTATTTTATATTTTCAACCACAGGTGTTCTGTTACAGCTACAGAGCTAAAAGTCCAAGATGACATCAATTCTCCGGATGGAAAGTGTGCCAAGTCCAAGGTGAAGAGAGGCCCAGAGACCGATCACAGCATTGACTTAACTCCAAGACCAGGTATTATACAGATGCATCACGTCAAACATGAACCAGACAGACATTTCACTCATACTGGAATCAGCTCACCACCAACACCCATGGTTAAGCAAGAAACTGCAACTAATGCTGCGAAATCTACACAGCCTCATTCTATCAAACGGGAACCTGTGCAATTTGCAGAAGGAAATCCAAACGACACGGCTGACTTGCTGAATCCTGTTGCACAAGTAACAATCAAACATGTTGGTGTTCTCCCAGTACCAGTGGCTTTGTCTAAGTCCCCTTTTTGTAAAAATGAATCAGCTAATGATTTTCCTGCTGACAGTCATACAGACCCACAGTCATCCACTGATTTGTCATCTCCTCTTTTAGACCATTCCTACAGTGATGTTGGTGTCGGCAATCACCAGATGGAAGCTAAGACAACTCCCCAGAAGGTCAAACTAAAAGTCATACTAAAAGGTAGGAAACATGTGTGCGATGTTTGTGATAAAGCATTCTGTAGTGCTTCCTATTTGAGATCCCACAAATCCATGCATAAGGGAGAGGAAAGTCATGTGTGTGATCTTTGTAATAAAGCCTTCTCGAGTGCTTCATATCTCAAATCCCATAAGTCCATGCACCTAGGACAGGAAAATCACGTTTGTGATGTTTGCAGTAAATCTTTCACCGTTGCTAGCAGTTTGAAGACGCACAAGTTGCTGCACAAAGGAGAGAAAAATCATACGTGCGAGGTTTGCAAGAAAGCCTTCAGTCGGGAAGCGCACTTGAAGCAGCACATGTTGATTCACTTGGGAGATAAGAATCATGTGTGTGAGGTTTGTAAGAAATCTTTCACTCAGGCTAGCAATTTGAAAAAGCACAAGTTGATCCACACAGCTGAGAAAAAACATGTATGCGATGTTTGTGACAAAGCTTTCCATAGAAATGCCGATTTGAAACGGCACTCACTGATTCATTACAAAGAGAAAAAGTTTGACCACGATTATAGCAGGGTCACTTGATTTATGTGCTAAGTGAAAACACACTATAATGAATTCTGCTGCTGTTGACATTGCTATTAATTTATAAAGAAATAATCAATTCATTTCATATAGTCACAACACAAAGATTAAAATTTGGGAAGTTCAATATATCCAAGGCATGGTAGCTTTGATCAGTCAGTCCAATTCCATGTGCTTGTGTTTGTGTGGTGGGGGTGGAGTGGGGTTGCGGTGAGCATGTGTGCGTGCGTGTGTGTGTGTGCGTGTGTGTGTGCAGTTGAATTATAAAATGATACATTTGTTGGTAGGCAAGTCTGCAAGAATAAGTATTTGATTATTATTTCCACACATACAGTAAATATCTGTTTTATTTGTGAATATTTTACATACATTTATTTCATTTTTATTTATTTATTATGTTCATATGTGTATGTAAGAGACAGAAAAAGGGGAGAGAGAAAGACTGTGTGTGTATGTGTGTGAGACAGTTATTTATCACACTTCATTTTATTTTATTTATTTATTTTTTTAAATCTGTGTTTCAACACAGATTTCATGAAGATTTCATGAATGAATACAAATGTATTAAGCGCATAAACATTTCCACATAAAAAGCATTATCACAGAGCTGGGGTAAAAATTTCAACCAAAAATGTAACACTTTATACAAGGTGAGCTAAAGTTGCACATCAGGCATTTATATAATCTCTCCCTACCTCTCTCTCCCTCTCGTACACTTCTCCCGTGGGGGTGCCGGGGGTTTCATTATAAATAGTGTCCCCACTTTCTGGAAATTTAGTGCTTTAAATTCCCACTGTCGCTGTCTTTCTCCTTTGTTCTTTCTCATTCCTACTCTGTTCTATCACTCTACTATACTATCTTCTTTGCTAGACCAGTCACCTACCTTTTTTCTTGAAAACTCTTCCGGGACAATACTCCTCATTTGTGTATGAGATCTGTTGGATCAGCTTGGGAATATTGGATGCTTTCTGCCAAATGGTCACTGGGGCTTCCTATGATGTTATTATTTGGCATTGTAGGCATTTTATATGTATGTGTTTTTTTTAATATTGTATAATGATGTTTGCATTCTATTTTGTTTTTGTAAACGGGGGTTCGATAAATTAGAGTATAGCCTCAGCGTCCCCTGCGTGGGATGTCTTTATTGTAAAGTGACCTGCTGGTAGATTGCCTTCAGTGTTACCACTATGGTTGTTTTGGCAGATCTTTTATGCGGATCAGGGGTGAGTCCTCTTTCACTTCTCTGGTCCTGATTTGGCTCGGAAGAGTCCGCTGGACCTAAAGCAATAACCATGCTCTCGTACACACATACACAGTACACACTCTTTCTCAATGTGTTCAACAGTCCAGTTCACAAATAAAGCTACTATACTCCTTCAAAGAAATAAAATAGGGGGTAGGTGGTATGGCCTATATTTAAACAATTTTTTTTATTAAAACAATTGTCATAAAACTTGTAACACCCCAACAGTTTTAATGCATAACTACATTCTATCACTACAACACGCATGACACAACAAACATCCCACCTTTTACCTCCTTCCCTCCCCCTCTCCCCTCTCTCTCTCTTTCTTTCTCTCTTTCTTTCTGTCTCTCCATCTCTCTTCCATATATGTTGTTAATTTTGGTGCTGAATTTAGCATTTTTGTGTAGTGTGAATTTTTGTTGTTGTTAATATGTGATTGCCACCCACCTACTTCAGTTTTTCATGGTGGGTGGGTTTGGTTGTAGCTGTGACTTTTCACCTAGTGGTTATGTTCATTGTTATCATTTTGCTTTGTTGTCCACCCAACCACTCAGGTTTTTTCATGGTAGATGGGTTTTATTATGACTTGTCACCTAGTTGTTAATGTTTTTATTTGGTTTTGTTGTTCATTGTGTTGACATGTTGGAGTTTACATTGGATTTTATACATTGTCTGTCTTGATGTTTTATCCGCTTTGAGCATATCTTTGGAGGTTTTACTAGTATGCTACAAATGGACATCGTTTACACCTTATAAAGTGTTTGATGTACACATGTTTGTTTCACAAAATAATTTTTTTCTCTCACATGCGTAGCAGTGTGAGACTATGTACTCTCCTGAAAACATTTTTTCTCGAGATTTTTGCAAATTGTGCGAGATGAGTCCTAAATAGTCCAAAAATAACATTAAAAAATGTTAGTCCGTCCGTCTGTCCCTGCCATCCGTCTGTGCAAAACTTGCAAGTGGATTAATATCTCAGAACCTATTTCAGCTATCACAACCAAACTTGGTTAAGATGGTGTGTACCCATGGGACCTCATAAATGATCAGTGAATGAATGACGTCACTTCAACAACAAATGTTAGTCACAAAATGTAAAATGTTCACAAAATTTTACTTTTTTTTCTAGGTTATTAATATTGAACTTATGATTCTTTGATGCATGATATATATCAATGAGACACATATTACTGTACAAATTTGGTCAACCTCACTCCAAGGTCAAGGTCACTGGAGCTGTCCAAAGTCAGTTAGTATAGGTACTTTGAAGTAACCTTGACCTTAAACTATGAGAGATATAAAGTCCAAACTTGTATTTAGAGATGACAGATTGATCTTTCATATTTTTCCGTTTTTTGTGTTGATCTAAGGTCAAGGTCATTTTAGGCCTTGCAAAAACATATGAAAAAAAAGGTAATCATACAGTGGAATGGCTGTTTATTTAGCTCATAGTATGTGACTGGAATGGACTGGTTTGACACTGAGCGAAGCCATCAGGGCTGCTGAGGACAGAGAAAGATGGAGTATGCTGGTTAAACGATCATCTGTGGTGCCCCTACGACCTTCGGGTTACGGGACAGGATAGGATAGGATAGGATGTGACAACATTGGTTTATTTGATCAGACATGAATGAGAGGTCACATGAGGGTCAAGGTCATCCCAAGGTCAATGAAGGTCAATGTCATCCCAAGGTCACATTTTATTTTGGCATATTACAACTTTTGCTGTAGTTTACTTGATAGTACATCAGTGTATTTGGAGCCGGAAGTCAAGATCATCTCATTGTCAAGAGCGTAGAAAGATCAATGTCAGTATTACTTTGCATTTTAATGCCACCATTTCATTTTGTTTTTTCTAGCCACTCATTTTCATGTGTAATAGTACCCCCCTTGGAGAAGCCTGGGATTTCTGTATAAATATATATACAACTATACAAATATATAACTGTTCCCTCTTTGTGGAAATTGGATGCTTTAAATTACCACTGTTGTTCTCTTTCTCGTCCATAATCTGTTCTATCAATCTACTATCTTCTTCACTAGACCAGTCACCTACCTTTTTTCTTGAAATTTCTCCCAAAACTCCTAATTTGTGTATGAGGTCTGTTGGGTCAGCTTGGGGATATTGGATGCGTTCTGCCAAATGGTCACTAGGGCTTTCTATGGTGTTATTATTTAGCAATACAGGCATTTTATATGTATGTTTTTTGTTAATATTTTATGATGATGTTTATATTCTATTTTGTTTTTGTAAATGGGGGTTCGATAAATTAGAGTAAAGCCTCAGCGTCCCCTGCATTGGATGCCTTTATTGTAAAGTGACAGGCTGGTGGAGTGCCTTCAGTGTTACCATTAGAGTTGTTTTAGCAGATCTTTTATACAGATTGGGGTGAGTCCTCTTTCAACCACCCACGTTGGGGTGCTGGGGTTTTCTGTATAAATAGTATCCCCACTTTCTGGAAATTTAGAGCTTTAAATTACCACTGTTTCTGTCACTCTTATTCGTGCTTTCTCGTTCCTAATCTGTTCTATCAATCTACTATCTTGTTCGCTAGACCAGCCAACTACCTTTTTTTTTTACAACTCTCCCAAAACCCCTCATTGTGTATTGGTCTGTTGGGTCAACTTGGGAATATTGGACGCTTTTTGCCACATGGTTACTAGGGCTTTCTATGGTATTATAATTTAGCAATGTAGGCATTTTATATGTGTATGTTTTGTTAATATTTTATAATTATGGTTTTATTCTATTTTATTTTTGTAACCGGGGGTTCAATAACTTAAAGTACAGCCTCAGTGTCCCCTGCATTGGATGCCTTTATTGTAAAGTGACCGGCTCTTGGAGTGCCTTCAGTGTTACCATTAGGGTTGTTTCAGCAGATCTTTTATACATAGTGGGGGTGAGCCCTCTTTTAACCAAGTTGTGGTCCTGATTTGGCTCTTTGCAGTCCGCTGGACCCTATAAACAATGACTAACTATTGTTAAATATTGCGATTTCCATAAGGAGCGTGTGAGTCATATGGGCTTTGCCCTTCTAGTTTGTATATTCTTTTCTAATTATGACTTCACCTAGTTGTTAATGTTATCATTTTGTTTTGTTGTTCATTGTTTTGACACGTTGAATTTTACCATGTTGGATTTTATATGCGTTGTCCGTTTTGATTTTTTATGCGCTTTGAGCGTATCTTTGGAGATTTTACTGGCATGTTACAAATGGACATCGTCATATAAACATGTTTGCTTTACAAAATAAATTGTATATTCTTTTCATTATTTTAGTTTTATGGTTCAATTTTGTTGTTTATGTTAAAATCTTCTGCATTAGAATCGAAATGTTCTGTGTTATTACTTTTGATCATTTGTAATTCTGTGGCTGGTGGAGAATAATGACCGAGAGTTGTGGTTTTTGGTATACTGTGCTATTATAGCACAGTCTTAGTGTATATGCATTACTAAACATGTGCCATGAATGATTAAAAATATTGGATACCTTAAGTCTAAAAACTATAACATTTTCAAAACTGATTTCCTGTCCATTGTTTAAAATAGTGATCCACCTGCACATCTTTGAATGTTTGTTACATATGTATGTAAGAAATTCATGTACACAAAAGCCTCGATTATTGTTATTATTATTATTATTATTATTATTATTATTATTATTATTATTATTATTATTATTGATCTTTTAGTATAAATAGTTCCCCCACTTTCTGGAAGTTTAGTGCTTCCAATTTCCTCTTTTCTATCACTCTTTGTATTTCTGCATTTACTTTCTTTTCTGTTGTCTACATTATTCACTTTTTCAATATGTCATTCACCTGTATTTTTTCCATCATCCCTTTTTATTGTTTTTCTCAGAATATTTGTGATAATATGGTTAGCCTGCCTGTCTGTGATGGCTAGTTGGTGAAATTGTACACACGAGATGATCTTTGGGTCTCTCAAGTGTTATTTGCCGATTCGGCTTTTTTATATATGTATTTGGAGTCTTATGAAAATTTGTCATGTATTTTTTACGCCTTTTTGTAATCTTGGGGTGTACCCCGTTGGGATGGCGGGGGTTTCTGTATAAATAATATCCCCACTTTCTGGAAATTTAGTGCTTTAAATTCCCACAGTCGCTGTCTTTCTCATTTGCTCTTTCTCATTCCTGCTCTGTTCTATCAATCTGCTATACTATCTTCTTTTTCGCTAGACCAGTCATCTACCTTTTTTTTTGAAAACTCTTCCGGGACAAGACTCCTTATTTGTGTATGAGGTCTGTTGGATCAGCTTGGGAATATTGGACGCTTTCTGCCAGGTGGTCACTAGGGCTTCCTATGATGTTATTATTTAGCAATGTAGGCATTTTATATGTATATGTTTTATTGATAATTTATAATGATGTTTGTATTCTATTTTGGTTTTGTAAACGGGGGTTTGATAAATTAGAGTACAGCCTCAGCATCCCCTGCGTGGGATGTCTTTATTGTAAAGTGACTGGCTGGTGGAGAGCTTTCAGTTTTACCACTAGGGTTGTTTCAGCAGATCTTTTATGCGGATCAGGGGTTGTCCGGTCCTGATTTGGCTCGGAAGAGTCCGCTGGACCTAAAGCAATAATCATGTAATGTAATGTCATGTAATGTAATCTTGGGGTGACAAATCAAGTGAAAGGGCTGATGCGGTCAGCATAGCCTAGCTCTATTTATCTTGGGATGTCGTAGGTGGTCTTAATATCGTGAATTTGTATGTGTGTTTTTGGTGGATCCTATACATGTTTCTGATCTTGTGAGAGATAGACCCGGTTTGTGTGAGTGGTCCAGCTATGCCCGCTAATGGTTCACTGGACCCTATAAACCATAAATACTACTACTGCTATTTTCTTTTTTAAAATTATTATTATTGTTGTTAAACAGGTCTGCAATGTTTTGTCATTTTTATTCTCATAATTTGTGATTGATGTTGAGTTCATTGTGAAAAATTAACTATTACTACTACTACAAATCCTCCCGCTGGGGTGCCATGGATTTCTGTATAAATAGTATCCCCACTTTCTGGAAATTTAGTGCTTTAAATTCCCACTGTCGCTGTCTTTCTCATTTGTTCTTTCTCATGCCTACTCTGTCCTATCTATCTACTATACTATCTTCGCTAGACCAGTCACCAAACTTTTTTCTTGAAACTCTTCTAAAATTCCTCATTATTTTGTGTATGAGATCTGTTGGATCAGCTTGGGAATACTAGATGCTTTCTGCCAAATGGTAACTAGAGCTTCCTATGATATTATTATTTAGCAATATAGGCATTTTATATGTATGTGTTTTGTTGATATTTTATAATGATGTTTATATTCTATTTTGTTTTTGTAAACAGGGGTTCGATAAATTAGACTATAGCCTCAGTGCCCCTGCGTGGGATGTCTTTATTGTAAAGTTACCGGCTGGTTGAGTGCCTTCTGTGTTACCACTAGGGTTGTTTCAGCAGATCTTTTATGCGGATCAGGGGTGAGTCTTCTTTCAACCAAGTTGTGGTCTTGATGTTGTGGTCCTGAATCGGCTCCTTGCAGTCCCGCTGGACCCTGTAAGCAATAAATAACTAACTACTACAAATTAAAGGTATCACAACAGTGTTCACAAAATTTGTTGCACTTTTGACTTACATGCATAGCAATGTGAGTCTTATGTACTCTCCCCTCTTCCCATCCCCCACCACCCCCTACCCCCCTCTAAAAAAAAATTTCTGGTTTTTGCAAATCTGTGCGAGATGAGTCCTAAATAGTCAAGAAAATATTTTTAAAAAAATATTTGTACGTCCGGTGTCCGCCTTCCTTCCATGCAAAACTTGCAAGTGGCTTAATATATCAGAACCTATTTCAGCTATAACACACAAAAAAAAAACAAAAAAACTTGGGGTCATGAGCAATCTTGCCACTGTAGATTGTTCTAACCTATAAAGGGAAAAGTGAAAGCCCCAGTTAAAACCTGTCTTGCCTTTGTAGGCATGACTGATTCACTGCGGCAACAGTACCCCCGTTGGAGTGCCGGGGGTTTCAGTATAAATAGTAGCCCCACTTTCTGAAAATTTAGTGCTTTAAATTCCCACTGTCGCTGTCTTCCTCATTTGCTCTTTCCCATTCCTGATCTGTCCTATCACTCTGCTATACTATCTTCTTCTTCGCTAGATCAATGACCTACCTTTTTTCTTGAAAACTCTTCCTGGACAAGACTCCATGTTTGTGTATGAGGTCTGTTGGATCATCTTGGGAGTGTTGGACGCTTTCTGCCGAGTGGTCACTAGGGCTTCCTATGATGTTATTATTTAGCACTATAGGCATTTTATATGTATGTGTTTTGTTGATGATTTATAATGATGTTTGTATTCTATTTTGTTTTTGTAACCGGGGGTTCGAGTAGTTGGGGTAAAGCCTCAGCCGTCCCCTGCGTGGGATGTCTTTATTGTAAAGTGACTGGCCGGTGGAGGGCATTCAATTTTCCCACTAGGGTTGTTTCGGCAGATCTTTTATGCGGATTGGGGGTTGTCCGGTCCTGATTTGGCTCGGAAGAGTCCGCTGGACCTAAAGCATCAATCAATCAATCAATCAAAGTTGGAAAGATGGTGTATAACTATATTCATGAGACTTCATAATTGATCATTGAATGAATGGCTTCACTTCAAGATCAAGGTCACAGGGTCTACAAATGTTAGTCCAAAAGTTACAATTTTGTTAACAAGATTTCACTTTTGTCCTAAGTTATTATTATTGAACTTATGATTGGTTGGTGCATCATAGATATCAGCGAGAATCACATACTCTGCAAATTTGGTCAGCCTCTCTCCATTATCAAGGTCACTGGAGCTGTCCAAAGTAAGTTGGTATGTGTATTTTGAAGTGACCTTGACCCTAAACTATGAGAGATATAAAGGCCACACTTGTGTATTTAGAGATGATTATTTTTTCCATTTTTGCATTGATCTTAAAGGTCAAGGTCATTTTAGGCCTTGGAAAAACGTTAAAAAATGTCATCATCACAACAGTGGAATGGCTGTATATTTAACCCATTTGGTTATTTGATCATGCATGGAGGTTACTTGAAGATCAAGGTCACCCCAAGGTCAAGATCATTGAAGGTCATCCCAAGGTCCCTTTATTTGTAATAATACAAGTTTTACTGTAGTTTGTTTATCGTACATGAGTGTATTTGGAGCTGGAGGTCAAGGTCATCTCAAGATCAAGAGTATAGAAAGATCCATCGGTATTACTTTGCATTTTAATGCCACTATTTCATTTAATTTTTTCTGGCCATATTGCAATTCCATAAGGAGCATGCGAGTCATTTGGGGCTTTGCCCCTCTAGTTCTTCCTTTGGCCCGTTCTTTGTTTATGGTTTTACTTGAGAAAAAGTTTAATAAATTGAACATTCATTGTTCTTACAAATACAGGCGTTTGTTGTTTTGATCTTTTCATATCCTTTCTTCATCTGTCTGTCCAGGCTACCTGCCCATCTGTGTGTGCCAGGAGTTGTGAAGTTGGTGTTTTAGTGGAGTAGATAGTCTAGGAGAAAGCAGCTTCAATTCTCTATCTTGACCATCTGTGAGTTACAATAATGCATTAATGCACACTAGTGGGAGGCAAACAAGCATCGGTGCGTCTCAGCTATGGTGCATGGCATTGCATTGACGATGATACCTAGAGTGATGGATGGTATATACATGAAAGAAACTTAATCAGTATATGTGTTATGGTACAGTTTAAAGCTGGGAATTAGAAACTTAAAAAAAAAAAACTAAAAATACTGTGATCAAGCTGTCCAGGTTCATAATAATCGCTGACATTATGCATGCTTGAAATATTAATAATTAGGCCTAAACTCTTTGGCCGGAATAGAGGTATTATCTGAAAGAGGAGAGCAGTTGGCTCAGTGGTGTACGCAGTTTACTGGAATGTCAGGCAATAACATTGCAGCCTGTACTACAAGCAGTGGTTTAAAACCTGTTGATGACCGGGAGTTTAAAAAATAAAATAAAATACAAATTACCCTGAGACACTGCACTCCTACTTCTTCGGATGAGAGTATAAACCGAGGTCTACTCTGCACACACGCATTCCATCGCGAAGACTTTAATCCTGAAGCTCATGTCCTAGATGGTTGAGTGCTGGCTACACAAAAACACCCAGAACTCACTATGTCCCTTTTCCTCATCCTGGGGTGTCAGACTATGTGCCCAAAGGCTGCAAGTGGGCTCCTCGGGCGTCTTTTGAGGGAGATCCTGTATCGGCTAGTGCCTTGAGCTGGAAAAGCACTATATAAAAGTAATAAAATAAAGAAAAATTAATAATAACAAAAAAATAATAAATACACTGAAAATAAAATTACCCTAAACAATTACGCCAAGAACCAAATAAACTATAACATGCACACACCACACACAAGCATACCCACCTTTTTCTTTTTTTTTTTTAATGTACGAAAACCAAGGACATAATTATGACTGAATATGCAATTCACATTCTTTAGATGATGCATTACATCATTCACAGATAACAGCAATTGTGAACATTATTGCAACATCACCTATTGGTAGATTAGTAGATTGGTGTTGAATCCCTCTCTTCACCACCCCAATCCCCATCTCTCTCCTCCAATTTTGTTATAAAGTTTGTTAATCGCAATTTGATTTGTATTTGTTAAATGTCTAGTATCATCTGAAAATGTGGGAAGACAATAAATTAACTACTGATTGATTCACACACACACACACACACACACACACACACACACACACGCGCGCACGCGCGCACACACATAAATTCGCACTACCACAGACTTAACAGGAGTAGGGTCGATTAATAGGCTACCATGCATAATTATTGTATTACTTTTTTGTCTATTGTATATTAAAAACTGAAACTTTTTTTCATAGTCATCAACATGTACCATTTCAATGAAAGTGGGCTTATTTATTATTTTTATCCACACACAAAAAAATATTGAGATAATTGTTAATTGCATTCTCAAGCGGCAAAATGCTAATTTGTGCCTCATCGGGAACAGTTGTTGCACATTGCGTGACTTTTAAAAGGTAGTCAGTGTTGCAGCGTAGACACTAGGTTAAGGGGACACTACTCATAGATACTGGACAGACATTTGCCAGAACGAGACTTCCGCTCAAACATTCTGCTACGTTGTTTATCTTTCGACTTCTGATCTGAGAAGCTTCCATCCATCTATATATCACTCAATGATTGAACGTGACAGTGACACAGAGGGGGAACTGCCTGTGTTCTTTGGAATAACAGATGGTTTTAGACCAGGTAGGTTTTAAAATTTCATTTGTAAAAAATTTGCAATATAGAGGTAATAAAATTAAGCAAATAAATTCAATCACTCATTGACTCAATCATGTTATTTGTTACCTTTTTGCTGATTTATGCATTGAGCTCCTTTTGAATCTCTTTTGCTTATTTCGGCTCATTTTCGCTCTTTTATTTCCCTTTTCGCACTTTTTATTCCTCTTTTTTCTTGAACTTGAAACTTGAACTTGAAATTTTCTATGATGTAGGCCATTATGGCCTTTACAGAGATCCTGGTAGTTATTTTAGCAACTGTCATTAGTATTATGCGCTGCGCGTGGTGGCTCCAAATACTAATGGAATGGTAGCAAGTTGGGTCATAGAGGGTGGGGAGGGAAAGCCAGTGTGCATCCAGCCTGCCCTTAAAAGCATTAACCGAGGGGGCTTCAACAACACTCTGTGGTAGAGAGTTCTAGGTTGAGATAACTCGTTTTGAAAAGAAGGGGCCACGAATGTTCAGTCGGAACCTGTTCTTTTGGAGCTTTAGAGTGGTTCCTCTCAGTCCTAAGTCGGCAGGGGGGTGCTCGAAGCCAGGCCACTGGGTACAGTACATACCATGAAGGTATTTGTAGAAATCAATCATGTCGCCTCGACAGAGACGGTGCTCAAGGCTTGGCAGGCCTAGGCTTTTGAGTCTTTCTGGATAAGGTTTATCTTTCAATGAGGGCAATAGTTTGGTGGCCCACCTCTGAACATCCTCCAATTCACAGCAAAGTTGTTTTAGTTGTGGATTCCAGACTGATTGACCATATATATTCCAGGCTAGGACGCACTAGGCTCGTGTATAGAGATACAAGTACTTTGTCAGTCAAATTGGTGAAGGAGCGTCGGATTATACCTACGGTTCTGTTTGCCTTGGCCGTGCACTGATGAACGTGTTGTTTAAATGACAGCTTGTTGTCTATGGTAATACCCAGGTCTTTCTCCGACTCATTTTCCGCCAGTTGAAAAGTGCAATCCAAGCCATTAGCATCTTTTGATTTCATGAAATATCGTGCCTCCGTCTTTTTTGCACAGAGTTTCAGGACGCTGCACATTTTTGCGGATGAAACCTCAATAACCAGTCGTCTGACCACTTCTGAAGGGTATTGATATCATTCTGCAATTCACTGGGGGCACCCAGTATGTCGCTTCTCCTGTAGATCTTTGTATCATCAGCAAACATTTTTACAGATGAACTGACGTTGGCAGGTAAATCATTGATGAAAACAACGAAGAGCAGCGGCCCAAGACAGCTTCCTTGTGGAATCCCACTGTAAACAGCAGCTTCGCTTGATTGCGTACCATTTATGTTAACTCGTTGAAAACGATCCCGCAAAAACGCTCTGATCCAGGAAAGGACGTAACCGCTCACGCCATATGCTTGGAGCTTAAGTATGAGTCTTTGATGTGGCACGGTATCAAACGCTTTCTGAAAGTCTGTGTAAATGGCATCTATACTGCTGCCCTCATCCAGAATTTCAGTCCATTCATCGAGAGTCTCAAGCAATTGTGTTGTGCAAGAACGCCCGGAGACGAACCCATGTTGCTCTTTACAAATAAGGTTATTCACTTGTAGATGGGTCGTGACTTTGTTACGTACAATTTTTTCCATGCACTTGCATACTATCGGCGTCAAACTTACTGGCCTATAGTTACTAGCATCACATCTACTTCCCTTCTTAAAGATGGGTATGATAATTGCTTGACGCCAATCTTCTGGAATATCACCAACCTCCAGTGACAGTCTGAAAAGGTGGCAGATGGGCTTAGCGAGGGCACTAGAAGCTTTTACCAGGATGAGCGGATTGATGCCATCTGGACCTGATGCCTTGTTGATCTGAAGGCTTGCTAATACCTTGAGAACATCCTCTTCCTCAATGGAAAAATTCTCCAGAACTTGATCGAAGGTGACTGATGGTGGTGATGGGAGAGGGCCTGAATCTTCTTTGGTAAACACACTCTGAAAAAATGAAAAAAAACACCACATTACTTCTATTGTACAACGTCATTCTCTCTCCCATCACAGTTTCTCGGATGACAACCAGCTGTATGTTTCTGGACCCCTCACCAATCTTCCTGTTCTTATTTCTTCCACTCAGGCCTGCGTCTCTGAGCTTAAGGTTTGGATGACGCAGAACAAGCTCAAACTTAACAAGGATAAAACTGAACTTATCATCATTGCTCCTCAAAAAATCTTTTCATCTTCTTCCTTACCTTGTTCTGTTTCACTCTGCAACACTGACATTTCTCTATCAACCTCTGTCTGCAATCTCGGTGTCACCATTGACCAAACCCTCTCTTTTCAGACGCATGTAGCTAATATTTGTAAAACCTGCTTCTACGAAATTCGTAGAATCTCATCCATCCGTCATTTACTTACTGAAGATTCAACTAAGACTCTTCTCTGTGCCTTCGTACTGTCTCATTTAGATTACTGCAATGCTATTCTTTCAGGCTGTCCTAACTATGTTATTTCTAAGCTCCAAAGGGTCCAGAACCATGCTGCTAGGCTTGTCTTTCGCTCTTCTAAATTTGACCACATCTCCCCTCTCCTACACTCTCTCCACTGGCTTCCTGTTCAACAGAGAATTTCTCACAAGACTGCCACACTCTGCTATAAGTCCCTTGATGCTTCTGGCCCACAATATATATCTGACCTACTCCATTTCTACACCCCATCCCGTCAGCTTCGCTCTTCTGCAGACTCTCGTATCTTTACGATCCCCACTGTCAGGACAAAAACTTTTGGCCAAAGGTCTTTCTCTTATCAAGCCCCTGTTACCTGGAACCAGCTCCCCCACTCCATCCGTCATTCACCCTCCCTGCCAACCTTCAAAAAATATCTCAAAACTTATTTATTTCCATCATACTATTGTCTTTAATCTTGTTTGTTTTTGAGTATGTTTGGTGTGCTTAAGCTTCTCGCAGTGACTAATTTAATTGATTTTTTTGTTTTCTTTATTATAGAAGTGATTATGTGTGTGTGCCTGAGTGTGTGTGTTTTGCAGATGGTGGTTATAAGTGAAAAAATTATCTTATTTTCTTGTTTTGTAATTGTATGTTTTCTTTTTGATTAGTTGTAAATTTTTGACTTTGTAAACGCCTAGGGCTTTGTTTAGATTAGGCGTCAATAGCAATAATAATAATAATAATAAATGAATTCAGCAGCTCAGCCTTCTCCAAATCACTAGTTGTTTTGGTGCCATCTGGTTTTTTAAGATCTGATACACCTGTTCGGGTCATTGTTTTGGATTTCACAAAGGCCCAAAAAGCCTTTGGATTTTTCTTCGCTTCCTTGGCAACATTCTCTTCTTGTCTCTTTTGTGCTACACAACATTTTTTCCTCGCTTGGTTTCTCGCTTGACTGTAAAATTGGTAGTCAGTGCTTGTACGCGTTTGAAGCCACCTTCTGAAGAGCTGATTTTTTTTTGCGTACCATTGCTAGTGTTTCTATATCCATCCACCCCTTGCCTCTGGGTCCTGAAATTATCTTTATAGATGTTGATTTTTTGACTGTTGTGTTTATCTTATCTTCAATGCGAGTCCAGACATCATTGACAGATAGTCTGGAAAGTTCATCATCCCAGTTTACTGCTTCCAACTCTTGGTTCAGAAAAGCAAAGTCACATTTTTAAAGTTAAACTAGCAAGTTTGGTTGGGCGCAGTGATGTACGCACAGTTCATGTTTATAAATAGCGAACAGTGATCACTTTTAGCAATGCTTGCAGTAGTAGTATCATTTATCATATCATCACGGTTTGTGAAGACTAGATCTAACACATTTTCTTGCTGACCTTCACGATAGCGTGTAGGTTGCTTTTGATGCTGCAGCAGAAAGGCATTTTAAAAAAGGGTTGCTGGGTGCTCTGGTCCTGCCTCACTCATTTCATCAGTCCAATCCAGCTCTGGAAAGTTAAAGTCCCCCATAATGAGGAGGTAGGACGCCTTTCTATCTGCTGCCTGCTGCAAGACTTTATTAAGTTTAGCCGTGTTATCTACAGAGCTGTTGGGGCTCCTGTAAATCAAGCCAATGAGAAGTTGCTCGTGTTCCGACAGTTGGCATTCAACAAACACGAACTTCTCAAAGTCACTAGCCGATACCTCACATGCAGACGGTGGTAGATCCTCTTTCACATATAAAGCGATTCCTCTACCTGGTTTGGCTAAGTTATGGAAAACTTCATATCCTTTGAACGCAATTTCACATTCTTCAATCATAGATTTACTATTCTTTGGCTTCACCTCAGTGATACCTAGAACCGCCGGCCTGTGGGAATCGATCAATGCTTGAATTTCAACTCTCTTATTCAGCATTTGATCAATGTTACTATATATACAGGTGCAGTTATTTACATTACCAGACGAAGAGGCGCAGTGGTTAAAAACAGACGAACGTTTAAAATTATTTACATTCTTCATTAATTCTTTTTTCAGCCGTTTTCCCCTCTGGGGTAATGGCCGATGTTGACCACCCGACCATTTCTCCGAACCCAATGAGCGTTCCCGTCCCCCGACAGTTCTGATTCATGACATTTAGCTTTCAGTTCTTGAAACAATCTGTCTTCTTCTTTGCGTTCTTGAAATGTAAGATCTTTACGTAGAGTTAGAGTCTTGCACAACCTGTTGGCAGCCTGATTATCAGTAGGCTGTTCCTTCCTTGCTCTGTGGTAGGCTTTCAATGTAGTGTCTTTTTCTGCCTCTGAAGAGAAGGTAAGACGAATAGGGCGGTGCTTTTGTTCCTCAGGTTTGGCTGCCTCCACATATCTGCCAATGCGACGATTTCCCAACGGCTTGATATCCACCTTAATCTCGGCCATCAGTTTATTAATCTGTTCTGATTGTTCACTCAGTCTTGTTACTTTATCGTTACTCTTACTCTCTGGTAAATTGAAGAGCATCAGGTTGAATTTTCTTTTCATTCTTTCTTCTATCTCCACTATCTGCTCTTTGTCTCTCGATTCAAGAATGTCTTTGAGTTCTTCTATTTTTTCTTTTATAGGTGGCGCATGAACTTCTTCTTTTGATATTTCCTTCACCGTTTCTATCATTGCCTGGGTGAAATTCCCCTCTTGAACATCCATTATCTTCCTATCCACCTGTACAACATGCTCCGTCAGGTCGTCTACCTGTTTCTGAATTTGTGTCATGCCACTAAGGAATTTGCTAGCTAGTTTATTACACTGCTTAGTGCAGTACCAGTGAATCAAGGGGCAATCCTTCATGCCGTCTTTTAGTATGATTTCATACACATCACCATCGATCTTTTCACATGATGCATGATACCACTGCTCGCAAATTTCGCACTGGAGGCCTTTATCTTTTTTGGTAACAGCTGTAGAGCAAATACTGCAATCCTCTTTCTTTTGGGCTGCAACTGATCCTTTTCTATGGCTAGTCATATTTCCATTGGCAATGGTATGGTCAACAAACAATAGAAAGTGTCACTCACCGTAGATCAGACGAACTCACGAAAACATAATTAGTAAGCCGCCATCTTAGATACTACCAAGCCGTTTACTTCACCGATGAAGTCCAGAAAAACAATGGATAGAAAAAATAAAAAGTCGAAATGAAATACCCAAAACACAATATTGTGGCTCTAATGCACAAAATAATCCACATCCATATGATTAATGCAGGTAGGGAATAATAACTTAGGTTTTTTTCAGTGGAAGGGTTCGGGAGCGACTTGTGCCACCACGCATATATATATTGAATTTAGGTATTTACTACCTATTTTGATATCAATTAAGTTTCTTTTGACTGCTGTATGCTTATTTTAGGTCTTTTTCGCTTTTTGCTCTTTTCGTTCCCCCTTTTGCTCATTTTGCTGTCCTTTTCGCTCTTTTTGTAATTTATCTACAACGATGTTGTTCTGTAGCGTGCATCTTTGGTGCCGCTGATTACCTTGCTTCATGATGGAGGACAAAGACTATCCTGTGCGGTCTGAAGTGAAGTTGGAGATTGACATTCCTGAAGAACCAGTGGGAAATAGGATGAGATTGCAAGCGTGGCATGCACAAGGTGAGTTTACATTGTCGTTGGAAAGGGTCTTCAGAAAATACGAAAAGAGCAAAAAGAACAAAAAAGGGGCATCAAAAACAGTTTCAAGAAAATGTGAAAAGAACCAAAAAGGGCAGCTAAAGGAGCGAAAAGGGGAATGAAAAGAGCAAAAATATGTGAAAAGCACCTAAAATAAGAATGCATGAGTCAATGCATATCAAACCACCCGTTTGGGATTCCGAGGGTTTTCTGTATAAATTATATCCCACACTTTGTGGAAATTTAGTGCTTTAAATTACCATGGTTTCTGTAATTCTCATTTGTTCTTTCTTGTTCCTAATCACATCAGTCCACACGTCAAGGTAAGGTTGCTGCACTTCCTTGTCATCTCCACCTTCCTATACGCTTGCAAAACATGGCCCCTCCTAGCAGACTTAAACGAAGAATACAAAGCATGGAGATGAGGTGCTACTGAAGACTTCTGGGCATTTCCTGTACCCAGCACATCTCCAATGAGAAGGTCAGACAGACCATCACACAAGCCTTTGGACAACACGATGACCTGCTCACAGTGAGGAAACTCTGAAAACTCCAATGGTATGGCCACGTCACCAGAGCATCAGGCCTTGCAAAGATCATCCTGCAAGGCACGGTGCAGGGAAGCAGAACAAGAGGAAGACAGAAAAAGAGGTGGGAGGACCACATTAAAAAATGCACTGTCTTGACACTGAGCGAAGGTATGAGCGTTGCTAAGGACAGAGAAAGATGGAGTACGCTGGTTAAACGATCATCTGTGGTGCCCCAACGACTTTCGAGTTACAGGATAGGATAGGATAGGATTCCTAATCTGTTCTATTATTCTTCATCGCTAGACCAGTCAATTACCTTTCTTTTCTTTTTCTTGAGAACTCTCCCAAAACTCGTCATCTGTTGGGTGAGCTTTGGGATATTGGACACTTTCTGCCAAATGGTCACTAGGCCTTTCTATGGTATTGTTATTTAGCAATGTAGGCATTTTATTTGTGTGTGTTTTGATAATATTTCATAATGATGTTTATATTGTATTTGGTTTTTTTAACCGGATGTTCAGTAAATTAGAGTAAAGCCTCAGTGTTCCCTGCATGGGATGCTGTTATTGTAAAGGGACCAACTGGTGGAGTGCCTTCAGTGTTACCATTAGGGTTGTTTCAGCAGATCTTGTATGCGGATCAGGGGTGAGTCCTCTTTCAACCAAGTTGTGGTCCTATTTGGCTTTTGCAGTCTGCTGGACCCTGTAAACAATGACTAACTAACAAATGCATATAAAAATAGTTGGATAGCCCTTTCACTGCCAAGGGAGACTTGCACTGAGTGGCAACTATTTGCCAGACAAATCTAGCTCACGATCGTAAATAGTAGTAGTTGGTGGAGGACAATACGGACCATGAAGCCTTTATAAACGTCCTATCTCATGTACACTTTGCTTGAGTCTATATCATGCGATTTTCCTTTTTGTATTACTCATCAAAGCAATAGAATACATCTCTGAAATTTGGTATTGTGTCCAACTGGTTTTTAAAACAATTAGTATTCTGTGCAGTTTTTATAGTTAGTGGTAAACTGTTATACCATGTGAAGAAACTCTGTTAGTAAAGAAATATTTTCTGATGTTAGTATTAGAGTGCTGTTTAAGAATCTTACCTTCTTGGTTACTTGTTTTGTTGTGATGGGGGTGAAAGAAAAAAATCTGACCATTCTAATTCATCAATTTGATTATATATATTTTAAAAGCTTGAATTACATCTCCTCTAGTCTAACTCTACGTCCATATAAAGAATGCAGTTTGAGATACATCAATTTCTCTGTATAAGACATAGAATGGCATTCTTTCAGCAACTTTGTGGCTAGCCTCTGAACTCTTTCTATCATTATTGATTGCCTCTTGAGCATTTGACACCTCACAGTAATAAACAATGTAAAAAAAAATTTTGATTTCAAGTATAATTTCTCTTCTAACTAAACAGTTCCAATTTTGCAACGCATATAGAACAGATTTTGAGTCTAAACATATCACTATACCAAACACATCTAATGATAATATAAGAACATAATTCAAAACCATAATTATAGCATACAATTCAGCAGTAAAGATTGAATAGTTTTCCTAAAAAAAAAAGAAAGTCCAATATTAAGATCTGGAATAACACATTCCATCATAACGGACTTTAAAGATCCTGACGCTCATGTCCTAGACGGGTGAGTGCCGGTAACAAGAACACACCCAGCATGCACTTGGTCCTTCTCCCCCATCCCTGGCTGCCCAGGATTGTGCTCAGTTGTCCGGGTGTCAGACCATGCGCCCAAAGGCTGCGGGTGGGCGTCTCAGTTGGTTTGAGTTAGATCCTGTATCGGCCAGCGCCTTGATCCTTAGGCTAATGCGCCTTACAAATGACGAACATTATTATTATTATTATTATTATTATTATTATTATTATTATTATTATTATTATTATTATGCAGCACCAGCATCCAAATTTTCAAGTAGTGAACCATCTGTAATAATTTTCAGTTTATTGAAGTAGACAGAATTTAATTTAATTTGTGTGAATAGATCTGTTTGTCAGTGTTTTAACGCGTTTGTGTGAGTAAGTTGTAAGAGTAAACAGCCTTTTATAATTGCTAGTTTAACACAGAAATTTTGTTCACTCTCAAGAGTCATAATCAGCGTCACCAACAATTATTAACATAGGTACTTTGCAATTGTATTTATTTATATATTTATTTATTATTATTAGGAAGCAACGAGCCATCAGATATAGCCTGGGCATTTGCAGGAACTGATGTTGGCAGGCATCAAATTACAAGAGAGGTAATGATAAACCATAAGATAACATCTCTAGTATTGACACTGCGCAATGTTTTACAAGTTTTTCATTATTTGTTGATTCTTTCTTTCTTTCTATTACCTGTACTGATGGCTGTCTTAAGTAGCCTTCATTGTTCAGCCCTCGACCTAGTCTGTGCAAGCATGCATTCAATCGCATGGGACCCTGATGCTATTGTTTAAAGCTGGTGCATAAACACACCCCGCAAGCTCGCGGCTGACCCGTCATGTTACATCACTGATGGGAATCCAGATCAAGATCCAGCAAGCACTAGGTCCTATTTGGTCCTCTCAGTCATTTTGGATCACTCAGTTGTCTAGGGTGTCAGATGGTACGCATCAAGCGGCAAGTTGGTCTCTTGGGTTTTCAGCCAGCACCTTGAGCTGTTTGCGCTGTTAAAGCACTATGTCAGGACAATTCAGTAATATGATTCAAATTTAAAATATGCTTCACGTTTTGTACTTTTGTCTTCACAATTCGCCCAAGGGTGAACAATATTTTCAAGCATGCTTTCGAGGGAAAGGATTTTTCCTATTTGCCGTATGGGAAAATTTCACCCATGTTATATATCACACAGATGTTTTCGTATCTTTTCAAGTGTTCAAAGTCAATATTTTAAAAACAGTTAATGAGTTATTTATGACCATTTTATTTGTGAGGATTTAAAAAAGACAGCTGCTGAGAATAATAACTTGTTCCTGTTTGTTGTTGACAGTTTCCATCAACCCATGCTGCACAACCGGAAGGACCATTCAGCCCCACAGCCCCACAGTCCTCAGTTTTCAAGTTCCCTTCTGCCCCCGACACTTTCCACAGCAATGTCAGTGCCAGAGACGAAGAAAGAGAGGCTACTGCTGTGGTGAAACAGCTGAAGGCAGGGAAAGACAAGAAACATGTGTGCGAAGTTTGTAACAAAGCTTTCACGCGTGCCATTTACCTCAAGCATAAGCTGATGCACACTGAAGAGGCCAGTTATGCCTGCGATGTTTGTAGTAAAGTGTTCACCAGCGCTTGGTGCGTCAACAGGCACAAGCTGATACACACCAGAGAGAAGAACCACGTGTGTGACGTTTGTAACAAGGCTTTCACCGAAGCCGGCCACTTGCGAGGGCACAAGCTGATACACACAGGAGAGGAGAATCATGAGTGTGACGTTTGTAAGAAAGTGTTCTCCAGTGCTTGGGGCTTGAACAGGCACAAGATGATCCATACGGGAGAGAAAAATCATGTATGTAGTACTTGCAGCAAAGCCTTTTACGAAGCCAGCACCTTGAAGCAGCACATGCTGACCCATACCGGCAAGAAAAACCATGTGTGTGACGTTTGCAACAAAGCATTTAGCCAGGCTTCCCATTTGAAAGTGCACAAGCTGAGACACGGGGGAGTGAAAAGCCACGTGTGTGACGTTTGCAGTAAGGCCTTCTTTGTAGCCAGCAACTTGCGGACGCACAAGCTGATCCACACAGGCGAGAAGAAGCATGTTTGTGATGTTTGTAGCAAAGCGTTTGGCAAGGCTGTCCTCTTGAAGCAGCACAAACTGATTTACGCGAAGAGAAGTTGCGTCATTGATAATGATGAGGAGGATGACAATGTTGATGGCGATGTAGATTAATGACAGGCACAGCTTCCCTGGGTGCAAATCACACAACATAGATGAGCCTGCTGAGGCCTACGCCTAGTACAGTTTCAGCCAGCTATGTTGAGGCGACAGTATGACAGACAGACTCAGACTCAGACTCAGAACATTTTATTTACCCAAAGGATTAACATTTTAGGCCGAGGCATAGTCTTCCAACGTGTCCTTTGCATTCTTACACATCCACACGCATTCTGCAAACGACATCGATAAACAGTTAAAAATTATAGAATATATATAACAATTATGCAAAGAGAAAATAGAACAGAAGCTATAGTCATAATCAATTACACAAGCAAAGGAATATATATATATCTATAAAACACACAAAAAACATTGAACCAATACACTAGGCAACATGGTCAATACATCACATATAATTATGTACATTAGTCAGCAACTGAGGTTAGAAAATCTTATGCAGAACCATTCGATTGCGAACAGTTTAAGTGTTCCTTTACTGAGGATTTAAAAGAACTAGCAGTTTTACTGGATTTGACATTCGAGGGAAGAGAGTTCCACATAGAAGGCCCTACAAAACCAAAGCTAGTTTTATACAGGTCTATGCGTGCCGTGGGCAAGAGAAATCTCTGAGAACCATATCGCTCTGGCGCTTTGCGTAATAAATCACGCAAGTAAGTTGGAGCAAGCTCGTTTAGTACCTTGAACATAAGCATTAAAATGTTGTAACCGAATTGCTGCTGAAGGGGAAGAATGCCTGCGGCTTCAAGTTTTTCCGAAGTAGTGAAGTGAGGGTTGCTGATGATTAGTTTTGCGCCCCTTCTGTGTAAGGATTGCAGCTTTCTTAGCAGATTGTCACTTGCACCACACCAAACAGTGGAAGCATAATTTATTTTTGAAAGACAGTGCGCCATAAAGAACATTTTACGCCCCTCAGTTTCCACAAATGGCTTTAATTTCGACAGAAGATGTAGATTCGTAGACAGTTTCCTACAGGTGTTAGCTATGTGACTATTCCAGCGAAGGTCCTGGTCAATTGTGACTCCTAACACTTCGTGCGATGTTACTTGTTCTATTCGGTCCGAATCTAGCTTAAGGTCGAGAAGAAGCGGGGCTCTCTGATGTTTTTGTCTGGAGGTTATTACCATGCTATTTGATTTTTGGGGATGTAGAACTAGCTTATTGCGAGCAGACCATTGAAATACGTCATTTATTCCGAGTTGGAGATCTGATTTCAACTGATCTGTTGTACGTGCAGATGTGTGCAGAGAGCTGTCATCGGCGAACAACTCACATGACACGTTTTTAGTGGTAATATGCAACGGCATATCGTTTATAAAAATACTGAAGAAAAGGGGCCCAAGGATGGAACCTTGGGGCACTCCGCAGCTTAGGTGTCCTTCGCGTGAGTGTTGACCATTGATGTAAAGTTTCTGGGTCCTGTTTTTAACAAAAGATGCTAGTAAGTTAGTGGTAGCGTCACAACGGGTGTATTGTTTTATTTTGCTGATAAGAAGATCATGATCAACCGTTTCAAATGCCTTTTTTATGTCAAGAAAAACTGCTCCAACAATCTTAAAGTCATTGATAGCGGACAACCAGGAACCACACATACGAGTAAGAGCTGTAGAACATGAATGGTGTTTCCGGAATCCAGACTGAAACTGGTAGAAAAGATTATGGTTCTCCATGTAATGTACAACATGGTTATGAATATGTTTTTCCAATGGCTTAGAAAGAACAGACAAGATAGAAATAGGGCGAAAGTTGTTTATGTCATAGGAACCTACCGTTTTAGGTATAGGGATTACTTTGGCACATTTCCAGCCGTCGGGGAAAGTACAAGTTTTAATGCATAAATTATACAAAAATGTTAGCGATTCGACAATGTAGGGAAGCGACAGTTTTAATAAAAGCGTACTAATCGTATCTATACCAACCGACTTCTTGTTTTTTAGACTAGAGATGTACTTGCCTACTTCATGAACCGCTATTTCAGGTACGATACACTCGTCCTTAGATCGTAACCGGTCATTGCAGAACGACGTCAGAAGGGGGTTAGGATACTTGGGGTCTTGCGTTGCAGAGGGATTAGATTGTTGGTGGAGGAGGGATGCAGTGGACAGAAAGTGGTCATTTAGCGTATCAGGTGAAATGTTGGTAGGGGGCACGGACTGACTACGCTTCTTATTAGTGATCTCATTCATGGCACGCCACAAGTGGGCCGTGTCGCAATTATTTTTAATCATTTGTCCAAAATACTGACGTTTTGAGTTTTTTACCATGACACTAATTTTGTTTCTTTGAATTTTATATTGATCAATTTTTTTATCCCTCTTGAGTTGGTCTCTTATCTTCATAGCCTCCATAATGTCGGCGGTCAGCCAGCTCGGTAACGTTTTATGCTTGACTCTCCTCCTTCGAATGGGGGCATGTTTATTAACAATAGGCACAAAAGTATCATACCACGAAGCTAAGGCACTGTTCGGGTCGATGCTGCTATACACATTAGCGAAGTCTACCTGATCCAAGTCAAAAAGAAACGCATTCTGATCAAAGTTTTTAAGTGATCGATACTCAATTGTAGTGTGCTCGCCTTTGACACGTTTAGGTGGTATCCATGACAATGTACAAAGAACTGGGCAATGGTCGCTAATACTGACACCAGAAAGACGTACATTAGACACCTTTAACGTATTACTATTGTTTACATAGATGTGGTCTATGAGAGTAGACGACGAGGGAGTCACTCTCGTGGGCTGCTGCACAAGTTGTTGCAGTCCGAATAAGGAGTACGTGGATTCCCACGACGTATGCGCTTTAAGTAAATTAATATTGACATCACCCAAGATAATATAAGCAGCGTTTGGGTGTGCTGTTGTGACCGTATCCATCATATGAACAAAGTCATCGTACCATTCATAACAAGAAGAAGGATTCCTGTACAAGATACAGATCAGTGCTCCAGAATCCTTTGCACTACGTTTAAGCTGAACCCACAGGCTCTCTACGCCCTCAGTCTCAAGATCCGGACGTCGGGTGACGTAAGGCATCACGTCATTATGTACATAGAGGCCAAGGCCCGTATGGAGAAATTGGGTGGCATCCTTACGAAAGAAAGTATAATTAGTGATGGCTATCTCCGCATCAGATTGTAGTTGTAGGCGGGTCTCGGAAAGACCGAGGAAATGGAGACGTGGGGTTTCACTCAGAAGAGAAACAATGTCGTGCAGTTTGTTAGCTAAGTGATACACATTCGCATGCCCAATTTGCAGACCAGATGGAGACTTAAACAAATCGCTCATGTATACAACCAAAAGACAACCAAAACGAACGCACAAGAGCAAAATTAATCAAATGGGCAAGGACAAGTCAAATCAAACACAACATAAACCAAAACAAAAAAGGATTGAAAGGAAAACACAGGATTGAAAGGAAAACACAGCAGAAATCGAAAACGCAAAGCAATCAAAACACCGAAACAGGAAAACACGCAAAATTTAAAAAATGCGTGAATTAAAGGAAGGTGCAAAACAAAGTAGAAAAGCACAAGTACATGTACTTTCTTCTTTAAGGCGGCTCAAATACTCAATGCAATTAAACGAACGGGTCACCAAAGACCACACAATCGGGAAGCAGTACTAACAGTCCCCAATAAACACAAAAGTACAATGTCAATATCTGAAAGTAATTATGAAATAACACCCAGGAGGAAGACGCAGATTAAGCCACAAACACACACCCACCCATGAAAGTTGTTTTGACGTTTACGGATACACACGCACACTTTACATGACAGGCCAGCCTGCAGCCCCAGAGGGGGGTGGGCGGCTGTAATACCACTGGAACATTGGATTAAACATTGGCATCTGATTAAAGGGGTTCTGTCCGTGCCCCATCATGAAAGGAAAGGGACCACAGTGCATGGATAATGGCGGCCGTTTGTAGAAGTCTTGCCTGCCAGATGCATCTTCCCTAACATCTTGGCCGCAGGGGGCCCGATGACCGTCTGCTTGCGTCACGGATGACTGATCACTGTTTGTGGAGAGATTAGACTGATTGCTCTGCTTAGTGTCGTCTTTGATCTCAGTCTCCCTACTCTTCTGGCTCCTAACAGCGCCAGCATAAGAGTTCTTGTTCTGGGAGAAGCCTGGGGGATGGTTTTTACTGTTTGATGATTGCGCCAATGAAGAGGCGTTATTGTCCTTGCGGGACGGTTTGCCTAAAACAAACGCTTTCACTTCCCTGAGATAAAGTCCAAGCCCTCTAGGAGAAAAGTGTACTTTATCAATAAGCACGCTGGGATCAACCTTTCCGTCTTTGTCCGTAGACCATAACGCATTGTGAGGAAGGAAGGTTGTCCCGTTCAACTTGCACAAGTCCTCTAGTTGCTGGTTCAGTTTGCGAACAGTTTTGATCCTGCCCCACGGCCTCTGTGGTGGAATAGCCGAGACAGCGACCTCTGCCTTGGGTAGCTTACGCTTAACGCTGGCAAAGAGCTTGCTAAACTCACTATTAACGCTATGTGGGTTGGACAAGGCAGAAGTGACGTTATTTGTGCCTACGTGCAGCACAATTTTGGTAATAGCAGTGGAGGTAGCCATCTTGCCGAAGACTGTAGTGATATCTGCCACTGTAGCACCCCTGAAGGTCCTGACCTGAACCTCACCACCACGATTAAGTCTCTTGGCGTTAATGTTCTTGAGGTTCGAGTCCCCGATGATGAGCGCTGTGGCGGAGATCGGCAGCTTGAGAGGCGCTACCGCGGGGACTGGCTGGAAGTTGTTGCCTGTAGTGGTGTTGTTGCCTGCACCCTGCGAGGACCCATCTGCGGCACGCGCCAGGGTGGGAGGGGGCGCGGCAAGGGGAGAATGCGTGCCAGGGGGTGGAGGGGTGGGGTGTGGGGGTTCGTTACCACATGACGAGGGCTCATTGGTGGGGATGGGAGAAAGGAGAGAGGAATTGTTGTCTGTGGCGGCCACGTCGAGGGCATAACGACCTTGGCCGCTAACAACAGAGATGGGTGTGGGGGGTAAGACCTGGTCGCTCGCGGGACAGCACTTCTTATTGGCGGCGGCCTTGAGGTGAGCAACTTTCTGCTCCAGGCTCTGGCAATGCCTCTGAAGGGATTTAAGTTCCTCCCCTTGAAGGAGAAGTATTTGCTCCATGTCCCGCACAGCCTGGTCGCTCTCCTGGTTGAGCACCAGCTGCCTACGCTGAGATTGGACCTTGTAGTCTTCGAAGTCTTCGCTCAGTTTTAGCAGCTGGGCCTGCAGGGCAGTGATGAAGGCGTCAGTGGCGATGCCGTCGGTCTGAGCAGCAATGTCGACGTGAGTCTCGTCCTTCAGCTGACTGTCGGCGTCTTTAGACAATACCACGCCGCTATCAGCAACCGCCACAGCCTCCGCATCTGACACCTGCGCTGTAGTACTGTCCACCAGTCTCGGGGACTCGGGCAGTGTGGGAGCGGTCGGGGTTAGAGGAACATCGCTGGGTTCAGCGGCGGGTACAGGAAGGGGTAAGGTTGGGTCATTAGCTGTTGGGCAGGCGACCTGTGCAGGGTAATGTGCAGTATCACCATCAGTTACTGCAGTTTGCAAGGCACCGGAAAGGGAAATGGGGTCAGAGGTGTCGTGGATTACCTCAGAGATGGTGACAGTGCTTAGCGCGGTGGCACCAGACACATCGGTGTGGCGATCCGTTTCAGCGGCGTCGTACAGCTGTTCATTGCTGGCCGCCCCCTCGATTGCCGGTGGTGAAGAGGGGGACTGAAGTGTTGGCTCATTGTCTTGTGTGTTGCCATCACAACAAGGGGGGAGAGTCAGGACCTGCTGTGCGTCATGCCAGGCGGACTTAACCTCTTGTTTTGACGGACGGTGATCGGCAAGAAGGAGGACGACTGTTTGTAGTCTTTTGAAATCTAATTTTACCCAGTCACTGACCCCGCCCCCTTGTACCAGCACGTTGCAGTTGGTGTAGAACAATGTGAGAACAAGGGCTTGTTTGTTGTCCCCATTTCTCTTGCGGTGGAATAGGCGAACCGTCGTTTGCTCCACTTGGGTTGGGAGTGCACGAACGTCTATTTTGTTGTCGTTGTATTTTATAGAGTCCTCGGGGAGTGGTATGATATCCGACTTGCTGTTTTGTCGGGTCCAGTCCTGCCAGGTGCATGTGTACCCATGGTTGCCTGGTAAGTCCACCATGTAGCGGTACCGAATTACGGCCACCCACACATAGAAGATGTCGCTCTGTGCGCGAAATGTGACCTGGTTAGGGTCGTAAGTTGGGCATATTTCAGCGAGCTCGCGACCTCGCTCGCGACCTTGCTCGCGGCTCTGAAGCCTGGTACGCTTCATTGTGTCATTGTTGCATCTTCCTCCGGCTGGCACGTATTTACACTATACATGCCATAGGTGCAGGGACTGGACTGTTCAGTTTTTGACAGCCCTGGTCTGTGCGATCGTTGATACTCCGCGTAGGATGCAATCTCAAGTGGCAGGTGTGATGCCAGACAGTGGGCGAGGGGTAGCTATAAATCTCTCAGCAAGCCTTCAGTGGCGCCAGGCTAATTTGTAAGTCACTGACCGGCACCGTGGGAATAACAGCAAAGATAGTGACTATCTTTGATAACAGTGAGCCACAGAAACGAGTGGTGTGAGGAAACTTCAACACTTACTGTGGCGTACTGTACACTTACTTACATTTACAGTCCTCAGTATATGCACTTTATAATTACAGTATATGTACTTTATATTTACATTTAAAGTTCACAGAACATATAGCCACCACTTAAAATCCGTCAGGAAACTTTAACACTTACTGTGTCGTACTTTACATTTAGGTCCACAGTCCACAGTATATGTACTTTATATTTACATTTGAATCACTGACCATATAACCACAAGACAAAATAATCACTGGACGCTACACAACAGAATCATGTGTATATTGTGTAAACTCATGAAAACAGAACGAACAGAACGAAGGTAGTACAAAGTCCCAACACGGACATGCAGGAGCGAAGATGATACACGTCCGCTCCCGGTGGCGGACGCAGAGACATACATGACGAGATGAGCCAGTCAGCATCAAGCTTAGACTAAGGGAACGGGTATCTTTATCTTCAGAGACTGGGTAATCTCCATCGGTTTTGACATTTTGTAAGTTGTAAATTTATACAATTAAAACAAAATGGCAAGCCATTAGCATATTACATCCTTAGACACTCCAACAACCCAGATGTGCAAATCTTTCACATAGGTATACATTCGCAAAGTTGCACATTTTCATGGAGCAGTTGTGCCTCAGTTTTATTCAAATGAAAGCACGGAATGGTAGGCCACTATCTGACTTGCCTGCTAGCTAAAATGATCAAAATCTGTTCACATGTATAGAGAGAGGGTCAAACAGAAAGTATTCCTTGCGTACATTCACTTGGCAATAAAGATTTTTGTATCCGTTGTTGAAAGTTCAGGCAGATCTACGTAAACGGTTTCTAGGGTAGGGTAGACCTCATCATAGTAACCAAGTCAGCTGAGTCTGTGTTTTGGCGTAAACTATGCTATGAGAGAAATAACTGCAGCAGTACAGGATCATCTTACATAAGGTGGAATGTCAGTTAAGTGTGCATGTAGAGTAATTTTTATTTTTTCTTCTTTCTGTCTTTTTGTATGTGTGTGTGTGTGTGTGTGTGTGTGTGTGACATTTGTATTGTAGATCATGTGAATAGCCTAACTTTTATTGTGGAAGTGGCCACACCGTATGACTCCTTCCTAAACATGTACTATAACCATACCATGTCATAAGTATGTGCCTTTGTGTAATGCTCTAAACAGGGTGGAGAATTCTCCGCGAATCCGCGGATTTCCGCGGAAGGCATTTGCATTTCCGAGAAAAAAATATTGAGTTCCGAGTGTGAGAAGTAGAGGGCTACCCTTTACTGGGCATAGCGGCCAAAAGCGGCCGAATGTCTAAACAGGCAAAACGTCCAAAAGCGTCCGTATCAACCATGTGGTTATATTCTCGCGTTGTTTGAAAGATTGCGAGATTTCCGGCAATTGACTTCCGGTTAAATTCTGTTGTGAAAACATTCGACTGCATTTCCACAAGTTTTCTCTGTGATGCGTTCGTTTTTTCGATTTTGTTTTCAAATTTTCTTGTGTGTGTGTCTAAAATGGATGGCTTGGATTCTTCGACTGATGAAGAAGAGTTTAAAGGCTTCCATTTATCAGACATTAAAGTGAGAGAAATGGACTTGGAGTCGGAGGAAGAGATCGGTACTGACATTAGACAATTAGTGTCAGTAGTGTGCATGCATACGATCTTTCAGACTGGCATGAAAGTGAAGAAGAGGAGGGGGCTTGTTTGGACTTTTTAAAACTTTTTTATTGTATACACATGGAGTAATCAAAAACAAGACATGACAAGAGAAGTATAAAATGGTAGATAATCAAAAGAGATTTATTTCTGTTCATTTTGCATTTTATTTCATTTAAATCTATACACTAGTCACTAATACCTAAGATGTAGTGTTTTTACTAACGTACCCCTAAATATCTCTAAAATTATAAAAATTCTTGCCTGTTTACAGCTAAAAAAATAGACAAACGTGTGCCCAGTAAAATTTGAAATGTGGAGTTTGTGTGTAACAGTGGTGGACTTCAAACTTTGTTAGGCCTACAAATCAAGATTCTTAACTTTTTTGAAAGACATGTGCATAAAACATTCTTTTTTTTTTTGGTTGTTGTTGTTTCTATTCATGTTTACTTTGTGCTTTTTGCTTTCAGGAGAGGCCCTAAATTACTTTCAAAATAGCATAAATTCATTTTCTTCCAGGGGGCGAATACCGGGGCTTGGCCCCTGGGCCCCGGCCGGATTTCAGAGATTTCTTGATTCAGTTGTTCTCCACCCTGTCTAAATGATGCAGGATTCCGAACAAAAATCATAGTCGTGGTGATTGGCTCTTTAGGGCTTAGTTCACAAGAAACTTGTGTCTGGTCTGCAGCTTGTTGGACGGTCATGGAGACGGAGGTGGGGGTGGTGCAATTGTGTGTGTGTGCTGATCAACAGTTGATTTTACATGCAGGGTTGTATAGAGTGTACAAGCTGCAGGTATGTCATGCAAAATGGGTTCCAAATCATGTAACAAATCCACAGAAAGGGTGTCAATGCATAAGACATATATAGAAAATGTTCAGAAAACTTTGCAGAAGGTTTCGTGTAAACAATTCACTGGAGAAGGTACAAGTCTCTGGTAGAATGCATGCTGTGAAATGTACGTCTGTTTGCTTCAGTTGTTACATATTTACCAACCACTATAATTTGGCACACAGAGTGCACATGCAAAATACATGTCAAGTCGGATGGAAGCGATCTGACTACGAAATCGGCCACACCGCGGCTAGAATATCAAGATTGGCAACTAACCAACCAACCAATGTATCAGATCTTCAGAACATGAATACCCTTAAAAGTTTTAGATTTTTTTTTTTTTAATCCCTTTTATATATAGCGCTTTTCCAGCTCAAGAGTTTCTCAAGGTGCTGGCTAATACAGGAGCTGGTGATTGGCTCAGCTACTCAAGCTGATTTGCAACAACACCTAATAATTTTGGTTTAAATATCCCTTGCTTGTTATGTAGAATCTTCAACCCTGCATGTAGATTATTGGTTAATTACTAAATTAAACGAGACTTACCTGGAAGGTGAAGTTTAAGTGGAATTTGGAGCATAGTGATGGGAAGTAGCAGTCACATGAGATCCGATGCGCGGGAAATTGGCCAGTATTTAGACGCGATTGACCTCCTAATATAAATGAGGCTCACCTGGGTGGGAATCATGGAACTCATTTAAAGCCATGATGGGTGGACATACGACTGCTCTTTCCCATCACTATGCTCCAAATAATTCCACTTAAACTTCACCTTCCAGGTAAGTCTCGTTTAATTTATTTATCGCACAGCGATTGGTCATACACAGTCACATGAGACTTTAGAGAGGAGGTCAAGAGCCTTACATTCGTCCAATCAAGCAGAATATATCAATGAAAGTCACTTTCCATTTATTTGGTAAAACTGATTGTTACACAAGTTTGATAGTCTCAAACACTTTCTATTTTTGCAAAAAGTTTTCAAGTACTGTTTGACCAAACATCTTGGTCTCTTTACGCACAACAGGCTTGTGGTAAAACTGACTAAAAGTGTTTTTCCGTGAAACTTGAAACTGTGTCCCTAGAAATCTCATTGTGTGGCTTCACAAAGGATATCAAAAGTTTCTTCCCATTCCTCAAGGAACATGTTCTTTTCAAATATTCTTTCAAATTTGTTACAATACACAGATTTCTATCAACAAATTTGTCAAATTCTAATGGTCTAACATGCCTATCTGGCTTTGTTTGCTTCAAAACAGAACTGTAAACCAAAACACATTTATCATCTGTCAATTTGACATCATCAACTTTTAACAAATGAATAGTTTGCCCTCTCTGGCCAGAGAGTAATGCTAGTAGCATTGTAATACGCAACGTAAGATGCTTCAAATGAATTGTTTCAGGTTTATCCCACTTTGCTAATACTTCAACAACAGAGTCCACATCCCAAACCTCTTGGTATTTGGGTAAAGACGGCCTTTTTTCAAAACAACCCTTAACCATTCTACAGACCAAAGGGTGATTGCCTAAAGACTGAGTACCTGATTTGTTTAAGTATGCAGCCACTGCGCTCCTGACTAGGTTTACTGTACTGTGACTAGCTCCTTTCCTGAACAGTTCGGCGAGAAAATTTGCTTAATCCACATATGATGGGGACTGAACATGGTGTTTGACCAAAAAATCCGTCCAATGTTTTTTACATTACATGGTTATTGCTTTAGGTCCAGCGGACTCTTCCGAGCCAAATCAGGACCAAGCGTCCAATGTTTAATGTAAGTGTTGTAAGATTTAACCGTGTTAGGTCTCCAGGAACTCATAACTAATCTTACAGCTGCATCACTCATTCCTGCATCACGGAAATAATGCCCGAGGTCATGCAAACCAGGAGGTTGAGTCTTTTTTGCTGAACCAAACGATGAACTGCATCCGGGTGGCTGGGTAAACAAAGAAGCCTGGTCCTGCAGGTCAGGCGGACGGGGGGGGGGGGGGGGGGGGGGGGGGGGGAGCTGTCAGCAGTCGTCGTAGTACTGGGTACCAAGGTTGCGTAGGCCAGTCCGGCACCACCAATACGCTGGAGGCTCTGCCTCGCTGAATCTTCTGCAACACGCGGGGCAGGATGCTGAAAGGAGGAAATGCATAAAACTCAGTGTTATGCCAAGAAATGCTAAAAGCATCAATTGCGACTGCCTGTGGATCCGGCCTGTAAGTCACACATAAGCGTCCAGCTGCGTGTTTTTATCCTAGAAGCAAACAAATCTATTAGAGGCTGTGCTCCTAGCGCTTGCAAAGCCGCTCGCTGGACCTAAAGCAATAATCATGTAATGTAATGCAAAGCCGCTCTCAGCATCTCCTTGTCCAGCTGCCATTCTGCATCTACATTCAAGTGCCTGGATTCATAATCTGCCACTATATTAGTTTTCCCTGCAATATGTACAGCCGAAATCCAGATTTTATGTGCTATACACCAAGACCACATCTCAAAAATCAGTTCGTTTCCCAAATCTGAATGGTTGGTCCCCATGGCGTTGTGTAACTGACTGCACAAGTGTTGTCTAACTGAAGTCTGACATGTTTACCCTGCAGTTTATCTTTAAAGCATTGCAAAGCAAAAAATGATGCTTTAAGTTCTAAGAGGTTAATGTGGTGCTTGCTTTCTTCAAAGCTCCATGCTCCTCCAGAGGAGACACCTTCACACACACAACCCCACCCTAGCAGACTGGCTTCAGATGTGATCACAACGTCTGGTTTACTGCCAGCAATGTCATTTTGTGTATTTTCGACATGACACGTCCACCAATTCAATTCTGATTTGCTTTCCTCAGACAGCAACATTTTCTTGTCAAAATCACCTAGATTGATCTTCAGTGCTTCTATTTTGTCTTTCTCCAGATGGCAATAGTGCAAAGGACCATGTTTTACTGCCACAAAGCTGGCTACGATTTTACCGATAGCTTGGGCAACTTCACCTATCAGAACTTTTCTGTGCACCAACAGCTGTGAACAGCTTAATTTTAAACTTGCTACTTGCTCAGGAGTTAATCGGACCATCTGTTACGTTGAAACGCGAATGGTAGTACGTCGGAAGCGCGCATGATAGATCTAATCGTTTCGTTTTGCAAAGTATTCAATGATGGAGTTTATTTACCTTTGATTTGAGTTTGCATTGTTGTTAGGAGAGGCTTTGTATAACGTTGATAATTTTTGTTGGTCGATATTGTTGTAGAATTTTCTGGATCTGCGTGTTTACTCTCGATAGAAATTTCCCGATACATGTCGAAGCAAGAAGACGTTCCGGAAGGAGAAGAAAATATGTATGACGTAAGACAGTAATGACGAAGTTAGAAGCGATTGGTTAAATTGCGTCAAACTAGATTGATCCAGGTTATTCGGGAGTATCAAGAGACTATTTAAGTGCCGCGCTGTTTCAAAAATAAGATAGAGATTGTTGTTGATAGTAAGTTGGAAAGTAAACTTGAGAGTGGAAAGGCGATTGAGCGATTGTATGCAGTTGTTGATGTATGCTGAATAAATGTGGAAAACTTCATACGTCGACTTTGTGACTTGTATGCTGTTTGGACGGGCTGCGTGGATAAACGAATCTGAGTTACACCCTATCAGGAATTCAGCATTGGGGCTGAATCAGATACTGATAGAAAAACACTAGCATCGAACTGAGTGTAACACCATCATAGACTCAGAGTCAATAATGACTCCCAAATAATGAATTTGTTTCACTGGTTTTAACACAGACTTTGTGGGGTGAACTATAAACCCCAACTTTCTCAGTGTGGCCACTGTATCCATGACGCTGTCTACACATTGTTGTTTTGTGTTACCCATGAGGAGCGAGTCGTCCAGGAACACAGCAGAAACATGACCTCTGGCTCGAAGAGTGGAAAAAAACAGGTTTCAGAAGTTTTGTGAATAATCGAGGTGCTAAAGAAAGCCCATTTGGAAGTACTTTGTATTGATACTCTTTCCCTTTCCAAACAAACCTGAACAATTTGCGATCTTCTTTGCACACTGGCACACTGTAATATGCATCTTTTAAGTCTACTGAGGCAAAATAACAATCTTTTGATATCAAAGCCAATGCCACCTGTAAAGTTTCCATCTTAAAATGGTGATATGTCACTTCTGTATTGAGCCGTTTTAGATTCTGTTCGACCCATCCCTTTTGCTGCGAGTAAAAATAGGAGACAAAACCTCCCCTCATGAGTGCTTGCACTCCTCAATGACCTTTTTGGCTAACAGATTCAGTATCTCTACATCTATAGCATCAGCTTCAACACTACACACCTGTGACCCAGGTTTTGACAAAGTAGGCAAAGTTTCTACAGCACAGTCAAGTTCTATTTTTACACCAGACACTGTCTCCAAAATTCCACAGTCTGATGTCATTTTGACCCATTCATGGTAAAAAGAATGAATTCTACCTGCAGTAAAACTAGCCTCATCATTCTGTAAGGTTTGGACTAGATCATCAACTTTGTCAAATTCATCACTCACCTGCAGTGTTTCTGCGAGTTCTCGTGACTCTGGTTCACCCCTTTGCCCTTCTTGTGGTAATGGAATACCCGAAGTGGCGCTTCTGTCCTCGAGTGGACATCGTTGACTGGTAAGGGGCTGAACGCCTGCCTAAAAAAGGCTCTTTGCCATAGTTCTTATTGAAATGGCACTGGCTGTTGTGGTGAGAACTTGAGCTCTTGCCAACTGTAGCACTGATTTTCCCCATCGTTTTTGCCTCTTTCATGGCTGACGACAAGTCTGAACCGAACAACTGACCGCCTGAGGGTTCTAGCCAATCACCATACAATTTTGAGTACTCAGAGTTCAAGTGTGGTCTCAATTCTTCACGCCTGCGAAGCGTCAAGTCCCTGTGGACATGACCTAGAAGTGCAATATTATCGGTGCACAAACGCACTTCCGTCTCCGTGACCTTTGGCCCTTGTGACCCAATTAACATGTTCAGCAATCGGGCAGTTGAGGTTGCCGCTTTTACAATGCATCTTTGCATATGCATGAACGAAAGATCTGCCTTTTTTACAAACGTTTTATCTTTGCCGAGAGAGCGCCAGATTTCATTGTTCAAACACGGAGCGACCATGTCAGGGCAGTTCTCAGGACTATTATAAGCTTCAAATTTAGCTTTCTTCACTTCTTCACCGAGTTTGTTCTTAAATGCAAAACGGCCATTTACTACGTGAGCGAGAGACTCTGACAACTTGGGTGCCCTCGGCTCATCACCTGCAGTGAATTCGTCATTTATTTTACTGAGCATTTTGTCGAGATGGGCCTCACTACTGCCTGCCGTTGAGGTGGATGTGAGTGACTTGAACAGAGTCTCTTCTTGCTCATCCAACTCATCTTATGTGTGTAAGATAAATTTGTCACCCTCTGGCAGAGGACTACAGAGGCCTACACCGTCTCGTCTGTACCGTTTCGGCACTGGCGGTTCCGAGTCGGAATCTGAAAATTGTCCTTCCGAATTGCTTTCCATAAAACGGGCAATCCTGCTAGCAAGCTTCTTGAACTTGCTTTTCCACTTAGAGCCAGAAGGCACGTGTTTTGTTGGCTCAAGATCATCGTCCTTCGACGGACTATTTTCTTCCGCCACTTCTGTGGCAAGGTTCAGTTCCGCCATAATGCAGGTCTCAAAGCCTGCTTTTTGGGAAAAACGTTGCCTCTCAAAGAGCTCCCAACCAATGTCAAAACCGGAATACAAAGCGCAAAGGTAATTTAGGAAACGATGTCACACTCTCCTACCTGTTTCACACAATCACAAATCATAAATTCCAACGGCAAATACACCACCAAAGTGCACACGTCTACACTGGCACAAAATCTAGCATCGACTGGCCAATTTCCCGCTCATCGGATCTCATGTGACTGTGTTTGACCAATCGCTGTTCGATAAATAATCTTTGTTTTTCTATGTGTTTGTAATACTGTACAGCACTCTCCTAGTTATACATGTTAAGTTAATTGTAGACAATAGTCACACAACACTAGAGTGTATAGGTGACTACCGGTCACATTATGACACCAGCGAACCAGTTGATGGTAGGGGGAAAATAATATGGTCATACCTTCACTGCGGCAACAGTACCCCCGTTGGAGTGGGGGGAGGGGGGGTTTCAGTATAAATAATATCCCCACTTTATGGAAATTTAGTGCTTTAAATTCCCACTGTTGCTATCTTCCTCATATACTCTTTCCCATTCCTGCTCTGTCCTATCACTCTGCTATACTATCTTCTTCTTCGCTAGATCAATGACCTACCTTTTTTCTTGAAAACTCTTCCTGGACAAGACTCCTTGTTTGTGTATGAGGTCTGTTGGATCAGCTTGGGAGTGTTGGACGCTTTCTGCTGGGTGGTCACTAGGGCTTCTTATGATGTTAGTATTTAGCAATATAGGCATTTTATATGTATATGTTTCGTTGATGATTTGTAATGATGGTTGTATTCTATTTTGTTTTTGTAACCGGGGGTTCGCGTAGTTGAGGTAAACCCTCAGCCGTCCCCCGCGTGGGATGTCTTTATTGTAAAGTGACTGGCCGGTGGAGGGCGTTCAATTTTCCCACTAGGGTTGTTTCAGCAGATCTTTTATGCGGATCGGGGGTTGTCCGGTCCTGATTTGGCTCGGAGGAGTCCGCTGGACCTAAAGCAACAATAAATCAATCAATCAATACCTTGGCCAATCCGGGTTTTGAACCAAAGACATTTTGGTTACTAGTAAGCCGCTCTGCCAACTGGGTACCCGGCCCCATGTTTGTTACTCAAACATAGCATAGCATAGTGTAGCTTATAGGCTGACGCCTTTAGCCCTCAAGTTACGTCATTGATGGGGGTCAGTGGTTACTGTGTGAACCTGGACCCCATGACTATGCATAATGTCATTGTCATTGCATGAAAGATATTGTGGTTTCATGGTCCAGTAGCACACTGTATTCCTTCTTTTTCATTTTTTTGTGGGAATATTTTTGCTTTTTCTTCCGTTTGTTATTTACATTGTTGTTTCTGTAATCTCTGAGAATATATTTGTTCCCTTTGCACAGCTAAGTTGTGGTTATGTAAGTTTGAAACTGATCAAAATAAATGGGACCAATCATTGTCGCCTTAATCTATGCTTGTTGATTGTATGAATGTTATGTTCTCTCTCTTTCTCTCTCTGTTTTTATTTTAGTGTTGATTGTTTATGTCTTATGTATGTGTGTGCATGCTTATCTCTTCTGTCTGTTTACATATTTTAATAATTAGTAACATTGTCGCTGGGCTTTAAGGTATCAGTTAGGGACAGCTGACTGGTCTTAGGTTGCTATTGATTTTGTACAGCATGGTGAGTCTTGCTGTCCTGCCTTATCTTCCAGTGTTTGCCACTGAGTTCATGGAGCATCTGCTGCACGCTGTCCACCTAGTTGCTCTTCATTGTATAGATAGATCAGGGTGTCACACCCAATCGCTCAACGGGCCAAAACTCAAATCACACGTACGGTTGCGGGCTGTACAGAATAAACATTTCATAAGCAACATTCAATAATAATAACTGAACGTTGCTAGGTTACTGTAACAACGAGCATCCACTCACTACACAACTTTCATTTTTGCTTATTCTGATCTAAGCGAGAACACTCTGAGGTAGCCTGTCGTTTGGCAAGGCTGCTAATTAGATTTTCACTTTATATCGCAGGGCCATAAAAAAATATTTTTACCTAAAATTCTCTCTCCGACTGGATATAATTGTACGCCAGTCAAGACCTCTTAGGCCTGTCATAATTGTAAGCTGGGACTGATGTGGCCCGCGGACTTTGAGTTTGACACATTTCAGATAGAGAGATATAGGTAGAGAAAGAGATAGATAGGTAGGTAGTTAGATCCTATCCTATCCTATCCTATCCTATCCCGTAACTCGAAAGTAATTGGGGCATCACAGATGATCGTTTAACCAGTGTACTCCATCTTTCTCTGTCCTCAGCAACCCTCATGGCCTCGCTCAGTGTCAAGCCAGTCCATTGTGAAATTTGTCCTCCCACATCTCAATAAATAGAAAGATACATAGTTAGGTAGGTAGGTAGATGATAGATGAATGAATGAATGAATAATTTATAAAGCACATAAATATCTCCACGCCGACGGGCATGATCGCAGCACTGGTGGGAGGGAGGTGGATTAACACACACACATAGACAGTGGCGGGAAGGGTGCATAGATCATAACTTAACATTTTAACTTCTTCACTATCGCTCAACACATTCTAGCAGGCAGACTAGTCAATTAACATTTATGCAATACTTTCACGCAGTGACTAATGAAACTGGGATGAGATCAGATAGTTATACATCCAGATTAGCAAGAAGAGAAGAAATGTGTTTTCAAGTTTCTGCGATATGCATCGACAGAGTCTGCTCTCTTTATGCCTTCTGGAAGAGCATTCCACCAGACCGGTGCAGTGTATCTGAAAGACCTCTGGCCACAGCTCTTAGTCCTACACTGCTTGTGCCCAGGAACAACGAATAAAGACTTGGAAGCTGAGCGGAGGCTGCGAGATGGTTTGTACACATTCAGAAGTTCGAACAGGTATTCAGGAATGTGCTCTTTAACTGCTCGATAGGCAACTGATGGATATCTTCTTTCCATTAATGCTCCCAATCAAGATGTTGATTGCTCTGGCACTTGGCGGTTGCTGCTTCAAGCTTGCTTTGTCTCTGATCACTGTACTAATGGGGATGGTGGGGAGGGAGGAGATGGGAACTTTGGTGTCTGGTTAGTGGGAGGCTCACGACACGGAAGTGTCAATGGTATCAACCTCCACCACCTCTTTGGGGAGAGAGTTCCAGTCCTTGATGCTCCGTGGTAAACATGACGAGCCTCTGTATAGATCGATATATATAGAGAGAGAAAAAGATATATATAGGTAGGTAGATAGATAGATAAGTGATCAACACAATTGATTGTGGGCGAATACAGCAAGACAAGATGGATAGATAGATAGAAATATACGTTGTAACAAGAGAACAAAATGCTTAGCGTAAAAAAACAAAAATTAAACCTCTCTTATGAAAGACAAATTAGAAATGACACATATATACAACAGAATACGAAACTATGCTTTTGGATGGCATGCTACAGAACTGTTTTAGTCACTACTCCATTTTTAGACATGCGCAGAAACAACACGGAAACAGGTTTTCTAAAATTCTTGCAACGATTTTATTGCTAAGATACGGATGGGATCAATATTTATAGAAGTACGAATGTATGTGTTTAACATTGTTTATGTTTCTACAATCTGTTTATGTAACTAATATAAGTATAGTCTATTAATTTGTACACAGCTGTAGGTGTGGCAGAAACCACAAGGGACGCAACTTGCACTTGCAAAGTTCCGAGTGTCTCCCAATTCATTATTACTTTGAAATTTTTGCAAGCCTTCCTGTGAAAACCAAGATTACAAACCCTTCCCTAAATGTGCTATTTTTGTGTTTGCTGACGTTCCTTCTAACGATAAAAATTAAAATAATATCGAAAAAGGCGTATGCCTTCTAGGCTTATTTTTTGTTATTATTTATTATAGGGAGCAATCACCCCTTCGACGCTCGAGTATTTCCGTAAACTACCGAGTGATGACGGAACGCGCGTGCGAACGCAAGCAATGCTATTGCCGATTGAGCAAGCCGTGAATTCGAAAGCGCTTTGTGAGTAGTTTAACATTAATTTTATGACTAAGACGCATGCATAATACTTGGTCCCATATTTAAGTGAAATTTTGCACGTTGCGATATCAGTCACTCCGCCGATATGTAAAAGATCGAGAGAATAACACTAGTGACTATGTCCAACTACCTCTATGTTAAAAGTATTACTAATAGGCCTAATCAGGGAATCAGACGCCCAAGCACATTATATTTTATTGCATACATTGTAAGTTAGGTCACCATATTTATTAGTTAAATAGGGTAATATAAAATACAATAAAAATTTACACTGAGTTACAACCATTTGCCACCAGTCAATAAAAAGGGTTGTCATGCCTACAGCTAATGTTCTGAGCTTACCAATCGGTGTATTTATGTTGCTGACCATTTTAACTGTACTGTAAAAAAAAACGTTGCAATGTTGATGATAAAATAACATGTCATTGGCATATTTTATTATGACGAGATAAGTGGCCATGCGCAGTCAAGGGGTTTACCGTTAATTAAAGCACCCTTCCAAAGTAAATGTTTGCTTTTATTATTATTATTGTTGTTATCATCATCATCATCATCATCATCATCATCACCCAGGCTCTGCACGAGGCCAGAGAGATGGCAGCGTAACTCCAAGGACAAAGCCCTTCTGCTTGAACGGGCCATCAAAGAGTCAAAGAGAGTGACCAAAACATGTCAAAGATGGTTAGGTCTGGTGCCTGTACTACTCTCGCAGTGTTCTAGCAAACCAAAGCCAAGATGGAGGTGAAGCAGGAAGATGAAATCGGCAATCTGCATGACAGGATTGGACAGTTTGAGGTATGTTCCCTCCCCTCCCCATTACTCACCCCAACCCTCCCACCCTACCCCAAACAAAAATCTTAATTATTTGGGTTAGTTAATTTAATACACCAGTTTCCACTAAAGTTGACGTTTCACTGGCTCCACTCAAAGTGAGTATCAGAGATCTATCAAGCACAGGCGGTGTTCTTCTGCTTCTTCTTCCTGATAAGTAACCACAATCGTCGTGTCGATCACTATGTTACTATTAGGGGTCTGCGCATATATGAATTTAGGCACTGCTGATGGGTATGAGGGGGGTTGGGGATGGAGGGTTGGAGGGGAGGGAGATAGGGGGAGGGGGCGGGGCTGTTGTGGATCAGAGGTGGGCAGAGGCCCTTGACACAAATGTGTCAAGAGTTGAGGCCTCTACCACTGACTGTGGTAAGCAGTTCCAGTCCTTAACAGTCCTCGGCAGGAATGAGGCCTGTTGGTACTGGGTGCGGCAGTTTATTTGGGAGTATTGCTGGTTGTGGCCACGGCGCTGTCGTGGTGGTGGGGGCTGCAGCTTTTCATTAAAGTTGACGGAAGAAAGTTCATGACGGATCTTGTATAGCATGGAAAGCCGAGAGAGTTTCCGCCTCTTCTCCAAGGAAGGCCACTGGAGGTGTTGTAGCATGTTCGACACGCTGGAGGTGTTATGATAGCGCCTCAGCACAAAGCGGGCAGCTCGACGTTGCACTTTTTCAATCTGGCTAATGTTCTGTTGTTCATGGGGGTCCCATACTGTGGAGCAATTCACACTTTTCTGCTATCCTATGCACCAACGGGAATCCTCTCAATGAAACATACTTCCGGTTTCTTTCTCCGCGTGTTTTAGTGAGTTATTTCCAAATATTCAAGAATAATAACATGTGTCACTGGCCACCAGTATCGTACCCTCAAATTTTTTTTTTGTTTTTTTGCTGCAGTTTATTATCCCTTTCTATCGCCAGTGGCGCGCCTAAACCCTACCTACCAAACATTATTTGTGAATTTTTTAAAAATATTCGGAAAAACATAACGCCCAGATGCTGGCTCGAACCCACACCTGTCAGGCGCCATTGGTTTCTGGCTTGTGGACAAGGCAAGTTAGTTCTGCCTTAGCCCACTTGGCCACAACGCTCGCCTAAAATAGTCAACTACTTCGAGTTTTGTGAAGGTTGCGACGGCGAAGCTATGGAAAAAACTACAAGAGTCTTCAGGTCCTGTTTCACTTTCTGTCGATGATCGACGCACCTCCGAAGTCGCCACAAATACAGGCCTCTACGATTGTTTTTTGCATCGTTTCACTGAGCATGTACTTCCTCCACCGTTTTTATACTTATCCCACTCGTTTTCTGGCTCTAAGCAATTTGCCATATTTAAAAGTCACGCATCAAGCTTTGATAAAAGCAAAACAAGCCAGACCAGAACTTGGTTTCATTCTAACCTCGTTTTCATTTATAATGGCGATACCCACGAGTTTTTATGAGAGGTGCCGGAAAGTTGTGAATATTCCAGAATCGGTCTCACATACGTCTTGTAGGCAGTTTCTTTGATATTTTGAGAGCTGACTTTTAGATTCCTTTTCAGGAACCCCAGGGTTTTGTTGGCCTTTGCAGTGATGGAATTGATGTGTTCAGTCCCGCTCATGTTGCTAGTCAGCATGACGCCCAAGTACTTGGCACTTGTGACCGCCTCGAGTGCATGGCCATGAAGCTGGTACTGCGTGTTGTGGGTCTTCCGGCTCCTGGTGACAGACAGCTTGTTGCACTTGCTGGGGTGGAAAGCCATGTCACAGTGCTCCTCCCATTCTGTCAGCAGGTCGAGGTTAGAGGCATGTCTCAGCAGTCCCTGACATTCGCTTTGGAGTCAGCGTGACCTTTTGGGCAATCTACTCTGTATGCCGACTGCTTCTGATTTTGCTGTGACACAGCATATGCAGAGGTGCCAACCAGTACGGATTGACCGTATTTAATTCCGGCGAAGTGAATTAAATACGGAAATACGGTAGCTTTAATAAAAATACGGAGGAGAAGTTGCCGATCGTTTATCCCTTTACCGGGAGTAGCGACCGAAAGCGGCCGATATCTAAACAGGCAAAACGCCCAAAAGCATCCGTATCAACCACTGGTTATATTCTCGCGTTGTTGGAAAATTTGCGAGACTTCCGGCAATTGACTTCCGGTTTATTCTGTTGTGAAAACAATCGACTGCATTTCCACAAGTTTTCTCTTTGATTAAGATTGATGCGTTCGTTTTTTCGATTTAAAAAAAAAATTGTGTGAGTGTCTAAAATGGATGGTTTGGATTCTTCGACTGATTAAGGAGAGTTTACAGGCTTCCATTTATCAGACATTAAAGTGACTAAATAGACTTTAAGTCTGAGGAAGAGATCGGTACTGACATTAGTGTCAGTAGTATGCATGCATCCAATCTAGAAGAGGAGGAGGCTTGTTTGGACTTTTTAAAACTTTTTTTTTGTAAACACATGGAGTAAAACCTTCAAAAACTTCGAAATCTCCAAGTCAGTAGCCGCATCCTTCAGACCTTTTACTCTTCTTTTATTGAGTCCGTTCTTACCTTTTCTTTTATCTGCTGGTATGGAAGTTTGTGTGTAAAAAACAAAAGTATTCTGGATCGAGTAGTGAAAGTCTGTGGGAGGGTTGTGGGAGTGAAACAAGAGAGTCTGCAGGTGTTGTATGAAAGACGTGTTGTGCGGAAAGCTATTTGCTTTGTGCTGGATAGCACTCATGTGCTTACGCACCACTTCCAGCTCCTGCCTTCTGGAAGGCGCTACCAAACACCAAGGGTCAGAACTCTCAGAACGAAAAACAGTTTTATTCCAAAGGCTGTCTCATTACTTAATAAATGACATGTGTGTGCGTGTGTGTGTGTGTGTGTGTGTGTATGTGTGTGTGTTTTGTTTGCCCAAAATAATCTCATTTAACATTTGCTGTCGTTTAATGTTAGCATGCATAAGTGTAATTCTATTCATATGAGACTGTGCATTTTTATCCTCATTGTCATTATGATTGTTGTTATTATTATTGTGATGTTTATTCCTTGTTGATTGTAATTGTACACCACAATGTAATTTCTTGTAAAAGATAATAAAGTTGTCTTATCTTATCTTATCTTATCTTATCTTAATAACCAGGGTGGGGAACTCTCCTCGGATCCGCTGATTTCAGAGGAAATCGGCAGCCATTTCAGAGGGAAAAAAAAGAGTTCAGAGGAAAAAAAATTTGTCCGTTTCCGAATCCAGTAGACCTATTATTACAAGTACCCATCCGTGTCCACCTTTTACTTTCTCATTGCTAGAACGGGCCCGCTAGAACTTAATGCGTACAACATCTCCCCGCCCGCTCTTGTTGATTCTTACGACCACATAAACGCGACTTGCTTAGAGCGGGCGAAATGGTGTTGAACGCCCACAAGACCAAAGTGCCATCACAGCTTCTTCGCCAGACACTCTGACCACTGGTGTTAAAGGAAAGCGCCCACAGAGGTGCCAACCAGTACGGATTGACCGTATTTAATTCCGGCGAAGTGAATTAAATACGGAAATACGGTAGCTTTTATAAAAATACGGAGGAAAAGTTGCCGATTGTTTATCTTTCCCAGCGGTGCTTCGTACCGGTTTCTGGTCTCATAATAGTACTCCTGCACTCACTGAACATCGCACTGTTCAACAAGCTGATTTTCATGGTGATTTTAGAGTAAAACAAGTGTGGTGTTCAACAAGCTGATTTTTATCGTGATTTTAGAGGATTGAAAATAGCCTTCTGTTTCAGAGGGAAGCCTGTCGTTACTTTATAGTGTCATAGGCTAGGTTTTGCGAGAAAAAAATACTGACAAGTGTTAAAAAATACTGACAAACGGGTCCGGAAATACTGACAAGAAGATTAGGGGGTTGGCACCTCTGGATCTTAATGCCATCACCAGCAAAAGCAAACAAGCATAGCTCTTCAGCTTCTTCACCAGAAAAAGCATGCACGCTTAGCTCTTCAGTGCCATCACCAGCAAAATTAATGAAGCAAAGCTCAATTGTCAGCTTTTTTAGGAAGTAAAACAACAGTGAACTTGTGGAAGCTAAAATTAGACAATGTGCTGAAATGAAACCTCTTTAATTTAACTTGCAGAAACTTATTTGAAAATTTGCTAAGAAGATTGTTTCTATTAAAATTGAACTTGTAAAAGACTGAAATGTGCAAGAAGAAACAGACATCCAAAATGTAAAGGTTAGTGGTATTTCCTTTTGTGTGTGTGTGTGTGTGTGTGTGGGTGTGTGTGTGTGTGTGTGAATACGAATACGAAATTTTATTGTCATAAAACACAAGTGTGTGTGTGGGCTCCTGTGTTTGTTCAAGCTTTTTCTAATAATTATTACTTTTCTTTCATATTTGGTTGGTTCAGTTCACTATACATTTACTGCACTGTTACTATGCCACTCTTGGTATGGCTTAAAAACGTGCACATTTTCCGGGGGGCTTTGCCCCCTTGAACCCCCTACAAGGGCCCTGCCCCTTGACCCCGCCGGGGCATAGGCGGCCCCTGGACCCCGGCCTTTTCAGAGTTTTTCTCAATGAGTTGTTCCCCACCCTGAATAACAAACAAGACATAACAAGAGAAGCATAAAAAGGTAGATAGTCAAAAAAGAATTTATTTTTGTTCATTTTGCATTTTATTTCATTTAAATCTATGCACTAATACCTAAGAGTAAGATGTCACGGATGTGGTGTTTTTACTAACGTACCCCGAAATATCTCTAAAATTATAAAATGTCTTGCCATTTTAAGAGCTAAAAAATAGACAGACGTGTGCCCAGTAAAGGGTTATATTTGCCAGCGGTGCTTCTGTACCGGTTTCTGGTCTCATAATAGTACTCCTGCACTCACTGAACGTCGCTGTGTTCAACAAGCTGATTTTCATGGTGATTTTAGAGTAAAACAAGTGTGATGTTCAACAAGCTGATTTTCATCGTTATTTTAGAGGACTGAAAATAGCCTGCTGTTTCAGAGGGAAACCTGTCGTTATTGTATAGTGTCATTGGCTGGGTTTTGCGAGAAAAAAAATACTGACAAGTGTTAAAAAATACTGACAAACGGGTCCAAAAATACTGACAAGAAGATTAGGGGGTTGGCACCTCTGCATATCGGCTATTACTGACTTTTTTTTTTTTTTTTAAATGAAAGCTATCATGAAAGGAGAGCATTTAAAAGTATGATTAGTACTGAGGTGAAAAGCTCAGCATTAGTGTCAATGCTCGTTTTAAAAAGATCTTGTTGGCAGCATTGTCTTTTGTTCTTTGTTGATGGGTTCTAGATAGAATTTGATGGCTGCGGTCAGAAGTGTTCATTTAGAAGACTTCAAATTTGTATGTGTGTTGTACGAAATATGAGTTTTCCATTGCAAGGCAATGCACAAGACTTGAGTGAAGCTCAACCGGTAGAGGAATCCAAAGGCTTGTTGGAGCCACGACTGCAAAAGATAGAAGTATGTGCTATAGTGATCATACGTTCGTATTCGTAGCTAGCATTGTCACCTTCTTAAGAGTGTTTGGCTAGCACAGACTGCATCATATTGTACCCATGGTTCCTTGCAACTACGTAATTGAGAAAGAATTTGGAGAGTCCACAACATGTAGAAAGTTGTTGGTCTGTTGCCTTTGAACTTTGTCTGACGACCCGCAATGTCGACGGCTGACTTGCCCGCACATGGAAATTGATTACAGGTTTATAAGATCACAACGTTTCACATGGTTTTGAGCTTTTTATGTCATCCCAGCAGCATACTTTTGAACTGAATTTTGACAAAGTTTGAGTTCCTGTTGCACTGTTACATTGTAAGCTTGTAAGAGTGTTTTGTAGAGCACAGATTCTGTTTTGACTGTCACAATTTAGGCACAGGAAGCTTATATTTTTGCAGTGTCTGCATTAACACAAACCCACATTGGACCATCTTTGCTTGAATGAACATGACTTTCCTAGAACATATCATGTTGGCATAGCATTGGGCTTTACAGAAGAACAAGAAGTCTTGGATAGATGGTCAGAGTACTGCCCTGACCTTTACAACCACACACCAAATGGAGACCCATGGCATTAGTTCAAGCATGTCCCCAGAACAAAGAAGAAGAAGAAATCCTCCCAATTCTCCAAGAAGAAGTTGAGGCAGCTGTGCAATCGCTGAAGAAATTGAAGTCAGCAGGAGTGGACAATATTCCCACAGAATTGCTTCAAGCAGGAGGAGAAGCGATGATTGATGCTCTCGCCATTATCTGTAAAAAGATCTGGCAGAATTGGGAATAACCTACACCATGGACCCAGTTGCTTGTCATCACTCTTTCCTAAAAGGGTAACCTTCAGGAGTGTTAAAACTACCGCACCATCAGCCTCATTAGCCATCACAGCAAAATTCTACTGAAAATAATATTCAACAGGTTAAAACACCAAGCTGAACAAATCATAACTAAAGAACAAGCAGGATTCAGGGCAGGGCAAAGTATCACTGGGCATATTTTCAACCTCAGAATAATCTGCAAGAAATACCTACAGCACCAACATCTATATCATGTGTTTATAGACTTCAAGAAAGCGTTTGACCGAGTCTGGCATGCAGCTCAATGGGCAACCATGAGAGTGTACAACATAAGCCTTAACATTATTGAAGTCATCAAAAGCCAGTATGCAAGGCTACCAGTGCAGTCCTTCACGGCAGCGCCATCAGGAACTGGTTCAGAACGACAATAGGCATGCGTCAAAGATGCCTACTCTTTCCAACACTCTTCAACATCTTCCTGGAGCTCATCATGTCAGATGCCCTTGCAGATCCTGCGGGCACAGTCAGCATAGGGGGTAGAGCAATCTCCAACCTCAGTTTTGCAGATGACATTGATGGATTGGCTGGAGAGGAACAAGAAATTGAACAGCTGGTACAGAGGCTTGACACCACCTCCAGAGCCTATGGAATAGAAATAAGTGCAGAGAAGACCAAAATGATGACCAACAACACCAATGGCATCAACATGGACATCAAAGTCCAAGGCCAAACCTTCAATACGGTGCACAGCTTCAAATATTTAGGAGCAATTATAGCAGACAGTGGGTCATGACAGGAAGTTCTCTCCAGGATATCACAAACAATTGCTGCCCTGACAAGGACTATCAGTCTACACTCAATACAAAGCATGGAGATGAGGTGCTACAGAAGACTTCTGGGCATTTCCTATACCCCACACATCATCAATGTCAAAGTCTGACAGACCACCATACAAGCCATTGGACAACACGATGACATGCTCACAGTTGTAAAGAAACTGAAACTCTGATGGTATGGCCACGTGACCAGAACATCAGCCCTTGCAAAGACTATCCTGCAATTCATGGTGCAAGGAGGCAGAAGAAGAGGGAGACAGAAAAAGAGGTGGGAGGACAACGTTCGAGAATGGACTGGCTTGACACTGAGCGAAGCAATGAGGGTTGCTGAGGACAAAGAAAGATGAGGTAAGCTGATTAAACGATAATCTATGGTGCCCCAATGACTTTTGAGATACGGGATAGGATAGGACTAGCAATGAAACGTGGTGCTGGTATTAAAAGTGTGTTATCTTCTTGTGTTGTACACCGCTGAACTAAAATGTCTGTTCTTGCTGTTTACAGTTGTTCATTTTTGGAGTCTGCCTTGCATGGTGCAATGGTCTATGGTGCATAAAATGTCAACTAGCGCCCTGACTGGCATAGACAGCGTTTCCAATTTCATTGCTGTAGCCTTTGCTAGGCCTTATTAAAAGGCAGCTCACCTGGTCCCATGCCTACTGGACATTTTATCTCATTTTATTTCTTATTGTATGCTGTGCAGTAATAATCTCCTGCTACGAAGTTTCGCTTGAAATATCTTTACAATGATTATCCGCTTGAAATGTATCGGTTGTCTCTTTGGCGCATACTAATCCCCAAATGGCCCATTGATTTTTCCTGTCAGATGGGGCAGCTTGCCAATAGACTTCTTACCCCAAAATGAACATTGTGTTGTGTGAGCAAGCTTATTTGCGGTCTTTACTGTGTGACAGGATCAGCCACAGCAGTTGCAGTCTGCTTGGACCAAGACCAAAGAAGAGCTGAAACATGAGAGAGAACTGCGGGAGCTGAAAGAACAGCATAGTGCAGAGTTGTCAGATCTGAGAGAGGCACACATTCAGCAGACCAAGGTATGGCGATGTACTGTGCTGAGTAACATGTGCAAAAAATCCATATAAACTGTCATTTTATGTTGTAATGTTTCCAAGTGTAGACACTTGGCATGCTAAGAATGGTTGTAAAATCAGAATTTGTAATTTGCCCAATGGACTGTTGACATAGCTAACCAATGCCGGTAGTCCGCCAGAATGTAAATGATGATGACGATGATCATGATGATGATGATCATGATGATGATCATCATGATGATGATCATGATGATGATGATGACATAAGCTTGAATAGCACCAGGTATCCACGGATAAAGCTGAAATGTTAACAAAATGAAACTAAACATTATTTGCACATCATGAGAGACAGGGCATGATTTAATAGTAATAATAATAATACAGGATGCTAGCACTCATGATTTAACTCATTCTAACCCAGCTTTGCAAGGTTCCCCTGTGGGGGTGCCGGGGGTTTCTGCATAAATAGTATCCCCACTTTCTGGAAATTTAGTGCTTTAAATTCCCACTGTCGTTGTCTTTCCCCTTTGTTCTTTCTCATTCATACTCTGTTCTATCAATCTACTATACTATCTTCTTCTTTGCTAGACCAGTCACCTACCTTTTTTCTTGAAAATTCTTTCGGGACAAAACTCTTCAATTGTTTGTGAGGTCTGTTGTATCAGCTTGGGAATATTGGACGCTTTCTGCGAAATGGTCACTAGGGCTTCCTATGATATTATTATTTAGCAATGTAGGCATTTTATATGTATGTGTTTTGTTGATATTTTATAATGATGTTTGAATTCTATTTTGTTTTTGTAAACGGGGGTTCGATAAATTAGAGTATAACCTCAGCGTCCCCTGCGTTGGATGTCTTTATTGTAAAGTGGAGTGCCTTCAGTGTTACCACTGGGGTTGTTTCAGTAGATCTTTTATGCGAATCAGGAGTGAGTCCTCTTTTAGCCAAGTTGTAGTCTTGATTTAGTGGTCCTAATTCAGCTCTTTGCAGTCCGCTGGACCCTGTAAGCAATGAATAACTAACTACCTAATAGCTGTGCGAGGCAGTCACTTCACCTCTGACTCAGCTGTGTAGAGGCATTTTCCTAGAATTCTCAGGTACTACACAAAAAACTCGGTAATTTTGGAACTACTGAAACGTTTTCAATAAAATTTGGAGGTGTTTTTCTGGAATGATTCCTCAGGATCATCAGAATCATTACTGTTATAGTTATAACTGCAATTTCTCTGGCAGAGTAGAACCATTTCTGACTTTCCATCATCAAAGAAATTTGCGGAGAAAACCCTCAGTGTCCTGAAAAGTCTTATACCTAAGTCATGTAAGATCGTCCCACACTGGACGGGTTTAGCTTGCTCATGGGAATTTTGACTCATTTTTAGTTACTGGACACTTCAGCACCCCTGCTGTGTCTCCATTTCTTATCAACCAAATGAACCCGATTTGTAAATGCAGAAAATCTATATCATTATGTAATTTCCTCTGATTGTCTCTAATCTCTAACTATGGAATTCCCCTGATTGTCCCTCATCTCATACTATTGAATACCTCTGATTGTTTCTCATCTCTTTAACTATTAAATGCTTCTGGTTGTCTCTCATCTATGAACTATTGAATATCTCTGATTGTCTCTCATCTCTTTAACTATTGAATACCTCTGTCTCTCACCTCTCTATTTAATACCTCTGATTGTCTCTCATCTCTTAACTATTGAATACATATGATTGTATCTAATCTCCATTGAACACCTCTGATTGTAATCTCTAACTATTGCATGAATACTTCTGATTGTCTCTCATCTCTTAACTATTGAATACATCTGATTATATCTAATCTCTATTAAATATATCTGATTGTCTCTCATCCCTAACTATTGCATGAATTTCTCTGATTGTCTAATTTAAAACAAAATTGAATACCTCTGACTGTATCTAATCTCAAACGATTGCATGAATTCCTCTGATTGCCTCTTATCTCAAACAGTTGAATACCTTTGTCTCTAATCTCAAATGATTGTTTATAATCTCAAACCTATCCTATCCTATCCCGTAACTCGGAGGTCATAGGGGCAACACAGATGATCGTTTAACCAGCATACTCCATCTTTCCCTGTCCTCAGCAACACTGATTGTTTCGCTCAGTGTCAAACCAGTCCATTCTCGAATGTTGTCCTCCCACCTCTTTTTCGGTCTCCCTCTTCTTCTAACTCCTTGCACTGTGCCTTGCAGGATGGTCTTTGCAAGACCTGATGATCTGGTGACGTGGCCATACCATCGGAGTTTCCGTTTTTTCACCACTGTGAGCAGGTCATCGTGTTGCACGTTGTCCAATGGCTTGTGTGATGGTCTGTCGGACTTCGTTGTTGGTGATGTGCTGGGTATAATAAATGTCCAGAAGTCTTTTGTAGCACCTCATCTCCATGCTTTGTATTCTTCTTTGGAGATCTGCTGTGAGGGTCCATGTTTCGCAAGCATATAGAAAGATGGAGATGACAAGGGAGCGCAGCAGCCCTACCTTGGAATGTAGACTGATGGTCCTGTCTTTCCAAATTGGCTTCAACCTTGCCAGGGCAGCAGTTATTTGCGATCCTGGAGAGGACTTCCTGTCGGGACCCATTGTCTGATACAATGGCTCCTAAATATTTGAAGCTATGCACTGTGTTGAGGGATTGGCCTTGGACTTTGATGTCCATGTTGATGCCATTGGTGTTGTTCGTCATCATTTTGGTCTTCTCTGCACTTAATTCCATTCCATAGGCTCTGGAGGTGGTGTCAAGCCTCTGTACCAGCTGTTCAAGTTCTTGTTCCTCTCCAGCCAATCCATCAATGTCATCCGCAAAACGAAGGTTGGAGATTGCTCTTCCCCCTATGCTGACTGTGTCTTCGTGATCTGCAAGGCCATCTGACATGATGCGCTCTAGGAAGATGTTGAAGAGTGTTGGAGAGAGTAGGCATCCCTGACGCACACCGATTGTTGTTCTGAACCAGTTTTCGATGGCGCTGTTGTGGAGAACTCCACTGGTAGCCTTGTCATACAGGCTTTTGATGACTTCAATAATTTTAGGGCTGTTGTTGTACACTCTCATGGTTGCCCACAGAGCTGCATGCCAGACTCTGCATGCCCTGTTGGTTCAGGCACTGATTAGAATAGACCCAACCTTTCCTGACGTGTTGTAAGTGGCAACTAACAGGGGTGATGTCAGCACGGCATCACTGGGCGAAAGTCTTCTACGCAGAAGTCATCGGCCAGGACGGAGGAACCTCATGTTACTATGCTTCAACGACCACAGCTCGGGGCCAAGGCGAGCCACACTGCATTCGTGGATATTGGCTGTGGCCAACATCCTGGAGAGGATTGGGCCCTGCCAGGTCTTTCTTGCCCAAGACACACTGCATGATGAATAAAACCATTTACCCCATGCCGGATCAGTTGTCGCCCGAATCAACAAGGACCGCGCCTTCCGTTGGCCACCGGGACGGAGGCGATAAGTGTGCTACTGATGGACAACTTAGCAATATCCGCACCAGAAATAACATCGTCATAGGAACCTGGAATGTCAGGACCCTAAATGCGAAGGAAATATTAGAAGAACTGGCTCACAAGATGGACCACTATCGATGGAACGTTTTAGAGATCAGCGAACTGCGCTGGAAAGGCATAGGTGAAACAACGACCGACAAAGGCCACAAGCTTTATTTCAGTGGTAGAGATGACAGGCACGAACACGGAGTTGGATTCTTGGTCCACAAGAACATTCTAGCCACTGTCATGGGTTGCCGCCCAGTCAATACAATACAAGGTTACTGCTTTAGGTCCAGCGGACTCTTCCGAGCCAAATCAGGACCAGCCGCCCAGTCTCCAGTAGACTCATTACCATCCGTCTGAAAGCAACCCCTTTTAACATCACCATCATCCAGGCCTATGCCCCAACATGAGACTACGACGACAGAGAAGTGGAGGATTTCTATGAAAATCTACACGCTGTCCTTGACCAAGTGCCGAAGAAGGACATAGTCATAGTGGAAGGCGACTGGAATCTCAAACCATTGGTTAAATACCTCTGATTGTCTCTCACCTATTGATTGTCCCTACTCTAACTATTGAATACCTCTGACAGGGTTCATACAAGACTTGAATACTCTTGAAAATACTGGAAAAATAATTTTCATTTTCAAGACTTGACAATTCTTGAAAATCAGCAAATGTGTCTGCAGTTCTTGAAAGTTCTTGAATTTTGACAGAAGGAAGACAAGAAATTTTCAGTCACTAATAAAAACAACCACCAACAAATCACGAACTAATAACAATAAAATTAAATTGGTAAATACTTTTCGGTTTGTACTTTCGCTTATACAGGAAGTCGGAAGTGGTCACTTCATCAATCCCGGCAACTGCCGGTGTTATTTTCTAAGTCGAAGAATCTTCATGGTTTCATCTTCACAGTTATGAAGTTGGGTTGAAGTTGCAAAGATCAAGATGCCTAGCTAGCGGAAAATGCCATTTTAATAAGTGATGGCTTGAGCACGAACTCTACAGGTCTTGGCTACAAGAAGATCCAAAGAACAAGCACGAAGCGAAGTGTTCATCATGTGGGGGGATATGCTGAAAGCAAGGAGAATTGTCATTCAAGCCGTTTGTGATGTTGGTGGTGCAGAAAATGTAAATGTGTCCAAGGAGATGCTGAGCTCCACCAGCTCTGCAAGAGCCAAATATCAGGAGTATCTTGATGACCAGAAGAAGCACGAGGAGGTACAAATAATCTCAAAGAAGTGGAAAGCTGAGGAGGCAGAGCTGTCCGACATGAAAAGCAAGAGGCAGAGACTTTTCGATGATTATAACAGCTTGCAGGAGTCTGCAGACAGACTTGCAGAGGAGGCGGCAGAGAAGAAGATGTCTCTTTTGCTGGAGTCGAATGCACTTAGAAAAAGAGCCAAAGAACTGCAGGCAGAGGCACAGAATCTTGAAAAAATTATTAAAGAGAAAGAAGCAAAGTGAAAAGTCAGTGCCTGTTGACTGATTGAATGAATCATTGATGACAGCCTATGCAAAGATGTGCATCATTAAGATTCTTTGTTTTGTAATTATTACTTTAGTCATAACTATACTAGTCATAAACCACATGTATAAAATAAATAAAATTTCTTTTGATTGAAGAATGTTTTTGTCCCAAAAATGTCATAATTAAATACTTTCTCTGTTTGTTCACTGCAGATACAAAAAAAAAAAAAAGCCAAAATAGCATAATTTATAACATGAGAACAAGTAGTTAATACATAGTCACGGTATAACTAAAAACAAGCCCGTGAATGGGTTCTTGAATTTTGAATTTATGGGTCTTGAAAGTACTTGAAAAGTTCTTGAATTTTGCCTTAATTGTTCTGTACGAACCCTGCCTCTGATTATCTCTAATCTTGCACTCTTGAACACCTCTGATTGTCTTGAATACCTCTGATTATTTTTAAACCTCACAACATTGAATTCTTATGATTGTCTCTAATCTTGCACTATTGACTATTTCCATTTTTTTTTTGTGAACAGGAGTGGGAAGAGAAGGAGAAATGTTTGCAGAATGAAATCAATGAATTGAAGTCGTGTGTTGTTTCATTGAACAAGGTCGGTCTATAGATTTGATCTGTTTAAAAAAAAAAAAAGTATTATCTCTGTCCAGCTGCATTAATGCTTATTTATTCATTCGTTTATTTAGATGAATTTGATTTACGGAAAACTCTTGAAATCATAATTTCAATCAGTCTCGCTATTCCTTGAAACTGCATAGACTATGGAACATGTGTTATTCCTTAAAACTGTAAAGGTTGTTGAACATGTGTTATTCATTGAAACTGTATAGACTGTTAAACATATTTTAATTCCTTGAAACTCTATAGATTCTTGAACATGTGGGCATGTTTTGTTCATGTTCATTCAAGATCAGCTTTGTTGATTACTCGCTATGGTCAGTAGCACTTTGCTTTGTTATGTCATTCTGTAATCGGTGTTGAAGTGAATGCTATGCCAGTACTTTTAGAATATATATCGATTTTTAATCTTCTTTTAGTGGGGGGGGGGGGGAGGGGTAGGGTGGTGTCGCGAACCGATCAGACACAAGTACACGCACATGCACTCACATATAAAAACATACACTCACACAAGTGCTCCTGATCGGCCGGACATCCCTCAGTCGCTGAGACGAGAAATGAAAGGACATAACAAACACGTACAACATGCAACAAATGACAAAGATTTAGGATCACAATTTCAATCACACTTTATTCATACAACTAAAATAACGAACTTTCACTGACACAAGCTAAACTCAATAAAAGTGATGGGATGAAAAACAATGAAACATCAAAATAGCATCAACATGAGAATAGAGAAAGTCAATGTCACAAGGAGGAGGGAGAAGGAAAGAGAATAGACCGTTGATGGGAACGACTACATCTGGTGAGAGATGATGAGGTTCAATCCAGATCTACGTGGTAAGATGATCGGAAATTGGCCGCTTGTCCGCAAATGTCACACAAGTGGTCAGGAAAGAAGACCCACACAGGTTAGTCGTCATGCAGAAAGGGGTAGACGATGACTTGAACGAAGACAAGCGATCACAATGAAGAGGGCAGAGGTGAAGTAAGTAATGTAAAGTAAGGTAAGCCTGCAACAGTTAATGCATCCGAGGTAATCGCAGTCTATCCCGGATGTATCCAACATTCCCACTATTCCCCCTCTCATTCCTCCCCTACTCACCATCTAACTTAGTTGTTCCTTTTAGCTCTGTGCATCACTAACTGTAGTCCTTCGTAATGGCACTAGCTAACTATACAGAATTTCTACCAAAATTGTCACCATACATATTCAATTAACATCAGTATAATATCCGCACATTATTATAAACACAAGAAGAAAATGGAATGCAGGAAGATTAATTGGAATAATGTACTGCATGAAGGATGACTAAACAACTGTCATATGTATTCACACCTCTACTCATCACCATCCATGCTTGCTACCACAGCCACACCAGAAACCTAGCGCAACCTCACGCAAGTATGCACGCACAACACAGAGTCGCTGACAAAATAAAATGTAAGTTTCACGTACCCATACTTATAGAGAGCAGGAACCACCACCATCGAGTTGCCCCGCCACGGTGCTGGAGATTGACACAGTACTAATGTACTACACACTACCAATCCTGGCGTTACTTCTAGTCCAACTGACTTATAGCACAAGTGACGTCACGTCACATGAACTCACATGCCAACAAGGCAACAGTCACAAACTAGACTTTCAACTCGCCCATGAGAATAAGCTAGGCTACTTTTTTTTTTTAGCTTTACTGCTCATCCAAAAAATGGCTATCTTCACAGAACAATGAAGTTATTCTTCAGGATAACTTTATCTTCTAACAACGCTGGTAACTGTCTGCCACTGGACAAACACTATCGCTGCCTATTCAGTCCTGTCAATTTCTCTAGAGAATTCAAAATCATAAGAAGATCCCAGACACTCAAAAAAAAAAAGGTCTTTCCTCTTTAAAACTCTAGCTTGCAGTGTGCATATCCAAAAACTTTGTATATTTTGTCCTACTCTGTCATGCCCTCGGAAGGTTATAATCCTTGCTCACCTTTCGCTGCAGACACGTGCTCCCCGTAAAAATTATCCTTCCACCTTTCATCCATCCCTACTCACTTCCAGTACATCATCCACTCTCTCACCTGTACTTTTTTCAAACTATCAGTTGACAACATACTTCTCGCTACGCGACAGGAGTGTAACAGGATAACAGGATAACAGGAATTTATTTCGCCAATTGACATGTAATAGATACAACAATCGGAATATTATTTGGTGTTGGACAATGGCAGAATGTTTTAGATTTAACATCTCTCTCTCTTTCTCTCTCTTACTCTTTCTCTCTCTCTCTCTCTCTTACACACACGCACACATACCTACATACACAAATACACACATGTATGCACAACCACACGCACTCGCACAGCATACCCAACAATAACAGATAAACAGAAAGATATAGTAAAACACAAATGACTAGTCTAAAGTGATCACAAAAACATTCTAAATTATAGTAGTCACTGTAGTATATAGATATAGATGTACGAGCATGTAGGGAGAAGCAGGGCGTGCGCACGGCAGGGGGATCAGCGGTTGGAGGAGGATGCGGCGTTTAGAGATCTTACAGTTTGAGGGTAAAAGGAATCTTTAAAGCGGGAAGTGTGGGATCTGAAGGATCGAAAGCGGCGGCCAGAGGGGAGAAGTTCGAACAGGGGGTGGGCAGGGTGGGAAGGGTCAGAGAGGATCTTGTCGGCTCTGTTGAGAGAGCGGGTCGAGTAGATGGAGGCCAGAGAGGGGAGCTCACAGCCGACAATTCTGCCTGCCGTGCGCACAACCCGCTCCAGCCGGTCTTTGTCGAGCTGCGTTGCTGTTCCGAACCAGACCGTGATGGAAAATGTGTAGGAGGGCTTATGCCAAAATAATGAAATTATTTTAAAGTAGTTACATCTTGAGTTTGAAAACATGGCAATCTTTTTGAGAAAAAGGTGGTGCCCACAGGTTCCATGTTTCTATAGCATTTTTTCTACTTTGGCCTTAGTGCTATAAGGTTGTTTCTTTTGGTTGTGAATGTATTATTCTCATTGGTATTGACGTTGTTTTGTGGATTGTTTTTTGTGTTTTCAGAGTGTTAAAGACCAAAAAATCAGCTCTAAGAGAGACCATTTTTTGGTAAATATTTCTGGTTCCATCTTTCTTTCTTTGATTCTGTCTTTCTTTCTTTCTTTCTTTCTTTCTTTCTTTCTTTCCTTCTTTCTTTCTTTCTTTCTTTCTTTCTTTCTTTCTTTCTTTCTTTCTTTCTTTTTTCTTTCATTTTGCTATTGTGAACCATGTCATTTATTAAAAATGGATTCTAGCCCATCTTTATTTGTAAACATTGTTTATATTTTAGCAAGTTAGTCCATATAATTTAATTGCAATTGTGATTAATCTCTGTGAGCTTTTTTGATTGTTTGATGATGCGTTTCTTTCTTTTACTGTTTTAGTATGTATGTTATATATATATATATTTAATCTAATCTAATATTTTCGCAAAAATAGTGGAGCACTTCAGATCATCTTGTTCATTTCAAGTCTTTCTTCCGATATGCGTTGGTCAATGGTGAACACGTTTCCGTGTTTGATCTAGGAAAGGAGTATGACAAGACTTGTAAGTTCGGGATTCTAAAAGGTCTAGTACTCCTGGTTTTCCATGGAAATTTATCCATTTTTATTGAAAATTTTTTAACTGATAGGAAGTTTCAGATCCGACTTGGTTTCACTATATCAGATCATTTTGAGCAGGAGATGGGTGTTCCTCAGGGTAGCATTCTTTCTAATCTTTTGTCTAACATCAAGATCAACAACAGTTAAAAATGTTAAATCTGGCATCGATAAATCCTTATCTGTTGATGATTTCTCTCTTTCGGCTAAGGGTAAAACCTTGGCAGGGGTGGAGCGTCATCTTCAGCTTTGCATAGATAACATTCAGGGGTGGATAGAAGAATACGGTTTCTAATTTTTGCTTTCTAAAACCGAATGCATTTATCTTCAATTGTCATCGTGAACAGAACCAGGTTTTGAACCCATCCCTCCATGTTTATGGCCAACCCATCGAAGTTTCTAAACAAGTAAATGTCTCTTTAAATATATTGAGTAAGTGTACTATAGAGTATCTTTTGTTTGGTGTGTTGTTTCAATCTTTTTTTTAACCTGTCTTCCTGTTAATATTCTTTGCTTGTTAATTTGCATTTGAGTGTGTGTGTGGATGCCTGTGAGCCTTTAGGACAGACTGTCAGTTTGAATGTTAAACAATTTATAATAATAATAATAATAATAATAATAATAATAATTATTATTATTATTATTATTATTATTATTATTATTATTATTATTATTATTATTATTATTATTATTATTATTCTTTCCTCCTTCTTCTTCTACTTCTACTTCTTCTTCTTCTTCTTATTATTTTTGTGGTTGGCTTAGTAGTGTGGTGGTTGGTTTCATGTTAAGCAACTTTGGGACAGGTTAGTACTTGGATGGGTGACCAGGTTTGAGAGGCAATTACTAAATGGCACAGAAAGATTTAAACAAGCGCATAACACATCCCAGTACGCCCAGCTGTGAATTGGTACTCGGATCGGTTTAGAACAACGAAGGGCAAAGAAACGAGGGAGAGGAGATAAGCACCACCCTCATTGAGCTGGCACTTTGAAGTGACCTTGACCCTAAACTATGAGAGATACGAGTCCAAACTTGTTGTATTTAGAGATTATATATATAATTTACATACATATATAATTATACATATAATTTGCGTTGGAGAGGAACAAGAACTTGAACAGCTGGTACAGAGGCTTGACACCACCTCCAGAGCCTATGGAATGGAAATAAGTGCAGAGAAGACCAAAATGATGACCAACAACACCAATGGCATAAACATGGACATCAAAATCCAAAGCCAATCCCTCAACACAGTGCATAGCTTCAAATATTTAGGAGCGATTGTATCAGACAATGGGTTTCGACAGGAAGTCCTCTCCAGGATTGCACAAACAACTGCTGCCCTGGCAAGGTTGAAGCCAATTTGGAAAGACAGGACCATCAGTCTACATTCCAAGGTAAGGCTGCTGCGCTTTCTTGTCATCTCCATCTTCCTATATGCTTGCGAAACATGGACCCTAACAGCAGGTCTCCAATGAAGAATACAAAGCATGGAGATGAGGTGCTACAGAAGACTTCTGGGCATTTCCTATACCCAGACTATCACCAATGACGAAGTCCGACAGACCATCACACGAGCCATTGGACAACACGATGACCTGCTCACAGTGGTGAAAAAACGGAAACTCTGATGGTATGGCCACGTCACCATATCATCAGATCTTGCAAAGGCTATCCTGCAAGGCACAGTGCAAGGAGGTAGAAGAAGAGGGAGACCGAAAAAGAGGTGGGAGGACAACATTCGAGAATGGACTGGTTTGACACTGAGCGAAATAATCAGGGTTGCTGAGGACAGGGAAAGATGAAGTGCACTGGTTAAACGATCAACTGTGGTGCCCCTACGACCTCCGAGTTATGGGATGGGATAGGATAGGATAGGATACATATACATATACATATACATAAAAAAAGGTTGCGTTGATCTTGAAGGTCAAGGTAATTTTAGGCCTTACAGAAACATTAAAAACATTTCTCATCATACAGTGGAATGGCTCTGTATTTAACTCATGGTATGAAACAACATTGGGTTATTTGATCATGCATAAGCATGAGAGGTCATGTAAAGGTCAAGGTCATCCCAAGGTAACAGTGCGTTTTTGTGTGTGTGCATAATACAACTTTTGCTGTAGTTTATTTGATTGTACGTGAGCGTATTTGGAACCAGAGATCAGGGTCATCTCAAGGTCAAAAGCATCGAAAGATCAAAACCGGCATTTGCATTTTAATGCCACAGTGTCTTTTATTTTTATTTTTCTAGGCACTTTATTTTATGTTAAATATTGCAAGTTCCATAAGGTGCATGCAAGTCATGTGGGCTATGCTCTTATAGTTACTATTACTATTATTATTAATATTATTATTATTATTATTATTATTATTATTATTATTATTATTATTATTATTATTATTATTATTATCTTCACAGCATTTGTGAAACGTTTCAGATTAAAGATCTGAAGCAGCAGCTGAGGACTGCCAAAAGCAAGATCGACACACTGGAAGAGGCACTCAAACAACTGAGGGTGGACAAGAGTAGAAGTAAGCCATAAGACTGGTCAACACCAGCAAAGGAAGCTTACAATACAATACAATACAAAACAATACAATACAATACAATACAACACACACATGACAATGATAGGACATTAAGAAAAGCTTCACTGCTTGTTTTGCCCTGAAGCTACTACTAATACTACTGCATCTTTATTGTCCAACTTCACAATCTTGCAGCATTTTTGTATTTCAATATAATATCTCGTTATCTGATTCCTGGCCGTTTCAAAGAGTTTTCAGATGTTATCTGAAAATGCATTGTTTTATTTATTTTATATCTATATATAGCTATATCTATCCCTGTGGGTTCGGCACTGAATAGAATGGACCCAATGTTTCTCGGCTTGTCGTAAGAGGCGACTAACAGGGGTGATGTCAGCACGGCATCACTGGGCGAAAGTCTTCTACACAGAAGTCACCGGCCAGGACGGAGGAACCTCATGTTTATTTTTTAGTTATTTATTTATTTATTATCGAGGATTTTTATAGCGCACATATCTCACCGCACAGACTCAAGGCACTGGCCGATACAGGATCTAACTCCAGCCACCCGAGGCACCAACTTGCAGCCTTTGGGCGCATCGTAATAACGCTCAGGACAACTGAGCACAATCCTGGGCAGCCAAGGATGGGGGAGAAGGACCTAGGTGCATGCTGGGTGTGTTCTTGTCACTGGCACTCACCCGTCTAGGACATGAGTGTCAGGATCTTTAAAGTCAGTTATGATGTCATGTATGCGACACAGACTAGACCTCGGTTTATACTCTCATCTGAAGGAGTAGGAAAACTGGAGTAAAGTGTTTTTCCCAGGGACACAACACAATGCCCCGGCCTGGGCTCAAACCCGGGAACTTCAGCTCCGCAAGCCACAGCTCTACCATTAGGCCACCGTGCCTACCTATGTTACTACAGGTTCAACGACCACGTGCTTGGGGCCAAGGCGAGCCGCACTGTATTCGTGGATATCGGCTGTGGCCAACAGCCTGGACAGGATTGGGCCCTGCCAGGTCTGTTTTTGCCCGAGACACACTTCATGATGAAAACAACCATTCACTCCATACCGGATAGGTCATCACCCGGATCACCAAGGACCGCGCCTTCCGTTGGCCACCAGGACGGAGGTGATAAGTGTGCTACTGATGGACAACTTAGCAAGATCTGCACAAGAAACAACATCGTCATAGCAATGTCAGGACCCTAACTGCAGATGGAAAATTAGAACTGGCCCACGAGCTGGACCACTATCGATGGAACATTTTAGGTATCAGCGAACTGATCTGGAAAGGCATAGGTGAAACAATGACCGACAAAGGCCACAAGCTTTATTTCAGCGGGAGAGATGACAGGCATGAACGCGGAGTTGGATTCTTGGTCCACAAAGACATTCTAGCCACTGTCATGGGTTGCCACCCAGTCTCCAGTAGACTCATTACCATCCGTCTGAGAGCAACCCCTTTCAACATCACCATCATCGAGGCCTATGCCCCAACATCAGACTATGACGACAGCGAAGTGGAGGATTTCTATGAAAATCTACAGTCTGTCCTTGACCAAGTGCCAAAGAAGGACATAATCATAGTGGAAGGCGACTGGAATGCCAAGGTTGGCCAAGATGCGCACCACAACTGGGGAGACACATGTAAACCTCACTGCAACAACGAGACAAATGACAGGGGTCTGAGACTCTTGGAGTTTGCCAGATACAACAATCTAATACATGTACTGGCAAACATGCTTGTTCTCCACAAAAAATCCAGACGATGACATGGCACCGTCCCGGCGGGGAGCATCACAACCAGACTACATCATGGTCAAGAAACGCTTCAGATCAAGCATTAACATTGGCAGGACACACACATTTCCATGAGCAGACATCGGAAGTGACCACGACCTTATGATGATGTCTTTCCGGCTCAACAGGAAAAGAGTGAACACAGCAAAGTGCACTAGACTGAAGTTCGGTCTGGACAAACTGCAAGACCCGGAGGTGGCAGAAATATTTCAGGCCACAATTGGAGGGAAATTTGCACCACTGCTCATTTTGGGAGCTAGTGAAGTAGATTTCAACACCATGACCACCACCTTCAACTCAGCTGTGACAGATGCCGCCACTGAGGTCCTTGGCAAGCACCGGCCAAAGAAGAAGCCTTGGATCACACCTGAACTTTTGGACCTGTGTGATAAACGAAGAGAGATGAAAAAGAAAAAGAACACCTCTCAGGGAGCTGATGCCTACCGAAAAATCAACAATGACATCCGAAAAGGCATGCGCTCAGCAAAGGAGAACTGGATAGAAGATCAATGCCAGGAAATAAAGAACAGTCTGAATAAGAACAACAGCAAGAAGGCCTCCCAGACTGTGAAGCGGCTGACAAGTGTTAAACAGCCCAAGGTCTCCATGATCCAAAGCAAGTCTGGCCTTACAGAAGAACAAGAAGTCTTGGATAGATGGACAGAGTACTGCTCTGACCTTTACAACCATACACCAAACGGAGACCCATCAGTTCTAGCATGTCCCAAGAACAGAGAAGAAGAAATCCTCCCAATTCTCAGAGAAGAAGTTGAGGCAGCAGTACAGTCGCTGAAGAAAAGGAAGTCAGTGGGAGTGGACAACATACCCGCGGAACTGCTTCAAGCAGGAAGAGAAGCGATGATTGACGCCCTCACCATTATCTGTAACAAGATCTGGCATAGTGGGGAGTGGCCTACACCATGAACCCAGTCGCTTGTCATCACTCTTCCCAAAAAAGGTAACCTTCAGGAGTGTGGAAATTACCGCACCATCAGCCATCCCAGCAAGGTCCTACTGAAAATAATACTCAACATGTTGAAACCCCAAGCTGAACAAATCATAGCTGAAGAAAAAGCAGGATTCAGGGCAGGGCGAAATACCACTGAACAGATTTTCAACCTCAGAATAATCTGTGAGAAATACCTACAGCACCAACAACATCTATATCATGTGTTCGTAGACTTCAAGAAGGCGTTTGATCGAGTCTGGCATGCAGCTCTGTGGGCAACCATAAGAGTGTACAACATCAGCCCTAAAATTATTGAAGTCATCAAAAGCCTGTATGACAAGGCTACCAGTGCAGTTCTCCATAACAGAGCCATCGGAAACTGGTTCATAACAACAATCGTTGTGCGTCAAGGATGCCTACTCTCTCCAACACTCTTTAACATCTTCCTAGAGCGCATTATGTCAGATGCCCTTGCAGATCACGAATTCACAGTAAGCATAAGGGGGTAGAGCAATCTCCAACCTTCGTTTTGCAGATGACATTGATGGATTGGCTGGAGATGAACAAGAACTTGAACAGCTGGTACAGAGGCTTGACACCACCTCCAGAGCCTATGGAATGGAAATAAGTGCAGCGAAGACCGAAATGATGATCAATAACACCAATAGCATCAACAGGGACATCAAAGTCCAAGGCCAATCCCTCAACACAGTGCATAGCTTCAAATATTTAGGAGCCATTGTATCAGACAATGTGTCCCGACAGGAAGTCCTCTCCAGGATTGCACAAACAATTGCTGCCCTGGCAAGGTTATAAGACTTCTGGGCATTTCCTATACCCAGCACATCACCAACGACGAAGTCCGACAGACCATCACACATGCCATTTGATAACACGATGACCACAGTGGTGAAAAAATGGAAACTCCGATGGTATGGCCACGTCACCAGATCATCAGATCTTGCAAAGACCATCCTGCAAGGCACAGTGCAAGGAGGTAGAATAAGGGGTGACCGAAAAAGAGACGAGAGGACAATATTCGAGAATGAACTGGTTTGACACTGAGCGAAACCATCAGGGTTGCTGAAGACAGGGGAAAATGGAGTACACTGGTTAAACGATCGTCTGTGGTGCCCCTACGACCTCAACCATCAGGGTTGCTGAAGACAGGGAAAAATGGAGTACACTGGTTAAACGATCGTCTGTGGTGCCCCTACGACCTCTTGAGTTATGGGATAGGATAGGATATGATCTATCTATCTATCTATCTGTCTATCTATCTATCTATCTATCTATCTATCTATCTATCTATCTATCTATCTATCTATCTATCTATCTATCTATCTATCTATCTATCTATCTATCTATCTATCTGACTACATATATATATATATATATATATATATATATATATATATATATATATATATATATATATATATATATATATATATATATATGTGTGTGTGTGTGTGTGTGTGTGTGTGTGTGTATGTATATATAACAAGTGCTAAAGAACAATTGTACACATCTCAATGTGAGTTTGTACACATGGTTGTTTAACGTATTTAGTTACCTCAGTTCACTTGCCGTTTTCTCTTTGGAATCGGCAAAGGAATTGGGTTATGTATAAATGTAATATTTTGTATACCTTTCTTTTTACAGAAAGCGGTGATGCATGGACAGCAGAGACAGTCTTGGTGAAATCAGAAACTGATGTTGACATGCAGCAAATTCCAGTGGAGGTAATAACCAGCCATAGCAGGTTATTAGTGTTATTATGATTAATATGATTATTATTATTTTCATCATTATTATCATCAGTACTAGTGGTAGTTTTGTTGATTTATTATGTAATTGTATTTATGAATTTCTTTCATTTTTGGGAAATAGCGTGTTAAGAAAAAGGGAAGGTGACCTCATGACCTATTCACAACTTTTCCTGTTTTACAGTTTGAACGAGGGAGGCAACCAATTATTTGTTTGAACTAAGATCCAATAATCAAACAGTAACCTTTATCTTTTTTCAAAACTTTTTTGTGCTTTGTCTGGTATGCTTATTTGTGACCCATGTTTAAACAATGATGTCATTAATTTCTCAGTGTAAAATGACTTTTTGGATTAATTTTAATGTGGATTACTGCTTTTAAAAATCACAAAATGTTTTATAAATGTAAATAAATGTGTTTTGAGATCGAAATTTATGCAGAGAGCAATGGATTTTAGTGGACCGAAACAAATTTCCCGATTAAAAAGGGACAATGAAGCATAAAAAAAAAATAATAAAAAAAAATTAAAGGAATATGATAACAGCTGTGTTAAAGTTTTTGTGCTGTGACTAGACAATAACAAAAAATGTCCTCAGACCCCTTCTCCCCCTTCCCTCCTCCCCTCCCTCCATCCCCCTCATCCCTCCCCCTCCTCCCTTCCGTCCCTTGTCCCCCCTCCCCCTTGAGGGTACAGTGTATGGTTAGCCTTTTCTGATAAAATACTTGCTTCTTCAAAGATAAGGGTGTTCCCGTAACCTTTCGGTAGTTGGGAAGAGAGGCATGTGGGACGTCTCTTTTTTCTGGGCCAGCTTCATGATAGTTCCCATCTCCTCTCCCTCGCTGCCATATTTTCCCTGGTTCCAAGCAGAGCCAGGTTCCTATTCACAGCTAGGGTGGACTGGGTTGAATCCTGTGTTTATTGTTCTTTGTGTCATTTGGTGGTTGCCTCCCCAAGTATTGTCACCCATTCAAGTCATAATATTGCCTAATGAAGGACTTATTCAAGTACTAATGTTGCCTAATGAAGGACTTATCCAAGTACTAATGTTGCCTAATGAAGGACTTATTCAAGTCCTAATGTTGCCTAATGAAGGACTTATTCAAGTACTAATGTTGCCTAATGAAGGACTTATTCAAGTACTAATGTTGCCTAATGAAGGACTTATCCAAGTCCTAATGTTGCCTAATGAAGGACTTATTCAAGTCCTAATGTTGCCTAATGAAGGACTTATTCAAGTACTAATGTTGCCTAATGAAGCACTTATCCAAGTACTAATGTTGCCTAATGAAGGACTTTTTTGCATGTGCCTAAACCACTATAAGCTATGTGTTACCCCCAAAACATTCATATTCTTGGCAACAATAATAATAATAATAATGATAATAATAATAATAATAATAATAATAATAATAATAATAATAATAATAATAATATAATAATAACTGGACATTTTTAAGTGCCTAACCTATGGCTCTAGGCCCTTTACAAAGAACATACAGAATAGAACAATTAAATATACGTAAGACAGTGAACCCTATGCACACAAATCACCACATGTACTATTCACACAATATTCATATATACTACACACACTATATATACACACATACTCCACAAAATATTTATTTTGCAGTTTCCATCCACCCATCTTGTGCAACCAGAAAGTCCATTGCTTCCAGTGAGGTTCACAGCCCCACAGTCATCTTCTCCTGTGGAGGTTTCCCACAGCGATGCCAGCGTCCCTGATCAAATGGTGGTAGCTATGACACAGCCGCATGAAGAGAGAGCGAGGGAGAAAAAACATGTGTGTGGTGTTTGCGGAAAGGGGTTCAGCTGGGCTGGACACTTGAAGCGACACAAGCTGATCCACACCGGCGAGAAAAATTTTGTGTGCGACATTTGTAGCAAAGCCTTTACGGAGCCTTCGGGCTTAAGAAACCACAAGTTGGTGCACACCGGAGAGAAGAACCATGCCTGTGATGTTTGCAATAAAGCGTTCACACGTGCCGGGCACTTAAAAGAGCACAAGCTGATTCATACGGGTGAAAAAAATTTTGTGTGCGGGGTTTGCAACAAGGCCTTTAGCAACATGAAGAACTGGAAAGCGCACAAGTGGTTGCACGTGGGAGAGAAAACCCACGCATGCGAGGTTTGCCATAAAGCTTTCACGCAGGCCAAGTACCTGAAGAGGCATAAGGCCATCCACACCGGCGAGAAAAACTATGTGTGTGAGATTTGCAGCAAAGCCTTCGCCGAGGCGGCTGGTTTGAAACAGCATGAGCTGACGCACACCGGCGAGAAAAATCATGTGTGCGACGTTTGCAGCAAGGCGTTCTCGCGTGCTGGGCACTTGAAAGAGCACAAGCTGACGCACATCGGCCACAAGAACTACCTGTGCAACGTGTGTTACAAGACGTTCAGCCGCGCCAGCTACCTGAAGGTGCACCTGCTGATCCACACGGGGGAGAGGAAACACGTGTGTGATGTTTGCGGCAAGGCGTTCACGCAGGCAGGTTCCTTGATGCAGCACAAGGTCATCCACACCAGGAAGGCATGCGACGTGTGTGGCAAACCCTTCTCCACCACCGCCACTGCGGGCAGCTCCCCACCGCAGCACACCACGCAGACGCAGCCCGGCGAGAAGAGACACATTTGCGAGGGGTGCACCAAGGTGTTCAACGAAGGAAGCTATCTGAGGGCCCACAACCTGCGGGACAAGAGCCATGTTTGTGACATCTGCAACAAAGGTTTCTCCAAGGGTAGCTTCCTGCAACGGCACCTCCGGACGCACACCGGCGAGAAAAACCACGTGTGTGATTTCTGCGACCGGGCGTTCGCCGAGCCCGGGAACTTGAGCAAGCACCGGATGACCCACACCGGAGAGAAGAACTATGTTTGCGACGTGTGCAGCAAAGCCTTTCGCCAGCCTGGACACTTGAAGAGGCACAAAGTGATTCATGGCAAGGAAGAACGTACCGACGCCAGGAAAGGATGTGTTGAGGATGATACTGCAAGCTGGTAAAACGGTCCCACAAGTGTTTCCTTGCTTTGGACATCGCTCTGGGAAAATAGGTGGGAAGTAGTCATTGTAGAGTTCTGCCAGGACGGAATGGTCTGGCACACAATAGTATTAACAAATATTGTTTTGGAAATACTGAAAGTGAACATAGTATGACAGCTGAATTTACCCTGTAGGTTCTTTCTGCATACTGTACTACTACTATTGCTGCTACTCTACTACTACTTCTACTACTACTACTACTACAGGATGCTATCACTTTTTTTTTTAATTCGAACTCAAGCGCGGCAATCTCAACAGATCATTATTACAGAAGGAGGAATTTGAATCAATTTTCATTTTTGAATTTTAGATTGACTGCATCCAATACCAATATTGAAGGGAGGGAGGAAACCAGAGTACCCGGGAAAAAACCTTGGTGGCCTGATCCCCCCACACCTAATAGTTTTACCCAGAGGCAGCTATTTGCCAAGGGTAATTTGCTCGCAGAAAGTAAATAATCAGAAGGAACAAATCTAGCACACACACACACAAAAAAAAGAAAAGAATGTTCTATACTAGATATTTACAGTAGTTTTAAATTTGATATATTGTGTCTGCCAAGGATTTCAGATCTGATTTTTGAAGAAGAAATATAAGAAAATAAATTATGAAACAAACATTTACAGTGGATGATTATTGCCATTATTATTATTATTAGTATTATTATTAGTAGTAGTAGTAGTATTAGTATTATTATTATTGTTGTTGAAAAACGTTTTATTGTATTATAATGAATAAAATTGTTATTGTTCTGGAGACAGGCCAGTATGGACTTGCTCTCGTCACCTTTGGGATAAAATCAGAGATCAGCAGTTAACTTCTACCGCTGTAAGGATCGCAGTACATTTTTGTTGGCTCCAGAAGCTGGGCTATTTACACAAGCCATCAGACATTTCCAATAAGGAGTACTTTTCAACCACCTGTAGATCAAAGCTTTGTCATTAGTTTCTCCCCCTCAGCGTCATGTACAGTTCCGCTTATGGCGCCGATAGATTTATCTAGCTGCGGTGGGGTGAGGGACATATTTTTGCGATATGGGAAGTTTCAGATTGATCTGAAGCAGGGTGGAGGGGTGGGGGGTGTCAAGAGTTCAATAGCTGTGGCATTGTGGTCTTTGAGACCTGTGTCATTGTGATCTCTGAGACATGTGTCATTGTGATCTCTGAGACATGTGTCATTGTGGTCTCTGAGACACGTGTCATTGTGGTCTCTGAGACATGTGTCATTGTGGTCTCTGAGACACGTGTGATTGTGGTCTCTGAGACATGCGTCATTGTGGTCTCTGAGACATGTGGCTGTGTGTCATGGACATAGGGTGGGATTGGATTATTGTGGTCTCTGAGACATGTGTCATTGTGGTCTCTGAGACATGTGTCATTGTGGTCTCTGAGACATGTGGCTGTGTGTCATGGACATAGGGTGGGATTGGATTGGAGGTGGTTCTGGCATTTTATTTGTTACCCTATTACTAGAAAGGTGATCTCGAGGAGATCGCTGTTGTAGAAGGCATGCTGCGTTGTTGGTTTTGATTTTCTTTGTTGCGGCTGTGTGTGCATTTTTTGTGTGTTTGTTGGTTGTTTTTTTTTGTTGTTTTTTTGGTATGTGCAATATTTTGTTTCTCACTTGTGTAATAATTGAAAGTATTATTCCATGGCTTTAATGCAGGCAACTTTTAGGATGCTGATCAGACCCAATAAGTAAAACTAGACAATGAAAGGACATTCAAAAAGGCCTCACTGCCAATTTTTCTTCTCACACTGCTGCTGCTGCTCCTGCTTCTCCTCCTACTACTACTACTATGTACTACTTCTATTACTACTGCTGCTGCTACTGCTACTACTATTGATGATAGTATAAACCAAGGTCTAGTCTGTGAAAAACACATGCATTTCATCACAAGGACTTTAAAGATCCTGACGCTCATGCCCTAGACGGGTGAGTGCTGGCTACATAAATACACCTAGCAAGCACTAGGTCCGTTCTCCCCCATCCCAGGTCACTCAGGATTGTGCTCAGTTGTCTGGGACTATGTACACTAAGGCTGCAAGTGGTCTGCTTAAGTTACAGATCCTGTATCTGCCAGCGCCTTGAGCAGCTCTTGAGCTGTAAAAAATGCTATATAAGAATGCTTAAATAAACTACTACTACTACTACTACTACTACTACTACTACTACTACTACTACTACTACTACTTCTACTACTTCTACTACTATTTCTTGTGTTAGCTTTCATTTCGTGTTTGTGAATTAATACATATAAAGCAGGCTTCGGTTGCGTTGTGGTTTTGGGCAATCGCTGAGGCCATGTTTCACTTTTGTACGGTTAATCTGTTTTTAATGTTGTTTTGAAAACGTATGAAAATAAATCATTTGAATGATCCTCAGCGCTATTGTAGATAGGGGACACTACTCTGGAGCCACCTACCAGCCATTTTGAAAATAAAGGCGCCTTTTGTTTTGACTTAAGATGTGCTGTGTTAACTTTTTACCTGATTTTTGGGTTGTTTTATCGCATATAGGTCATGTCATCTTGTTTGTGCGCTTGGTTAGATTTCATTAGTAAATCTAGTTTTAGGTAAATTTATATTATATTTTAATATGTTAGGAATGCAGTCTGGTTTTGAATAGTTTTTTTTAAACCTGATTCGGCTCTTAGCGGTCCGCTGGGCCTATAAACATTGATTATTTATCTATTTACATTGTGGAATTAAAGATTTGTTGACTTGGCTTGATTTGACTTGTTTGTTGGCTTCATTCACTTTCTGGAAATTTAGTGCTTTAAATTCCCCCTGTCGCTGTCTTTCTCATTTGTTCTTTCTCATTCCTGCTCTGTTCTATCAATCTGCTATACTATCTTCTTCTTCGCTAGACCAGTCACCTACCTTTTTTCTTGAAAACTCTTCCGAGATAAAACTCCTTATTTGTGTTTGAGGTCTGTTGGATCCAAGGATGGGCAAGTAGCGAGAGTAGCGACTACATTTTGTAGTTTCGCTACTATTTGGAGTAGTTTGTAACGATCCAAACTACATATTGTAAAAAAGTAGTTGTAAAGCAGCGAACTACTAATTTGTCAGTAGCGAAGTAGCGAAAATGTGTTTTTCGCTACGCTACTTTCCTTGCCGTGTGACTTGCACTTTCAGTCAAGCCGAAGCGAGTGCTGTCTCGCGCGAGATTGATCGCTCGCTCAGCGAACGGAAGCATGATTGTGCTAGGCTGAAAGCAAAAGCCAGACACGTGACTTTCAAAAGCGCGCGTCAGTCATCTCAGTGTCAGTGTTTTCTTGATTCATTGAATGATTAGTTGGACTGCAGTCTGTGTGTATTTATTTTGTTAAAACTAATTTGGCCAATTTATTCTCAACTGCCTGTACAACCTTATGGCTGTATTTATGTTTTGTATCAGACATAACAGAGTACATATTTTTTTTCTTTTTTTTTGACTTTTATTATTAATGTATTATTAATAATATTTTTTGTATTTTGCAAATGGTATATTTATACCATACATAATGTATTAAGTGTGCTCCTATATAATGATCTAGACTTGCAATGTTATTAATAACAAATTTTGTAATATATATATATATATATATATATATATATATATATATATATATATATATATATATATATATATATATATATATATATATATATATATATATATATATATATATATTTTAATCTGACAAAGAGCATATATCATTAAAAGTTTTTTTTTTTTTTTTTGGTGGTCTTTTTCTTATTTTTATTTACTTACATTTAAAAAATACTTAGCAGTCCCACTTGTGATTACAGTTTTAAAAAAAAAAGTAGTTTGAAAAGTAGTTAGCTACTTTTTTTAAAGTAGCGTAAAAGTAGCGAACTACATTCCTTCAAAATGTAATTGTTAAGTAGCGAACTACTTTTTTAGACTAATGTAACTGTAGTGTAGCGGACTACTTTTCAAAAGTAGTTTGCCCATCCTTGGTTGGATCAGCTTGGGAATATTGGACGCTTTCTGCCAGGTGGTCACTAGGGCTTCTTGTGATGTTATTATTTAGCAATGTAGGCATTTTATATGTATGTGTTTTGTTGATATTTTATAATGATGTTTATATTCTATTTTGTTTTTTTAAACGGGGGTTCGATAAATTAGAGTATAGCCTCAGCGTCCCCTGCATGGGATGTCTTTATTGTAAAGTGACCGGCTGGTGGAGAGCCTTCAGTTTTACCACTAGGGTTGTTTCAGCAGATCTTTTATGTGGATCAGGGGTTGTCTGGTCCTGATTTGGCTCGGAAGAGTCCGCTGGACCTAAAGCATTAATCATGTAATGTAATGTTGGCTTCATTAAAGGGGTATTTGTTTTTCTCTGGCTTTCTTTCCCAGTCTCTCCCTCATCTTATCTCTTTCTTTTCTTCTTTTTCTCTCCTTCTCTTTCATTTCCTCTCTCTCTCTCTCTCTCTCTCTCTCTCTCTCTCTCTCTCTCTCTCTCTCTCTCTCTCTCTCTCTCCCTCTGTCTCTCTCTCATGCTTATTGTTCTTGAAATGCATTAACTCTTTTACTTTAAAAAAATAAAAAGTCCAAATATCTCGAAAAACTTTAGTCAAGACTTGATACAAGCCAGAAGTCAGTTTGTCGGTCAGTCTGTTGCACACATCTCAAGAATCACTGGACAGATTTTGACCAAACTTCATTAGAACATTATGTCGTTAAGTGGCTAGTCTCCCTTGCCATCATATTTGCTCTACCACGAAGGTCGTGGACGCTGGGATTACATTTTTGCTAAACACATTTTGCGCAATATTTCAAAACGGCTGAACCAATATTGTTGATTTTTGGTATACAGGTACTTTAACTCATGACCAGTCGTAAAGTAGCAGGCAGGTTGTTGGTTGAATTAAAATTTTCTTGGGCAAAACACATTTTTTGTCTTATCTAAACAAAAATAACCCAACTGAATTTGATTATTTTTACTTCACAGATACTTAACTTTAGTCTGTAAATATTTATACTGTTTTTCTTCCTGGGTCTAACCGGGCATATAAATAGCTGTGAATAGGTTTTTGCTATTCTATTTCTGTCTTTTTTGTCATTTATGTACATAGTTGTAAATAGTCTATTTCTGTCTTTTTTTGTCATTTGTGTACATAGTTGTAAATAGTTTTTACCTTTACTGTTCCGTCTTTTGGTGTATCGTAGCAAAAGTGATGTTTGATCGAGTGCATGTATTTTTATGTAATGACTATGTAAAGCGTGGTGAGTCTGGTCATAGGCTGGAGTACCCGCTATATAAAAATCCGTTATTATTATTATTATTATTATTATTATTATTATTATTATTATTATTATTATTATTATTATTATTATTATTAACTACTGCTAAACATTTTATATCATTCATATTTGCACTTTCTCAAAATCTCGGTCATCAATCAAAGGTCAAGGTCTCTGTGCTTCACCATTTTGTAAACAAGTTTTGGGCTGTATTGCCACAGCCAATTTTTATAATTTCTTGCTTGTAGGTAGTTCAGATAGTGGCCCATCATTTCATGTTTTCATGTTGATTTCTTCAGGATAATTGATTGATTGATTGTTGCTTTAGGTCCAGCGGACTCTTCCGAGCCAAATCAGGACCGGACAACCCCCGATCCGCATAAAAGATCTGCTGAAACAACCCTAGTGGAAAAATTGAATGCCCTCCACCGGCCAGTCACTTTACAATAAAGACATCCCACGCAGGGGACGGCTGAGGCTTTACCCCAACTACTCGAACCCCCGGTTACAAAAACAAAATAGAATACAAACATCATTATAAATTATCAACAAAACATATACATATAAAATGCCTATATTGCTAAATAATAACATCATAGGAAGCCCTAGTGACCACCCGGCAGAAAGCGTCCAACACTCCCAAGCTGATCCAACAGACCCCATACACAAACAAGGAGTCTTGTCCAGGAAGAGTTTTCAAGAAAAAAGGTAGGTCATTGATCTAGCGAAGAAGATAGTATAGCAGAGTGATAGGACAGAGCAGGAATGGGAAAGAGTAAATGAGGAAAACAGCGACAGTGGGAATTTAAAGCACTAAATTTCCAGAAAGTGGGGATACTATTTATCTGAAACCCCCGGCACCCCAACGGGGGTACTGTTGCCGCAGTGAATTGGTCATGCCTACAAAGTCAAGACAGGTTTTCAACTGGGGCTTTCACTTTTCCCTTTATAGGTTAGAACAATCTACAGTGGCAAGATTGCTCATGACCCCAAGGGGTGATTTCTTCAGGATAAAGCCAAGTTGCAGCACCGCCAATAAAATGAACACTTTTGAAACTGCTTGTGGTGTGTGTATCTAGAAATACATTTTGAATGGCTTGTCATCTTGTTAATTTTTAAAGAACTGGTTACCCTGGAAATAACCTTGGAAATAGTTGGGAATCATAACAAGACAAATGTTGGTCCGGTGCACGCCACATCTCAATAGTATAGTATAGTATAGTATAGTATAGTGTAGTATATTATAGTATAGTATATTATAGTATAGTATAGTATAGTATGGTATAGTATAGTATAATAAAATAATAATTTATTTCATTTAAAATTCTACGCCTTTCCCTCAGGAGAAGCTCAAAGCGCAGTTACAGCCAGCCATAAATAAATACTCGAGGAACATAAAAGAATAAAAGCATCAAACACAAAACCAAAACACAGTATTAAAATATAGTCAAACACACCCACTCACTCTATGTCTCCCACGCATACACACATACACACACACATACATACACATAGATACACATACATACACACAACCACACACACAATAAAATACAAAAGCACAATAAAATTGTCTATCTCTAACACCACAGTATTAAAACATAGTTAAACACACCCACTCACTCTATGTCTCCTACGCACACACACACATACACTCACCCACACACACACACACAAAGACACCCACACAATAAAATACAAAGCACAATAAAAAATTGTCTATCTCTATCACCACGTATTAAAACATAGTCAAACACACCCACTCACTCTATGTCTCCCACGCACACACACACACACACACACACACACAATAAAATACAAAGCACAATAAAATTATCTATCTCTATCAGTATATGTGCATTTCACACAGAAACAGAAACAAGCAATTTACTTAAAAACGCCATGGAGCAACTACTATGATCACCACAAAAAGACACCACAACACAACACCTGCACAGACACTCAAGCAGCCAAACACACCTGGGCCACAACGACGACGAAGATGAGGAAAAACAGCGACGATGACAATGATGACGACACTGAGAAAGAAGATGACAACGACGGTGATGATGATATGATGAGGCTGATGACGACGATGATGATGATGACGACCATGATGATGACCATGATGACGACGATGATGAAGGTACGATGACCACAAAAAGAGGTTGAGGACGGCTGGTGGGCAGGAATTTATTTCAAGAGGTGTTCATGGAAAAGATGTGTTTTAAGTCTAGATTTGAATGCAGATAGAGTAAGGGTGTCACGGAGAGGCTGAGGCAAGAAATTCCAAAGTGTAGGAGCAGCAAAGGAGAAAGAACGACGACCATACGTCTCCAGCTTGATGCGTGGCACAGAAAGGTGACCAGTATAGTATAGTATAGTATAGTATAGTATAGTATAGTATAGTATAGTATAGTATAGTATAATATAGTATAATATAGTATTGTATAGTAGTGATGACATCATAGACTATCAGACTTTAGTCTCTAAATAGACATGCATTCATGAGCAAACTTAATAATTCAAATTGCCACACCGGCAGGCTTTCAGGCATCGTTGTCTGATGAATGTTGCCTACCAAAAGGAGGTAGGCTAAGGAAATCTCCACCCAAGTCAGTGGAGTACACTATGTTAGACAAAAACTTATCTAGACCGTTCTTTAAAATGCATTTGTGGTACCAACTGTGACAGCATCCCTTGGCAGACTGTTCCATGTGTTAGTAACTCTGTTAGTGAAAAAGTGTGGGTATAAACTAGTATGAACAGTCTTTTTTCTTAATTTATTGTCATGGCCTCAGGTTGAAGAGCCTTCAACTCTACATAATCTGGACCTTGTGGTTTGAGGGTCGTTTTCTTGCGAAGGATTTTAAACACTTCAATCATATCGCCTCTTTGTCATCTATACTCCAGGCTTGGAAGCCAAGGCACTTTAACATAATCCTCATAGCTTCCTCCTCCCCCCCCCCCCCAGCCCTCCTCTTTCAGGTACAGGGGGTTTCTGTATAAATAGAACCCCATTTTCTGGAAATGTAGTGCTTTAAATTCCCACTGTCGCTGTCTTTTTCTTTTGTTCTTTCTCATCCCTACCCTGTTCTATCAATCTACTACACGCATCTTCTTTGCTAGACCAGTCACCTACATTTTTTCTTGAAAACTCTCCCACATCTGCTGATTTGTTTATGGGGTCTGCTAGGTCAACTCGGGGATATTGGACGCTTTCTGCCAAATGGTCACTAGGGCTTTATATGATATTATTATTTAACAATGTAGGCATTTTATATGTATGTGTTTCGTTAATATTTTATAATGATGTTTATATTCCGTTTTGTTTTTGTAAACAGGGGTTCGATAAATTAGAGTAAAGCCTCAGTGTACCCTGCATGGGATGCCTTTATTGTAAAGTGACAGGCTGGTGGAGTGCCTTCAGTGTTGCCTTTAGAGTTGTTTTAGCAGATCGATCTTTTATACGGATCAGGAGTGAATCCTCTTTCAACTTAGTTATAGTCCTGATTTTGTGCTCCTGATTCGTCTCTTTGCAGTCTGCTGGAACTTGTGAGGAATGACTAACTATACTCATAGCTGAGGTCCTTTAGCCCTAAGATGCACCTGGTGAAATGCCTCTGTACAGTCTCAATCTTGTTAATATACTTTTAAAACCTAGGACTCCACGCCATATTTCCGTACTCCAGTACAGGACGAACAAGGGCCTTGAACAAATGGACCATTATTTAGTTGCGTTTAAATGTGATTGATCTTATCAACAGCGCTGATGTTCATTGGCCCTTTTTACAGCGTCATTTATGTGATCTTCAAAGGAGAGGTGACAATGACTCTCACGAAGTACTTTCCAATATTTTGACAGTTACATAATTTTTCATAAAGTGGTCGTAGTTTGGGTTCTTATTCCCAAGGTGAATCACCTTTCATTTGGCACTGTTAAAATGCAGCAACCACTTATCCGTCCACTGGACCAGGTTGTCTAAACTCTCTTGAAGAACATGTTCCCTCCCCTCAGTTTCCACAAAAACTTAGTGTCATCAGCAAAGATCTGGACCACACAGTCAGCCACCTCAGGCATATTATAATAGAATAAATAAAGAAGGAAGGGCCAATTACGCTACTCTGAGGCACACCACTTGAAACCGGTATGATAACATTACATGATTATTGCTTTAGGTCCAGCGGACGAAACCGGTATGATGAAGAACTATTTATCTTTACGAATTATCAAGAACCACTGAACAATTTTGACCAAACTTCATAGGCAATTTTTCTAGGATAGTGTCCAGCCTCCCGTGAATTATACTGTTCTGTCTTAAACTCTGTGTGTGTGTTTCTGTGTGTGTGTTTGTGTTTATGTGTGTGTGTGTGTGTGTAGGTGTGTGTGTGTGTGTGTGTATGTTGGTGATGGTGTTTAGCCTTAGGTACTAGAATGTGAATTAAGTATATATGCGTGTTGTGAGTGGAGAAGGAGGAATGACAGCATGTAAACCGGCATAATACCTTATGCCTCATCCCCTTTTGTCTTTCTTTTCTTTTCCCTATAACTCTGCCTCCTTTTCAGACGTGAAATGAATGAATGAATGAATGACAATGTTAAGTAGGACGTCAACGCCCACCATTGGCAATTTGGCAGACGGGTATAACCACCCTTGCGAAGAAGATGTGTACAGGGACCTACATCAACACTGAATCACTAGAGCAATCATATTTGCTAATTAGATGGACAGGGAAAAATGGCTATTTCTACCTTTCCCGACCGCGGGATTTGAACCTGGGTCATTGGTGTGTTGGGCTAAAGCTAGCTGTACCACTGAACTACGACAGTAAACCACGTGGAGTGAGTGTTATCATTCATTCGTTCATCAGCACTTAAAAAAAAAAAACAACAATGTTGTATCCCTTACTCCCCATCCTCTCACCATTCCCCTCACCACCGTCCTATTTACTCCCCCTCCTTTATCTATACCCACCCTTCTTTTCTTTTAAAAACATTATTAAAATACCAAAGATCAACACTGAGGCTTCATAATGATACAGTCCCATTTCAATACCCAAAGACTGTGACTGAGTTCATAACTGTTTAAAAATTACCCCCAAAATGTTTTAAGAGAGAATCAAAATCATGGAGGTATTCATCAAACGATCGTCGGTTGTGCCCCAATGACTTTCGAGTTACGGGATAGAATAGGATAGGATAGAATTCATCAAAGGAGTCTAACTGCTGAATTGTACTCTTTTGGATTAGAGTAAAAATTGAGGTATAGTCTGTTCATGCACGTGTTCCATCACTCGGACTTTGAAGTTCCTGATGCTCATGTCCTTGATGGATGTGAGTTCCAGATTAAAAAAAACACACCATGCAAGTATTGACGTCCATAATGAGCTGTAATGATGATGATTTTGATGGTGATGATGATGATGATGTTGATGATGATGATGATGGAGGCAAAAGAAAGAAATCAATAAAAACAATACTTGGAGAGAGAAGCTATGTGAAATTAATTTGGCAGAAACACGACACAAACAACTGAATTATGAAACAGTTGCAACAATCAAGTTCTGAACTTGAATCTGAAGATATACTATAATTTAACTTTTTAATAATCGTATATATTCATATTCCACTTTTAACAAAAGTGATATGTCCATACACTTACACATTATTAGGATTTTTTTTTTTTTTATAGATATAGAAATCACGACCAGTAACATATTATTATGATTGTTTTTTCCCCCTCTGTATGATAAATACACTCCCTTAGGCTATTTGCAAATACGAAACTGTCACAGTCTACGAAGCGTCAGCTGCAGTAAGCAGGTTTGTTAATTTCCGTCTTCCTTGGTGAGAAAAGGAAGTGGCAAGTAAGTGGGTTATATCAGTAAATACCTGTGGTGTTGTTGCATAAATGCTAGCCGCAATAATCACAAATCTTTTCTGTGAAATGTATTTACATTTTTTTTAGTGCAAGGCTCTAGTTTAATGTGCTTTATAGAGTATCGGTCGATGTTTAGCCCCGGGGTCCTCGGCGATGGCTGGATTAGTCCACTTGAGGTCTAAAAATGTGCAAATGTATCATGATTAAAAAGTGGAAGAGTATATATTTTTGTAAAGTGACATAGCTTAACTAAATGATAACCTTTGCAAACCAGCCACATTGTGCATATATTACCCTGTATTGAGATTACCACAGGATCCTGAAGAAGATGAAGAGGTACATCTTGCAACTATAGTATAATGGCTACTAAGACCTCTTCTCTCCCTTGACTACCGCTTTCATCATAGTGAAGATTACGAATAACTGAATAAGAATTATTGTAGTAGTAGTAGTAGTAGTAGTAGTAGTAGTAGTAGTAGTAGTAGGACTGGAATAGGCCGTGAAGCCTTTATAGGTCCCATCATAGTTATTATTTGATATTGATTACAGGTCAGGTTTTTAAGCATGTAATAAATTTACCTAAATTATTCATCAAAGCTTCTAAATAATACTTAAAATTTTGGTAGTTTATCTATTTGATTTTTGAATGAATTAGTACTATTAAGGTATTTTAGATTAGTAGGAAGATTGTTCCAAAGATTTGCAACTCTGTTACTAAAAACATTTTTACGAAGGTTAGTTCTTGCATACTGGATAAAAATTTTGCCCTCACTAAGTCGTGTTATATTACAGTCAGGTGATGTAAAGAAATAGTTCCATGAGAGGTCATTTATATGGTTAAATATTTTATAAGTTTCAATTAAATCTCCTCTTAAACGTCTTCCCTTGAGAGAATGTAAGTTTAAATATAATAACCTTTCACAGTATGATAACCCTTTACATTCAGTTAGAATCTTTGTAGCTCTTCGCTGCACCTTTTTCTATAGCTACTGACTGCCTCTTTAATAGTGGTGACGAAATAATATTCCCATACTCTAAATGGGGTCTCACTAAGGTCTTATATAATTGTATAAACATATCTTTATCAATGAATACAAATGTCCTTTTTATTAATCCAATCATTCTATTAGCTTTATTAATACAAATTTCTATGTGAGGATCAAACGACAATGATGTATCAAATATAACCCCTAAATCTTTCTCCTCTGTACTAGTTTTAATTATCATACTTTCTGCTCCTATTTTCATGTAATAGTTATTTTTTTGATTATTTTTTCCAATGTGCATTACTTTACATTTTTCTACATTAAAATAAAGATTCCATTTGTCAGTCCAGAGTTGTAACTTATTAATATTGTTCTGTATAACATCACTGTCATCTGCCCCCCCATAGATTTTTGTGTCATCCGCAAATATTTTACATAACGATTGAATGTCCTCTGGTAAATCATTAATAAAAATTAAGAAAAGTATCGGGCCTAAGATTGATCCTTGCGGAATTCTGCTAACTACATCTAAAATAGATGATCTTGCATCTCCTATTCTTACTTTCTGCATCCTCCCAATTAAAAAATGTCTTACCCATCTTAATACTGAGCCAACTATGCCATAGGCCTCCATTTTCAATAACAGTCGTTCATGGGGGACACTATCAAATGCTTTACGAAAATCAAGATATATCACATCAACTGGGAACTTATCACTTGACCATCACACAAGCCATTGGACAACACGATGACCTGCTCACAGTGGTGAAGAAACAGAAACTCCGATGGTATGGCCACGTCACCAGATCACAGGCCTTGCAAAGACCATTCTGCAAGGCACAGTGCAAGGAGGTAGAAGAAGGGGGAGACCGAAAAAGAGGTGGGAGGACAACATTCGAGAATGGACTGGTTTGACACTGAGCGAAGCCATGAGGGCTGCTGAGGACAGAGAAAGATGGAGTATGCTGGTTAAACGATCATCTGTGGTGCCCCTACGACCTTCGGGTTATGGGACAGGATAGGATAGGATAGGATAGGGGACTTATCATCTAGGAATGCAGTCAGGTCTTCCATAACTTCCATTAATTGAGTTGCACAGGATCTTTTTGCACGAAAACCATGCTGACAGTTTGAAAATAAATCATTGTCAATAAAATGGGAATTTATACTGTCTCTAATAAAAGATTCAAGAACTTTACATGCAATGCATGTAAGACTCACAGGTCTATAGTTGCCAGGTTCTGACCTAGTTCCTTTCTTAAAGATAGCAGTCACCTCTGCATTTTTCCAGTCTGTAGGAACAAAACCAGTTTCTAAAGATTTATTAAATAAATTTGCCAATGGAATAGACAGTTCTTCTGCTAATTCCTTCAACACCCTTGGTGGTATTCCATCTGGTCCTTGGGCCTTAGAAGAATCCAGTGCCTTAAGCTTTATTTGAACTGCTTCTGCTGTAATTCTAATATCTGATATAGCTGTACCATTTGACTTTGAACAGCGCTCCATTTCCGGAATATTGTTTAAAGTTTCTTTTGTAAATACACTAGAGAAGAAGTTATTTAGTAACTCAGCATTCTCAATGTCTGATACAGCAAGACCACCATGACCGTCATTAAGTGCACTTACACCTATATTGCTTTTATTCCGTTCTTGAACATATTTCCAAAATTGCTTTGGGCTTTTTTTGCAATTTGCTGCTATATTTCTTTCATAATTTTTTATAGCTTTTTTAATAACACAACCACATTTATTGCGTATACTTTTATATTTCTCAAAATCTTTAGTTTTTAAAAACTTTTTATATACATTATATTTCTTTTTAACAATTTTAACACATTCTTGTGTCATCCAGAGTGGCTTTATTTTCTTATTATCATTTATTTTTATCTTTGGAATATATTTATCCATTCCTTGTAAAACTGCATCCTTAATATCCCCCCATACTTTCTCCACATCTCCATTAACATTAAAGTTTTTTTCTCTGACATATTGTCTAAATTTATCGTAATCCCCTTTATCTAATTTATATGTATTTTTGATTTTGCACTGGTTTTTCTAATGGAATATATAAATCAAAAACCAGTACGTCATGGTCACTTTTTCCCAAGGGATCAAAATGTAAAATATCAGACATTAATTTGTCCTCACTAACAAGTATTAAATCATCAACTGTAGACCTTTGGCCTTCCCTATGTCTGGTTGGTTTAGTTACTTTTTGAATTAAGTATATGTCTCTGAGACATTCAACAAACATATTATTACTTTCTCCTGACCAAGAACCATCCCATTTAATATCAGGATAGTTAAAGTCCCCCATTATCAATATTTTGTTATATTTTCTAATTTCTTGATGCTTAAATAACTCAAATAATAATGTAGTATTCTCCTCTGAAGAATTAGGACTACGATAAATACAACCAACAAGTACAGTTTCGTTTTGTGCACCCTTGTATGAACACCAGAGGGATTCATCAAACTGTGAATTATTTAGTTCATTGCATTCCCTAGTGTTTAGTTTTTTGTCGAAGTACATAACAATACCCCTTTTGGGTTTATTATTCATGAACATATCATATTTATTAATTTGCAGCTCAGAGTCACTGACATCATAAATTTGATTTTTAGCCTTAATTTCCGTCAAGCCAATGATCTGGGGCCTAATGCTTTCTAATCGTAAAATCAACTCATCTTTCTTATTTAGAAAAGAATTGACATTGCTGTACAGAATCTTACATGAATCAGAAGGTACCTCTGTACCAATCTTGTGTCTATTTACATGAATATCAGTATGCTTTGTACAATTATTTACATGGATGTTGCTCTGAAAGTTTTGTCAATTTTGGGGGGGATCTGACTGTGAACTGGGCATCTCAGCCACCCCAGCGGCTGCAGTCTCCAATTTACGAGGTCTCACTGTCACCTGGTCTGGTCTGACTGCCCGTTTAACAATCGTGAAATCTCTATAATTGACTACCCAGTCATTTTCACCCCTTCTTCTCCTTTCATCAACCTCTTCCCTCAGTTTCTTGATTTTCATCCGTTCAGCAAATGTGTTATCATTGTTGATATACACTCTATCCTTAGGGTTTTCAACATTCCTGTTTAATTTATGTGCATTCTGCATAATTTTCTTCTTTGACTCCTCTGTCTTGACTACTAGCTTCAGGAGTCTAGGTTGGCCATTACGACCAAGCTTAATCTGGCCTGGTCTCATTGAGATGTCTATATGGTCTCTAGGTACATCTGAGATCATTCCTATAATGTTCCTCACTTTCTCAACATCATCTTTTCTTCTGTTTTCCATAGACTCCTCTGAACTTTCAGGTATATTTGTGACAATAATATTCAGTTTTCTTTTTTCTTTTTCCATCTTTTCATCCAGATACTCTTCAACCTTTTTATCCACTGCATTTTGGATCTTGTTATCTAATTCCTCTACAGAGTGGGTGGCTTCAAGGCTAACAATTCTCTGACTAAGAGACTCAATAGCCAACAGTATCTTTCCTAATTGTACTTCCATACGTGACCTTGAATCAATATCCTCGCTTTGGCGATCCCTACAACCAACACAAAACCACTGAATGAAGTTCCCTCCCTCCTTACAACAACCAAACTGGTTTTCTGTCAGTTCTGAACAAGAACGATGGCACCATTCCTTACATCCATAACATTCAATTGCTTCATCATCCTCTCCAATGGGTTCCTCACATTTAACACACACCCATATATTCTGCAAGTAGGTAGCACTTTTTTCCCCCCTGAAGCCCCTCCACCTTTCCCTCTATCACTTTGGGATTTCTTCCTTGTGGCCATTCCAACTGCTGTATTATCTTAATACAATACTAGTAGTAATTATTTTTTCAACAAATTAGGCTAACTAATAACAAGTTAATGCTAAACTCAATCACACCACACAATTCTAATAAGTTAGTCCAAAGGGTAATTGAACCAAGTGTTAAAATATTTATAAACAAACATACGAAGTGAATCCTGTAGTTACTTGTGCAAATATAATATGTTTTATAGCAAGTTTAAAGTGCTCACAAAAGGAAGAAAAAACTTACCTCCTTCACTACAGTGGAAGTGAAAGTTAGTTTATTACTAAATTAGTATAAACAGGGATACTTCATTAGGCCTACTCGGCTGCTTGTGAGCGATCCCAATAATACATTCAAAAATCAACAAGGCTTATTTATAGTTTGTAAAAACCAGGGGAGCTTATTTCTCTGATTATATGTTGCATAAACTGCAATGGGCGCTATGCACAAAGGCGTTGCGGCCACGTGCTGCGGGAATAAAACAGCGTGATCGAGTTTGAAAATGGTGAAATACTGTGCTGCGTTTGGATGCTCTAACTCCGACGTAAAACCTTTCTGCAAAGAAAAGAACATTTCCTTTCATCGATTTCCACTTCGAGCGCAAATGATGAAGCACTGCATGTCGTCAACTCTAAACTGAATGTCAGTGACAAATCGCTCTGTAATCATTATTGCACGAGTGTGCTATGTTCAAAACATCACAATATCCCAAAATGTCGGTAAATTTAAAATTTTTAAGCAGCATTGGAGTACACGCGAGCGAGCTAAAAGAAGCCATGACCGCTTTGTTATTCCCGCGCCACGTGACCATGCCGCCGACTTGTGCATAGAGCCCATTAAGAATAGTTACTCTAGTTGGAGACTGTTTTAAATATCAAAATAAGTTAGCATCCAAAAGCCTGAACTAAAAAACCAGCCTCCATGTTACATGCAACCTTGACCTTCTTATACTGTGATTCCTAATATTTCTTTTTCATACTAGGAATGTCTACTTTCACATGCACATTTTAAGTGACCCACTCCCTCCCAAAACAAAAACGCAAAACAAAAAGCTCAACATATATATTTATACTAGCATTTAACACAATTGTGCATGTTTGTTGGTACAGATCATTTTGCTTTGATTTGAGCCTGATTAGTGCTTTAATTGAGAAAAAGTGCATATAGAAAATCCATTATTATATTTAATGTAAGCTTTTTGTTTGCAAATTAAAATGCATTTATTATTTGATTGCCCCCTGTGGGGTACCGGGGGTTTCAGAATAAATATTATTCCCACTTTCTGGAAATTTAGTGCTTTAAATTCCCACTGTCGCTGTCTTTCTCCTTTGTTCTTTCTCATTCCTACTCTGTTCTATCAATCTACTATACTATATTCTTTGCTAGACGAGTCACCTACCTTTTTTCTCGAAAACTCTTCCGGAACATAACTCCTCATTTGTGTGTGAGGTCTGTTATATCAGGTTGGAAATATTGGACGCTTTCTGCCAAATGGTCACTAGGGCTTCCTATGATGTTATTATTTGGCAATAATGTAGCCATTTTATATGTATGTGTTTTGTTGATATTTTATAATGATGCTTGTATTCTATTTTGTTTTTGTAAACGGGGGTTCGATAAATTAGAGTATAGCCTCAACGTCCTCGGCGTGGGATGTCTTTATAATATATTGTAAAGTGACTTGCTGGTGGAGTGCCTTCAGTGTTACCACGAGGGTTGTTTCGGCAGATCTTTTATGCAGATCAGGGGTGAGTCCTCTTTCAGCGAAGTTATGGTCTTGATTTTGTGGTCCTGATTCGGCTCTTTGCAGTCTGCTGGACCCTGTAAGGAATGAATAACTAACTAACTATTAATTGATTCTGCCTTTCTGATGTGTTTTTGTTCTTAGCTATATGCATTTATAGCTGACACTCAGCAAATGATATTGAAATAGTGTCTATATCATGCTTTTTCTCAGTGATGGCGCATGACGACCATCCAGGGCAGTTTGAGGTGGTGAAGGTGGAGTGTGAAGAACCAGAAGAAAACTGGATGTCTAAACAAGCATGGCATACCCGAGGTATGATAACAGGTAAAAGAAATCAGAATCACAAGAATGAAAGTATGGATTTTAAATCGTGCAAGGATTGAATCCATGCCACACCTGTTAGTTTGGAACTGGAAACTTTGGCAATGGACACTAATGCTCAACCACTAGACGAACTGGCCACCCTGGTGTTACCTCAAATAGGTAGTCACAGTCAACTCCACTGAAAAGCCAGCTGAAAATTCTATTAGATATTTGTGTGTGTGCGTGCGTGTGTTAATTATAATCAATTTTCCCTCTCTGTTTTTTCCCTACCTTGAATTAGTGTTTATGGAAATTTCTTCTTCTTCTTCTTGTTGCTGTTGTTGTTACATTACATTACATGATTATTGTTTTAGGTCCAACGGACTCTTCTGTTGTTGTTGTTGTTATTGGTGGTGGGGGTGGTGGTGGTGGTGGTTATATTATATTATATTATTATATTATTATTGTTACAGTCAAGACAGAGCCTGACAGTGACACAATGGAGTCATCACAGGAGCTGATGTTGTCTAAAGTGAAGACGGAGCCTGACAGCTGTAATGATGATGATGATTTTGATTGTGATGATGATGATGATGATGATGATGATGATGATGATGATGAGGATGATGATGATGAGGATGATGATGATGAGGATGATGATGGAGGCAAAAGAAAGAAATAAATAAAAACAATACCTGGAGAGAGAGGCTATGTGAAATTAATTCTGGCAGAAACACGACACAAACAACTGAATTATGAAACAGTTGCAAAAAATCAAGTTCTGAACTTGAATATGAAGATATACTATAATTTAACTTCTTAATAATCGTATATATTCGTATTCCACATTTAACAAAAGTGATATGTCCATACACTTACACATTATTAGTTTGTTTTTTTTTTGTATAGATATAGAAATCATGACCCCTAACAAATTATTATGATTTTTTTCCACTCAGTATAATAAATACACTCCCTTAGGCTATTTATACGAAACTGTCACAGTCTACGAAGCGTCAGCTGCAGTAAGCAGGTTTGTTAATTTCCGTCTTCCTTGGTGAGAAAAGGAAGTGGCAAGTAAGTGGGTTATATCAGTAAATACCTGTGGTGTTGCTGCATAAATCCTAGCCGCAATAATCACAAATCTTTTTTATGAAATGTATTTACATTTTTTTAGTGCAAGGCTCTAGATTAATGTGCTTTATAAAGTATCGGTCGATGTTTAGCCCCGGGGTCCTCGGTGATGGCTGGATTAGTCCACTTGAGGTCTGAAAAGTTGCAAATGTATCATGATTAAAAAGTGGAAGAGCATATATTTTTGTAAAGTGACATAGCTTAACTAAATGATAACCTTTGCAAACCAGCCACATTGTGCATATATTACCCTGTATTGAGATTACCACAGGATCCTGAAGAAGATGAAGAGGTACATCTTGCAACTATAGTATAATGGCTACTAAGACCTCTTCTCTCCCTTGACTACCGCTTTCATCATAGTGAAGATTACGAATAACTGAATAAGAATTATACTGTGATTCTTAATATTTCTTTATCATACTAGGAATGTCTACTTTCACATGCACTTTTTAAGTGACCCACTCTCTCCAAAAACAAAAACGCAAAACAAAAAGCTATATTATATTATACTAGCATTTAACACAATTGTGCATGTTTGTTGGTACAGATCATTTTGCTTTGATTTGAGCCTGATTAGTGCTTTAATTGGAGAAAAAGTGCATATAGAAAATCCATTATTATATTTAATGTAAGCTTTTTGTTTGCAAATTAAAATGCATTTATTATTTGATAGCCCCCCGTGGGGATGCCGGGGGTTTCAGTATAAATATTATTCCCACTTTCTGGAAATTTAGTGTTTTAAATTCCCACTGTCGCTGTCTTTCTCCTTTGTTCTTTATCATTCCTACTCTGTTCTGTCAATCTACTATATTATCTTCTTCTTCGCTAAACCAGTCACCTACCTTTTTTCTTGAAAACTCTTCCGGGACAAAACTCCTCATTTGTGTGTGAGGTCTGTTGGATCAGCTTGGAAATATTGGACGCTTTCTGCCAAATGGTCACTGGGGCTTCCTATGATGTTATTATTTGGCAATGTAGCCATTTTATATGTATGTGTTTTGTTGATATTTTATAATGATGTTTGTATTCTATTTTGTTTTTGTAAACTGGGGTTCAATAAATTAGAGTATAGCCTCAGCGTCCTCGGCGTGGGATGTTTTTATTGTAAAGTGGCTGGCTGGTGGAGTGCCTTCAGTGTTACCATGAGGGTTGTTTCAGCAGATCTTTTATACAGATCAAGGGTGAGTCCTCTTTCAGCGAAGTTATGGTCTTGATTTTGTGTTCCTGATTCAGCTCTTTGCAGTCTGCTGGACCCTGTAAGCAATGAATAACTAACTAACTATTAATTGATTCTGTCTACCTTTCTGATGTGTTTTTGTTCTTAGCTATATGCATTTACAGCTGACACTCAGCAAATGATATTGAAATAGTGTCCATTTCATGCTTTTTCTTAGTGATGGCGCATGATGACCATCCAGGGCAGTTTGAGGTGGTGAAGGTGGAGTGTGAAGAACCAGAAGAAAACTGGATGTCTAAACAAGCATGGCATACCCGAGGTATGATAACAGGTTAAAGAAATCAGATTCACAAGAATGAAAGTATGGATTTTAAATCGTGCAAGGATTGAATCCATGCCACACCTGTTAGTTTGGAACTGGAAACTTTGGCAATGGACACTATTGCTCAACCACTAGGCGAACTGGCCACCCTGGTGGTACCTGAAATAGGTAGTCACAGTCAACTCCACTGAAATGCCAGCTGAAAATTCTATTAGATATTTGTGTGTGTGCGTGCGTGTGTTAATTATAATCAATTTTCCCTCTCTGTTTTTTCCCTACCTTGAATTAGTGTTTATGGAAATTTCTTCTTCTTCTTCTTCTTCTTCTTCTTCTTCTTCTTCTTCTTCTTCTTCTTCTTCTTCTTCTTCTTCTTATTTTTATTATTATTGTTGTTGTTACATTACACTACATGATTATTGTGTTAGGTCCAGCGGACTCTTCTGTTGTTGTTATCGTTGGTGGTGGTGGTGGTGGTTATATTATATTATATTATCTTATATATTATATTATATTATATTATATTATATTATATTATATTATATTATATTATATTATATTATATTATATTATATTATATTATATTATATTATATTATTATTGTATTATTATTGTTACAGTCAAGACAGAGCCTGACAGTGACACAATGGAGTCATCACAGGAGCTGATGTTGTCTAAAGTGAAGACGGAGCCTGACAGTGACAGTGACAGTGACAGTGACACAGAAGGGGAACTGCCAGTGTTCTTTGGAACGACAGATAGTTCCAGACATGGTAAATATCTCAATCTTTATTATGAGAAAATGCTAACTCCCAAACAGTACTTTAAAGTCAGGAACAAAACACGTACCTTAAAAAGGTTCTGATGCAGTAACATGGTTTGAATATCATATCCTATCCTATCCCGTAACTCGGAGGTCGTAGGGGCACCACAGATGATTGTTTAACCAGCGTACTCCATCTTTTCTTGTCCTCAGCAACCCTGATTGTTTCGCTCAGTGTTAAACCAGTCCATTCTCGAATGTTGTCCTTCCATCTCTTTTTCGGTCTCCCTTTTTTTTTTTTTACTGCCTTGCACTGTGCCTTGCAGGATGGTCTTTGCAAGACTTGATGATCTGGTGTCGTGGCCATACCATCGGAGTTTCTGTTTTCTAACCACTGTGAGCAGGTCATCGTGTTATCCAATGGCTTGTATGATGGCCCACTATGTAACAAATTTTCACTTTTGTTCTGTTCCTGGGTTGAAAGTGTGTTTTCCTAACCCGTTAGGTCTAGAACAGAAAGGAAATCGCTGTTATTCCAGAAAAACTTTGCTTCTGTGACCGGGACAATGAAATTTGGAAAATCGCGTGTGTTCGAGAATATTATCGATTTGCTTTCAATGCCGAGCTTCCTCCCTGAACTGCAAGAGTTGTCCACATGTTTCTACAATTCTCCTGAACACTCTAGAACGTTCAAGAAACTTCCAGAACTTTCGAGAAACTCTCAGAACTTTCTAGAACGTTCTTGAACGTTCCAAAAGTAGCTGTACAAGTATAAAAGCACACGACCACTGTGTCCTTGAGTGTCTGGTCCTGGAGCCTGACTTCTCCGCGGTTAGGATTGCCTGCCGCGACGTGCATCTGGACTCCATGGCCGACCTGGTAGCCTACTCCTTGTCGACTAACTTTGGACTGCTGTTCATGACCGCGGTGTGCACCTACCGCTCACGAGTGTCTGTACACCTTTAGACCCAACCGCCTGGCCGGTTCTCTCCATGGAACTCGTCTTGGGTTCCTTTGTCTTACAACTACTAATGATGACTATCCCCACTCAGGTACCTGTTTGTAACCTATTCCCCTACCTGGCCCATGGGCCTTGGGTGCGACTCTACCTTCTCGGGTCCTGGGTATGCTCTACTTAAGTGACATGTTCCCACTCAGCTACTACTACACGGATTGTACCCTCACCTGACCCATTGGGTCCTGGATATTACTACCACGTACTGACTCATACCGCTCAGCTACGTTGCTCTCATACCACATGGCTCATACCTCCAGTCGACCCCATGGGTCCTGGGTATCCGTTTCCATGACTGACCACCCCCCTCACATGACTTATACCTCAGTTGATCCCTTGGATCCTGGGTATTCGTTTTCATGATTGACATCCCATACCACATGGCTCACACCTTCAGTCGACCCCACGGGGCCTGGGTATCCGTTTCCATGACTGACCATCCCCTCCACATGACTCATACCTTCAGTTGACCCCTGTGTCCTGGGTATCTGTTTTCATGAATGACTTTCCCTACCTCACGATCTGTACTTTTTTTTTTCCTTCCTTGTTTTATGGGTCCATTCTTGATTGTTTATAGCTTTTACCCGGCCCTCCTCGACTTTTAATGTGGTCCTGAAGGATTTTTATCTAATTAGATACGTTCCCCTCCATCCCCCCCCCCCCCTGCCCTCCTGGTCACTGCTAGGCCCTCCACACTTCCCCCTCTGTGCTTGCCCTCCCTTGGCCTTGGCGGCCTCCCTGGCACCCCGGTCCTAACCCTGCCGCCGTTCGTTCGTACTCCTTCCCCTCATGCCTGCCATCGATCCATCTCCGTCTTCTTCCGGACGTCGTAGCAGCGTCCCGCGCTCCCTCTTCATATGACTTCTTACTGCAGCACGACCTCTTATATCAATGGACATCATAATACCAAAGTCTCCTATAGGCATACTGTGTTGCAGACTATAAATTTATAAACTGAACTGAGAGAGTGATTCACAGTACAATCGTAAATCTAGAAAATCTACACATTTCTGAACCTTGTTGAGTGGTTTCCGACTGTGTTTGTCTATTCCTTTTGCAATTTTTGTTTTTACCTGATCATAATGACGAAAATGAAAAAAAATAGTTCTATTTTCACAAAAAACGAGTTTTCTTTGTGCTGTTGTCGTGTAAGCAAAGTTTGTGCTTAATGAAGTCATTTTTTCACGTACTTTAGACATAAGAAATTGAAATATAACACTTAGAAGCCAGGAACAAAAATTGTGTTACATAGTCTGTCGGACTTCGTCGTTGGTGATGTGCTGTGTATAGGAAATGCCCAGAAGTCTTCTGTAGCACCTCATCTCCATGGTTTGTATTCTTCGTTGTAGATCTGCTGTGAGGGTCCATGTTTCGCAAGCGTATAGGAAGATGGAGATGACAAGAGAGCGCAGCAGTCTTACCTTGGAATGTAGACTAATGGTCCTGTCTTTCCAAATTGGCTTCAACCTCGCCAGGGCAGCAGTTGTTTGTGCGATCCTGGAGAGGACTTCCTGTCCGGACCCATTGTCTGATACAATGGCTCCTAAATATTTGAAGCGATCCACTGTGTTGAGGGATTGGACTTGGACTTTGATGTCCCTTTTGATGCCATTGGTGTTGTTGGTCATCATTTTGGTCTTCTCTGCACTTAATTCCATTCTATAGGCTCTGGAGGTGGTGTCAAGCCTCTGTACCAGCTGTTCAAGTTCTTATTCCTCTCCAGCCAATCATCAATGTCATCCACAAAACGAAATTTGGACATTGCTCTACCCCCTATGCTTACTATGTCTTCGTGATCTGATAGGGCATCTGACATTATGCGCTCTAGGAAGATGTTGAAGAGTGTTGGAGAGAGTAGGCATCCTTGATGCACACCGATTGTTGTTCTGAACCAGTTTCCGATGGTGCTGTTATGGAGGACTGCACTGGTAGCCTTGTCATACAGGCTTTTGATGACTTCAATAATTTTTAGGGCTGATGTTGTACACTCTCATTGTTGCCCACAGAGCTGCATGCCAGACTCAGTCAAACGCCTTTTTGAAATCTATGAACACATGATATAGATGTTGTTGGTGCTGTAGGTATTTCTCACAGATTATTCTGAGGTTGAAAATCTGTTCAGTGGTACTTCGCCGTGCCCTGAAGCCCGCTTGTTCTTCAGGTATGATTAGTTCAGCTTGGGGTTTCAACCTGTTGAGTATTATTTTCAGGAGGACCTTGCTGGGATGGCTGATGAGGCTGATGGTGCGGTAATTTTCACATTTCTGAAGGTTACCTTTTTTGGGAAGAGTGATGACAAGCGACTGGGTCCATGGTGTAGGCCACTCCCCACTCTGCCAGATCTTGTTACAGATAATGGTGAGTACATGAATCATCGCTTCTCCTCCTGCTTGAAGCAGTTCTGCGGGTATGTTGTCCAATCCTGCTGACTTCCCCTTCTTCAGCGATTGTACTGCTGCCTCAACTTCATCTCGGGGAATTGGGAGGATTTCTTCTTCTTCTCTGTTCTCAGGACATGCTAGAACTGATGGGTCTCCGTTTGGTGTGTGGTTGTAAAGGTCAGAGCAGTGCTCTGTCCATCTGTCCAAGACTTCTTGTTCTTCTGTAAGGCATATGCCAGACTTGCTTTGGATCGTGGAGACCTTGGGCTGTTTAACACTTGTTTAACACATGGCTTGAAGAAATGAGATAAAACCTTAAAGTCAACAATTGCTTCGTAAGCCGTTACTGTATGTAGCACAGTTTACATGGGTGCTGAAGTTAAAAGCCAGAATGTTCCAATCGCCTAGCAGATTCACTTTGTTGTGAGCCAGCTATAGCCAGCAGTCTGGGAGCATGTTAAATAGTTAACTTGCACACACATGAAACAGGCCAGTTTCCACTGAACAGGCGACATTGATGCCAGCCGAGTGTCAGAGATCTATCAAGCCTCTCAAGCTCAAGATTGGTGTTGGTGTCGCCGACTGCCTCTATAAGTTTTGGTAGCAGTCTGATTGCAGCAAAAGGTCTTAACTCCAGGGTGGAGAATTCTCCGCGAATCCGCGGATTTCCGCGGAAGGCATTTGCATTTCCGAGAAAAAAATATTGAGTTCCGAGTGTGAGAAGCTGAGGGCTACCCTTTAGTGGGCATAGCGGCCAAAAGCGGCCCAAGGTCTAAACAGGCAAAACGTCCAAGAGCGTCAGTATCAACCATGGGGTTATATTCTCGCGTTGTTCGAAAGATTGCGAGACTTCCGGCAATTGACTTCCGTTTAAATTCTGTTGTGAAAACATTCGACTGCATTTCCACAAGTTTTCTCTGTGATGCGTTCGTTTTTTCGAATTGTTTTTTTTTTCAAATTTTCTTGTGTGTGTGTCTAAAATGGATGGTTTGGATTCTTCGACTGATGAAAAAGAGTTTACAGGCTTCCATTTATCAGACATTAAAGTGAGAGAAATGGACTTGGAGTCGGAGGAAGAGATCGGTACTGACATTAGACAATTAGTCACAGTAGTGTCAGTAGTGTGCATGCATACGATCTTTCAGACTGGCATGAAAGTGAAGAAGAGGAGGGGGCTTGTTTGGACTTTTTAAAACTTTTTTATTGTATACACATGGAGTAATCAAAAACAAGACATGACAAGAGAAGTATAAAAAGGTAGATAATCAAAAGAGATTTATTTCTGTTCATTTTGCATTTTATTTCATTTAAATCTATACACTAGTCACTAATACCTAAGATGTAGTGTTTTTACTAACGTACCCCTAAATATCTCTAAAATTATAAAAATTCTTGCCTGTTTACAGCTAAAAAAAATAGACAAACGTGTGCCCATTAAAATTTGAAATGTGGAGTTTGTTAGGCCTACAAATCAAGATTCTTAACTTTTTGGAAAGACATGTGCATAAAACATTCTTTTTTTTTGGTTGTTGTTGTTTCTATTCATGTTTACTTTGTGCTATTTGCTTTCAGGAGAGGCCCTAAATTACTTTCAAAATAGCATAAATTCATTTTCTTCCAGGGGGCGAATACCGGGGCTTGGCCCCTGGGCCCCGGCCGGATTTCAGAGATTTCTTGATTCAGTTGTTCTCCACCCTGTAGAATTCACATATCTCTGTTTCTTGTTCGTACAGCTGTTATCATGCATAAATTCCATGGGGCTTTTTCTACCTCACACTTTGTCTCATTACTGTGGTATGCTGCTATTTCAGTTTTATGTTGTAGTTTTTTTTTTTTTTTTTTTTTTTTAAACTGTATTCCCTTTGCTTTGTGAAATCATAATCATAGTTTTACTTGTTGTTATCCCTTGTTCTGCCAAACATTACATAAATAGCGAGCGTTGTGGCCGCTTGGTCTAAGGGGAGACTAACTTGCCCTTTTAGAAACTAATGGCGTGTGTGATCGATCCCACCTCTGGGCGTTATGTCTCTACAAATACTATTTACTTTCGACTTGGGCAGCGCCTCTCTGGGTACTCAGGTTTGCTTCCCCAGAAAATTTTCAAAAACAACTAATACTAGGTAGGTTGGGTTTGGGCGTGCCACAGGCTGCAACTACACCTTCCCCAGGGGAGGCGGCCTAGAATTTCCCGATAAAAAGGGACAATAAAGTCTCCAAAATCAAAATGAAACTAAAAAATATATCAGAGTGGTTCCCAGCGCTGAATATTTTATGTTGTTGCCTGTTTGGCTGTGATAATGTATTTTTCATTGCATTGTACATCACTTGGCAATACAGAATCTCAATAGAATTTTTTATAGATTTTGACGGTTTTGTTAAAAGCTCAATATCTCCCAAACTATTGCAGATAAACACTTGCAAATTTTGTGAGCAAAGAACAAATGTAGTATATTGTTTGCGCATCTACATGGATGATTACACCATAATAATTTGTTTTTTGTTTTTGTTTTTTCTGCTGGTCCATATGTACAGTAAAATATATAATAAAAACCCTTAACCCCTTTACTGCCATATTTTTCTGCTTCCTGTGTGCCCAACTACAAACGCCGTTCGTGTGTTATTTGTCAGCATTCTGTATTTACCCAAGAAGGGAGGTAACCACAGTAACCATTAGCAGAGCAGTTAGACATCTCCAACCAACGGTTTCTTTCCTTTGACCGTTAGAAAAAAATTGCAAAAAAGGAAATTTGCGTATGTTTGGAAACTTTAGAAGTTCTCAACCGTCGTCAACCAATATGGCGGACGGTGGACGACATGGGGCACTACGAGGTCTGTTTTCAGATGATATTCAGCACTTGAAGTGCTTCAAGAGGTCCTAAATGATCAAGACAATGATGATGAAGACCTTAGAGATAGAAGTGATAGCGAAGCAGACAAGGAAGAAATGGATTGCAAACAGCACCACCCTCTTTTGTCGGATGAGGGGATTGATGTGATAATGATGTCAGCTACGAACTAAGTGTCTCTGTACCCTTATTTTTGTGGATGTTATAGCAGTAAAGTTGATTACCAAGCAGTTTATTGAATGGTTGATGTTTGTCATTTTATTAAACCAGTTTTTTGTTGTGTTCTGTCATGCATTTTTTGTGATGAAGTGCGTTTTTGTGTTCCGAAAATGCCTATCACGGAAAAAAAAACAAGAATAAATAATAACTAAAAACTGTATGTCTTGTCAAATGAAACTATTTTCATTTGAAATTGAAGCCAGGGATGTTAGGAAAAAACTTGCCAAATATCTAAGAGATATCGCTTCAAATACCTGAATTATTTACGTTTTAGTGAACAGATCCTCAAAAGTCACATTTTGCATACTGGAATACAGCTGCGCATTTTCACTGTGGCAGGGAAGGGGTTTAATAAACAAACATAATAATAGATGTTTTTACTGCTATTTTAATTCAAAAACGCAAATTGCCTTTCAGTCTTCTTATGTCCTGCCTGCTGATGTAACTGTTGCAATTACTATTATTATTATTATTATTGATTTGATCTGAACATTGGCAGGACATGCACTTTTCCAGGAGCCGACATCGGAAGTGACCACGATCTCGTGGTGATGTCTTTCCGGCTTCACTTGAAGAGAGTAAACATAGCAAAGTGCACTAGACTGAAGTTCGACCTGGACAAACTGCAAGACCCGGAGGTGGCAGAAATATTTCAGCCACAATTGGAGGGAAATTTGCACCACTGCTCATTTTGGGAGCTGGTGAAGTAGATGTCAACACCATGACCACCACCTTCAACTCAGCTGTGACAGATGCTGCCACAGAGATCCTTGGCAAGCACCGGCCAAGAAGAAGCTGTGGATCACACCTGAACTTTTGGACCTGTGTGATAAACGAAAAAGATGAAAAAGAAAAAGAAGACCTCACAGGGAGCTGATGCCTACAGAAAAATCAACAATGAAATCCGAAAAGGCATGCGCACAGCAAAGGAGAACTGGATAGAAGATCTGTACCAGGAAATAGAGAACAGTCTGAACAAGACCAACAGCAAGAAGGCTTACCAGACTGTGAAGCAGCTGACAAGTGTTAAACAGCCCAAGTTCTCCATGATCCAAAGCAAGTCTGGCATATGCCTTACAGAAGAACAAGAAGTCTTGGACAGATGGACAGAGTACTGCTCTGACCTTTACAACCACACACCAAACGGAGACCCATCAGTTCTAGCATGTCCAGAGAACAGAGAAGAAGAAGAAATCCTCCCAATTCTCCGAGAAGAAGTTGAAGCAGCAGTGCAGTCGCTGAAGAAAGGGAAGTCAGCGGGATTGGACAACATACCCGGGGAACTGCTTCAAGCAGGACGAGAAGCGATGATTGACGTACTCACCATTATCTGTAACAAGATCTGGCAGAGTGGGGAGTGGCCTACACCATGGACCCAGTCGCTTGTCATCACTCTTCCCAAAAAAGGTAACCTTCAGGAATGTGAAAATTACCGCACCATCAGCCTCATCAGCCATCCCAGCAAGGTCCTCCTGAAAATAATACTCAACAGGTTGAAACCCCAAGCTGAACAAATCATAGCTGAAGAGCAAGCAGGATTCAGGGCAGGACGAAGTACCACTGAACAGATTTTCAACCTCAGAATAATCTGCGAGAAATACCTACAGCACCAACAACATCTATATCATGTGTTCATAGATTTCAAAAAGGCGTTTGACCGAGTCTGGCATGCAGCTCTGTGGGCAACCATGAGAGTGTACAACATCAGCCCTAAAATTATTGATGTCATCAAAAGCCTGTATGACAAGGCTACCAGTGCAGTCCTCGAAAACAGCGCACAGCTGAGACTGTACCCTCTGTTTCCGAGCTATGAGTTGCCAGCATAAAATCTGATCTGCCCAGCCACCTGCTCCTAGAACTGACGCAGCCTTTCCCCCTCCCTTTTTTTTAAAGTGGGCTCTTCTATGCCTGTGTTAATGTGTTCAGTTGTGGTGTTGTGCTTAGAATATTTTTATCTGTTTTTCTATTTTATTCAGAAGAATTGCATATTTCTGACAATTGTTTTTTTAAAACTTGGTTTCTATAGTGTTTGAAGCACTGACTAAAAGTTATATTTTGTTGACTGTTGTGGTATTTAATAAGAAAAGCGCTATTTAATGTGATGTGGTGTTGTTCTTTGTGGTACTGTTTTCTCTGGTAATGTGAATGGTAAGAACACATTTTTGGTGAAGTTTGACTTCAATTTCTGTGATCACTTGCATTTTAAGTGCTTTGAAAGTTGTTAACATTGTAAGATATAACTTTTGTGCATTGAAAAATATAAGAAATGAAATGACTGATTAATTGTGAAAGATGTTATTAGTGATTTAAAAGTGTGGCGTTTTTAAGGTTTCAGTACCAGGCTCCATTGACTGTGTGAAGCTCTGAACAACTTATGCAAACAGCATCAAATTTAATGCACTGTATGTATATAACTTGTTCAAATATTTTCTACAAAAGTTAAGATACTTGATCATTGACAGTACTGCCGGAGGATTTTTTATGTGCACTAATTGGATATTTTACAAGTTTGGCAGATGACAGACACATAAGTTCTGGTAGGATCATTTATTTTATGCAGCTAACACTGTGTTTTTGTATCTTTGTTTGCGTATTGTTTTCGTTTCATTTTAAATTACACAACTTTCTCTCTCTCTCCTCTTCCCCCCCCCCTCTCCCCCTACCCCACCCCTTGCTTTCCTGCTTACACATTATTCTGTTAGTTTACATAGATGATTGTATATTTTTATAATTATTGTATACATTTACATGCATATGTATTTGTATTTATTTAATATTATTTTCTGTTTGTACATATTTTATCTACAGATATTTATCTAAATATTGTTTTAGATTATTAATTATTTCTAATAATGAAAGAAAATATGCATACTCTGCCTTGCTTGTTGAACTCACTAGATTAAAAGACTGTTTTGGGGAAAAACACAAATATCCTAAATTGAAAAAAAGAAACATATTTTCAAATGTACACACAAGTACATTTTTTGGTCTCATTTTCTAATGCAGCTTATGCTTTTTTTTTGGTCAAATCTTGTACGTTTAGGTCAACATGTTTTCACACTTGCATACACTACAGCAAAATTAGCAAAAGTCTTGCACAGTGTGCTGATTTTATCATTTTCTGACTGAGCAGGACGTAAGGAAATCCAGCCCAGCCTTGACTCAAACAGAGAGTGGAACGCTCTGACTGCTATTAGTAAACAAAAGGGTATTAGTGTTTAGCTGCAGTCGGCTGGATGAGGGCTGCCAATCCGTTGGGCTTGTCTGCTGGGTCAGGGGTCAAAGGTAATGTAATCTTCTCCACTCAGCGCTCGGTCTAGAACAGTTGTGAGCGCCATCGGAAACTGGTTCAGAAGAACAATCGGTGTTCGTCAGGGATGCCTACTCTCTCCAACACTCTTCAACATCTTCCTAGAGCGCATCATGTCAGATGCCCTTGCTGATCACAAAGTCACAATCAGCGTAGGAAGAAGAGCAATCTCCAACCTTCGTTTTGCGGATGACATTGACGGATTGGCTGGAGAGGAACAAGAACTTGAACAGCTGGTACAGAGGCTTGACACCACCTCCAGAGCCTATGGAATGGAAATAAGTGCAGATAAGACCAAAATGGTGACCAACAACACCAATGGCATCAACAGGGACATCAAAGTCCAAGGCCAATCCCTCAACACAGTGCATAGCTTCAAATATTTAGGAGCCATTGTATCAGACAATGGGTCCCAACAGGAAGTCCTCTCCAGGATCGCACAAACAACTGCTGCCATGGTGAGGTTGAAGCCAATTTGGAAAGACAGGACCATCAGTCTACATTCCAAGGTAAGGCTGCTGCGCTCCCATGTCATCTCCATCTTCCTATATGCTTGCGAAACATGGACCCTCACAGCAGATCTCCAACGAAGAATACAAAGCATGGAGATGAGGTGCTACAGAAGACTTCTGAGCATTTCTTATACCCAGCACATCACCAACGACGAAGTCCGACAGACCATCACACGAGCCATTGGACAACACGATGAGCTGCTCACAGTGGTGAAAAAACTGAAACTCCGATGGTATGGCCACGTCACCAGATCATCAGGTATTGCAAAGACCATCCTGCGAGGCACAGTGCAAGGAGGTAGAAGTAGAGGGAGACCGAAAAAGAGGTGGGAGGACAACATTCGAGAATGGACTGGTTTGACACTGAGCAAAACAAATCAGGGTTGCTGAAGACAGGGAAAGATGGAGTACGCTGGTTAAACGAAAATTTGTGGTGCCCCTACGACCTCCGAGTTACGAGATAGGATAGGATTATTATTATTACTATTTTTGTTATTATTATTATTAATATTATTATTATTACAGACAACTGTAAGCCACTAACAATGGACACTGCGTGGGGGAAGTCCGGAAGGGGCCTTGACCTACAGCAGAATGAGGTAAGGATCCAAAAGAACATATTTATTGACACTCTCTGTAATTGTATTTCCAGACTCATCTCAAGTCTTTGCAGCTTCCTATTCCTGATGGCCATATACGTGCCATACACTGGCTGTTAAGTGTCTGGTGAGGAAATATGTTTTTGACCTATGGAAAGAGCAGCCATCCAAACAACATAACAAATGATTTCATATTAAACCTGATCTCTCCAGCGTATTACCACTATCAGCCTCTGGTAGAAGAGCCGAGACAAGAAAGGAGCAGACTGCTCATTGGCCATATTTATTTTACTCACTCTTACTTGCTTAAATGGTCCCCCACGCCTGTCATAAAGCAAATTCCATTGTACACATTTTTCCAAAAAATGTGGATTTGATTTAAGAAAGGGAGTGGTGGTTTACAAATCTTTCAACACTGACAGAAATGTGTAACCAAATATCATTATTCACTATTTTTCAGTTTTTAAATACCGTTGGACTTTTCGGCAATACATAAGATACCTATTATACTGTCTTAACTCATTTGTGTCAGTTTCATCTTCCTGTTGTTTTAACTCATTGGAGACAGAACTCTTTTGCCATGTCTGTTCCCTGAAAATGCACTGTTTAAGTGTATTTTAGAAAATTCAAACACCTAATATATTGAAAGATAATATAGAAAAACTATACATTTTTGTAAAGATTATGACATGTTCTTTCAAGAAATAATCAATGGAAAATACACTTATTCACCTTTTGTAAGAAAATAGCACTCTAGTATCCACACCATACGTGAAAATCCAAAACGTTTTTGATATCCAGAATATATTGTACATTCACCACAAAACATGGCAGTTTTGCACTATTGATAAAAAATAAATTCAGAGTATGTATCAAAATGTATATGAATTATTCCTTGTAGATCAGTACACATAAAATTGTCATATTAGAATTGGCTGCCATTTTTTTATTGAAATAAAACATGTGCATCACATGAAAATTACTCTTCATAGCAAAAATACCCTTTTTCTACAGTTAAATACTCAGTTTTACAGTAAAAGGGAGGTAACAAATTAATTGAGAATTATTAGTCTTCCTCCTGTTAGTAGTTGGGTTGCTTATAACGGACACTACTGATCTTCCTAAGATGAGCTACGCTGGCAACCATACAAATGAATCGCGCTTCCTATAACGCGCATCGCTGGCAATGAGTTCTTGTTGAGACTTGGATTTATGTCTCTTGTAACACTGTTTTAAAAGTTGTATATCTTAATGGATAACTAATGTCTGTGGTCCAACTATGACTGCTTAAGGTTCACTGTCAAGGATGCCTACTCTCTCCAACACTCTTCAACATCTTCCTAGAGCGCATCATGTCAGATGCCCTTGCAGATCACAAAGGCACAGTCAGCATAGGGGTTAGAGCAATCTCCAACCTTTGCGGATGACATTGATGGTTTGGCTGGAGAGGAACAAGAACTTGAACAGCTGGTACAGAGGCTTGGCACTGCCTCCAGAGCCTTTGGAATGGAAATAAGTGCAGAGAAGACCAAAATGGTGACCAACAACACCAATGGCATCAACACGGACATCAAAGTCCAAGGCCAGTCCCTCAACACAATGCATAGCTTAAAATATTTAGGAGCCATATATCAGACAATGCGGCCCGTCAGGAAGTCCTCACAAACAACTGCTGCCCTGACAAGGTTGAAGCCCATTTGGAAAGGCAGGACCATCAGTCTACACTCCAAGGTAAGGTTGCTGCGCTCCCTTGTCATCTCCATCTTCCTCACAGCAGATATACAACGAAGAATACAAAGCATGGAGATGAGGTGCTACAGTGAACTTCTGGGCATTTCCTATACCCAGCACATCACCAACGATGAAGTCCGACAGACCATCACACAAGCCATTGGACAACACGATGACATGCTCACAGTGGTGAAGAAACGGAAACTTCGATGGTACGCCACATCACCAGAGCATTAGAGCAAAGATCCTGCAAGGCACGGTGCAAGGAGGCAGAGGAAGAGGGAAACCAAAAAAGAGGTTGGAGGACAACATTCGAGAATGGACTGGCTTCTGAGCGAAGCCATGAGTGTTGCTGAAGACAGAGAAAGATGGAGTATGCTGGTTAAATGATCATCTGTGGTGCCCCAACAACCTTCGAGTTACGGGATAGGATAGGATATGATACTGGTACTTCAACTCATGGCTAATCATTGTGTTTCACTTGGTCGCGTTTAAAATGTCTGCTCACAGTAGGAAGCACAAAATAAAGAAAGGATTGATTGAAAACTATGCGCACTCCAAAGATTCCTAGTTCCTGCAGGTGAGAGAAATTGTATGCTCTATGCCGGTTGCCATTCATACTGTTTTTTTGCAGTAATGTTTGGAGCTTTTCATACTACACAATTACTAGCAGAAGAAAGGGGACAAAATAAAACCCAAACAAGTCTTATACAATTTTCAAAATTTTCGCCTTTATTAAAGAAAAGATTTTCTTGGTAAGACTAACAGCATATATATATATATATATTTTTTTTTTTCTATATAAAGGCGAAATTTGGAAAATTTTATAAGACTTGTTTGATTTTTATTTTCTCTTTCTTTTGCTTGTATTCACAATGAAAATAATCCTTTTTTGGAATAAAGGCGAACAATTTGAAAATTTTATGTTTTTTAAAAATTTTCCCTATATACTACCTGATTTTTATTCCTGTCCCATTTTTGTGCTTGCAGTTTCCAGGAAACCATGCTGCTGCACATGCAGGATGTCCGTTGCCAGCTGTCAGCCCCGCGTCCCCGCAGTCCTCGGACGGCCAGTTCCCTTCCGCCTCAGGCGCTTCTCCTTCCCCCTGCAGTGTTATCGGAGGAGATGGTCCAGGAAGGGGAGGGGCGAGTAAGAGAGAGAGGCCCCAGAAGGTCCATGTGTGCGAACTGTGCGATAAAGCTCTGTCCACTGCCTCCCACCTCAAGAGACACATGCTGATCCACACAGGCGAGAAGAACCACGTGTGCGAGATTTGCAACAACGTGTTCAGCCAGGCGGGCAACTTGAAGAAGCACATGCTGATCCACGCTGGGGAGAAAAACCACATTTGCGGGGTGTGCAGCAAAGCGTTTACACGCCCCAGCGACCTGACCAAGCACAAGCTGACCCACACCCAACAGAAGAATCATGTGTGCGACATTTGCAGCAAGGCCTTCCTGCTGTCGGCCACCTTGAAGCGCCACCGGCTCATCCACACGGGAGAGAAGAATTACGTTTGCGAAATCTGCTGCAAGATCTTCAACCAGGCGGGCCACCTCAAAGAGCACAAGCTCATCCACACCGGGGAGAAAAACCACGTGTGCGACGTGTGCAGCAAGTCCTTCACGCAGGCCGGCAACCTGCGGGAGCACAAACTGACCCACACTGGGGAGAAGAACCACGTGTGTGGACTGTGCCACAAAGCCTACACCCACTCCAGCAGCCTGAAGCGCCACAAGCTGACCCATCTCCAAGAGGACCGTTACATGGTGGGTCTGGTGGATTCGCTGATCACGTGCACCACCGCTGCTGACGTACCCGAACTGTCCCTGCCGTCCCATGACGCCGCTGATAGGCACCATGTATGACCAAGGTGGGCACGATGGCGCCGCTGGTTAGGGCGCTAGTTTTTGCGCCTTCAGTCACTTTCTTCTCTGTGAGATGCGTTCGCTTTATAAACCCATGTATTAATATGGTTATTGTTATGAATAATATTATTAGGTTTCTATGCTGAAGGTTGCGGGTTCGAAATTTTTGTGACTAATTAGGTACCAGACTTGTTCAGGTCACTGAGCATTTTTTCTGGGTACTTTGGTTTCCTCCCTCCCTTCAGTAATGGTTTTGAATGCAGTCAGTCTGAAAATGTCAACAACACACACATTTGATTTCCTATCTTCTAATAGAAAATGTCCCTGCTTTTATTTACCCCACATGTTTGCGTGATGAATGTGCATTTGTTGTTGTATGTTAGGAATGTATGCAACATGTGGGAGGGTGCTTTGGTCCAGATTGCAGCCAGTTGAATGGGATTTAGGAATAAGGCGCTGATGTAGCCTCCAGTATTATTATAATTAATATTATGACATATAAACACACACACACATACTTGTAATCAGTCTCACCCATATGCACTCTTCTTCTTTGTTCAATCAACGAGGACCAGCTAGTCATCCCGGGGTTGGGGAAATGTAGCACGTTCGTGGGTGGGCAGAGAGTTGATGAGACCGATCTGTTGCACAGGAAGGTTCTCTGGCAGTGATGGATGGCAGGGAATAGTTACTGGTACATGAGGGTGCCCAGGCCTGCTATTATTGTTCTGAAGCGGCGGTCCTGTGGACCTCATATAATGCGGAACCATGATCAACGCCACATGGTTCTTGGTCTTGGTCCTCCCAACTACCTGAGTGAAAGATTTACTACACTACACATACACACACAAACACACACACACACACACACACACAAGTGCACAGGCAACTTCTGTTTTTCTCCTATCAGTGGGTAATGTTAAAACAAAAGAAATCGTGTGTAAAAATTTACGTGGGCATTTCTTTTTAATTTTAAAAAAAGCATGAATATATAAAATTTGTATCTGAGTATTTCTTTTTACAGTTTATATGCATTTAAGAAGAATAATGAATATATAAAATTTGCATCTTGGTTTTTTTCTTCCCGTTTTTTATATATACATGGATAAAATTAGCATCAGCAGTTTTTAAATGTCATTCTCTCAGTTTGGTTCAGTAAGTGCATTAACATTTCCCTATGAAAAGGATGTTTAAAGCGCTAACCCAACCCACCTTTATTTCCCACTGGGGTTGTTTCAGCAGATCTTTTATGCGGATCGGGGGTTGTCCGGTCCTGATTTGGCTCGGAAGAGTCCGCTGGACCTAAAGCAACAATAAATCAATCAAAAAACCCACCTTTATTTCTGGACTGGTAAACTGACTGACTTCAGACAGCGCTAGTTGAAGAGTTGTAATTTCACATTGGGCGCTGTTTTACTGCTTAGGCTATGAGGATTTGCTACTCTTGTTACTTTACACTTCATTTTGGTTGGTGTCATTCTGTTCAATGCGTGTTTCTCTTTGAAGTATTTTTTAATTGTATTTATAACTTTGATTGTATGGACCGTATTGATTAAGGTAAAAATTACGTACAGTGCTGTTGTCATTCCTTTAAAATGTTGAAATTAAAACAAAAGTCATGTGTCCAATGTTTTAGTTTTGTTTAGTGATTTAGTTTATTGGTTTATTTTTAAAAATATATTTTTACAAAAACATTATTGTCAGGGAATGAACTTTTGTACATAGTAGCAAAATTTTAAGTTTTTTTTTTTGTTTTTTTTTTTTTAATTAAAGGACATCTTTATTTGTCATGGGTTTCATATTTAGACTTTTGACCCACACGCCTTAGCTCGATCGTAGATGCCGTAGCTCTGTGGAAGAAAGTTCACCTTGCACACTGATAACTCAGGATCGAATCCCATGAAGGGCGAGATACCAGTGGCCCATTTTCACTGTCCATGTTAGCAGTATGGTTGCCCTGGTGGTTCAGTGTTGATTTAGGTCCCTACCCCCATTTTATTTCCCTGGGATGGTTATCCCTGTCTGCCGTTTCCCCACTGGTGGGTGTGTATGTTAAGCTTCAATGTTCATTCGTAGACTGTAAGCCTATATGATATAACATGTGATTCATATTTTGTCTGTCCTACTGTAAAGATTGTTAATATTATGGATTGGTCAGAATAATTCTCCATTCGTGTAGCAGTTATTTCAATAATGTGTCATCTTTCATGTTTGCTTGATGTTGATATCAGTGTGGCAGTGAAATAAACTGTTCAAAATGAAAGGCTACAGAATAAAGTGTGTGTGGATTTTTTGTCTCTGACTTGTGTGTGTGTGTGTGTGTGTGTGTGTGTGTGTGTGTGTACTTGTTTACATGGCGTTATTTGGATAAACTAGTGAACATCAACATACCTTGTTTTGACAGCCCTTATTGTTTTGACGTCAAACCAATGATCCGTGAGGGTTAGGGCTGTGTTTGTGTTAGGGTTTGGGTTAGCGTTAGAACACTCAAAAGTACTTAAAAAAGGGGACAAAATATGACCCATTGTCAACACAACGTATGTGGCGTTTCATGAAAGTCATAATAACACCGTGAAAACAAGTATGTGTGTGCATGTGAAAAATGTATTCTCTCTGTGAAATTGGTGGAATGAAATGAATTTTGTTAAACATCAATACAATTTACTGAGAATTGAAAAAAACAAAACAATGAATCATCAGGATGAATGAAAATGATTAAAACAACTAAAATAAATTAACATGAATAAAATATTTTGATAAAGATGGATGATAATAACATGAATAAATAAATTCCTCCGTGGGGGTGCCGGGGGTTTCAGTATAAATAGTATCCCCACTTTCTGGAAATTTAGTACTTTAAATTTTCACTGTTGTTGTCTTTCTCCTTTGTTCATTCTCATTCCTACTCTGTTCTATCAATCTACTATACTATCTTCTTCTTCGCAAGACCAGTCACCTACCCTTTTTCTTGAAAACTCTTTTGGGACAAAACTCATTTGTGTGTGAGGTCTGCTGGATCAGCTTGGGAATATTGGACGCTTTCTGCCAGGTGGTCACTGGGGCTTCCAATTAATGATGTTATTATTTGGCAATGTAGGCATTTTATATGTTTGTGTTTTGTTGATATTTTATAATGATGTTTATATTCTATTTTGTTTTTGTAAACGGGGGTTCGATAAATTAGAGTATAGCCTCAGCTTCCCCTGTGTGGGATGTCTTTATTATAAAGTGACTGGCTGGTGGAGTGCCTTCAGTGTTACCACTAGGGGTGTTTTGGCAGATCTTTTATGCGGATCAGGGGCGAGTCCTCTTTCAGCCAAGTTATGGTCTTGATTTTGTGGTCATGATTCGGCTCTTTGCAGTCCACTGGACCCTGTAAGCATTGAATAACTAACTAACTAATAAATAAATTAACGTATGAATTACGCCTTAACAAATATTTTGTTAAAGATGGATGATATTTTGATATACATTAAAAATGTAATATTTTGATAAGATGGTGATAATAATAATTGTAGATTATAGTCACATGACACTGGAGCGTATAGTCGACTACTGGTCACATTATTCTGACACTAGCGAACCAGTTGATGGTAATGGGGAAAATAATGTGGGAATGCGAAAATAATATGATCAGACGCTGGCCAATCCAGGATTCGAACCACGGACCTTTCGGTTAATAGCAAGCCCCTCTACCAACTTAGCTACCCGGTCTTGCATAGTGTTAATAATAAAACAAGTTAACATAAATTATGGATGATAATAATAACAAAATGGATAACTAAATTAACATATAAATTATAAATACAATATTTTTGATAAAGATGGAGGATAATAATACACTAAATAAATTAAGTGACATATAAATGCAAATAAAATATTTTGGTGATGGAGAAGGAAGTAAAGTAGTCGAAAAAGCAGCTTCTCAATGTGATATGAAGCCACTAAAGAGATCAACTTTTTTTTTTCATGGAGCTTTACTTACCTCCCCTCACCTGCAACCTCTCTCTCTCTCTCTCTCTCTCTCTCTCTCTCTCTCTCTCTCTCTCTCTCTCTCTCTCTCTCTCTCTCTCCCTCTTTCTCTCTCTCTGTACAATGAAATTAAACAACTATGTACTAAAGGATGATCATCATGACAGTATTCACTTTTGGTACCGTGATGTATTATTTATTTATGTAATTATTTATTTATCCATTACAGGCAATTTGATATAGCGCATTATATTCAACAACTCTATGTGCTTTAAATACATTTGATTACATAACAAAGTGGCTCCCAGCTTCAGATACCTTGTATTAGAGTATGGAGTTTTCGTTAGAAATGCAATCTCCCCATATCCAGTATCTATATTTTATTTTATTTTGAGTTATTGATGTAATTTATTTTTATGAATTTATTTTGTTTAATATTTTATTGAATTTTTAATTTTTTTTATATATGTTTGTATTTATGTATTTTATTTCTGTATTAATTAATTTATTTTTGTTGTTGCCTAATATCATTATGGTTAAAAGATTACATCTTGAAGAACTACTATTACTATACGCTTATGTGTCCGGGGACGTTAATCTACTCAAGTCAAGTCAAGTACTATATGTGTTGAATTTATTTTGATTTCATGCATGATTAATTTTTTTTTAATGCTGGTCTTTATGTATAATTTTTTTTAATTTAAAAAAATAATAATAAACAGGGTGATTACCTTTTAAATTTAAAAACAAACAAAACACACACACACATTGCTTTCCTTTCTGTCATGTCAAACAACATCAAAGCAAGCGACATTCCTTACTTACAAATTAGCTTTGTCCATTTGACATGACACCATGTTGCAAACAAAAATTGACATTGGTGGTCCACACATCCACATACAGGTCGACAAAAGTCAATTTTGGCAATAAAAGAGTTCATGGATGATCATCCTAAATGATCAGAATAATGATGTGACAGTGTTGATAATAATAATAATAATAATAATAATAATAATAATAATAATAATAATAATAATAATAATAATAATAATAACAATAGTAATAATAATAACTATTATTATTATTATTATTATTATTTATATATTTATTTTTTTTAATTATTTTTTTTTCTAAACAGATGATGATAATGATAATAATGATAAGAGAATAATAGTTAGCAAAATCAATCAAGTTCTCATTCAATTTACGTGTTTTTTCGCATGCTTCAGCATCCCTATAACGTTCGTTTCGTGGTTAATTATACAGGTGCTATATGCATCCCTATAATATTAATAATACTAATACTACTATTACTACTACTACTACTACTACTCCTACTTATTATTATTATTAGTAGTAGTAGTAGTTGTTTTATTGTTTAGTAAGTAGTAGTAGTAGTATAGTTAGTAGTAGTATGTAGTAGTAGTAGTAGTAGTTGTAGTTTTTAATTACTTTTTTTAAAAATTGATGATGATGAACAGACGATGATGGTAATCATAATAATGAGAAGAGAATAACATTTAGCAAAATCAATCTAGCTCTCATTCAATTCAGTGTTTTTCGCATGCTTCACACTCTATAACATAATAATAATTATTAATAATAGTAATAATAATATAATTAATAATAATAATATAATTTAATTATTATTATTATTATTATTTATTATTATTTATTATTAGTATAATTAATAATTAACATTAGTAGAATTATATCATATCATAAGAGTATAAAAATAATTATTGATGCATAATTAATTTTTTAGATATGATTCATCATGTTTTTCATGCTTCAGCATAAAAGAATATTTATATAAAATAACAATAAAAATAATAATAATAATAATAATTAATAATAATATAATAAATAATAAATATATTAATTATTATTATTATTATTATTATTATTATTATTATTATTATTATTATATTATTATTAATTAATCATTATCAACATAAGCCAGAAATAAAAAAAAATAATCAATAGCGAGTTGCATTGCAGCCACTGAACTAAATAATTCTTTTAGATCAGTGATTGCAGCGAGTGGCTGACTGGCGTTGTTTCGTATGCAAGTACAAAGCAACGTAGGGAGGGGGAGGAGAGGGGAGGGGGAAGAAAAAAAAGAAAAAGAAAAGGACGTTCTGCGCCTGGGCATTAAGATATCCTAGGCTAAAATCGAAAGGAGGATAAGTCCACAATGTTGGCAGCCTTGATGTACTCGTAGAAAAGTATCTATTTTTCCATAGACCAATATAATATAAGTATATTATTGGTCTATGATTTTTCCAACTCGCCAAAGTCACGTGACGGAATGCTTGTTTTTGCGTTGTGCAACGGAACTCATCGCATATTTTCGTGTGTACCCGTGACTACTCGCTTCAATGCAACTCGCTACAGGTTGATGCTGATTCGTTAATCGCCCGAACATCTTGACCTGCCCAATAATTCATTATTTTAAAAATTATAAACGAACACTATACTCCCGGTGGTCAGGATACATCCTTCAAGTTCCGGGTCTCCTAGTTTATCCGAGCGCCTTTGCGCATGCGCCAGGTCATGTCGGGCCGGCTTTTTCACGAAGTTCTTAGGCGTCATAACCCTAACCCTAACCCAAACCCTAACCCTAAACTCTTAACTCTAACCCAAACCCTAACCCTTACGAAGACTATGATAGCACTGTGCGCATGCGTCGAATTTTGTAACGCGTCGACCAATCAGAATGCTTTCATTCGCTCCCAGCCCAGCTAAGATACTAGGAACTGTGACGATGTCACACCGGAACTCGAGACCGTATCAAGGACCGTATACCGAGATGGGACAGAAAGCGCGGTTTCTGCAAGAGTTACCTCTCTTAGCTAATGTATGACAAATCTTATAATACTGCGCTTGGATGCTGTTGTTCAATGTTTGAATGAAAAATAGTCTTTTATTCGTATCAATTATTTAACCTAACTTCTAAATTGTTTATTTTATGTTTTATTTTGTCTAATTTTAGTTCATGCTTGAAATTGTTATGATACGTTGCTCTCAAGTATTATAATTATGGTAGCAGGAGCCTGTTAAACAAGAATAGACTTCAAGAAAGCGTTTGACCGAGTCTGGCACGGAGCTCTGTGGGCAACCATGAGAGTGTACAACATCAGGCCTAAAATTATTGAAGCCATCAAAAGCCTGTATGACCAGGCTACCAATGCAGTCCTCTACAACAGTGCCATTGGGAACTGGTTAAGAACAACAATCGGTGTGCGTCAAGGATACCTACTCTCTCCAAAACTCTTCAAGATCTTTCTAGAGCATATCATGTCAGATGCCCTTGCAGATCACGAAAGCACAGTCAGCATAGGGGGTAGAGCAATCTCCAACCTCCGTTTTGCAGGTGACATTGATGGATTGGCTGGAGAGGAACAAGAACTTGAACAGCTGGTACAGAGGCTTGACAGAGCCTATGGAATGGAAATAAATGCAGAGAAGACCAAAATGATGACCACCAACACCAAAGGTATCAACATGGACATCAAAGTCCAAGGCCAATCCCTCAATACAGTGCATAGCTTCAAATATTTAGGAGCCATTGTATCAGACAGGTCCCGGCAGGAAGTCCTGTCCAGGATCGCACAAACAACTGCTGGCCTGACAAGGTTGAAGCCCATTTGGAAAGACAGGACCATCATCCTACATTCCAAGGTAAGGCTGCTGCGCTCCCTTGTCATCTACATATTCCTCTATGCTTGCGAAACATGGACCTCACAGCAGATCTACAACGAAGAATACGAAGCATGGAAATGAGGTGCTACAGAAGACTTCTGGGCATTTCCTATACCCAGCACATCACCAACAACGAAGTCCAACAGACCACCCCACAAGCCATTGGACAACACGATGGCATGCTCACAGTGGTGAAGAAATGGAAGTCCCGATGGTATGGTCACGTCACCAGAGCATCAGGCCTTGCAAAAACCATCCTGCAAAGCACGGTGCAAGGAGGCAGAAGGAGAGGGAGAAAGAAAAAGAGGTGGGAGGACAACATTCGAGAATGGACTTATTTAACACTGAATGAAGCCACGAGGGTTGCTGAGAACAGAGAAATATGGAGTACGCTGGTTGAACGATCATCTGTGGTGCCCCAACGACCTTTGAGTTACGGGATAGGATAGAATAGGATAGGAAAGCGAGCCTGCTGATAGTTTGAAGCCATCGCCGGATTGGTCACCCATGTTTGCAGCTTCCTGCTATTCTGCCCTTTGTACTTCGATCCATGGTTTGTCGTGCGAGAGTAAGCTCAGAGAGAGAGAGAGAGAGAGAGAACAGTGAAATGAATGTTGAAAGAAAGTTGGCATGTGCAGTTTTATTTTATTTTATATTTTCATATATGTAGCTGATATATATACATCACAAATATTCTTGTATTATATTGAGGAAAACAGAATCTTTTTGATGTTGTTTTTTGTCCCCTGCTGGCTGGGTTATAGTTTCCAAAATACGATTTTACACATCACAAGCAAAACAAAACAATAAATAAGATGTATAACTTAGGAAAAATATATACGTATGATATAAACCATATGGATTCGTATTCGTACTTAATTCACTCATGCATTAATTACTTCGTTGAGGAGAGAAGAGGAAGGAGGTATAGCACATGGAGAGCGAAAATGCTGAAATTCTTCTGGTGAAAATAGGTCTAGTCTAGAATTAGAATTACAGTTAACCCTAACATGAGCCATAACCCTAACCCTAATCTAAATTCTAACTAACTGTAATCCTAATGCTAAATATCAACCTTTGCCGTTAAAATTTTACTCTGTATCTTTGCGTAATAAGATAAAGATAATGCACACAACGATGAGCGAATCGACGTACATGCTCCTAATATTACCTCCAGAATTTGGGCTTTTCCATGGTGCAGGTTGGACAGGGGGTATGGGGAGAAAGAAAGGGAATTTAGGAGCGTTTGGACATATCTTTGGGGAGAGGGGGATCGAGTGCTACCGAGAGACATAGGATCAAGGTTTTATGTTGGGTGGTAGAAAATCATTTTTGTGTGAGAAATAAAGGGGATCGAGGGGGAGGGAGTTGTGAATGTGTCAAGCAAATTAATATTTATGGGTGTAACTGTTTATAGTGTTGTATATATTGTATCTGATAATCACTGATATAGTAATAATTGAAGAATGCTGGATGTATTTGTATTTTGCTTTTTTTTTCCTCCTCCTCCTCCTTTCTCTCTCTTGTCGTCTTTTTATATACACAAGTAGTCTATACTTTGTATAGTTTCACTACACGTGTACAACACGAGAAAATTAACAAAGAATGTCGTACTTTCTTTGATATTCTTTTAGGCCTATAATGAGAGGTAATTAGATCGAATAGTTTATCAATAGTTTATTATTGAACATCCCGATTGTTAAAACCTGATCTGGAGAGGTCTTTACTGTAGCCAAGGGTCGTAAAGCTCGGGGAAAGGGACAATGCACTAAAGCATGGTTTACCGTTTTAGATCTTTTCAAAACAGTTCGCATGCACTGAGCATATATTTACTAATCAGAAATTAGTCATGTCAGCAGTTGATCGGACTTGACATGCAACTGAAAGTGGTTTTTTCTTCTTCTCTAATTGTGCTATCATATGATCAGTTAGTCCTGTCAACAGTCGATCGACCTTGACCTGAATCTGAGTCTGGTTTTTTCCACTGTGCTATCGTACGATTATTACAGAGTTGCGCGCGCACGTAAGCTGAACAGGAGAAAACAGGACCATATAAGGTAATGTTCACGATCCCACCAACCAATCAGCAGCCACGCAGCGGTCCTAGGGGGAAAAAAACAGCCAGCACAGAGCCCCGGCCAGCCTTCGTCAACACTGCGCACTTCCTGGGGGCTGGAGGTGGGGGAAAATGAGCTCAAAATGACATACTTTCCAGCCTTGTAACTGGTGCTCTCAGCACGTCTCCAGCACGTGGGCTTTTAGCACGCACCTACAGTGCCATATGCAGGGTTTGGCAATTCGCCCATTAACGCTTACGAAACAGGATGTTAAACCTGTTTTATCCTGCTTGACAGATAAAAATAATATGTACAACTAAAGCTGGCAAAGAATTCCAGACTGGAATGGTTCGGGGAAAGAAATTATAACGTAAAATTCGGAATATTGAGCACAACAGTGTATAAGCCGCATCTTTTAAATGTTAAAACAACAGGATTTTATAGTTGCACTCAAGACGCGGTGTTTTATAAGCCGCAAAAGTTACACACACCGAGCAAAAACGTCCACATATTAGTCACAGGAATTTTATATAAGCCGCATCCCCTAAATGTTAAACAAAAAGTCAGGAATTTAGTCACCCCAGAAGTTATAAGCCGCAGAAGTTGCATACACACACACACACACACACACACATACAAACACACACACAAACCAAGAATTCAAACCTCCATAAATTATACACAGAAATTGAGAAACCCGACAGTCAAAAATTAAGTGACAAAGTAACAGGAAATTTCATAAACAGCAAGGTTGGTTTCCCTATGATGGACGTTGTCTAAGATAGCACATGTGAGCGATCAACTAAATATTTCGTGTGTGTAAAAGTCGTGTGTACGTTTGGAGGGAAAAAAAACAACACACCGCAAGCAGTTAACAGTAGAGCACTTTTTTTAAAAAGAGTTTCGAATTCACAAAGGATTAAAACCAATTTTAGAAAATAACAGACTGAAGGCTACAGCATGATTTGATTTGAACGTGTAGAATAAATCCACACAAGGTGCAGGGTCTAAGTTAGGGTGGCGCAGTAGGCCTATAGTGCAGTGGTTTGGGCACATGCTAACAATGATTCATGTTAACACAACGTTGGGAAGGGTTAGTACTTGGATGGGTGACCATGCCCGGAAGGCAACCACCAAACGACACAAACAAAAGACTTAACCCATTTGCACCCAAATTTTATTTTTGGATGAAAGTTATGTGAATGTGTAGCATTTAGCATACACACAACATATCTGATAGTTATTTTGAGGAATTATGTTGAAAAAGTGATTTTATGAGAGTGTTTGTGGCGATCCCAAATATGGGATCGTGGGAGCGAGAGGGTAGGGGTTTTCACTTACGAGCACATCAAGAAATCATGCAAACAGATGTGTTTAATTGAACTTTATTTTTATCTGTTTCAAACATCACAAGTCCTCTGTCCTCTTTGCCATAATGAAAAGTTTAAAATGACAAATGACTAAATACCGAAATCTCCCAGAAATAGTGCAAAGTGCAGTTTGGTCAGTGCAGTCTCAAATGAATCATTTTCAAAGAAATGTTCCATCTTGGTACACAAACAGCTACAACCTAGATAAATACAGATAATTTAACAAAAAAAAATGCATGTGTGATACAATTTAAAAAAAACTGTCACAAAGTGCTAACACGGTGAAGTGCCATCATCAAAGAAATCTGAAACAAATATTGAAAGTCTACTAAATGCAATCTAAAAATTTGAAAAAGGAACATAGATTATTCCAAACACGAATGGTTTGAATGAGGAGACCACATGCAATAACATCAGAACAGAATGTATTTCAGTCCTATCATCAGCATCATTGTGTCATTTCACTGAGAATGAAACATGGCAAAGCATCTGTCATGTACACCAACACGATATTTCATGCATATGTGCTTCGTCTTCATGCCACAACAAGCACACTTGAGCTGGTTCGGTGAGGGCTGCACCAGGTGATGAAGTCGGTCCAATCGGATGTTGTCTGGGACATGCTTGTCAAGCTTGGGACGTCCTTGAGTAGAAGCAGGAGCGCTGGTTCTGGCAAGGAGTGATCGAGCAATTGAACGACGGGTGGCCAGGAGGTCGTTGGTCCTGTTCACTTCATCACTCGACAAGAGGTGCCAGGCTTGTTGGACACACAGGTCCACACTTCTTTGATCTGATCGTCGTCCGATATTTCTCAACATTCTGATCCATTGGATCAATTCCACCCATGGTGTGGTTGTAGTGTCTTATGATGTTAGGCTGGCCAATGTTGACACGTCTCCCATCTGCTTTGCTGACTGTATTGGGTTTACAAAAACGAAGTTGGAGACGGCATTGACAACATTGTTGTCATTCCACCTGACAACCACAGTTCCATTTTTGATGTCAGTAAAATAGTCAAATGTGCCTCTTGGGGTTTTCTCCATCTCCTTCACAGTCTTGAGGGGACAATCTCCAGTGAGGTTTGAGCTAAGTGTTCCAGTGCACGCAATCTTCTTCTTGGTCAGGCATTCGACAAGGGCCAGGGAGGTGAATAAGTTGTCAAATGTTAGGTGGTAGGAGTCGCTGCCTTCTTCTTGAAGCTCTGAAATGAGGTCTACCACCAGGGAACCCCCCATTCCAAGTCCAGGATACTCGGTTTGTCGTCCTCGAGCTCCTTGGTAGGGATCAAACTGGACCACATAGCCCAGTGGTGTAGCCAAGACCCACATCTTGAAGCCAAAACGAATAGGCTTGCCTCTGATGAATTGTTTAGCTCCATGTTTGCCGAAGTATGGGATCATTGACTCATCGATACTCAAGTTCTGGGTCTTCATGAATGTGAAGAACATCAGGAACTTCTCGTTGAGCAAGCTGACGAGCATTCTGACTTTGCTGAACTTGTCACCAGCGTCTAGGTTGGCATTTTCACTGAGATGTAGATATCTCATGAGCTCATCAAAGCGGTTTCTAGACATTGCAGCAGAGACAGCTTCATTGTGGACATCGGGGTCAAGGTGGACAAAACTCATGTAGGTCTTACGTACTGAAAAAACACAGGACAAATATTACGGTAAATTTTGGTAAAAAGACAACAGCAGAGAATGTTTTAGAATGTTGCTTATGTGCCCTAGCATTGTAAGAACCTGTAAATAACATTAGAGCTAACTTTGAGCCACGCACTTTTGAGTACATGAGAACATATACGTAGAACATTAGAATACTACAAGTGAAAAACCCCTACCCTCTCGCTACCGCGATCCCATATTTGGGATCGAACTTTGACCTTTAGCTACTTCAAAACTAAAAGCTTTACAGAAAAACTGAGAGACATGATTTTAGATAATAGGCAGAACTGTAACTTTGTTTCATAAGGTGTTACAAAAATCCTAACTAGTTACATGCTATTAGCTTACCTTTTCTGTGTTGCCATGCTGCTGTTGAAATCTGAGGGGGGTGTCAGTTAAAAGTGACAGGAAGTCCAGTGATGAAAGCCAGTCACTCCCTATTTACATTAGAACTTCTCTACTAGTCTCCCTTCAGCTGTCAAAACAATTGTGAACAGGAAAACCCAAACATTGTGATGTCAGCACATTGGATTCACGTGATCCCATATATGGGATCGTGGTAGCAAATGGGTTAAACAAACGCACGACACCCCAGTCCACCAAAGCTGTGAATGGGTACCTGGATGTGTCAGTTCAGAACCGGGGAAGATAAAGCAGCAAGGAGAGGAGATAGGCACCACCCTCATAAAGCTGACCTAGAGAAAAGAGAGGTCCCAAACCCCTTCCTTGCCAACAACCGAAAGATTATGGGAACACCTTTTTACAAAAGCTTAGGGGGAAAAAGTTGTGGCTAATAGTATAGTACATTTAAAGTATATTTGTTTTTAGTTAAGTAGGCTACCGACCAAATTTAAAGCTAGCTATATGATTGGAGTTTTTTAAAAATTTGATGCCGGCCCGGCCCCCAAACTTTGGGATAATTTCCCCCCCCCCTCCCCCTCCCCCTCCATGCGCGTCGAGCATGTCTACTGACGTAGAAACAGCACTATACAAGGCCTCCACATCATCATCATTATCATCATCATCATCTTTTTCTAGCTAGAGGACATGGGAATAAGGTACGACATGGCTGGCACGGCATGTCCACCAGGTTGTTGATGATCTTGTACAACATATGGACACTATATGGTTGTAGGCGTTTGCTTTTGCCTCTTAATTGTTGCAGATTTTTAATTTTCTGGCCAGGAAGTCAAACATGCTTCTAGCCTTCTTTGCCATAGCATCCACATGTTGTTTCCAATTCAAATCTGAGGAGATGTTGTTTCCCAAATACTTGGATGCAGATGTCAGTTCCAATACACATGGCCTGTAAGTTTGTATTTGTGGGTCCTAAGTGGTACCGTGACGCTCATGATGTTGCACTTTCAGGGTGAAATTCCATTCAACAGGTCTCCCATTTGGTTAGCTGGTTTTGGTCTTCTTGGTGGGAGTTTCAATTTAGAAAGCTTCCAATTTTATTGTATACGATGCAGTCATCAGCAAATAGTATAATCTTACATTTTAGTTTGTTTGGGAGGTCATTGATGAATAGCAGGAACAGCAAAGGGTCCATAGCGTTACTTTGAGGGACTCCAGATAGAACTGGGCCAGCTTCAGACCTGTGACCATCAATTATTACCTGTTGCTTCCAGCTTGTCAGGAAGTCCTGAATCTACACAAGGGTCTGTGTGACCTGATGCCGTGATCGAGTTTACGAAGAAGTCCCTGGTGGAGGGACATGATCAGAAGCGCTGAAGAAGTCCAGCATGACCGAATCGATCTGCTTCCTTCTGTCCAGTGCCTGCGCTAGCTCATGAACTACTGTCAGGAGTCGGGTCTCACAGATTCACCAGTCCTGAACGGAGTGTTGTTCAAGATGAATCATCATGCTGTTGACAATAACATGTCCTTGCAACTTGCAGCATGTACTGGACATTAGTTGTCAGCGATGTTGGTGACCTTTTTTGAAGACTGCAGTGATATTAACTTGCTTTTTTATTTTTTTTTTTTTACACCATTAAAATATACCAACTAAAAGCAGAGACAGTACATTTGTGTATACATTTATGCCTAAAACAGGAAAAATAACTGAATACTTTTTTTTTTTTTTTAAATGCAGTTTTAGTCTTTGCAATGTACATTCATTCACAAGCCTTCCGTCATCCGCCATAATAGTGGAAGAGCGTGACTGTCCTATCTTTGTGTGTAAAATATATTCCATAACCTAAACCTAATCCCAATATTTTGTGCCCTAACCCTCTTCTAAAATGACGTCATTTTTCATGGGGCGCTGAGGCTGATATTTGCCAATAATAACTAGAAGAAGAAAAAGAAGAAGAAGAAGAAATGAAAATACGAAATTAAAATATTTCTGACTGTAAGAGAAGAGGGAGGTTTCTTCGTTTCCTGTGTATCATGTTTGCTTTTCCGGAAGTGGGAAAAATCCATTAACGCTCAAACTCGTAGTCATAGATTGCAAATACTTTGTCTGCATATAAATGAGCGGCGCACACTGACGTATTCAAAAAAGAGGTCAAAGGTAAGCATCAATGGCCCCAGAAACGCACTGATACGTGAAAGGATGTAATGTGTATTTTCACAATAGGAAGGGAGAGAATAATAATTACGGTAACGGTGTACGGTTTTTCGCAAGTTCCCCTTTCGTGAATAGGAAAGGTAACATGAAACGAATGTTATCTGGATTCCGATTTACATTCTTATGCAATGAAAATGTTTTCTTGTGATGATGATAAATTCTTGAAATGTGAACGATGCGACCGGTACCAGTAGGAGGAAGGAAAGACGGGAAGAAAGAAGAAGGGGATGGAACGTAAGGGTGGGGAGGGGAGCAGTAGTGAGGGAGCATCAGTATAGCTTCTACTCCTTGCATGTGATTTCTTAGGAGCTTGGTTTAAACCTATTAACCTCCCTTGTTCAAACCTTCTGGGAAGTAAAGCCGAAGACCCAAGTTAGGCATAGTTTGTAATAGGTAATAGGTTTAATATTACAATTTTTAGGTGGTAAAAAAGGTCCAATACGGCAATAGTAAAAAGAGGTGTACCTACTCCTTATTGCTGAAACCAGTTGAACAAAGGGGACCGAAATGAGGTGCTAAATTAAGTGTTCTTCCAGTATTCTGCATGTGTCTTCAATGACAATGTATTGAGCTTTCAGCACAGGGTGTAGACCAGAATGTACACAATGTTGGAGGATTGGCAAGTGAATGCTGCTGAATCTGATGCTGAATTGACCAAAACGGCCAGTCTTAATAGTTAATTGGAAGGTTCGTGAAAGGTTCAGAGAGGTTCAGAAACATTTTGGGGAGTTTCTCAGATCCTGAACCAATGTTCCTGAACCTTTTATTTTGTCCATGGCATAAGGTTCAGCAACCTAGGGATCAGAGAACCCCCCAAAAAATATTTGAACCTCTCCGAACCTTCCAATTAAGACAGACCAATAAGGGCCCATGAAGGTCGTTGACTATTGAATAAGGGGAAAGGTTTTACATCTAGCCTTGTTGCAAGGTCTGTATCCATGCGGAGGCTCCTGTATCCAGGCGGAGGCTCCGGACCGCACACAGGCTTGACAACAGAGCACACCAGCTCACCCCTTATGTTTCTGTCTCTCTTGAATGCAGCCAGCGTAGTCTGTAGTACATGGTGGTCTAAGGAGGAGGTCAACAATCTGGGCTGGTGGTGACTGTGATGTCCAGGAAAGAAACAGAAAATGTCAAAAAGGTGTGAGGGTGTATTGTAACGCTGGATAAAAGTTGGATGTGAGTCCATGAACTGTAGTAGGGCACTCTTTCACGTAGATTCGCATGAGAGGCCCAGGCAATCATCATTGAAGTGCTTGTAGAAAGCTGGGATGGGACCCTGGAACTGGCTGATTGCCTGCTGTTATACACAGTCCACAAACAGGCTGGAGAAGCTGACACGCATCTCACTCCCTGTGGTAACTCTCCTAGTGCTCATCACTAAAGTCAAAGAAAATAAGTTCAACTTCAGAGCAAGATCTGCTAGGTGGAGCATAGTAGAAATGTGTATTTGCAAATAAGTATATTGTGCCATCAATATTGATATCTTTCAGTGAGCCTATTTAATGTAAGCGTTTGAAACTTCTACCTCGGACACACTTTATCAACAATTAGAGTTAATAATTATACTAGAGTCCGTCACAACCCAAGGTTTAATTTACATTTTTATCTTCGTTACCAATACCATCTTAACTTTCTTCAGTTAGTACCCTTATTTCGTTTTTAGCTTACAGGGTTCAGTTAGACCACACAACTCATTTTCAAAGACGAACAAAGTCACACACAAAAAGATAATACAAAGATTTTTACAAGTCTATTAAGCAGTGACTAAATAAATTTACCAATTCCCAGTAATAGTCACTGTTTCATAACTGGTAGAAGAAAAGTGGTCAGGAATAAAATGTACAAGTAAGTACTTTCAAAAGTATCCTATCCTATCCTATCCCATAACTCAAAAGTTGTTTGGGCACCACAGATGATCGTTTAACCAACGTACTCCCATCTTTCTCTGTCCTCTGCATCACTCATGGCTGTACTCAGTGTCAAGCCAGTCCATTTGCGAATGTTGTCCTCCCATCTCTTTTTTCTGCCTCCCTCTTCTTCTGCCTCCTTGCACCATGCCTTGCAGGGCGGTCTTTGCAAGGCCTGATGCTCTGGTGACGTGGCCATACCATCGGAGTTTCAGTTTCTTCACCACCTTGAGTACGTCATCGTGTTGTCCAAAGTTTTGTGCGACGGTCTGTTGGACTTTGTTGTTGGTGATGTGCTGGGTATAGGGATTGCCCAGAAGTCTTCTGTAGCACCTCATCTCCAAGCTCAAAAGTATACGCTTATAAATACGGTAAAATAATAAACAATTGAAATTGTATCCTTCCATTTGACTAAATAGCTTGTGAACGTGCTTCGAGGCTTTTTGGTGGGTGTACACGTTAAAACTTCAATACTTGTTCATTCATTTGTAAGCCCTAGACTGTTTAAGCCATATATAAGCACTGGCGCCACATACGATGGAGAGCTGGCAAATCGAAAGGAGCGATCAAGTGTGTGCTTGCAAACATGGTGGATTGTAGGAAGCATGGTTAATGGACACCCGGTGGCACAGTGGATTAGGTGCCAGTTTCCTATGTCAAAGGTCGCAGGTTTGAATCCCTGCCTTTCCACAACTTGTTTGAATAATCAGTTGTGTGGGTGTGTCAAACATGTGTGCGTATATGTTGGTTACAGATCGCCGAGCTTGGAGCCTGACTGGTGATTTGAGGGGGGGGGGGGGGGAGGGAGGGGGAGGGAAGCGTGTATATAGCATCCTGTATTATTATTATTATTATGAACGTGACGTCGTTGCTCTGAGCTGATGCATCTTTGTAAAAAAAAAGTTTTGGTAATCTGAAAGGTCAGTTTTGCCCAGGCACGAATGACGTACTGTGTCAGACTCGCTCAGCAGAGTTCCGTTCCATTTGCATCTGCAGTGTTTCTGTATCCACACAGACCGTATTCACCTCCTAGCATAGTACTTATACATTATATTCAAGTGTAGGCCTAACAAGGCCTTCAGTACCTGTATGCATCATCGGGTTTATAATATTAAGATTACCACTCCATGAAAAAGACCATGTCATCAAAGAAAAGGGTTTGGGTTAGGGGTAGAGTTAGGGGTAAAGTTAGCTAACCTGACCCTAACAAATTACTTTTTTTGTAATGTAGGTTTTCTGTAGTCTGTGTGCAGTGGCTGAGCACGGGATGTGATGTAAGCAATTGTCTTTCATCAGCAACTCCCAATGCCTGGACGGGGAATAAAATATTACTGTTTGATTGCATATTTTCAGGAAATGCAGTCCCGAACAAGAGGAAGCCGTTGTTGCTTTCTTGGCTGCAAAGTGGTAAGCTCCGTATGCAGGGGCTTGAGTTTTCACAAGATCCCGGTGTCTGGGGTGAGCGATGAGCAAGACGAATGGAGAAGACAGCTGCTTCATTTATCACAACGCCAAGACCAGGGCTTCAACCCTGCCAAGGCCAAGATGTGCTCTAGACACTTCACCCCTGACTGTTTCACAACTGGTACGATCTGCTTTCATCGTTTGTGAGCATCGGTTGTTCTTGCCCTCGTCAGGGCAAGATTAATTTTTCTATTATTTATGTGTTTGCTTATTCTTCCTTCCTTTTTTTTTGGAGATGGGCCTATCAGTTATTGCCTTTTTCTTAGTCTGTCTTCAACCCCCTTTGTTCATTGCTTGTCTTCGTCTTCTCATCTTTCTTTATTCTTGCCGGTGCTTGGAGTTTTGGTGAGCGCGCAACCATTATTCTGTTCATTAGCACTTGGTTTTCTCTCACTCCTGCTCTACCTCCTCTTCTCCTTCCCCTCAAGACGTCTTCAGTTTCATTTACTTATGAACTTAGTAGTGTTCAAGTGCACGGGAAAGAGAAGTTACCTGAATACTGTTATCGGGTGTGAATGTAACCCTTTGCATTAGTTTTTTCATACTCAGTTCCTTTTGTTTGTTTGTGATCTGTTTTCCCTTGCCATTTTTTATTGAGCAAGTTATATCCTGAATTCGAGAGAGTTTTTGTGAACGGGCAATCTGTTTAATTAGGAGCACCTTTTTGAAGGAATAACTTTGCTTATTGTTGCGACAAAAGCCACTCAATAAGCTTATTTTCTGAAATAGAGGCGATTGTTCAGAGACCTATAGACTCCTGAAATGTAACGGACTGGAGTCAACCATTATTTTGGAACATCGGCGATAACAGGTTAGATTGGTACCTGTTTTATTCTTTTTGAGCGGATTTTGCAAGTTTTTTTTTATGGATTAGTTTGCTTGAATGATGTATTTCTCTTGTCTTTCTTTGGTTCAAGTTCGTAATCTATTGTTTTCGTTCCTTTTGCTATAAACCTCTGGACTTTGTTTACTTCTTGTTGAATAGGCAGTAGGAATCAGTCATGTTGAAGCACCATCTGGTTCAAAATATTTTTGTTAATAACTGATTTCTCTTGACAAGAAATTGAGGCTGTGTTTTTGGTTTCCCTATTGGTCGGTTTCAATTTGTCCAATGTTCGCCTTAGTTCTTTTATTCAACACTCTGTACGTCAGTACATTTTGTAATAAGTAATTGAATTTAATTATAGTTCTATCTTTTTGTAAGCTGCGTTTGCTGTGCGCATAAATATCGCCAGTTTTGTTTGGTACTAAGTCCTGTTGTTCAGTTTTTACCAGGGCATTACCAGGGCTTCACCAGGGTATTACCTGCAGAGGTCATAACGACGCAGATAATTGATGACTGAAAGAAAATAAACTGAAGACCCATTTTACTGACCTTGACCTGTGTCATTACTTATCGCCAGAGAGAGAGAGAGAGAGAGTGAGAGAGAGAGAGAGAGAGAGAGAGAGAGAGAGAGAGACAGAGAGAGACAGAGAGAGAGAGAGAGAGAGGGGGGCAGAGGCTAGTTACAAAGTCCCAAACAGAGGTCGGCGAGTACATCGGTCTTCATGTTTTCATTTGTGAGAATCGGCCTTGATGGGTTGTTTTTGTTTTTTAACACTTTTTTTTTTCTTTTTCTTTCTTAAAATTTGCTGTTACATTCATGTTGTGTTGAGCATGTAATTCATATTATTTGGTTACATCCTTGAAGACAGACGTAGCATTAGGGAATGGAATGGAATTTCTCCTCAAGTTTGGATGTTTTCTAACAAAAGCAAATGTTTCCGCTTTTAATATCGTATTTTGTTTACAAGGGAACATTTCCCATCCCTGTTCTTTTTGTTTGAGTCTGATGGTTTTTGTTGTTGTTGTTGTTTTTCTTTCATATGGCCTATTTGTAGCCAAACATTTTGTGTTAAACATAGGCAGTAGTTGCCTATCCCCCGTTGGGGTGCCGGGGGTTTCAGTATAAATAGTATTCCCACTTTCTGGAAATTTTGTGCTTTAAATTCCCACTGTCTCTGTCTTTCTCATTTGCTCTTTCTCATTCCTGCTCTGTTCTATCAATCTGCTATACTATCGTCTTCTTTGCTAGCCCAGTCTCCTACCTTTTTTCTTGAGAACTCTTCTGGGATAAGACTCATTATTTGTGTATGAGGTCTGTTGGATCAGCTTGGGAATATTGGACGCTTTCTGCCAGGTGGTCACTAGGGCTTCCTATGATGTTATTATTTAGCAATGTAGGCATTTTATATGTATGTTTTTTGTTGATAATTTATAATGATGTTTGTATTCTATTTTGTTTTTGTAAACGGGGGTTCGATAAATTAGAGTATAGCCTCAGCGTCCCCTGCGTGGGATGTCTTTATTGTAAAGTGACTGGCTGGTGGAGAGCTTTCGATTTTACCACTAGGGTTGTTTCAGCAGATCTTTTATGTGGATCAGGGGTTGTCTGGTCCTGATTTGGCTCGGAAGAGTCCACTGGACCTAAAGCAATAATAATGTAATGTGATGTAACGTAGTTGTCTCACGTAAAGAAATGGAACAGGAGTTTATAACGTACAGAATCCTCTTTAGATGCTGTCCTCCAAGCGGGGGAAAGGGAACGATAGGAAAAGATCTCTCTCCCCTAAATGTCTGCTGCCAACGGTTTGAGTTGGTGAAATTGTGCCTTAGCTACAGATGGCCATTTCACTGTGTTGTCAGCTAGCTCATCAGTGTGTCAGCCTTCACTGCCTGCTATGAGCTTGGAGCACAGTCCATCAGCCCAGAAGAACAGCTCAAAGTCTTCTTGTCGCTGTAGTTATTGCACTTATTTTGTTGTCCCGATATAACATGTTAAAAAGAGATGGTTTTGGACAGACCAGAAAGTGGGATATGACTGGTTTATATTAGAATACAATACTACATAGCACAAAACAACACACTGCAACACAGCACAGCCCAATACAATACAAAACGATACATCTTTATTGTCCAACCTTCACATTGTACACGTTAAAGTGGAATATTGCTTTTGGCGTGGGCACAACATGTTTCATAAAGCAAATAAATAAATGCCCCCGGAATAGTTTGTGTTAAAATACCAAATGAATAATTGTATTATTATTATTATTATTATTATTATTGTTATTATTATTATTATTATTATTTTTATTATTATAGAGGTATTAAATAAAAGCCATCGGAATAGATTGTGTGTTAAAACACCAAATGAATAATTGTATTATTATTGGTTTTTAAAAAATATATGATTATTATTATTATAATTATAATTATAGTAATAATAATATTATGATTACAATTATTATTATTATTATTATTATTATTATTATTATTATTATTATTATTATTATTTTGGTGGCAGGGATAGCTCAGTGGTTCAGGGCCCAAATGTTGTGTATGTGCATCTTGGGTGATGTGGGTTCGAATCCTAACATCAGCAAACTATTTTGTGCATACTGGATATTAGTGGCCAAGCCTTGAGAAGCTCTCTGAGTTTGTAAGTTTATAATTATTTATTTTAACCATAATTTTTCTTGTCTCCTAAGATTTAATTAACTTTGTTTTTAACTTTCATATTTGGCTATGAGAAAATTTCCTTTAGTATATGAATTCTCTATAGAATGTAAAAATGACTCGTTGACTTAAGTTGTCATCTTTTGGTGGGCAGGTGCTGACGGTGATTTCCGAGGACAAAAGCTGATTTTCGGGTCCCTGCCAACTTTGTGGCTTCCAAAGGCACAGGTATGTCGGCCAAACCACAGAAATGATGAAGAAACCCCGGAAACAAAATTTCAGTCAGTTGAAACGCAGTTTAAGTCATGGGAATGAGGTGGAAGAGAGAGAGAGAGAGAGAGAGAGAGAGAGAGAGAGAGAGAGAGAGAGAGAGAGAGAGAGAGAGAGAGAGAGAGAGAGAGAGAGAGAGAGAAACGGATTACACACTGCCATCCAGAAATATATTTGCTTTAGGAATTTCTTTTTGTGTGCTTTACGTGGGTCTTCTAATGAAAATAAGCAATGTAATGCTTCTAGCAAACCAAACCTCAAATTTTACGACCAGCCGGCGAGATTGGCAGAGAAAGCCATGTGAGTATGTTGGTATGTTGGAGTGGCGCAGTGGATTAGTCGCCCGTTTCCTATGCCGAAGGTCACGGGTTCATTTCCCATATGTATCGAACGTATGTGACTTTGGTACAAGGCTATTGAGGTCCAAGGTTTTGTCTCCGGGTACTCTGGTTTCTTCCCTCCCTTCAATAATGCAGACATGCCTATCCGTACGGAATTTCCGTATTTTTTCCGGAAATTTGAAAAACTCTGCAAGCGCTAAGGAAAATACGGATATTTGTTTTACGGTACAGAAATTTAAAAAAATGATAAAGAAAAAAAATCGAAATCGTTGGCCTGTTTTAATGCACCGCATGACCTTTTTCCGAAGGTTTAATGCCGCAATGCGCAGTTGCAGTGGAGACCTGTGACATCGAAGTTTCTGGTAGAGGCACCGAAGTTTGCCGAACCCGTTTTTGCACAGTCGCAGTAAAGATCGGTGCTCGTGAGACAGAATTTAAAACATGGCGTTCAAACGAATGGCTAAGCAAAGTGATTGTGAATCTGAATCTTCAAAAAAAAAAAACGCGCAAGGGGCAGACATTTCGATAGAATGCATACCGGTACGTGCATAGACTAGACCTCATCCAAAGGAGCAGGGGCACAGTGTCCCGTGGTCTCTTTTTATTAAATTAAAAAAAAAATTTTTTTGGGGGGTGGGGGGTGGGAGGGGGCACTAGGGTCGTCAACCAGCTTGGAACCACTGACCGTATGGGCTGCGATGTTATAGCTTGACATTCAATGAGTAACCGTGTTTTGGGTGCTGGGTGCACGCATGCTGAGCCAACACTGTCTCACAGTCATGTTATTATTGTTGCTTGTCTCAGCTCCCAGGCTGTCAATTGGCTTGGAGCCATTGCCTGTACTGGATGCAGTGTTACTGCTTAACATCGAATGCTTCCATTTATTTTGGCCCTAGCACACACAACTGAAACTGAGTCGACTGTTCTCCCCAATAGGTTTCCTTTCCTATTTGTCCACCCCCTCCCCTTCCCCCCTCTTCCCCTTTCCCTCCTCCAAATCCACCCAATAGGTTTCCTTTCCTCCCCCTCCCCCCCTCGAATCCACACAATAGGTTTCCTCCCCCCCCACCATGAATCCACACAATGGGTTTCCTTTCCTCTTCACCCCAGAATCCACCCAATGTGTTCCCTTTTATGTCCTATCCCCCATAAAATCTACCAATAGGTTTCCTTTCCTACCCCTACCCCCCCTACCCTCACCCCTGAATCCACCCAATAGGTTTCCTATCCTATCTCCTCCTCCTCCCCCCCCTTTCCCTAGAATCCACCCACTGAACAGCCGACCTTGATGCTAGCTGAGTGTCAGAGATCTATCAAGTGTAGGCAGTGTGTAGGTGTAGTATGCCCTCAACAGCCTTTTGACACAGATTAGGGTCAGCGTATCTTAGGGCCGACTGCCCAGACGAACTGCCCAAAAGCAGCCACATGTCTGTTCATCAGCGGACATGAAGCTCTGTGACAACAGCAGGTTCATCACTGTTGTTTTGTTGGCCTTTACGCAGGCGATGGTTGAAGGAAAGAAAGCAGCTCCGCCGAGGACAGAGATGGACATGGCAGATGAACCAGCTGACTTCTGGAAGACAGACCGACGAGGTCAGGGTGAGTGTTTGTCATGTTCCGTGTGGAAAGATGAACAAATGCAGGCCCCCTTGGATGGAGCATAACAACGATTTTTTTAATAGTATTTTTTACTTTTTAGTTCTAGTTTTAGTTCCAGGGTTTGCCAGCATTCTGGTCAGCAAACGTGTAAGGGAGGGGAAGTAACTCTTGGTTTTGCTTCTTTGCATTGTGTAAGTTGGCATTCATTCATTCCTAGAATCCTAAAGTGTGTCTGAGGTCAGAATCAGAGTGCTTAAAAAATAAAAATAAAATTTTTTAAATTATTAAATGTTTAATTCATGCTGAAAGATTCATATTTGCTTGTATAGTTTTAACAATGTTGATGTAAAAGTTTCAAAATGTGACATGAGAGACACACTTTACATTCTTTTTTTCTTTTTTTTGTACATTGTGCTAATTTCTGCTTCTTTTCTTTTCTTTTCTTTTCTTTTTTTTTTTTTTTTTTTTTGGGGGGGGGGGGGGGGGTATCCCTTATCTTACTTGATTTTTGAATTGATATTTCATATATAATATTATACCACAGATATTTAACTCTAGTTTTCGGTTTCTAGGCTTGCCAGTATTCGTGCCAGCCAAAAAAAAAAAAAGTGTGAGAGAAGGGAAGTAACTCTTGGTTTTTGTTAGCATTGTGTTACATATTCCATAGGTCAGTTTGATGCAGTTTCTGTGTAATTTGATGCATTAATGGCTGAAAAAACACCAGAAAACTCTAATTCTCTATCATTGTGGAACCATATTGCACACAAATAAGAGTGTCACTGCGAAAGGGATGGGTCTGAATGCTGTTGTGTTGCTAACAGAGAATGTTCAACTGTACACCACAATTGCTCTGCTAAAAACCTTGCTAAAAGGTTGGGACCTATCGGCTGACACTTAAACACCAGTTGTCCTCCTTTGAAACTTTTAAACAAACTTTTAGAACAGGCTGTCTCACAGAACCATTTGTTGGAAAGATACATCGAGCATGAGAATTGTTTAGGAAAGATAGAAAAAGTCAGATGTCGACGGGCAAAATGTCTTTTTTTTTCATGTTAAGTTTTTTTGTCATTATACTTTTGGGTGAGCTGTGCTTTGCTGTTGTAGCATGGAGAAACTGCACTTTACAAGCCATCAACATCAACAGTTTAGTGTTGAAAGAATGACTGCTATCAATGGGAATAAGTTTTACCTGCATTTTCAACCTCATCTCACCACCAGTACTGGCATAGGTTGTGCCTCTCTTTTAAAGCAAATTAATTCAGATCCAGAGGAGCATTTACTAGGGAGTAATGTCCGCCAGTAAAGGGTTAAATAAGCTATAACTGCATTATTAATATTATTATTATTAGTAGTAGTAGTTTTTGTAGTAATAGCAGTAGCATACCGCAGACATATCAGTTGTAATTGCGGATGGACGCTCAGAACTGGTCATGCTATTTACAGTGATGGAGGACGAAGACCATCCAGGGCAGTCTGAGGTGAAGGTGGAGATTGACATTGCTGAAGAACCAGTAGAAAGCTGGATGGTGAAACAAGCGCTGCATGCTCAAGGTATATAAATCATTATTCAATACCTGAACACATATTTGTATAATCCCCATTCATCTTTCTTTATCTCCAAACTCCACAAAATTACCAGATTTTTTTGAAAATCTGCTCAAGATTAGTTAAAAAAAAAATTGTTATTTTAAAATGTCCTTCTGTCTATCCACCCGACTGTCGGTGTGGGCAAAGTTTAACGTTTTTAAAAGTACTTGGGACCCATTGCAGCTAACCAAACTAAGTGTATGTGCATGTGTATGTGAGTGTGTGCGTGTGTTAAAAAGATATTAGTTTTTATATATAATTAACCGTTATTAGTTGACGAGGTTTTATTGTTATGTTTTATGGGTAAAGTTGTTTTGTATTCATGTAAGCCCCTAGAGCTATGTCTAGATCAGGCATGTCAGTATTCTTCATCTTCATCATCATCATCATCATCGTCGTCGTCGTCATTGTCACCATCATCATCATTATAGAGTGAAACAAATGCAAGATGTTCACTATGCGGACATGAAACTAATGAGCCAGCACAGTTGCTTCTACAGGTACAAGACCTGATGTTATTTACTGTAAGTTAAATATAAACGGTTCATTATTAAAAACCATGGCCAATAGGCAAGTAATGCGCTTGTAATCATCAAGGTCACGTTAATTAGAAGGGATTTATTTGGCGGTTTTGAACAGTTTACAAAAAAAACTATAAATACACATACTTTTCAGCAATCACAGGAATGGTGAAGCACCGCCTTTCTTATGCCAGCAGTGAGCAAATTGTCAGGGGTCCATCAGATGTAAAGCAAGAGCCAGAGAGCCAGGTATTTCTAAAGACAGAGCCTGACAGTGATGCAATGGGGCCACATGAGCCAGTGTTGTCTAAAGTGAAGACAGAGCCTGACAGTGACACGATGGAGCCACACGACACAGTGATGTCAAAAGTGAAGACAGAGCCTGACAATGACATGATGGAGCCACATGAGCCAGTGTTGTCTAAAGTGAAGACAGAGCCTGACAATGACATGATGGAGCCAAATGAGCCAGTGTTGTCTAAAGTGAAGACCGAACCTGACAGTGACATGGAGGAAGAGCTTCCAGTGTTTTTTGGGATGACAGAAAGTTATAAACAAGGTACGTACCTCAAGCTGCGATTCTTGTGCAGTGCCTTCAGAAGCTCTCTGAACTTGTAAGCACACTAGGAACACTCTTTAGTTTGGGTTCCAAGAAAAGGTGACTAAACATTATTTAATCAGTTTTTCCCTTAAACATTTATATGCATATGCTAAAGTTTTCTACATTTGTACAATTTAGATCTAGATATAGATCTAGCGACCAAGTGAGAAAGGGGAACATGCTGGTGGACAGTGTTAAAAATATCTGTTATCCAATTGTCTTGTTCTTTTCTTGATACAAGGATATAAGGATTCTAGAATCCTTTATTGCCAAGTGAACATACACAAGAAATAGTCTTTGGCCAATGCTGCAGCACACTAAAATATAAGATTGATGTGCAGATTGGCCAAACAAACTTGTAGCCAAGTGCTATGGAAAATAGCGACAGCCAAATAGGGTTTCTGCTAACTTCTATCACATGAAAGTATCGTGTCCACAGATTCCTGTGTGCCACCGGTCATGTTGCACAGTGGTATCAGTGCTGGCGATCAAGAGAGAGCAAGAAAGACTCGGCTGCAGCAGGCAGTGAAAGAGAGGAAACATGTGTGTGACGTTTGCACTAAAGCTTTCTTTCGTGCTGCTGACTTGCGGAAGCACAAGCTGACCCACACCGAGCAGAAGGATCACGTGTGTGATGTTTGTAACAAAGCGTTCACTCAACCGGAATGCTTGAAACAACACAAGCTGATACACACCGGAGAGAAAACCCATGTGTGTGATGTTTGCACTAAAGCATTCCTGCGGGCCGCCGACTTGAAGAAGCACAAGCTCATACACACGGAACAGAAGGATCATGTGTGTGACGTTTGTAGCAAAGCCTTCATTCAGATTTCCCACTTGAAAGTGCACAAGCTGGTTCACACGGGAGAGAAAAACCATGTTTGCGACATTTGTGACAAGGCGTTCACCCGGGGCAGTCATCTGAAGGAGCACAAGCTGATACACAGTGGAGAAAGAAACCACCTGTGTGATTTTTGTTACAAAGCTTTCACCAAGGCTGGGGACTTGAAGAAACACCGGCTGATCCACACTGGAGAGAAAAACTATGTGTGTGAGATTTGTACTAAAGCTTTCACCCAAGCTTGCAACTTGAAGGTTCACAGGCTGACTCATGCTTAGTTGAAACGTTGTGATGGTGATGATGACGGCTAGTTACCTGTCACAGCTTCCCTGCACATGCTCCTGGGTGCAAGTTAAGTAGGAAAAGCGTTGTAGAGCTCAGCCACAAGCAGGAGCAGTGTTCTTTTTATACATAAATTAACATAGATCATTAAACAAAGGCGAAGAATATCTGGAAGCCTTCTGAGCAACAGTACAGCAGCAAGATGCGTGTGATTAGACTTAGCTGCCTTACTTAGACTTCTTCCTAATTCCTCTGCCTCCAACCACACAGTCATATGACCTCTCCTGTACAAAGAGGGAATGTTTTTAATGTAAAAAAAGAAAAGAAAAAAAAAGAATATATATAATATAAATATATATAGTTGAAGTTCTTTATAGCTTTAAGTCCTTTTTTTAAAAGCGTCTGGCATTTATGAAGGTTGAGGCACTTTAGGAGCACAACGGTCCGGGTTGCTGACAGCTTCTTCCCCTCCGCAGTCCGTTCCCTGTCCAGTCACCTCAACGCGCTGCAATATCATGCTGAGGAAGCTTTGTGACTGTTTACACGACTAAGCTGAACTTTTAATTTTCTTATCCCAACAATTTAATGCTACTAGTATGCTGTCTCCACTTGTTGTTGTTGTTGACTACGCAGAGTGGGTGGGTGGGATATGGGGAAGTGAATGAGATAGGCTATATAAAAGTGATTAAATAATAAATAAGTATTCTGTGTGCCAGTATTTTATACATACAATGTGCAGTCCTAGGCTTCTATGCTAAGGTGTGTGTATGTGTGGGTGCCTGTGTTTGTGTGTTGTCCTTGCTTTTTTAAAGCTTGTATTATTATGCATGAAGTACATATATGTGTGTGTGTAGGAGAGTGTAAATGAGTGTTTGCAGGGGGTGGGGGAGGAGGGGAGAGAGACAAGTATTTTAGTGTGGATATGAGCCCAATTTCTAAGTTACATGGTGTACATGCACCAGATGTAAACATACCAACCACTGATGGGCTAACCTATATTTTATTTGACTTTTCATATTATATTCTGACAAGTACTTTTACACACTCTTTCAGTTGTGGAAAATTTAAATGTTTGAGGGCTACCATGCCTAATATGATCAATGCTGTGCTATATTTTGCTGGGGTAGCCATGATTGACAACAATCACTTAAAATTATTTTTTGTGCTGCTTGTAGTCTGTTTTTTACTTTTACTGTTTAGTTTATTATTTTATTATTAGGATAGAATATAGATCCATTAGACTTTGTAGCCACTGTGATAAATTCGCTCATAAATTTATAAATGTGTATGGTACATTTCACTGTTTTAATCATTATGCCCTATTTGTTTTTAAGTGCATGTTTATGATATTGGAATAAGTGTGTGCTGTGTGTCAGCGGCTCTACTCCATTAGTATGCTCCCTCTTCAAATAATCCTTTCTATTTTCAATTTCACAGTTTCTTAAAGTCTATACCTCGCACAGAACAAATTCTTCTGTTTTACATCGAACTACACCGTTACACGTGTGTTTGTGTGTACTGCTAGCCATGGACAGAGCGACCTTTGGCCGTGACCCCTCGACCTCAACCTCTGCTTATGGTTTTCGCGGTGGCTCATGGGTGTGGTTCTGTCTGTCGTGCTTGCATGCAGTATGTTGGCTCGTGTGCGAACTGTGTGTGTGTGTGTGCGTGTGTGCGCGAAAGCTTTTTGGGTTCTGGCCTATTACAGATGTGCATTTTAAGGAAAAGCTCGTATAATTTCAGAAAAGTTGTATAGTAACATAGTCACTTGAACTGTATTTCTGTAGCCCATTGTCTGTCTTCGCATGCTACACACGTGTGTGTGTGGGTGGGTGTGTGTGTAGGTGTGTTTGGGTGTGCATGTGTGCGTGCATGTTATCTCGATTCTGAGACATATTCCTTGTGTTTTATCTTGGCAATAAAATTATTTGACTTGACTTGATTTGACTTGAAGTGGGATGGTGTGTATTTTTAAGTGGAGATGTGTGTAATAGAAGAAAGGTGGCTCATTCTATTCTTAAGACTGATGAAACTAGAATGACCGATGAATGAATGTAGTAGTATATTTGGCCAGGAAATGTGTGTAAAAATGCTGTTGCGATCAGTGGATGGATATGTTTTTAACCATTGTGTGTATACAGTAGTAGTAGTAGTAGTAGTAGTAGTGTGAGGACAAAATAGGCCGTGAGGCCTTTGCGAATGTCCCTTCTTTGACAGTATAATTACTGTTATGGGTCTGTTATGCATGCAATTTTCCTACAAATCATTCATCATAGCAATAGAAAATCTCTTTAGATTTTGGTAATTCATCCATGTGCATACATGCATATACATGTGCATCATTGCATACATGCATATACATGTGCATCATTGTCCACTTGTACTAGAGACCCAAGAATGTTCCTTTTATGGAATAAAAGAATGCTGTGCTTCCCTCCACTGTTTGATATTTCTCCTGTGATTATGATTATTTACTCCCTTTGTGAACTACACTCTCTCTCGCTATAAGTTCAGTCTCTCTGCAGCTGAAAGAAGCGGGTGTCACTCTCCTCTTGAACTAGTTGAAGCCTGGCCTTAACTTGAGGTGGTTTTTTTTCATGACAGGCCTGTATTTAGAAACTTACCTAGCTGCTAAACACATGTCTAGTCTGACAATTGCCTTGGTAATAGGGATCCGCCAGAGTGTCTGCTACAGTTTGCAGTATATTTGCAGGGATTTTGTTTCTATATACTGATTTAGCAGATCAGGGGACTGGTTTGGCATGGATCGGCGGTTCAGCTGAAAGAGTGCATTCGGAGTGTATTTATATTATTTGCTGACTTTTGTATAGTCGGATGAGATGGCTGGATCGTTTCCTGACTTTGTAAATGTGCATGATTGGCGACCGTTTGTGGGTTTGACAGCGGTGGGGTTGGTTCGATTGGTTCAGAATGTGTGAATTCAGCATGACGTGTGTGTACTTTGTGTATGTTGAAATAAGTAAGAAAGTCAATGAGTGCTATATTATAATGTCAAATAGAATAGGAGTTTTAGTTTATAGTTTTCTCTTGTTCAAATTGTTATCTCGTTACAGTTAATTATTGTTTTTTTTCTTTTCTTCTCTGTTTAAGTGTTATTATTATCTCTGTTGGTCTAAAATCACAATGTGTACAGACCTTACATGAAATAAATAATCCGTCAGAGCATAGGAAGGCCAAGTGTCCTTGATGGCCTTCTTGTAAAGTCTGATGAGAGACAGGTATGTTCCCTGGTGCCGTCGGATCTCAGCGCAGCATTTAACACGGTGTAACATTCCATGCTGCTCAGTAGGCCTAAATTTCTTTTTGAAGTTTATGACATGGTTCTTGCTTCATTTGCATCCTTGTTTCAAGACAGTTTGTTGCTTTTGACATTGTTCTTTCCGCTCGTAATGCTCTGTTGTATGGTAATCCCTCAAGGCTTTGTTTTAGGACTGATCCTATTTGTTTTACTCTCTAATCATAGTGATTGTCTGACATTATTTCTGCCCGTGACTGTAGTTACCACAAGCGTACTAATTATGTCGAGCTTCACCCGATCCTATCCTATCTTATCCTATCCCATAACTTGGAGGTCGTAGGGGCACCACAGATGATCGTTTAACCAGCGTACTCCATCTTTCCCTGTAATCACCCGATCGACTTCTCATTTGCCACAGTTGACTGAATGATATGACGTATGTTCTGCTTATAGGAACACTCTTTTAGGATGCTTGGACGATTACATTCAATTTTTGCAAACAGTAAACACAAACAAAAATGTATTAATATATATTTTTAATACAAAATGTTTTAGTTTAAATGTTTGCACTTTGGTTTGAAGTTCAAATTAACTGCTGCTGGACCGATTTTTACTTTGATGCGCCCCCTCCTCGCCACACAAACTAGTCGTTCGAATGACAAAGCAATAAAATCATGCCAATGTATTTGCAGTCCCCACATTACTTTTTGAACTCAAAATGTAAACGATAATCCATAGAAATAAACAAAGCCTATAACTACATCTACACTGAACAGTCTTTGTGTGTGTTGTAAGATGGCAGTCTATACAAAAGATAATAAATAAAAATGAAAAAAATCTAAATATTAAATGAATGCTGAAACTACATACATTTTATGTATACACAAAGCGGTTGCTTCCCTTGCTTAGAACAAAATAGCTTCCGCACAAAATCTTTCAACTACTTACTGCGCAATCAATGTTCTGCAAATAGTCATAATATAAACATCGCTATGATATGCAAGACAACTGAGCACAATCCTGGTAATGGGGAGAAATGTACCTAGTGCTTGCTGGGTGCCTGTGTGTAGATGGCACTCTAGGACATGAGCGTCAGGATCTTTAAAAAGTGAGTGCGATGGAATGAAGTTTTCAGACATGGTGGCATAATACAATGTGTCCCTTTTAAAATCCCAACCCAAAGTGGCTGGGAATAATATATGGTTGTTCAATAAAGTAAAAAAAAAAAAGAAGACAAACAGGCACATTAAAATATGGCCCACGATGCGATGAGCGTCTCACATTATGATTATCCCTCCATGCCTGAAACCCTGGGATCATTCATGGTTTCGCACCGAGTAGCGGAGACTCGACGAGCTTTGTGAGGGGTTCTCAGTGAGCCTGGGTTACACTATTTGCCCTCATTTACACATTTAATTAACATGTGACAATATGTAGCAGTTGTTTCTTCATTTCTCATCCTTGACGTGTGCTTCACTTGTGAATAAATTAATGTCTAATCAAAAAGGAATCGCATACGATGTTGGCTGAGTTGGTTGCACGTTACATTTGTATGTCTTTTCTGTCTGCTTTATCTGCCTACAGGCTCCACTAATCTGTGTCAAAAGTAGCCAGTGCGTTGGTGTTTGTTTAAAAGAGTAGGGCTCGGAATGTTTGCAACTTCACTGACAGTCAACTTTATAGATTTATATGTGTTGACTATGTATGACGGAGCACCAGTAATGCATGATGCAATGTTTATTATTTAATCAACTTCATATGTCAACTGTAAATACAGAAAATCAGTAATGCATGATATTGATGATGATGATTCAATGTTTTTTGTATGTTGACTAGATGACAGGATCAGTAATGCATATGTTGATGATAATGATAAATGAAAGAAAATTTAAGATTTGCATAGTGGGTGTGGGGAGAAGGGGGATGCATATGTGCTATGAATGAAAGTTCTGCCATCAGCGATGAACGGTTTCCAAACTGAAAAAACTATTTTATTTGACAAGGTTAAAGATAAAGAATATGCACTAGATGTGCTGGTTCCAATCTCCAACAAACTGGAATTCATTGCCACTCCATTAAAAAAAACAACCTTTTCCAACTTCTAGCCCTTAAGACGGATCTCTTCTCTTGCTAATCGTGCCACACAGCCCCCAGTCCAGATGACCTCTCCAAGATTTTTCCCTACTCCCACCCCATCTGTGTGCAAGTTTGTTTTCTCATTTATTTACTTATCTATTTATTTATTCAGTTCATACTTTAGGTTTGTATTTTCGTAACAAATGTCTTTATTATTACGTATAGTTAATCCTTTTTTATTTGTTTGCCTTGAATTGCTGAAACATCGAGAATGTATTATTATTATTATTATTATTACAGAATATAATAATTTAATATCCATAACTTCAGGCATAAGCTCAACTATTAATAATAAAACAATAATAATAACAATAAACAGTGGGAATTTAAAGAACTAAATTACCACAAAGTGGGGATACTATTTGTAATATGAGAAATGTTGACGACCGGTTGTAACTTAGCTTAGAGATATACAGATAGTATTGAACAAAATCTGATGTTAATTTACCAGCTCACTAAGGGAATGTTCGCAGTTATTAAATTAACATCCTTGAGACTTTCACTCCTGATACTATCATGCAGAACTTGCTATAAAGAATGTAACTTAGCCATCTGACCGGTGTCACTGGACCGCTAAGTAGCCACTTGACTCATATCATTGTTAAATCTACCCTGCACCTCTCCCTTGACACTAGAAGTTGAGACATAACACTATTTATACAAAAAACCTTGGCACCCCCAGGTGGGAACCTTTGCCGTAGAGCAAATTAAGATAGCACAGTAGGCTGGCCACTAACCTAAATAATGTTCTTATAAAGTTGGGTCAAAAGCCATTCAGTTGTTCTCTGGAAATGGCATGCAACAGATCGAACGCCATACAGACTGACATTTGTCTTGTTCTGATTCCCAACTATTTCAAAGTATTTACAGATATTATCTGGAAAAAAAAACCACACATTATATATATTAAAATTAACACATAAAGAAATCCCCAAACTGCACATGATCAATTTTACTGTCAATATTTTATTTAGTTCTTGCACCGAGATCAACATCAAGAATGAATGAATGAATGACAACTTACAGTTAAACAGCGCATAAAAACTTCCACACCTGGAGGTGTGCTCACAAAAGGAGAAGATCAAGCAATCAACAACAACAAAATTATGAGAACCAACAAAGCAATGGCTACACAGTTACATATCTATATACAAATGAACAATTCTTTTAACCATTTCACTACCAGCTGTTCTGAATTGCAGACAGTGTTTGCTCACCTACACAGTGATCGTTCTAGGGATTTGCAAAACCGGTACGACGTCACAGTAAACAAACCCACTTGAACGCACACCGGTAGGCCAGTCACGGAAACCGGTATGACCCATAGCAAAGCTTAATAATGCGTCACAATTTTTGCCACCGAAAGTCTGCCAACGAATGCAGTGATTAATTTATTGCTCACCGTAAAGCCTACTAACTATAACTGAAATGATGTTTGCCAAAAATAAAAGTGAAAAAAGATATTTTTGCTTCTTCATTATTACTAGCCTATCTGCCACTGTCACAATACATACTGACGAGCACGAGGAAAGAAAAAATTGAAAAGTGCGCGAGTTTAATTTATCTGTATTCACGATAGCCTTGCACCGCCAATGTTATATCATTCTGTATTAATTACCTCAAAGAATATGGCAAGGCTACTGAACGCATTCGCACTCCCTAAACACATAATCAGCGTAGCTGACTGGCTCTCTCTCTCTCTCTCTCTCTCCCTCTCTCTATCTTAATTTCTCTTGTTTTTCTTTCTCTTTTCCTTTATTTTTGAAACCAATCAAACAAAATAAAAACCGGTTGGCTCTACCGGCTAATGATTTTTCAACCGTTATTTTTATTCTAAAACCGGTAAAATACCGGTAATTTCCGGTTAAATCCATCCCTGCCTACACATAACACAACATCAAATATTCACTAAAGTCTGTGTAGGGCCGAGCCCCAAAATCGGGCAGCACTGGAACCAAGTGGTCGACAGTCCGGTGCTATGGCTCAAGACCCTCCATGTTTGAAGACCACACCACATCCAGAAATACACTGTGACGACCAGCTTCTGTAATCAGTGGTATTATCTGCCTGCGATGCAACATTGTAGTGATATCAAGACCACAACTTGGCTGAAAGAGGACTCACCCCTGATCTGCATAAAAGATCTGCTGAAACAACCCTAGTGGTAACACTGAGAGCACTTCACCAGCCGGTCACCATACAATAAAGGCATCCTACGCAGGGATGCTGAGGCTATACTCTAATTTATCGAACCCCCATTTACAAAAACAAAATAGAATACAAACATCGTTATAAAATATCAACAAAACACATATATATATATAAAATGCCTACATTGCCAAATAATAATATCATAGGAAGCCCCAGTGACCATTTGGCAGAAAGCGTCCAATATTCCCAAGCTGATACAACAGACCTCACAGACAAATGAGGAGTATTTTCCCGGAAGAGTTTTCAAGAAAAAAGGTATGTGACTGTTCTAGAGAAGAAGAATTAAGATAGTATAGTAGATTGATAGAACACAATAGGAATGAGAAAGAACAAAGGAGAAAGACAGCGACAGTGAGAGTTTAAAGCACTAAATTTCCAGAAAGTGGGGATACTATTTATACAGAAACCCCCGGCATCCCTACGGGGGAGAAGGACTGCTGTCAGTATGATGTACGGCAAGAAGGGCGTTGGAAGGTTAGGGGCGTGGGTCTGTCTGGTGGCTCTCTTATGAGGCGTTGGGACAGGCTCTCTGTTGCTGTTGATGATGACAAGTTTGTTGACATACTTGTACTTTGCATCGTCGCTCTTGAAGAGAAAGCCAGCTCAGGTGGGTCAACATGTCTTCAACACCTGTTCACTATCCTATTCCTATCCTATCCCGTAACTCGGAGGTCGTTGGGGCACCACAGATGATCGTTTAACCAACGTACTCCATCTTTCTCTGTCCTCAGCAACTAGTGCTTTAAATTCCCACTGTCGCTGTCTTCCTCATTTACTCTTTCCCATTCCTGCTCTGTCCTATCACTCTGCTATACTATCTTCTTCTCGCTAGATCAATGACCTACCTTTTTTCTTGAAAACTCTTCTTGGACAAGACTCCTTGTTTGTGTATGAGGTCTGTTGGATCAGCTTGGGAGTGTTGGACGCTTTCTGCCGGGTGGTCACTAGGGCTTCCTATGATGTTATTATTTAGCAATATAGGCATTTTATATGTATATGTTTTGTTGATAATTTATAATGATGTTTGTATTCTATTTTGTTTTTGTAACCGGGGGTTCGAGTAGTTGGGGTAAAGCCTCAGCCGTCCCCTGCGTGGGATGTCTTTATTGTAAAGTGACTGGCCGGTGGAGGGCATTCAATTTTCCCACTAGAGTTGTTTCGGCAGATCTTTTATGAGGACCTAAATCTTTTACGCTGGACCTAAAGCAACAATCAATCAATCAATAAAAACTCAGCAACTCTGATGGTTTCGCTTAGCGGCAAACCAGTCCAATCTCGAATGTTGTCCTCCCACCTCTATTTTCTGGACAGCCTCCAGTTTGTTGATGTTTGTTTTTGGTGGCGTACGGATCCCACACTGTGCTGGCGTACGCGAGTATGAGGAGGGCGGGGGGAGGGGGGAGGGGGACAAGCGCTTGGTAGTCCAGCTAAAAAACAATAGCTGTGTCTTCAAGTTTGCACATATTATTCATTTACTTCTGCATACCTACCTTAAGTATAATGGTCTGCGCATGCGTGAATCAATGGCTGCTGTTTTTGTTTAGGGGCAATTTTGAACACAATCTTTTTTGGATATTACTAGCAGCAGTGTATAGTATAAATTTGAATTAAGTATAATTTATGAAATTTATATTGGAGAATATTATTCTTCAATTTAAATAGGTTTCAGAGCATATAGACTGGTTTTTGAACGTTGTTACTAATCTTCTCACTGAAGGTAGGCCTATTCGTTATGATTCTATTATACTAGCTTATACTGATACTCATTAACTCAATACTGATTTGTTTTGATGGTTACTGCTAAGTATTAGTATTTATTGATCATTGCAAATTTTGGCAGGATTCTAGGCTAGTTGGGTTAAATCTAGGTCACATTAGTACTAACAATGGCTGAAAGAAAAAACAGTGGCACAAAAATTGCCACTAAAAAGAATCAGAAAAACACTCAGGGGCATGTACCTTGGGTGTGTTTGAAATGTGATGATGCTATTGATGATGGGCAAGGTGACATAACCATACAATGTTTCCTCTGTAAGGAATTTTGTCATAAATCTTGCAGTGGGTTGACTAATGCACAGTTCAACTGTTGTAGGGGTGCTAGCTCTATTCAGTGGACTTGTGATGGGTGTGGAGAGAAGGAGGTGATAGTGAAATCACAAATAGAGGCTAAACTTGATGGTATTTTTCAACTGCTGCAAACAATGACCACGAGACTTGAACAATTAGAAATGAGGCATGACCAGGAGGAACACATAGAACAAATTATTGAAAAGAAGGTGGAAAACTACTTACGTGAGACAGAAGAGAAGGAAAAAAGGAAGCTGAACATAATTGTTGTAAATCTTGCTGAGAGCACAAAGGAAACTTCAGAGGAAAGAAAGATGGAAGACAGAGACAGAGTAAGAGCACTGATTAGCCAAATTCCAGAAGTGAAGGCTGAAGAGGCAAAAAACCCAGTGAGGTTGGGTCCATTGAGAATAGGGCAAAATGTAAAACCAAGGATGCTGAGAATGGAGGTGGGAAGTGAAGAGACAAAAATCCAAATCTTGAAGGGCATTTTCCAGCTAAATAAAAACAAACCTCCCATGGAACGTATTTTTATAAATACTGATAATACACCAAAGGAGAGAGAAAAAATCAAACAACTTAGAGCTGAAATGAGCATGAGGAAAGAAGAAGGGGAGACTGATCTTCGCATTGACTATAGAAAGTTTGAAATTGTCAAGCGGCAAGTTAGACCTGACCAGCGTCAAGGAGCTGCAGCTCCACAGACGCAGGGGAATTGAATTAGAGCCGATACTGAGGTGCATGTAAATAGTTTTAATCATTCTACAAATTTTTTGTACAGTAATGTGGATTCACTATTGAATAAAAAAAGTGAATTACTTCATCTGATTGATGAACTAAAACCTGATATTATCGGGATTACAGAATTTAAGGCTAAAAATCAGTTTTATGTTCCCTTGGACTTGGAATATGAGGTTCCAAACTATGACTTGTTCATGAATAAAGACCCTAAAAGAGGTGTTGCACTATATTTTCATAAAAAACTTAATGCTAAAGAATACTGTTTGCTGGGAAATACGAAGTTTGAGGAGTGTGTTTGGGGAACATTTGTTGGTGGAAAGGGAGAAAGGGTACTCATAGGTTGTGTATATAGAAGCCCCAACTCATCAGTCGATAATGACGAACTTTTATTTGAATTACTTAAGAATCAAGATATACAGAAATTCGACAAAGTCTGTATTACTGGTGATTTTAACTTTCCAAATGTAAGATGGGATGGTGAATGGTGTGGAGATAAAAATAATACATTTATTGAATGTATCAGGGATGCATATCTTATACAGAAAGTCAACAACCCTACTAGGCATAGAGAAGGACAAAAATCAACACTAGATGATCTTATATTGGTAAATGATGATCTTTTAATATCAGATGTAATACATAGAGCTCCCCTTGGTAAAAGCGATCATGATGTGTTGATATTTGAACTATACATCCCAAAGTGTACAGAATTGCCAATTAATAAGTACAAATTTAATTTGAGTAAAGGAAGCTATATAAATTTAAAAAAATATGTTGCTGAGTCAGGTTTAACACTTCTGGAGGATAATGTGGAGGGTATGTGGAATAAAATCAAGAATGTAATATTGTCGGGGATGGATAGATACATTCCAAAAATAAAATGTGCTAGTCAGAAAAAAATAAAACCATCCTGGATGAATAGTAAGGTTCTTCGAAAGATAAAGAAAAAACATAAACTGTATAAGAGATTCTTACAGAACAAACTTGGTTTAGATTATAATAAATATATAGTAGTAAGAAATCAGTGCAACAGAATAATTAAAAATGCAAAAAGAGAATTTGAGAAGAAAATTGCACATGATTGTAAAAGCAAACCTAAACAATTTTGGAAGTACGTTCAGGAACAGACGAGAAGTAGTGTTGGTGTAAATGCGCTTAAAAAAGGTGATGGTAGTTTTGCGGTATCAGATTCAGACAAAGCGGAAACATTGAATAATTTTTTTGCAAGTGTATATGTAGAAGAGGATATGACAAATATTCCAAATCTTGAGAAATGTAGTAAATCAAATGGTATTTCATTAGCTGATATTAAATTTACTCCTGCGGCAGTTAAAACAAAATTAAGTAACCTAGACCCAACAAAGGCTCAGGGACCTGACCAAATTCCTTCAAGAGTTTTAAAAGAATTATGCAATGAATTGGCTGTACCACTTTGTAATTTGTTTAATTTATCACTAGAGACTGGTCAGTTACCGAAGGATTGGAAGACCGCTGAAGTTACTGCCATATTTAAAAAAGGTACACGCTCTGACCCAGGGAACTATCGTCCTGTTAGTCTTACATGTATATCTTGTAAAGTTTTAGAGTCACTTATTAGAGACGAATTAGTTAATTTCTTTACTGATAATAACTTGTATGCGAAATGTCAGCATGGTTTTAGAAAAAAAAGATCATGCGTTACACAGCTACTTCAAGTTATGGAGGATATTACATCATACATGGACAGCAGGAACCCTGTGGACATTATTTATTTAGACTTCCGTAAAGCATTTGATACTGTACCCCATGAACGCCTTTTAAGAAAATTAGAAGCTTATGGTATTAATGGAAATGTTGTGTCTTGGATTAGGGAATTTCTTTCAGATAGAATTCAAACTGTTAAAGTGGGAGATGCACTGTCTGATAAATTGGAGGTTGTTAGCGGAATTCCTCAGGGCAGTGTTCTTGGACCCGTTTTATTCACTATTTTTATTAATGACCTACCAGATGGTATTGCTAGCCCTTGTAAATTATTTGCTGATGATACAAAGATATACAATACAGTGAATAATTCTAAACTTTTACAACAGGATCTAGATAAACTACAAAAATGGACTGAGATGTGGAATTTATTTTTTAACGTTGAAAAATGTAAGGTTTTACATGTAGGTCGAAGAAATCCTGGGCATGAGTATAAGATGGGTGTTAACGGTTTAGACAAACTGTTACAATCATGTGAAGAAGAAAAAGACCTTGGAGTAACTTTTAATATGTCCTTAAATTTTGACACTCATATTCAGAACAGCATAAACAAAGCAAATAAAATGATTGGACTAATTAAAAGAACTTTTAAATTTATCAATAAAGAATCATTTTGTATGTTGTATAAGGCTTTGGTGAGGCCCCATCTGGAATATGCAAATTCTGTATGGTATCCTAAACTTAAACGGCAGTCTATTGCTATAGAGAAAGTTCAAAGAAGGGCAACAAAGTTACTTATAGAATGTAGAAAAATGTCCTATAAAGAGCGACTTTTATTCCTTGGTTTACATTCACTGTCTGGTAGGAGATTACGAGGTGACCTAATACAAGTATTCAAAATTTATAATAACATTGATGACTTAGAATGGAATGACTTTTTTGCTAATCCTCATAGTAATACGACACGCTTATCTGAAGGCAAAATCTTTGTTAGACACTGTAACACTAATATTAGGAAATTCTCTTTTTCATATAGAACTGTAAGACATTGGAATGACCTTCCAATGTCTTTAAAGAGTGCTAAAACTACTAATCAGTTCAAAAACCAGTTGGATGCAATTCCAAAATTTATAGACTTATTTTACAGCTATGATTAATATGTAGGCAAATTGCATGCAAGGCAGACCATTGTAAATAAATATAAAAGATGGGACGTTCAGAAAGGCTCCACGGCCTACATCTGTCCCTACTACTACTACTACTACTACTACTTAATACATAAATTCGAAAAGACAATAATAACTTCAGGCTTTATATTGTTAAGTGTAATATCACTATCAGCTGGGGCATTTGCTTCTGTCTGTCTGCCAATTATTCGTGGACGGTGTTCGTTCCTCTCGGTGATAAACTCGCAAATTTAACTGGTTGTGGATCTTCCTTTGTTTGTTTGTTGTCCCCTCTTCCCTGTCATGATTAAAATTTAAAATGATACAGTTTTCTGTACGAATTGTGGCATCCTCCAATCACTCAAGAAACGCCACTGTGTGTCTATTATTTTTGATACTGCGTTTTCGTACCTGTCATATTTTCAACGTCAACCACAGACTGCTGCAAAGTCTCTTCTTTCGTCTTAGTCCGTCTTCTACAGTGAGGCCTACGAGTAACTGTTATAAGCCTGTGCGTTTTCAATAACTTATATAAATATTATTGAATAAGCCAAAAGGGGGCCGGGTAGCTCAGTTGGTAAGAGCGTCTTGCTAGTAACCGAAAGGTCGCTGGTTCGAATCCCGGATTGGTCAACGTGTGATCATATTATTTTCCCCCTTTACCAACAACTGGCCCGCTGGTGTCAGTATAAATCGGTCCAGTAGTCACCTATATGCGAAAGTGTCGTGTGACTATAATCTACATACAAACATAAGCCAAACCGGAAATGGGTGCTACTTCGAGAAGAAACGAAAAGACAGGAAATAATACGAAAATACACCGAGAAGACACGCTAAGGACTTCAGACAAAATAATATACTATAATTATTTTTATATAACGAATATATAACAAACTATAGTTATCTGGTTTTTTTTTTTTTAAAGGGAATTAAAGTTATTGAATGTTGAAAATATTTGTTTTTCATTTTTTCCAAGTGTGTTTTGTGCTTGTATGCTCTTTTATTACAAATTAAAACAAAACAAACACACACTAAAAAGTAAATTTCCACTAAGAACTGAAAACAAAATCAGCAAACAATAATGAAATAAAAATAAAATAATTGAACAATGAATGAATTAACTAATTAATAATTGTGCACGCACACACCCACCCACCCACACACACCTACACACACACACACAAACTAAATTTAAAAAATTGAAAAAGGAAAAGGAATTTTTTTTTATTAGAGAATATCAACAAAAATAATTAAAATAAAAAAACAGCGTAAATAAATAAACATTTGGAAAAAATATTTTACGGTTTGTTCATATCTTACAAATAATGAAATATGTCAGATGTATTACGCAAATTTAGTTTAATAAAAAGATAATTAGGTACCTAAGATATTACACCAAAGGGAACACTGCAGAGGTTACAACCGTAACACAACAGAACGGGACCCATGGAGGTTAGAAGATGACGTCATTTTTGTGAAGACACTAAAATTTCATCGCCGCCATATTGGTTAACCCAAAAGAAAGCAGGTCGCCGTGTTGTCCAAACGTGCACATCTCAGCTAAGGATGCCTTCTTGCTGTGCATATGGCTGTACCAACAGATCTGAGCGGGATAGAACACGAGGCATAACTTTTCACAGGTTAGTAATTTTACGTTTTAAATGAGTTGTTGTATGAATACCGAACAACAATATTCGATAAACAATGCGCAGTCTCAGTAGTCTGTTCGCTCTTTTCATTGCAGACACATGTGACACGAAATTAATACCTTAGCACTGTTAAATGCTTACAAAATGTCAATAAACTGCCAACGCAGAGGCCATGACAGCCAATTTAGCCGCATCACCTGCTGAACTGAGTACCGTTCATCCTCTAATCCTACCCCGTAATATTATAAAAGACTGGAATGCTCTTCCCCAGGAGGTAGTGGAGGCCAAAACTGTTGATGCTTTTGCATCAAGAGCCTGATCCCACCGACCAGAATAGACAGTTAATCAACAACATTAAAAAACCACATAGACACTCCAAATTTAAAGAATTATTCTATATATACGACTAGAAAAGATAATTTGAAATTATTGCATGCAAATCATAATGTAAACTATATGTACCATAAACAATGAGGGGACGTTTTTATAAGCCGCGAGGATTTAGGCAGCGATGCCTGTCCTACATCTACTACTACTAACACTACAACTCCTCCCCTCCCCCCCCCCCCCCCAAATCCCTCTGTCACTAATCAGATCTGGACTGTCCATGAACTAGGAGAACGGCCTTTTGTGAAACATGTGCAAAGTCCTCATAGTGCCAGTATAATCAACAAGTATGATTGTGGGCGCCTACGGAAAGACAAGAAAAGACAAAGACAACTGCATTCGCAGTACCACTTAGGCAATAGGGGTTAGGATTTAGTGGTTGGGGTTAGCTTTTTGTGAAGTTATACCTCTTGTTTTGTTATTTTGCGACGTTTTAGATGGCGTCATAGACCTGTCCATTAGCATAGCATAGCATAGTTCGGCATGCAGGATAAAAAGCCTTTGGCTCTCATAATCGATCTTAATGAAGGTCCCAACACCCCTCCCCCTGGCCTCAGTGCCTACCAATTTAGAATTTTTTAGACTCCAATTTGGTGGAGTAGATGCTAATTGCTATCCTTAAATAACTTGTCCAGACTATTCTTGAACACATTAAGTGATCCAGCATCCACAGCCTCGGCAGTCAGGTTATTCCAAGGGGTTACCACTCTATTAGTAAAATACTTATTAAATTTGCGAGTATTAGTAAAAGTTTTAGTAAGTTTAAATTTGTGACCTCGTGTTAAACCAACGTCATTAAAGTTTACAAGAGAACAAGTGGTTAAAGGATCATACAGTTTGCGCACAATTTTAAAAATTTCAATTAAATCACCCCGCTCTTTCTATATTCTAAACTGGGTAACCTCAGTGACTTCAGTCTCTCCTCGTAGGAGAGTCCTGACATTCCACAAATCTTCCTGGTGAATCTGCGCTGGACACCCTCGATCAAGTCAATATGCCTCCTTAAATATGGGCACCAGTCAGGGTTAGCGTACTTCAAGATGGGACGTATAAGAGCCTTGGATTTGTTACTTATAGTTCTTACAAGCAGGGCTGATATTTTGTTGGCTTTCTTAACAGTACTCTCAATGTGATTCTCAAAGCTGAGCTCTGTATCCACTATCACTCCAAGATCCCTCTCGGCACCAGTCGTCTCAATCTTATACCTTTCTTTACCATCATTCATAAAGTACTCATGCTGGGGATTATTTTTGCCCAGATGCAACACCTTGCATTTTTCACTGTTAAATTTAAGTAGCCATGTTTCCGTCCATTCAACCTATTTGTTAATGCATTGCTGCATTCTCTCCTTAGACTCCTCACTTTCATCAACTTCTGCATTTATATGCAACATATATACTGGCATATGTAGAGTGTGACATACAGATATTTGCTGATGATCATAAGCAAATATTTTTATGTCACACTCTACATTCTCTGGCATATAAAATATATAAATAATGTCGGCCCCAACACGCTCCCCTGAGGGACACCGCTTGTAACACTTATTTTGTCAGAGCTGTTACCGTTAACAGTCACGTACTGGGTCCTGTCAGTCATGAAACTGCTTATCCATGCAAGTGGGCTGCCACTTATGCCATAACCTTTTAGTTTCTGTAAAAGTCTGAGATGTGGAACAGTATCGAATGTCTTCCTAAGGTCAAGATTTACAGCGTCGACTGGGTGGCCTTCATCCAAGGCGGACATCCAGTCATTTATTGTCACCAACAACTGAGTGACACATGACCTACCCCTGGAAAAGCCAAACTGGTCATCATGTAGAAGGTCATTCTCGACAAAGTGAGAGCACAGTGCATCTCTAATGAATCCCTCAAATACCTTACAGACAACCGAGGTGAGGCTAACAGGGCGATAATTACCCGGAAAATTTTTGTCACCTTTCTTATAGATGGGTTTAACCTCTGCTTCCTTTCACTCATCAGGTATCATGCCATACCTCATTGTTCTATCAAAAAGTAACTTGAGAGGCAAAGGCAATTCATTCGCTAATTCTTTCAGCACCCGAGGATTAATTTCATCTGGTCCCGGTGACTTGCTAATTTTCAACTGCAAGAGGGCCTAACTCATCTGCTCTTCACTAACATTAATGGCATCCAGTTTTAGATTCATATCACAGTCAAATTTCGGCACACTTTCTTCATCTTCCAGTGTAAGCACACTAGCAAAAATCTCATTTAGGGTCTCTGCTTTCTCAAGGTCTGTCTTCATCAGTGTGCCGTCGCACTTTAATAGATTAGAGACAGTCTCTCTAGGCTTGGTTTTGTCCTAAACATATTGATAAAAACATTTTGGATTGTTTTTAGCTTCTTTTGCCAGATACATTTCCTTTGCCATCACCAACTTACGAGACAACCATTTCACCTGGTTACGAGACTTTGCATAGGCATCATAATTAGCTTTAGTAGTGTATTTCTTATACATCTTAAAGGCTCGTCTTTTTTTTCTAATCTTGTCATGCATATCTTGTGGAATATTCGTCTTTTTGCCCCCTCCATCATGTAATTTAAACCTTCTCACTGGTATGAACCTTTCTTTAGCCTCTTTTAGCATCCTCTTTATCTTATCCCAACACTCATTCACATTCGAACCCTCATGCAATTCTCTCGCCCTTCGTAAACTGGTATTTTACAGGGTCAGGCACTGCACTGGCGTTCCCACCGGTAAGAGAAAATTCTATTACCAAGTGATGGCTCTTACCTAAGGGTGGGAGAAGTTCGACTGACGACACAAATTCACCATTAGTTAAAATCAAATCAAGAACATTAGCTTTTTGCAAAGCTCTATAATGAGTTGGTTCGTTCACATGCTGAGTCAAAAACTGCTGTTGTACCGTCTCAAGAAATACACTGGCTGGATGCTCAGTACCCTTCTTGAAAACCTCGAGGTCCCAGTCAATCTCAGGATAATTAAAATCACCAGTCATAATCACTCGCTCCCTCCCATGAACCTCAATAAGCTTATTGATCAAGACATTTACCCTCCTGTTTTCTTCCTCGGTACAGTTACTAGTGATCTATACAAGACCCCAAATACATATGACTTGGTATAAGTTACTTTGCATAAAATACTTGGGTTAAAACACTTCTCTAATTCGTATAACCTGAAGACATTCAGGCCCTCTTTTACAAACAAACTCACTCCTCTGCCCTGTGTCACTGTCATACAAATTACAAGTGTAGCCTGGCAACACAAAAGTTTCAATGTCATTACATAAGTTCTTCATCATCACTTCAGTTACAGCAATAACATCAAACCTTTTCTCACTTACTAATAATTCAAATTCTGGTAATTTGTTTATTAAAGAATCTGCGTTTGTGTACAAACATCAAAATTATCAGATTTTCTTCCTCCACCAACATCCCCTGCAGTTCTCCCCCCACTCGCCATATCACCATCAAGTCACACTCCCTGAAGTCCAGCATCCACGCCCCTCTCACCCCCACTCTGACCTTCCCCTATATCTTTAGTCTCTTTCCCATGACCACTCCTCCCACCCTCACTCTTGGAATCCTGTTCCCCTTTATTTCTAACTCTGTCACGTCTATCCTCATCTTTCTTCCTGCCATCTACCTCGCCTTCTTCCACCCTCACCTCCATCCCCCCACTCCTCCTCAAATTCCCTCTCTCAACTGTTGTCATCACTCTTCCACGGTACACCACCACATCCTCTCCATCCCCTTTCCTCTTTGCACACTCCAGCCGTACTTCTCTCTCCTGCTTACTTTCAGTCAGGGTCTTGTCTGCAGAGATGCCAACTTTGCTAAACTCCTGGTGGTTCTTAAGCCACCAGGCCTTCCTGAGTATATAGCTGCGCATCTCTTGCTCTGTGAAGGAAACTTTGATTGGTCTGGGCTTGGAGCCATCCTCATTTTCTTTCCGCCTACCCAGACGAGTAATACAGCTTCCATTCAGGCAACCCACTTCCAATTCGGATTTTGTATTTTGTTGTGTGCGCCTTGGGTGTACTTGATGTGAATGAAAGTGAAAAAGAAGGTGTAAACTAAACCGAGAGAGGTAGTTTATATCATAATATATATTACTAGCATGAAGTCATTGGAATCATCCTGAGCAAACATTGCTTTGCGATCTTGTACTAGTTGTAGTTCTAGACGGGGTGATATCAACATTTGACAATCAAACTAGTCAAAGTGTGAAGGCAGGGCCGGACTAGTTCATTTGGAGGGGGAGGGTTACTGGGTGGTGGTGGGGGTATGACAAAGGTGCAAAGTGCCGAGCATACAAGGGGGGAGGGGGGAGGGATCCAGGGGCAGGCTCCCCGGATTTTTTTTTTAAACGAAAGACACAAAATGTTGCAATCTGGGCGTGTAAATGCGATCTAGGAGTTCTGTTCATTCACCTCTGTGTGTGTGTGTGTATGTGTGTGTGAAATTTCTCCCCAGATTTACTAATGATATTAACGTAACCCCCCACCCTCACCCTCCCCATTCATGCACAAATAATAATAATTATATTTGAGGTACATGTTTAGGTTTGGGGGAGGGTGGGGGTTTCGGAACCCCTGTACCCCTCTAGTCCAGCCCTATGAGGGTATGAAAAAATTGTAACTGCACACTAATAAAATTTTCTATCTTTTTTTTTTCTTCAGATTTCCGAAAGCAGAATCACTTCGTCAACAATGGATTGCTGCATTGCGGCGCAAAGATGGTTTTGTGCCGTCGACCACTGCAGTACTCTGCTCTGAGCATTTTAAGGAAGATGTTGTAGACAGGACTGCAATTGCTTGCGTCCGGCTCCGTGATGGTGCTGTTCCGTCTATTTTTACTGCATTCCCTACAAAGGCTACATACTTCAATGTGCAATGTACGAGAACAAAATGTCATCTGTTTTGCTTCTTTCTTGTCCCTCCTTATCTTGTTCCTCATCATCATCAACATCATCATTATGGTCATCTTCGTCATAACCATCATCATCATCATCATCATCATCCTCATCATCATTCTGTTGAAAGAACAGAGTAAGAATGAAACGCAAGGACACAAACACACCAATCAGTTCTTTCATTGCTATTTATTGAGCTTCGTCAACAAACAATGATTGTGCTAGGTCAAGAACATAGAACTTGTAAGAAAACACAGTTAACAAAGTCAGTAACCTAAAAAATAGTATATCGGGGTAAAAACGCAAGTCACTACAGCAAAAAGAAGAACAGACAGAGCATTGTTTTGGGTTAACCAACATGGCGGATAAGCTCTGCCCACTGGCTTCAAATCGCAAAGTAAGAGAAAGAGCGCAATGCGGCCTGCCTTCTATCTGACCTCCTTAACGGGACTTCATGCGTTCTACTTTCGGGAAGGTCTCCTCTTCTGACCATGGCCAAGGTCACTATATCGTGCAAGGTCAATGGCACAGTATTCCTAAGAAAATCTTCACTAGGGGAAAATAATGATCATAGTATATGAATTGTAATTGTAAATGTTCCGTTAGGGTAAGGGTTAGCTTATCAATTTATAACGTGTAAGAATTACCAAAATTAGTTTGGATGCATTAGAAAGACATTCGCCGATGCTGTCCTGAAAATAAAATAAGGACGTGACGTGCCTTGCCCTTATGTTTGGTATCCATTCTTTCTTTCTTCTGATGTATGTAATACTTGCATGTTCAGCTGTAAGTGGTTGTTTGCAGACACTCCGTATTCTTCCAGCATTTACTCAGTGATGGAGGACGAAGACCATTCAGAGCCATCCGAGGTGAAGGTGGAGATTGACATTGCTGAAGATCCAATGAAAAGTTGGATGGTGAAACATGCATGGCATGCTCAAGGTATGATTATCCAGGAAAGCGTGTGATCATATTTTGTTGCTGTTTTTAAAACCCTCCCGGTTGCATTGCTAGTACTTAAGGTCACCATAGCCAATATTACCAGATTATATTAAATGGACAAAGCTTTTTGGAGAACAGTTACATCATTTGGCTTGGGCCTGTCATGTTGACGAACATTGACTATGTTGGCCCAAAAGCAATGACAATAATAATGTTTGCTATATGTACACACTTGTCTCTTAAATTGGAGTCAAAGCACAGCAGCATAGACTCTTACATGTTAACATCCATCCACACTCATTTTAAAACCCATACACTCATGTTAAAATCCATACACTCTCATGTTAACACCCATACACACTCATGTTACACACCCATACACAACACTCACATTCATCTTTCAAACATTTCGTGACAAGGCAGTGAGGTAGTTAAGTCTGTATTTTGGGCTTTAGCTGTACAGGATTTTAAAAAAATTAACCCTTTCCCTGCCAAGGGGAGATTGCACTGATGTATAACCTTTTGCCAGGCAAATCTGGCTTGTGATTGTATGGGTGCGTGGTATTGCATCCATTTATGCTATGTTCCTGTTTAATGAATAGATCAGCTTTGCGGGGGGCGTGTGAGGGGTGAGCAGCCACATGCCCATGAAAAGGGTTGTCATACCTAGGTTATAAATGTTAAAACAGCTAAGGGTCTGATCATTCCAACTGTGTGTATTTGTGTTAATGACCATTTAACTATATTGAGGGGAAAAAAGTCACAATGATGATAAGGTAACATGTCATTGGCATATTTCATTGCACTATTGTATGACGAGATAAGTTGTAATAAGCAGTCAATGGGTTATTATACTTATTAATGTTATTATAATTATTATTATATTTTCTTTTCTTTTTTTTCATTTGTAAATCTGGACCAACAGAAACCACCAAAATGATCATGGAATGTAATTAATTATCAGTGTGGGTGCAAATAAAGCGCCGACACTTAAAAAACTACAGAAAATATATGGTGCTGGTAACCAATCTCTTCTGAAATATTTGATGGTTGATGTTGTCTAAAGTGAAGACAGAGTCTGACAGTGACATGATGGAGCCACATGGCCCCGTGTTGCCTACAGGGAATTCAGAACCTGACAGTGACATGATGGAGCCACATGACCTGGTGTTGCCGACAGTGAAGTCAGAGCCTGATAGTGACGTGATGAAGCCACATGAGCCGGTGTTGCCTACAGTGAAGAAAGAGCCAGAAAGTGACGTGATGAAGCCACATGACCTGGTGTTGCCTACAGTGAAGTCAGAGCCTGATAGTGACGTGATGGAGCCACATGACCCGGTGTTGCCTACAGTGAAGAAAGGGCCAGAAAGTGACGTGATGGAGCCATATGACCCGGTGTTGCCTACAGTGAAGAAAGGGCCAGAAAGTGACGTGATGGAGCCACATGACTCAATGTTGCCTACATTAAAGAAAGAGCCAGAAAGTGACGTGATGGAGCCACATGATCCGGTGTTGCCTACATTAAAGAAAGAGCCAGAAAGTAACGCAGAGGGTGATCTGGCAGTGTACTTTAACAGGACAGCGAGTTTTAGGCATGGTAAGTACACACGCTCTCATTTTCACTAACTGCAAAACACATGAATAATATAAACAAATTTCCAATGTTTGGTTCTTCATCTGTCAACCCACCCCCGGAACTTCCGCCACACCTCAGATTTTATTTTTATTTTTAATTTATCCAGGCCTCTTGAGTGCTTTCAGTTCTGTTCTAAATCAACGGTAACATTTGGTTTAGGTGCTTTGACATGTTTCCATGGACGTTTGTTTCACTGTTGCAGACAACAGTGAGCCATGGGCAACAGAGATGGACAGTGTGAAGTCACAAATGGTCATTGACATGCATCATATCAAAAGTGAGGTAAGGTTCCAGCGTAACATTTTATTTAAATTCTCATCCATTATATTTTGTATTTATTTTTATATTGTATTTTAAATGTTCAGACTTGATTATGAGGATATTACCTTGAGTACTTCTTTATGTTTTATATTGTAAAAAGATTTTTTTTTAAAAATTGGTACCCTTTCCTGACTGAAATAACTTCAAGCGCTGTCCTGGGACTTAATGAATTATTTGCATAAAAGAGAGGTGCAGCGCAGGCCAGTATGTGAAGCAGTTTCAGAGTGGATTGATGATGCCAGCTAACCTCCAGTTCTCATCATTGGTGTGTCTCTCTAACAGTTATAGTTCTGACAGTTCAGAATGGTAAGAGAATTAGGGTGCTCTTATCAATTTCTTAGACATTAACATGCTTGAAATTGCACACAAATTGCTTCATAGGAGAGGTTGGACGAAATTACGCATTGTTTGGTACAAGGAAACATTAAGATGAAGGAGGCTACCTGATCAGTGTTCCTGTTTAATTTTATGTTGGCAGTTTCCATCCACCCAGGGTGCCGGTGCGCAACCAGAAAGTCCATGGCTTGCTGTCAGCCCCACAGTCCCACCACAGTCATCTACTGCCTTGTTATCTTCTCCTTTGGAGGCTTCCTACAGTGGTGTCTCAGTTTACAACAGGGAAAGTAAGACACTGCTGTTGAAAGAGAAGAGTAAGCATGTGTGCAACGTCTGTGATACAGACTTTACAGCAGCTAGTCGCTTGAAACAGCACAAGTTGATACACAAGGGAGAGAAAAACCATGTGTGTGATGTTTGTAGCAAGGGATTTACTCGTGCTATCTATTTGCATGTTCACATGCTGCGACACATTGGAGAAAAAAACCATGTGTGTGATGTTTGTAGCAAAGCTTTCATTCATTCTTGTGACTTGCAAAGACATAAAAGGATACACACAGGCGAGAAAAGACATGCGTGCTATGTTTGTAGCAAAAGATTTAATCAGGCTAGTGACTTACAGAGACACACAAGGGTGCACACTGGTGAGAAGAAATATGCGTGTGATGTTTGTAGCAAGGGATTTACTCGTGCTGTTTATTTGACCGGTCACATGTTAAAACATACCGTTCAGGAGAAAAGTCACGTGTTTGATGTTTATAATAAATCTTTCACGCAGGCTGGCAGCTTGAAGAAGCACAAGTTGATTCACTCCCAAGAGAAAAATTACGTGTGTGAAGTTTGTAATAAAACTTTCACTGACGTTCGACCCTTGAAAACCCATAAGTTGTTGCACTCAGGGCAGAGACGCCATCTGTGCAGCATTTGCCGGAAAGCGTATATTACAGCTAGTCACTTGAAACAACACATGTTGATGCACACAGGAGATAAAAATCTCATCTGTGATGTTTGTAGTAAAGCATTTAATACAGCAAGTCACTTGAACCAACATAAATTGATTCATGCAGAGGAGAGAAGCCATGTTTGTGATGTTTGTAATAAATCTTTCACTCTTGAAAGGAATCTAAATAGACACAGATTGAGACACACTGGTAAGAAGTCACACATGTGTGATGTTTGTAGTGAAGGTTTTACTTGTGCTGGCAGTTTGAATTTACACCTGTTGAGACACACAGAGGAGAAACATCCTACAGGAATGGAAAGTCAGCCCTGTGCTTACACCAGCAGTGAACAGATTGTCAGCAGTATACCAGCAGCAAATCCAGAGACAGAGAACCAGGTATCAGAAATAATAGGGCCCGGCAGTGACATGATGGAGCCACATGACCAAGTGTTGTTTATAGTGAAGACAGAGCCTGACAGTGATATGATGGAGCCACATGACATAATGTTGTCTAAAGTGAAGACAGAGCCTGACAGTGCCACGATAGTGCCACATGACCCAGTGTTGTTTAAAGTGAAGACAGAGCCTGACAGTGACACGATGGTGCCACATGACCCAGTGTTGTTTAAAGTGAAGACAGAGCCTGACAGTGATATGATGGAGCCACATGACCCAGTGTTGTCTAAAGTGAAGACAGAGCCTGACAGTGCCACGATGGTGCCACATGACCCAGTGTTGTCTAAAGTGAAGACAGAGCCTGACAGTGCCACGATGGTGCCACATGACCCAGTGTTGTTTAAAGTGAAGACAGAGCCTGACAGTGATAATGATATGATGGAGCCACATGACCCAGTGTTGTCTAAAGTGAAGACAGAGCCTGACAGTGCCACGATGGTGCCACATGACCCAGTGTTGTTTAAAGTGAAGACAGAGCCTGACAGTGATAATGATATGATGGAGCCACATGACCCAGTGTTGTCTAAAGTGAAGACAGAGCCTGACAGTGCCTTGATGGAGCCACATGACCCAGTGTTGACTAAAGTGAAGACAGAGCCTGACAGTGACATGATGGAGCCACATGACCCAGTGTTGCCTAAAGTGAAGACAGAGCCTGACGGTGATGCAGAGGGAGAACTGGCAGTGTACTTTGGGGGGACAGAGAATGAAGGTAAGCAGACATGCTCAAATATTCACACTTTGCAAACACAGAAATAATATAAATGTCCAATGTTTGGTTCTTTATCTGTCAACCCTCCGGGTTCCCCCACTCACACCAGACCTCTCAACACACCCTTGTTTTGTTTTTAGTATCCAAATTTATCCAAATGTCTTGAGTGCTTTCAACACTTTCTGTACTTTATTTAATCAACAGTAACATTGGTTTCAGTACTTTGACGATCTTTCCATGCAGGTTTGTTTTATTGTTACAGACAGCGGTGAGCCATGGGCAACAGAGACAGCCACTGCAAAGTCACATGCTGACATGCATCAACTCAAAAGTGAGGATGAGGTAAGGTTCCAACAAAACATTTTATTTAAAATACACGTCTTATTATATTTAACATTGGCTCTGAGGTAATTTTTTTGTTTGTTCAAATGTATACACTTTAGAATAGTATAAATATAGAATAGTTTATTAATCCAAATTGAGGTAAAAGCTCGCCAATGCATATGGCTGTACTCTGCTTAAAAAGAATGTTGCTTTTAGTATGAATATAGCAGACAAGCCTACCGTTACTTTACAACCGTATTTAGTATGGAAAATCAATCAAGTAAACAGAACGTTCCGAAAATACGGATTCTACTCGCCTGTTCCGGTCAGCAAATTTCCCTCCTAGAATAGAAATGAAAGTCGCTGATTTTGCGTGTGTCAGTCAGAGCACAGAAAGCAAATTTCCCTCCCAGTTTGCCGAGGAGTGGTTTTCCACCTCTGTAGAAGTTAATCTGAGTTAGTGCGCACGCACGTTTTAATTCAGAATGTAGGCGCATGCGCATAGCGGCTTCTGGAAACTTCTAGAATAGTGGCGAAGATGGCGGCTACAAAACGGCATGTGTCTGTGGAAGAAGACGACAGCGACAGAGAACAAACACCTCCAAAAATGATGTAGAAAAACAAGCAAAGGGTTCAAAAGGATTACCCAGAAAAGTGGCCATGTCTTGTGGTGGGCAACAAAGGAGAAACCTTTTGTTTTTGCACCACATGGGAAACTCTACTCATTACCAAGTCCAGGCCAGGCGATGTCTTTTGAGGGAGCTTAAAAAGAAGAGGATGATGATAATGATGTCCATTTATAACGCGCGTGTCTCCATCCATTGTCGAATGCGCAGTTCGCAATTACAGAGATCTGAAGAGTGCCTACTATAGGTCCCTTCAGAAACAACAGTAACCAAAGAAGACTTTTCAGCATGTATATTGTGTAAATACAAGGTACTTTTCTTATGTATAGTGTTCAGGAAAATCATGGCATGTCCTGGAAAAAAATTTTTTCTTACTGAAACTCACATTTTGAGGTAGGCATGTCTGATATAGAATAGTTTATGAATCCACAATTTTGAGGTAAAATCTCGCAAATGTATATGAGTGTGCTCCGCTTAAAAATAATATTGTTTTCTTAATGGTACCTTTTTCTGACTGCAATACTTCAAGGCAAGTGCTTCTCTGGGACTGATTTAGCTTTTTGAATTAAAGTGAGGTGCAATTCTGCCCTGGCCAGTACTGTGCTGAGATGGGGTCAAAATACATGTACAGCAGTTTCAGAGCGATCTGTGATCTTTTTGATCATTAACTGTTATCGGCCAACATTAATTTTTGGATCATTCGTCATTTTCTCATCCTTGGTGTGAGTGACTCTCTAGCAATAGCTCTTTGGTAGTCTGCTTCAAAATGGTGAGAGGTTCTCGGTGCTCTTATAGCTGTTTTTTAAAGACATTAACATGCTTCAGATTACACACAAATTTGCTTCAAATCAAATGTTGGATAATGTATACATTGATGACAGGAAACTAGCAAGAATCGCTTCCCTTCCTTTTTGCCTGTAAAACTGCAATTAAAGTTAGTTGTTCAAAGACTAGTTAACTCCTCTGCTAACTTTTAGGCATGGTCTGCTTCAGAGATAACACATCTTCCACCAGGAAAAGATTAAGTGTTTGATGTCAATCTGATCAGTATTCATGTTCAAATTTATGTTGCCAGATTCCATCAACCCGTGGTGCACACCCAGAAAGTCCATTGTTTGCTGTCGGCCCCACAGTCCCATCACAGTCATCTACTACTGCCTTGTCATCGTCTCCTTTGGAGGCTTCCCACAGTGGTTTCTCAGTTTACAACAAGGAAAGTAAGACACTCCAAAAGAAGACAGCGAAAGAGAAGCAGCATGCGTGCCACACTGGTGATACAGAATGTACAGCAGCTAGTCGCTTGAAACAGCCCAAGTTAACACACACAGGAGAGAAAACCCATGTGTGTGAAGTTTGTAGCAAAGCTTTCAGTAAAGCTTGCGACTTACAGAGACACCTGATGATACACACAGGCGAGAAAAGACATGTGTGCTGTGTTTGCAGCAAAGGATTTAATCAGGCTAGTGACTTACAGAGACACACAATGGTGCACACCGGTGAAAGGCAACATGTATGTGATGTATGTAGGAAGGGATTTACTCGTGCTGTTTATTTGAATGTTCACATGCTGGGACACACGGGGGAGAAAAACCATGTGTGTGAAGTTTGTAGCAAAGCTTTCTCTCAGGCTAGCAGTTTGAAGAAACACAAGTTGATACACACATTCCAGGAGAAATGTCACGTGTGTGATGTTTGTAATAAAGCTTTCTCTCAGGTTAGACACTTGAAAACCCACAAATTGATACATGTAGGGCAGAGAAACCATGTCTGCAACATTTGCGAGAAGGCGTACATTACAGCTAGTCGTTTGAAAAAGCACATGTTGATACACACAGGAGAGAAAAGTCACACCTGTGACCTTTGTAGTAAATCTTTTATGACAGCTAATAACTTGAAACAACACAAGTTGACACATGCAGGCAAGAAGACGCATGTGTGTGATGTTTGTAGCAAATCTTTCACTCTTGCTTATTATTTACAAAGACACATGATGACACATACTGGGGAGAAGATGCATGTGTGTGATGTTTGTGGGAAAGGTTTTACTAGGGCATGCGAGCTTCACAGGCACAAGTTGAAACACACAGGCGAGTAAAACCGTGTGGATTATCAAGATGTTAGTAGTCAAACATTCACTCTGGCTGGCAGTTTTAAGACAAAGTTTGTTCATGCAAAGAACAGTTCTGTTCAAGAGGATGTAGAACAGGGGCTTCCTCTGGGGAAATGACTGCACCATTGAACAGAACATCTAATAGTCAAGTTCGACCTGGACAAACTGCAAGACCCAGAGGTGGCAGAAATATTCCAAGCCACAGTTGGAGGGAAATTTGCACCACTGCTCATTTTGGGAGCTGGTGAAGTAGATGTCAACACCATGACCCCACCACCTTCAACTCAGCTGTGACAGATGCCGCCACTGAGATCCTTGGCAAGCACCGCCCAAAGAAGAAATCGTGGATCACACCTGAACTTTTGGACCTGTGTGATAAACGAAGAGATATTAAAAAAAACACCACCTCACAGGGAGCTGAAAAATCAACAATGACATCCGAAAAGGCATGCACACAGCAAAGGAGAGCTGGATAGAAGATCAGTTCCAGGAAATAGAGAACAGTCTGAACAAGAACAACATCAAGAAGGCCTATCAGATCATGAAGCGGCTAACAAGTATTAGACAGCCCAAGGTCTCCACGATCCAAAGCATGTCTGGCATATGACTTACTGAAGAACAAGAAGTCTTGGATAGATGGACAGAGTATTGCTCTGACCTTTACAACCACACACCAAACAGAGACCCATCAGTTCGAGCATGTGCCTAGAACAGAGAAGAGGAAGAAATCCTCCCAATTCTCTGAGAAGAAGTTGAGGCAGCAGTGCATTCACTGAAGAAGGGGAAGTCAGCAGGAGTGGTCAACGTACCTGAGGAATTGCTTCTGGCAGGAAGAGAAGCGATGATTGATGTCCTCTCTATTATCTGTAACAAGATCTGGCAGTGTGGGGAGTGGCCTACACCAGTTGCTTGTCATCACTCTTTCCAAAAAGGGTAACCTTCAGGAGTGTGAAAATTATCGCACCATCAGCCTCATCAGCCATCCAAGCAAGGTCCTCCTGAAAATAATACTCAACAGGTTGAAACCCCAAGCTGAACAAATCATAGCTAAAGAACAAGCAGGATTCAGGGCAGGGCGAAGTACCACTGAACAGATTTTCAACCTCAGTATAATCTGTGAGAAATACCTATAGCAGTAACAACATCTATATCATGTGTTTGTAGACTTCAAGAGAGCATTTGACTGAGTCTGGCATGCAGCTTTGTGGGCAACCATGAGAGTGTACAACATTAGCCCTAACATTTTTGAAGTCATCTAAAGCCTGTATGACAAGGCTTCCAGTGCAGTCCTCCACAACAGCGCCATCGGAAACTGGTTTAGAATAACAATCGGTGTGCGTCAAGGATGCTTACTCTCTCCAACACTTTTCAGCATTTTCCTTGAGCGCATCATGTCAGATGCCCTTGCAGATCACGAAGGCACAGTCAGCATAGGGGGTAGAGCAATCTCCAATCTCCGTTTTGCAGATGACATTGATGGATTGGCTGGAGAGGAACAAGAACTTGAACAGCTGGTACAGAGGCTTGACACCACCTCCAGAGCCTATGGAATGGAAATAAGTACAGAGAAGACCAAAATGATGACCAACCACACCAATGGCATCAACATGGACATCGAAGTCCAAGGCCAATCCCTCAACACAGTGCATAGCCTTCAACTATTTAGGAGCCATTGTATCGTTGAAGCCCATTTGGAAAGACAGGAACATCAGTCTGCATTCCAAGGTAAGGCTGCTGCGCTCCATTCTCATCTCCATCTTCCTATACGCTTGATAAATATGGACCCTCACACCAGATCTACAAAGAAAAATACAAAGCATGGAGATGAGGTGCTACAGAAGACTTTTGGGCATTTTCTATACCCAACACATCAATAACAAATCCAACAGACCATCACACAAGCCATTGGACAACACAATGATATGCTCACAGTGGTGAAGAAATGGAAACACCAATGATGTGGCCACGTCACCAGAGTATCAGGCCTTGCAAAGAGCATCTTGCAAGGCACGGGGCAAGGAGGCAGAAAAAGAGGGAGACAGAATAAAAGGTGGGAGGACAACATTCGAGAATGGACTGGCTTGACACTGAGCGAGGCCATGAGGGTTGCTGAAAACAGAGGAAGATGGATTACGCTGGTTAAACAATCATCTGTATTGCCTCAACGACCTTCGAGTTACGGGATCCTATCCTATCCTATCTCGTAATTCGGAGGTCATAGGGGCACTACAGATGATCGTTTAACCAGCGTACTCCATCTTTCTCTGTCCTTAGCAACCCTGATGGCTTCGCTCAGAGTGAGATGATGGCTCAATTCACATGCATGAACATATAGATTATTTTTCCATGGGGCTGCCACCTTCAGTATCTTGAAGATTCTGCAGCCATTCTTTTCAAGTGTGACTCTGTTAGAAAATAATACGAGATCGAGATCTAAAGGCTCTTATACTCCAAGCTATACTGTATAAAATTAAAAATATATGGATGTTACTGCATGAAAGCGCTGTGTGTTTTTGGGGTCCACATGTATTTTGGATTGTTTGTTGTAACTAATGTATTTGTGTATTTCATTCGTTTCAAGATTGCTGCTGTCAATTTCAATACATTTTTGTATTGTTTTTCCGTTTGTACACTTTACCTTTACACAGCCAACCATATGAAAGTGCATTAACGTATCCTGGTTTGAGGTATGTTCGTGTAGACAGTCTTACCAAACATGTATACCAGTGATTACAGAGCATAAAGTTGAGGAGAATGCAGAAGGACGGTGTGATTGCTGTGTCAGTAGGTGTTATGTGTGAAAAGCTAATGTTAATTTACGAGTATGCATGCATTTTATGGTTTTAAGTCTGAATGGTTGTATCCTCATTTATCAGAGTCGGGCCAAAGTGAGCTGCCAAAACCAGGCCAGTACCTGGTCCCATATAAATATTTTATTAGTTTTGATTTTGCATACTAGAGGACAAAAACCTGTCTGTATAATATTCCCTATTATAGTAATAAATATCTCTTATGTCCTTGTTTATGACCCCCGTAGGGGGCTGGGGTTTCCTGTATAAATAGTATCCCCACTTTCTGGAAATTTAATGCTTTAAATTCCCACTGTCGCTGTCTTTCTCCTTTGTTCTTTCTCGTTCCTACTTTGTTCTATTAATCTACTATACTGTCTTCTTCGCTAGACCAGTCACCTACTGTTTTTTTCTTGAAAACTCTTCCAAAACTTTTCATTTGTGTATGAGGTCTGTTGAGTCAGCTTGGGAATATTGGATACTTTGTGCCAAATGATCACTAGGGCTTCCTATGATATTATTATTTAGCAATGTTGGCCTTTTATATGTATGTGTTTTGTTGATATTTTATAATGATGTTTATATTCTATTTTACTTTTGTAAACGGGGGTTTGATAAAATAGAGTATAGCCTCAGCTCAGCGTCCCCTGCGTGGGATGCTTTTATTATAAAGTGACGGCTGGTGGAGTGCCTTCAGCGTTACCATTGATTTGTTTCAGCAAATCTTTTATATGGTTCAGGACACACCATCTCACTTCCTATGTGAGCAGCACTTTTCATTGCCTCCGTGGTTCGCTTGCTGCAGGCTATTTATAGCTTGCCTGCACCCCCCTTCCAGTGAAAGGAAGCATCGGCGAAGCTCTTTATAGCTAGCGTCGCTGACCTAACCTCAAAATCTCAAAAGCTTTGGCTGAGCTGCTGTGAGGAGTGAGTCCTCTTTGAACCAAGATGTGGTCTTGATTTTGTGGTCCTGGTTCGGATCTTTGCAGTCCGCTGGACCCTGTTAGCAATGAATAACTAACTAACTAACCTTGTTTATGTTAATTGAAAATTATTACAATAAATATGATTGGTCCTCATTCTCACCTTACTTTGTGCTGGCTGTGTATAATGTCTGTATCTGTGTATAATGTCTGTATCTGTGTATAATGTCTGTATCTGTGTATAATGTCTGTATCTGTGTATAATGTCTGTCGGTCTCTGTGTTTCTTGTTTTTCTCTTTCCTTACTCTCACACATTCAAAAATACAAAACTTATTTACGTTGTCTTCTAATAGAGATCTCCCAGCCTTTACATCACATTTTTAAAGTTATAAATGTGTGTTTGTTGTGCATGTAAGAGTGTGTATGGAACATGAGTGTGCCTCCTCCTTTTTTTCTATTTCCAGACTCAGGGAGGGGGATCAGAACGAGCCAAAATGTCGGTCTGTTGGTCCATTGGATGCAATATGTCAAGAACCACTTAATGGATTTTGACCAAACATCATGGGAACATTACCTAGGTTAGCGGCCTGCCTCCCATGTTTGGTCTAGTTTAAAGGTCAAGGTTACAGGGGTCGTTTTGTTCCTAAACACGTTTTGCTCCGTATCTCAAATTAGCTGAAGCAATTTTGTTAAGTTTTGGTATACAGGTACTTCAGATCCTGGGCCAACCCAAAGAATATGGAAGAATCATAACACGATTCTATGCGAAACGAGGGATGTCAGCGACACCACGGCGACACCAAGCGGCTGCGTGGCGGAGCAGGTCAGAGGAGGTAAACAGACCACATAGCAACATGTAAAATACAGACGATATTGCTTGACTGTATCGGCATGTTTCTGATGAATCCCGAACATATTTGTCAACAAAATTACTGTAGGAAAATGACTGGTATTTTTGCACATTTGTTTTTCATCAACATTGTGATATAGAGCTTACAATTTACATGGAAATGGTGAATGAAAACAGTTCAATTCTACTTATTTTATTTTTATTTTTTTAAATTCATACAAACAGGCCTTTTATAATATTCAAATTTGTGCTGTTGGTGGCTGAATCATAAAACAAAACTATTGCAGCATGCCAGAGTGCTAAATTGTATTCATAAATTAATATCCCCCATTGAATAGTGATTAGTGGGCTAAAGAGCGTTGGTTGTCAATTGAACAAAAGAGAATTTGTAAACATTTAACACTGCTTTGCATAATCATAATTATTGTCAAATTCAGTTCAATTTGTAAATATGTTATTGTTTCCTTTGGTTTGGTTTTCTTTGTTGTTTTTGTATGATTACTTTTTTTTCTTTTCTTTAACGCTTGTTGTTGACTTATAGTCCGCCCCACAGTTTGTTTGTTTGTTTGTACATTGCTAAAGGTCCAGTTAATTCTTTAGAGTTGTATCAGGACAGTTGGACAGGACAGAGCAATACAACACAGATGACATCAGCTTCATGACACCTCGCACGGATCATGTTTACAAGGTCACAAAAGTAGGAGGCGCTGGAGACGCAGAGTATTCACCTCAATTTTTCTAACTTCATGTTTAAAAAACAGTATAAAACGAAAAAAAGGAAATATAAAAACTTAAATACTAAACATAAGTAATTAACAGGCTGAATGTATTTTAGTTGGTGGTATGGTGGCTTTTGATGTGGCCATGTCACAAGATCAAATGGACTATCCAAAATAATCTTACAGGGGACAGTACAAGGTGGGAGGAAGAGAGACAGACAGAAGAAGAGGTTGGAAGATAACATGGTAGAGTGGACAGGCCTGAGATTGAGTGATGCCCTAAGAGAGGCAGAAAACAGAATTGGAGAGAATTGATTGCCAAATCATCAGTGGTGCCCCCACGGTTCACAAGACTACGGGATAGGTGAGGTGGTGAAGGTGATGGTGGTTTTATTCTGCCATATGGCACTAGTAATTGCCTTTGCCTGCCTGTTAATTTCTTATGCTTATTATTTAATATATTTATATTTCCTTTTATACTGTTTTTTTAAACCTGGATTTCGAAAACTTGAGGTGAATACTCTGCGTCTCCAGCGCCTCCTAATTTTATGACCTTGTAAACATGATTCGTGTGAGGTGTCATGAAGCTGATGTCGCCTGTGTTGTATTGCTCTGTCCTGTCCAATGGTCCTGATACAACTTTAAAGAATTAACTGGACCTTAAGCAATGTACAAACAAACAAACTGTGGGGTGGACTATAAGACAACAACATGCGTTAACTTGAATATCATAAAAAGGCCTAATGTTTGTATGAATTTTAAAAAAAAAAAAAAAAGTAGAATTCGAACTGTTTTCATTCACCATTTCCATGTAAATTGTTAGCTCTATATCACAATGTTGACGAAAAACAAATGTGCAAAAATACCAGCATTATTGCAGGGAGTTATTTTCCTACACATTACACAGTAATTTTGTTGACAAATATGTTCGGGATTCATCAGAAACACGCCGATACAGTCAAGCAATATCGTCTATATTTACATGTTGCTATGTGGTCTGTTTTATCTCCCTTGACCTGCTCCGCCACGCAGCCGCTTGATGGCGCTGCTCTTAAAACGTCTTCACTTTTTATATAGGGAAAGCCTCAAATGATTCTTCTTTGTAGTATACCCATATTCTTTGGCCACCCTTCAATAGGTGTTGGTAAGTCGGTCTGTCTGTAACTCGATCTGAATTTCCATTTTTTGTTCAAAACACACTTTTTGTATTATCTAAAGAATAAGTTATAACTGAACTGAAATTCATCATTTCTACTTTGTGGATACTGTATCTACATGCTATGCATGTTATATCATTTGTAGTCATACTTTCTCAAAGGTCAAGGTCATTGAGCTTTACCCTTTTCTAAACATGTTTTATGGTTATCTCAATATTGGCTTAGCCAATTGTTATCTTTTTTTGGTGTGGATAATTCAGATGAGTGGCCTTTCATTCAATGTTATCTTTTTGCTTCGTTATGATAAAACCTAGTCACAACCGCCAAGAAAATTAATACTTTTGAAAATGTTTTATTTTTGGCTATGTATATGAGCTCCCCTTTCTCTCCCCCCCCACCCCTTCCCCACCCGTGCCAGGGGTTTCAGTATAAATAGTATCCCCACTTTCTGGATATTTAGTGCTTTAAATTCCCACTGTCTCTGTCTTTCTCCTTTGATCTTTCTCATTCCTACTTGGTTCTATCAATCTACTATACTATCTTCTTTGCTAGACCAGTCACCTATCTTTTTTCTTGGAAACTCTTACGGGACAAAGCTCCTTATTTGTGTGCAAGGTCTGTGGGTCAGCTTGGGAATATTGGACGCTTTCTGCCAAATGGTCACTTGGGCTTCCCATGATGTTATTATTTAGCAATGTAGGCATTTTATATGTATGTGTTTTGTTGATAATTTATAATGATGTTTGTATTCTATTTTGTTTTTGTAAACGGGGGTTTGATAAATTAGAGTATAGCCTCAGTGTCCCCTGCGTGGGATGTCTTTATTGTAAAGTGATGGCTGGTGGAGTGCCTTCAGTGTTACCACTACGGCACTATGGTTGTTTCGGCAGATCTTTTATGCGGAGCAGGGGCGAGTCCTCTTTTAGCCAAGTTGTGATCTTGATTTTGTGGTCCTGATTTGGCTCTTTGCAGTCTGCTGGACCCTGTAAGCAATGAATAACTATGTGTATGAGCGTCTGGGATTACAATTGAATTCCTTGCTATCTTGTTGTTCTGTATGTGTGTGTGTGAGTGATATTTCCAGACTTACCAGGAAATACTTTGAAATAATCAGGAACGAGAATGGGCCAAAATGTTGGTCAGTCCATTGCACACCGTAATTCAAGAACCGCTGAATGGATTTTTGATCAACTTCATAGAAACATTACCAAGGTTAGTGGCCAGCCTCCCATGCGATCATATTTGCTCTACCTCAAAGGCCAAAGTCGCTGGCGTTAATTTTTTGCGAAACATGAATTGCAAAGCTTTGACAGTGCAGTCAGCTAACTGTAAATTATATACACATACTTTGTTCTGCCAGTTTACGTAACAGGTTAGTTAGTCATTGTTTATAGGGTCCAGCGGACAGCAAAGAGCCGAATTGGGACCACAACTTGGTTGAAAGAGAGCTCACCCCTGATCCGTATAAAAGATCTGCTGAAACAACCCTGATGGTAGCACTGAAGGCATTCCACCAACCGGTCACTTAACAATGAAGGCATCATATGCACGGGACGCTGAGGCTGCATTCCTAATTTATCATATTCCCGTTTACAAAAACAAAATAGAATATAAACATCATTATAAAATATTAATAAAACATACATATAAAATGCCTACATTGATAAATAATAATACCATAGAAAGCCCTAGTGACTATTTGGCAGAAAGCATCCAATATCTTCAAGCTAACACAACAGACCCTGTACACAAAGGAGTTTGGGGAGAGTTTTCAAGATAAAAGTTATGTGACTGGTCTAGTGAAGAAGATAGCAGATTGATAGAACAGAGTAGGAATGAGAAAGAACAAGTGAGAATGACAGAAACATTGGGAACTAAAGCACTAAATTTCCACAAACTGGGGATACTATTTATACAGAAAACCCTGATCACACTCACGGGTGTTACATAACAGGGGGTTGTTGACCTAGACAACCACAAGATCAGAGGTTCGTTTTACAGCTGAAGCAGTTTCTTTCCCCCACTTTCTTCAGTCATTTTTATTATATTATTAATTATTATTATTATTATTTTAAAACATTTTATTTAGTTTTGTTATTTATTATTTCACAGTCAATATTATATTTTTTTTATTTTGAAATATGAGAAGGGGCACAGTTGTTGTTGTGTGTATGTCCCCATTCATAGGTTCCCCCCCCTCCCCACCCGCTGTGGGTGTGCCTGGGGTTTCTGTATAAATAGTATCCCCACTTTCTGGAAATTTAGTGCTTTAAATTCCCACTGTCGCTGTCTTTCTCCTTTGTTCTTTCTCATTCCTACTGTTTTATCAATCTACTATATTATCTTCTTCTTCGCTAGACCAGCCCCCTATCTTTTCTCTTGAAAACTCTTCCTGGACAATATTCCTCATTTGTGTATGAGGTCTGTTGGATCAGCTTGGGAATATTGGACGCTTTCTGCCAAATGGTCAGTGGGGCTTCCTACGATGTTATTATTTGGCAATGTAGGCATTTTATATGTATGTTTTGTTGATATTTTATAATGATATTTGTATTCTATTTTGTTTTTGTAAATGGGACTTCGATAAATTAGAGTATAGCCTCAGCGTTCCCTGTGTGGTATGTCTTTATTGTAAAGTGACCGGCTGGCTGGTAGATTGCCTTCAGTGTTACCACTAGAGTTGTTTTGGCAGATCTTTTATGCGGATTAGGGGCAAGTCCTCTTTCACTTCTCTGGTCCTGATTTGGCTCGGAAGAGTCCGCTGGACCTAAAGCAATACCCATGTAATGTAATTCATAGCTTTTGTAATCAAGCACCTTTTTTTTTCCCCCCCGCTAATTCTTTAACTATTCTTTATAGGGTTTTCTTTTTGTAATATCTGTTGAGTCACATTGCAGTTTTTGGTAATGAACAAAATTCTCAAGTTGTCGTGAGGCTTCAGCCACATACTGGCCAAAATCCCAAACTACGATCGCACCTCCTGTGATATTTTTCAGTACCCTCTCTTGTATCACCTATACTGTTCGAGTTCTTTCTTCTTAATCAATCTCATATGGCACTTTTCCAGCTCAAGAGCTGCTCAAGGCTCTGCTCGATACAGGATCTAATTCAAGTTGCCCAAGGTGCCCACCTGCAACCTTTGGGCACATAGTCTGACGCCCAGACGACTGAGCACAATCCTGGGCGACCGGGGAGGGGGAGACGGGACCTAGTGCGTGCAGAGTGTATTTGTGTTGCCGGCACTTACCTGTCTAGAGTGTCTGGATCTTTAAAGTACATGCCACGAAATGCGTGCGTGCACGGATTAAACTTCAGTTTAGACCCTCATCCAAAGGAGTAGGATCGCAGTGTCTCAGGGTAATTTTTATTTTTCATTTTTGGTTTATTAATATTTTTATTAACATTATTATTATTATTTTACTCCAGGCCGTAAACAGGATTTGTACCATTGCCTGTACAGGCTGCAATGTTATCGCTTGACATTTGAGTGACCACCCAGTCAACTGCACTCCAGTTCTTTGATGACTTGCCGTTCTTTCCCATTGACATGCTGGCGTTTTGGACCTTCGGGTACGGTCAAGGATTTCAACCATTTATTTTATGGTATTGCAGTATGCATCCAAGGCATCATCCCGACCAGAGGTTCCCTTTAGAATTCTTGTAGAATTTTTGTCTGTGCTAAGCAGAAATGAAGCTCCACTCTTCAGCAGAACAACCTCAGACTGGTATAAAATTGGTAAGCACTGGCAAACAACCGTTTGTCCTTCAGTCTGCAGCTCATTGCATCTTCCCATGCGCCAGAAACAAGCTTAGCAGTCATTCAAGTCTGCACTGGAAACTGTGAACATTCCCTTAGAGAGCTGGTAAATTAACTTCTGGTTTTGTTCAATACTCTCTGTTTATGTCTCAGCTATGTTACAACATCTTTGTCATCAACATTTCTGATATTACAAACCCCACCCACATGCCTGCACAAAGATGATCTATGTGCCATACATAGATGCATTCATACATTCATAAAAAATACAGAATAGACAATGAGATTGCCTCTTTCTCCCCACCTCCCTTTTGGACTCAAAATAAGTAAAGAAATGTAAAACCTTTTTACAATTCTGTTAAAAAAAATTCTTTTGGCAAATAGCGTATTCGTGTAAAAATATTAAATTACCTTTCAGAAATGTATTAGTTTTATCAAGTAATTGCTAATACAGTTCAAGCTAAACACAATTGTGTGGTAAATTTTCACAATCCCCTGGCAAATGTTTCAGTGCAATTCCGCTTTGGATGCAAAAGGGAGGTTCTGAACATTGACTGGGATGAAGAGTTGACAAAATGCACTGGAATCGTAAATGGACTTTTGTGTACAATAAAAACAAAAATCTTTTAAGCTGAATAAAGGTTGCGCCGTTATGTTCTGAACATTGGTAGGAATGAAGTGTTGACAAGATGTACTGGAGACGTTAAGTAGATTTTTGCATAGAATCAAAACAAAAAATTGTTAAGCTGAAGAAATGTACCATTAGGTGGGATTCAAACTTCACTAACCAATAAAGAAGCCTCGAGTGTCAGTTGCAACGATGACCATTAAAGGTGACCGATAACAATAAAATATATTTTTTTGACTTTTTATCAAATACATGGCTGGCTGCATATATATTATTACTAGAGTGTGTGCACGTCATAAACTTCTTGTGCGTGTTATAACATAATTAGCTTTATTCTCAGAAGATTCCTACAAACTTCAAATTAGTTTGTAAACAGTTTTTAATGTTCCAATTTCACGTATACACTCATTCATCAAAAGGCCTTTCTGATACAATTACCCAAGTTGAGACAGAGAGATAAATTTGAAACACCAAAGACGTAAAATACACAACAGTAAATTGGAACACCAATATATGTTTTGGTAATTTTATGGTTCTCTTCTTTCTCACTGAAGGTAGTAGAATAATAATTAAAACGGAATTCAATAAAACTATATTCAAGAAAACTATAAGTCCTAGAGTAATAAAATACTAGCTGAACTATAATATGATTTATCTCTCTCTGAAGCAATCCCGTTCCCGCCCTGACAGAAAATTACATTTATCAATTTATGAAAATATTTTATGCATTTACAAAATTAGTTTCAATAGTATATTTCCAACAAATAAATAATAAAATATAAATATTCAAATTACCGTGTCTGTCCTGATTCACGACGGTGAAAAACAGAAGTAGCCTACACAGTAATAAGTGACACAAAGTAAGCATTCACTCTTTTTTCACAGTTTATCTTTCATTCTACTAATACACCCTATCCTGGTCCTAATTAATCCAATCACAGACACTCTCAAATGCATACGAGAACAGCCTTCTGTTCTCGAAACATTATATAGCGGAGTCTCATCACCAAAATATTAATAAACTAGGAAATATAGTACTCAGGCAAAGTGAATACATACGCCACGTGCCTATGTCAACAGCCGTTGATTGTGTCCTAACTCTATATTTGCCAAACTTCTTGACAGTGTGTATGCCAATGGGCGCTAGAGAGACAATTTGGGTTGGCGTATAAATAATTAATTATATGGGTGTAGGATTATTTAAACTTCTTTTTCCTTTATTGTACAAAATATACCTATAAAAATAGCTTATTTGTTGAAGTTTTACTTTAATAAAAATTTTGAAGGGTTCAAAATGCATGCACTTTTAGCTCATTTTAACTGGGAAATTGAGAGATATAAAGTCTTTATTATTATTATTATTATTATTATTATTATTATTATTATTATTATTGCTTATTATTTCAATAAAATAATAAGGTTAAATGTACTAACACTTTCAAAAAAGGTACTCAAATATGTAAATTTAAACTCTCATCATATGAATATATATATATGGTTGACTCTGCCGCAGTTATTCCACATACTGGCACTTGCTAAATTAGTATGAAACTGTGACAGGATTATCTCCTTTCCAAATGTCTAGCTCAATATGGGTCGACTTAGCTGCAGTTATGTCCCTTTGTACTTGTGTACATCCCACACAGTGGCGCTCGCTACATTAAGTATCCATTTAAAAGATCCTGACTCTCATGTCCTAGACAAGGATGAGTGCTGGCTACACAAATACACCCAGCAAGCAAGTACTAGGTCCCTTCTCCCCATCCCGGTCACCTTGGATTGTGCCCAGTTGTCTGCAGGAGTTAAGCTGCAAGTGGGCGCCTCGGGCCGCCTGTGTCAGAGCCTGTATCAGCCAATGCCTTGAGCAGCTCTTGAACTTAAAAAGCGCTGTATAAGAACGATTAAATAAACAAATATAACTAAATAACCATGCAGCCTGTGCAGTCAACAAGCAAGGCCAAAAAAAGAGCAGTAATAATTCTTTAATTTTATTCAGCAAAGCACAAACATCAACAAGTACTGACACACTTAAAAATGCATTCTCTGGCTTTCTATAATAGTCTATCTTCACTACAAGAATCCTTTAAAGAAACTGAATTTTCTACACGCTCACAACAAAAGAGGAAAAGAATTTCCTGTCAACGAAAAGGTTTGCATCATCAAGTGGTTCATTCATTCTCTCTCTGTCTTTAATCAATATCAATGCAGTTTACTAATGACTGCTATGATCTGTTTCACTACAAACATTTTTCCCTCCTATGTGTTTCAACTTGTGGGTTTCCAAGTGTTCCGCTCGCGCAAAAGCTTTATCACAGAAATCACAAACATGGTTTTTCTGACCGGTGTGCAACAGTTTGTGTCTCTTCAAACTGCCAGCCTGAGTGAAAGTCTGACTGCAAACACCACACGCATGGTTTTTCTCCTCGGTGTGGATCAACTTGTGTCGCGTCAAGTGCCAAGCAAGGGTGAAGGCCTTGCCGCAAAAATCGCACATGTGGTTTTTCTCACCCAAGTGCATCAACTTGTGCTTCCGCAGACCTCGGGTCTGACTAAAGGTTTTACTACAAACATCGCACGCATAGCTCTTATGCTCTGTGTGGATTAGTTTGTGTTCCTTCAAATGGCCCACATGGTTGAACGCTTTGCTGCAAACATCGCACACATGATCTTTCTCTCCAGTGTGTGTCAGCTTATGCAGCTTCAAACTGCTGGCCATGGTGAAAGCTTTCCCACAACTATCACACACATGGTTCCTCTCGCCAGTGTGAGTTAGCTTGTGCGTCTTCAAGTTTTCGACCACCTTGAAAGTTTTGTTACAAACCTCGCAGACATGGCTCCTCTGTCCAGTGTGGATCAGCTTGTGTTTCCTCAAGTGCCTCACCTGCACAAAGGCTTTGCTACAAACGTCACACACGTGGTTTTTCTCCCCTGTATGCATGGATTTGTGCTGTTTCATGCTGCTAGCTTCGGTGAAGGCTTTCTTGCAAATGTCACACACATGATCCTTCTTTCCCGTATGTCGCTCCATGTGCCTCTTCAAGCTTCTGGCGATGGAGAAAGCTTTACTGCAAATACTACACACATGGTTCTTCTCTTTGGTATGAATCAGCTTGTGTTTTTTCAACTGACGAGAATATAGGAAAGCTTTATCACAAATGCCACAACCATGGGCTTTCTCTTTTGCGGTATTCTTCTGCTGCTGCTGTGTCTTAGTTGCCCCCCCTTGAGCTTCAACATTGACATCGCTGTGGGAAGGGTCAGGTGGCTCCCAGGAATCTGTGGGTACAAACATTTGATGAGAGAAAAGTTACAGAATACAATGAAGAAGGTCAGGATTTCTTCCTGACTAGACTGTAGTTTAATCATTTGAAACATTATTATGTAGAGGGTATGAAAAACTGTGAACTCAGGTTCAATCAAATCAAATCACTCTTTTTTTTCTCTCTCTCTAGACCAGTTTTTCATATTCCTATTTAATAGTACCCATTTCGTCTTGAGTCTTGTTTTTATTTTTGTTTTCTCAATAAATTATTATTGGAGAGTTTAATTTACTGGTATTTAACATCTAAATCTATATATAGGTTTAATTGTGAATCATAGAGTTATCGTTTGCTGTATTTTTTGGGTAATAATTGTCCATACATTAGTTTAAACACAATCTGTCAAGATGAGGAAAATTAGGCAAATGGCAAACTTTTCTCTAAAATCCAATAACTGGTTATTGCTGATACTAACTGTACTATGAACTTGGAGGTTCAGTCGGGAAAAATATTCTTTCTTTAGGAAACTGGAATTTGTAAAAATGGCTCACATGGTTATTTCCTTTGGGATTTCGGAGAGAAAATAGGAGAGAGAGAGATTACGCTTTGTGAAACACGCACAAAACTTAAACTGAAAATGTGGATAAACTGCCCATAAATATGAGGAGGCGATTACCTATTACTATTTGTGCTAAGATTTTCCAGTACATAGAAAATAAAGTTCACAGAGTTGTCCTTGAATTATAAATCACAGAATTGCAAGAATCACAGCTTGAGATATTTACCTTGTCTGGAACTCACTGTCATTCCAAAGAACACTGGAAGCTCTGCCTCTGTGTCACTGTCTGGCTCTGTCTTCACTTTAGACAACATTGGATCATGTGGATCCATCATGTCAGGCTCTGTCTTCACTTTAGACAACATTGGATCATGTGGATCCATCATGTCAGGCTCTGTCTTCACTTTCGACAACATTGGGTCATGTGGATCCATCATGTCAGGCTCTGTCTTCACTTTAGACAACATTGGATCATGTGGATCCATCATGTCACTGTTAGGTTCGGTCTTTGGAAATCTCTGTTTTCTGCTGGTGTAAGAATGGCACTGACTTTCAATTCCTGTGATAGCTGAAAAGGTATACATATAGTTTAGCTGTAGCCAGCTTTTATCACCAACCCACTCCCTACTAATCAGCATGATCCTCATGAATATGCATACATCACTCGTCTGTTATCAATGTGATAACAATTTGCAATGCTGGACATTTTTAATAGCACAATAACATCAGCCCAACTATATGCTAGCTCACTCATTTTGTAAACCTTTTAGACTTTTCAACTCTAGGTTATCAAAGTTTGATCAAGAGACCATTAATTTGGAAAAAAAAAAACATTCAACAACTGTCATAAATACATTTTAATAATGGCTAATCATACCTGAAGCCTGCAGTGCCTGTTTGGCCATCCAGCTTCCCACTGGTTCTTCAGCAATGTCCATCTCCAACTTCACCTCAGATTGCCCTGGGTGATCTTCGTCCTCTGTCATTAAAAAAGAGTGTCCACAATTACAACAGCTGATGATGATGATGATGATGATGAAGATGATGATGAAGTTGATGATGATGATGATGATGACGATGATAATTATGCATCACACATTCATGTGTCGTATATATTAATACATTTCCATTTTCATTCAGAGATCAAGTTAGTCAATGTTCAATACTAATACAAACAAACTGAACAACAGCAGGACAAAGCCAAAGAAAGGGGAAAACTTTTCAAGTATTTAAATAATGGAACACAGATCGTCTCACGATCTGCACAAAGCAGATGAAAACACTCACCCCGATCGTGTTCATCTGCCATCCAGTCTTCAGCTGGCTCCTCAGCAATGTCAATCTCTACAACAGGTAATGTTGGTTTCTTTTCTTCTTCCACTGCCTATTGAAACAACAAAATAATGGTCAAGAATTTAGTTCGCAAAGCTTAGTTGTCTGCAGATGGCAGATGGCGACTGTTATGCAATATGAGCCTGTGTGTGTTTAAGTGTGGAAGCCTGTGTGGAGGGTGAGTATGGATTAGGAGGAAGATGGTGGGAGAGATTATTTATTTTCATTTATGTTTGTGTATCCTCTTTTCATATTAATTTAATCTCGGTGCAATTGCAATCTATGTTATGATGCAGAGGGGCTGAGTGTTGAATGGGCCTCCTAGTGCGATCTAGTGTTAGTATTTTACTTCTTTTTTGACAACTTTAATTGTTACTGTAGGTTTTTTGTGTGCTGTGAAATGCATTTGTTCTTCCATGCACATATGTTGAAAATGTGTAAATACTTATGTGCTGCCTCCATTGTAACTGCTCCATATGAGACAAATAAAATCGCACTGTATTGTATTTTGCTGTATTTCAATTGTATTGCATTGCATTGCAAAAACTCCTGGAAAATAGTAGGGGAATAACAATAATCTATTTGCTTAATCTGAGATCTGTAAGTTTCAAGGATCTGAACGTATGAAAACAAAGTAAGTTTGTACAGTTGTAAATATAATACTCTGTCACGTCACCCAAATGGGATCAGTGACTTCAGCTCAACAGCGAGTGAAGGGATAACGACTCAAAATAAAGAAAAACTAACACAAATGCCAGATGAACATTTACACTCTTTTATTCAACGCACAAACATACAGGAGAATGAGAAAGCTAGCCCTACCCCAACCCTTATCCGGATCCACAACCCCAACAATTAACAACCAATCACCTCCCTTGCTATTCTGCCTCCTTGCACCATGCCTTGCAGGATGGTCTTTGCAATGCTTGATGCTCTGGTGAGGTGGCGATACCATCAGAGTTTCCGTTTCTTCACCACTGTGAGTATGTCATCGTGTTGTCCACTTGGCTTGTGTGATGATCTGTCGGACTTCGTCTTTGGTGATGTGCTGGTTATAGGAAATGCCCAGAAGTCTTCAGTAGCACCTCATCTCCATGCTTTGTATTATTTGTTGTAGATCTGCTAGCTGTGAAGGTTTTACAAGCGTATAGGTGGATGAAGATGACAAGGGAGCGCAGCAGCCTTATCTTGCCAGTGTAGACGGATGGTTCTGTCTTTCCAAATGGGCTTCAACCTTGTCAGGGCAGCAGTTGTTTGTGCGATTACGATTGTGTAAGGTTAGTGTTCACAGTTAATGAGTTGTCCTCCTTTTGTTTTATAGTTAAAGTAGTTCTGTATTCATGTAAGCGCCTATACTAGCTAAGTCTAGATTAGGCGCATAAATATCCATAATAATAATAACTAGAAGGTAAAATCCCATATGACTCACATGCTCCTTATGGAACTTGCAATATTTAACATGAAAATGAGTGCCCAGAAAAAAAGAACCAAAATAAAACAATGGCATAAAATGCAAATACTGACTTTGATCTTTCCATGCTCTTGACCTTGAGATGATCTTGACCTCCGGCTCCAAATACACTTATGTACTATCTAATAAATAACAGCAAAAGTTGTATTATGCCAAAATCAGTAACCCCGGGATGACCTTGACCTTCCATGACCTTGATCTTGGGATGACCTTGATCTTCACGTGACCTCTCACCCTCATGTATTATTAAATAACCCAGTGTTGTTGCATACCATGGATTAAATAGAGCCATTCCACTGTACAATGACCTATATTTTGTATGTTTTTGCCAAATATGACCTTGATCTTCAAGATCAACGCAAAAACGGAACATATATGAAAGATCAATCTATCATCTTTAAATACAACAAGTTTGGGCTTTATGGGTCCTGACATTCCAGATTCCTATGACGATGTTGTCTCTCGTGCGGATCTTGCTAAGTTGTCCATCAGTAACCCACTTATCACCTCCGTCCTGGTGGCCAACGGAAGGCGCAGTCCTTGGTGACCCGGGCGACAACCGATCCGGTATGGAGCGAGTGGTTCTTTTCATCTTGGGCAAGAAAGACCTGGCAGGGCCCAATCCTCTCCAGGCTGTTGGCCACACCTGAAATCCACGAGCACAGAGTGGCTCGCCTTGTCCCCGAGCACATGGTCTTTGAACCTATAATAAGGTGAGGTTCCTTGGCCCTGGCCGGTGACTTCTGTGTAGAAGAATTTCACCCAGTGATGTCGTGCCAGCATCACCCCTGTAAGTTGCTTCTTACAACACACCGGGAAATGTTGGGTCTATTCTATTCAGTGCCCGGACCCACACTGCAGACATGGCAGATGACACTGATGGATTGGCTTGAGAAAAGCAAGACCTTGAACAGTTGGTACAGAGCTTGACACCACCTCCAGAGCCTTTGGAATGGAAATAAGTGCAGAGAAGACCAAATTGATGACCAACAACACCAATGGCATCAACATGGACATCAAAGTCCAAGGCCAAAGGTGCAGACAATGCGTCCCGACAGGAAGTCCTCTTCAGGATAGCACAAACAACTACTGTCCTGACAAGGCTGAAGCCCATTTGGAAAGACAGGACCATCAGTCTACACTCCAAGTTAGTTAGTTTGTTAGTTATTGTTTATAGGGTCCAGCGGACTGCAAAGAGCTGAATCAGGACCACAAAATCAGGACCATAACTTGGTTGAAAGAAGACTTACCCATGATCCATATAAAAGATCTGCAGAAACAACTCTAACGGTAACTCTGAAGGCACTCCACCAGCTGGCCACTTTCCAATAAAGGAATCCCATGCAGGGGACGCTGAGGCTCTACTCTTCCTTGTCATCTCCATCTTCCTATACGCTTGCGAAACATGGACCCTCACAGCAGACCTAAACGAAGAATACAAAGCATGGAGATGATGTGTTACAGAAGACATCTGGGCATTTCCTATACCCAGAACATCGCCAGCTGTCTCTTACATATAGTGTCTGGTCCGTTTGTGGTATGAGTATATTTGAGTGAATGTATTTTTTTGCGTAATTGTTACATGTGTCATTGTCTAAAGCGTGCACATGCGTGCGTGAGTGTGAGTGCGCGCTTAGAGTTATAATTATTATAAGATAAGCGCATTATAAATACAGTAATTATTATTATTATTATTATTAACTGCAAAGTCCAACAGACCATCACACAAGCCATTGGACAACACGATGTCATGCTCACAGTGGTGAAGAAACTGAATCTTTGATGGTATGGCTACGTCACCAGAGCATCAGGCCTTGCAAAGATCATCCTGCAAGGCACGGTGCAAGGAGGCAGAAAGAAGGGGAGACAGAAAAAGAGATGGGAAGACAATATTCGAGAATGGACTGGCCTGACACCAAGAAAAGCCATCAGGGCTGCTGAGGACAGAAGAAGATGGAGTATGCTGGTTAAACGTTCATCTGTGGTGCCACAATGAGTTTCGAGTTACGGATAGGATAGGATAGGATATAGGATATGATAGGACTTTATATCTCTCATAGGTTAGGGTCAAGGTCACTTCAAAGTACCTATACTAACTGACTTTGGGACATCCCCAATGACCTTGACCTTGGAGTGAGGTTGACCAAATTTGCTTAGGATATGTGTCTCATTGATATCTACCATGCCTCAAAGAATCAGAAGTTCAATATTAATAACTGAAAAAAGTGAAATTTTGTAAAAAAATTATCATTTCTTGACTAACATTTGTTGACCCTGTGACCTTGACATGAAGTCATTCTTATGAGGTCTCATGTATGAAGGGGTGGAGAGGGCTGAGGTTTGGGGGGGAGGGGGTGGAGTCCCCCCCTTCGCTTTGCCATTTGCATGTTAGATTATGTGCAAAGAGCACAAACAATAAATTACTGTAAGATACCTTGTTCCTCAGTCTCTTGAGATGTCTGGTAATATGCTTGTTTGGTTGATCACCTGTACTGATTGGTCCAGTGCAGCGGTGACCCATAGACCCATCAGGCAGATCTTCTTCCTCTGCACACGAACAATACCATAGTCGTTACAATTCAGGTATGATCATTACATTACATTATTATTGCTCTAGGTTTCAGCGGACTCTTCCGAGCCAAATCAGGACCAAGGTATGATCAAAGTAACAGGAATGAATTCATGTTGTTGTTGCTGCCTCAGTCATTGTAAGGGTTTTCCCATTGCTGTGGCCACCTTAGTGCCTTCTCTTGTCGCAAAATGAAATCATCTAGATCTGTGTCGCTTGTTGCTGCTTCTGTTAAACCATGATCTTACGAAAAGAGCTATGACTTGTTTACAACGAACAGGAAAAAACAGCAGCACATTCCACACCCACATTGCCAGTAGCAACATCAGCAGCTTCAGAGGTAATCACAAGTATGTTTGAAGTGGACATCAATGTTGTTTGTTTTTTTAAGGTACAGGAATGAGCAGTTAAACAAGAAAGCGTTGAGCTGCGACAAAAACTCGATGGACTGCTTAAACAATACCTGGAACATGTTTCCTGCTGTTTAGTTTTGAGAGGTCATCAGAGGATTGTTCCTTAAGCTGCCTCTTCAACATAATTCTCGGTGGGGGATTGAGCACATCAAATAAGGTTGGAACAGCGTTCCATTTGAGGCGTTTCCGTTCTTGTGGGACGGTGAACTGGTTCTCTTCAAAGTGTTTGGAACAGAGCCTGTAGCTCCCGTCTGACAGCTGATTGGTTGCTTTTCCCAGGAGATCAAGCCGTCGGATGTTCTGAATCCAACGCTTACACCTAAACAAATTCATAAAAACGTCATTATAAAATTAAGTATCAGAGGTACAGAGTAACATTGTAAGCAAAAGCAATAATACTAGGCAGAATTCCTACACAAACAATAGCACAGAACACTCAGTCATACAAATTATATGCTGCTGAGAAACACACAAATACACACACACACACACATGCTGTTCCCTACAACATAAATACATTATGATTATGTGTGCACATTTAAACACGTTAAAAAATACAAAGATTCAAAACAGAAGAAAGTATGGGCACTGACGGGTGTATCATTTTCAAGTGAGCATTTATTTGACGTCAGTCACCAGCCTTTGGCGCATACACAATCTTCAAGGACAGCCTTCAGACTCGATCAAATGACTTTTTTTCCCCTCAAGCATTTAATATTATGTGCTCCGGCCATACAAGAAAAACACTGTAAATATTACGTAGATCTGAATTAAATACAAACACAAGCATAGCATAGCATTCTTTCAATCTGTTTCTCACACACTGAACAGCAAAGTACAGTAGTAGTAGTAGTAGTAGTTGTAGGACTGGATCTGCGGATCCTTTAGCTTTGTGGCCTATTTATTGTCCCATCTTTGCGTGGCTCCCTTTTAGTCAGGTCTAGCTGGCTTAAGACAGTTATGAATCTTATTAATAATTATATCCTTCTAAATCTTAGTTCGTCAATGAGATTTTAAAAATGATTCAAGTTGGGTGCTCGTTTAGCGAATCCAGGCATTTTATTCCATACAAGTGCAACTTTGTTGCTGAATGTGCATTTACGAGTGTTTGTGCGAGTGTGGTGAATAAATATTTCATCAGTAGAATTTCTTGTTATATTTGTCTTTTTGCATTTGAAAAAAGTGCTTGTGTCAAGATTATCAATGTTATTAAATATTTTGTATAACTGAATTAGATCCTCTCTCACTCTTCAGGATTTTAGCGTTGGCTGTCTTAATGCTGCCAGTCTTTCAGTATAAACAAGTCTTTTAGCTCAGAGATAAGCTTTGTTGCTCTTTGCTGAACTCTTTTAATGGCAGCAGACTGTCTTTTAAAAATGGGATACTAAAAGATATTTCCATACTCGAGATGGGGTCTAACCAAGGCTTTGTAAAGGTGTAGAAACAATTGTTTATCAATAAACAAACACCTTACCCCCCCCCCCCCCCCCCCCCCCAAAAAAAAAAAAAAAAAAAAAAAAAAAGCCGAATAATTCCAACCATTTTGCTTGCTTTATAATTTGTTTATTTATTGCACTATTTATATGGCAATCAACATTAAGATGACAATCAAATGTCACACCCAGATCTTTTTCTGACTCACATTCACTGACTTTAACTTGCTCACCATAGAGTTTCATAAAATATCCTTTCTAGGATTGGTTTTACCAATGTGAAGAACTTACACTTAGAGGTGTTAATTACAGTTGCCAGGTCTCTGACCATTCTTGCAATTTGGTTAAATCCATTTGAATAGTGAAGATCTTGGTATCATCAGCAACACGTTTGCTCGTGCTACTTACCACCCCTGCTAAATCATTAATATATATGGTGAAAATTACTGGTCTGAATATACTTCCCTGTGGTATGCAGCTGAGTACCTCTTAATGAGATGAATATTCCATCCCGACCATAACTCTTTGACGTCGATTCCTCTTATTTTTTTAATCCATTTAAGAACAGTAATCAAATATGTTTTCAACTTTAAAAGTAACCTCTCATGAGGGACCGAATCAAATGCTTTGCGAAAATCCAAATACAATACATCAATAAGTTCTTTATTATCAATTATTTGTGTAAAATCTTCCATTACTTCAAGCAAATGTGTCTTACAAGATTTGTGTTGATTAAAATTATGTTGACAATTTGAATAAAATTAATACTAGACATGAATCACGTATCAAAGATTCCAAAACCATGCATGTAATACATGTTAGAGCTGACTAGTCAATAATTTCCAGGGTCACTTCTACTTCTAGTACCTTTTTTTTTTTTTAAAAAAATAGCTGTAACATTTGCATCTTTCCAGTCTTCTTGTATAGATTTATTAAAAAGTATGCCCAGGCAAGAAGCCAGCTCTTTGTGTAATTCTTCATGGACACGTGATGGAACTCCATCAGGCCCATGTGACTTAGTTGACTTTAAATTGTTTAACATTTTCTGTACAGCAGCCGGAGTTACTTGAATGTCTGTTAAAAATACTCCATTACTTTTTTCAGCTTCCTCTGCTGAGGGCATGCCCTGAAGATTCTCATGCATAAAAATGCTTGCAAAAGAATTCGTTAAAGAGTATTTGCTTTGTCTACATCTGATAAAGCCAGTTCATTATTATGTTTCAATAATGGACTAATTCCACGTTTTTTTTATTTTAATTTATTATTTACATACTTCCAAAACACCTCAGCAATTCTTGGCAATCTTTTTTTTTTTTTATATTCTCTCTTAGCATTTTTAATAAACTTGTTACAAGACTTCCTTGAAAAGCCATCCCTTCCTTTGTCTACAAATATTGCTTGTACATTTTATACCTATGTTTTATACTCTTCATGGTTTTATTATTCAACAATAGTGGTTTACAGTGAATCCTTGCTACTCCATGGTTCGACATTCGCGGATTCACGACTTCGTGGATTTTGTTCATTATATTATATGAAAAAATATATCGCAGATTTTCCGGAAATTTTGAAAATAGTTGCGATATATGTACACCTATTGTTTGATTGCTTAACATTTGTGCCTGTGTACTGTATTTACATACTGTAGATATCTGTACTGTACAGTACTGTAAAGGGTGGTTTGTTAACAGTACATAAAGGGAGGGTTTTAAACATATGAATAAATGTTAAATAAATACTGTAAATATGGTGTCCCTACTTCACGGATTATCAGCTATTGCGGCCGATCTCGGAACCCATCTACTGTGCTTGATAAACGAGGGTTCACTGTATTATTCTTTTTATTATTTATTTTAACTTTTGGAATATTATGATCCATAAAAGAAATAAACTTCGTTTTTATAATTTGCCAACATTTCTCAATATTCTTCTCTTTAAGAGTAATCCAGTCGGTTTGGTTGAACTCTCTGCTCATTATATCATAACATCCTTTTTTCATATCAAAATTTATTTCACTCTTACCCTCTTTAATGTTACTATCAAAGTACAATGTAAAACATAATAATTCATTATCACTTTTTCATGATGGGAACAAGTGTTCAATACCTGACATTATAGTGACTCATTAAAAATAACAATGTCTAAATATTTGACTTCTGACCCTCTCTGAGTCTGGTAGGCTGTGTAACAACCTGAGTCAAGAAGGAGTCTCTGAGACATTCAATGAACTGATTGTCGAGTTCACCCAACCATGAGCCTTTTCAGTCTATATATTTGGAAAATTAAAATCACCCTTAATACATAAAACATGATTAAAAAGTACTGTGACCTCATTAAATCAAGGAGTCTCTGCCTATTTTCTTCAGAAATGTTAGGATTTATTAACACGTCCAATTAAGATTTTATTTTCCTTCTCAACTTTATTGTTTACCAGACACTTTCTTCAAATGTATTATTTGTAAGTGTTGTGAATTCCTGTGCATTTAATTTATGTTTAGTATACAGTGCTGTACCTCTTTTTGAGTTATGGCTATTAGGGCTAAGAAATAAATCATATTCTGGAATATCATAATCTTGCAATAAGAGCTCATTATATTTTTTAGGTATAGTCTCGGTTATTGCCATTATTGATCGCTTTCAGTCCTTATGACATGACATTCTGGCATGCAGCTCTATGGGCAACAATGAAAGTGTACAACATCAGCCATTATTGAAGTCATTAAAAGGCTGTATGACAAGGCTACCAGTGCAGTCCTCCATAACAGCATCATCGGGAACTGGTTCAGAACAACAATTGGTGTGCTTCAAGGATGCCTACTCTCTCCAACACTCTTCAACATCTTCCTAGAGTGCATCATGTCAGATGCTCTTGCAGATCATGAAGGCACAGTCAGCATAGGGGGTAGAGCAATCTCCAATCTTCGTTTTGTGGATGACATTGATGGATTGCCTGGAGAGGAACAAGAACTTGAACAGCTGATACAGAGGCTTGACCACCTCCAGAGCTTATGGAATGGAAATAAGTGCAGAGAAGACCAAAATGATGACCATCAACACAAATGGCATCAACACGGACATCAAAGTCCAAGGCCAATCCCTCAACACAGTGCATAGCTTCAAATATTTAGGAGCCATTGTATCAGACAATGGGTCCCGACAGTCCTCTCCAGGATTGCACAAACAACTGCTGCCCTGACAAGGTTGAAGCCCATTTGGAAAGACAGGACCATCAGTCTACATTCCAAAGTAAGACTGCTGCGCTCCCTTGTCATCTCCATCTTCCTATATGCTTGCGAAGCATGGACCCTCACAGCAGATGTACAACGAAGAATACAAAGCATGGAGATGAGGTGCTACAGAAGACTTCTGGGCATTTCCTATACCCAACACATCACCAACGACGAAGTCCGACAGACCATCACAACTGTAAGCCATTGGACAACACAAAGACCTGCTCACAGTGGTGAAGAAACGGAAACTCAGATGGTATGGTCACGTCACCAGATTATCAGGCCTTGCAAAGGCCATTCTGCAAGGCGGTAGAAGAAGAGGGAGACCGAAAAAGAAGTGGGAGGACAACATTCGAGAATGGACTGGTTTGACACTGAGCGAAGCCATCAGGGCTGCTGAGGACAGAGAAAGATGGAGTATGCTGGGTAAAAAGGTCACGGTCACACGCCTCACAGGCCGAGTGTTCTGTCTCCTGAAGTTTTATCGTAGTTTTACCCGTTTTGTCCAAGTGTTTTGTGTCGTCATCTGTCAGGGATGTATCCTAAGGATTGGTGTTTCTGTCGGACTACGATTTGTGTTCCTCCATACATCAGGTTGTTGGTATTTTGGATTTTCGTTCTCGCTAAGCTATGTTCCATACACTGTGTTCAGTGTCGGTCATGTTCTTTTTCACCTGCCTTGCAAGTGCCGTTGCAGCGAGGTCACGACTTTGACCCTACTACAGGTGAGCGAATTGTACTACACTACCCACGCGCTCAACTTTTATCAATGAATGCTGCACGGTTGACCCCTGACCTTGTGATTCGCTTGAGAGAATTGTGTATCGGCCGCGACTTGCCACGTAAACGAACAAGGCGTGGTGGTAGAAGAAAGCAGAGACGCATAATTCTCGTTGTTACAAATGATCGACCGTGTACACCCTATTATGATGAAGAAGACGGCGTGTTTGGTGACTCGCAGCCATGGACTGCTGAAAAGACGGTGCCGTGTGATATGCCTACTCCACGTGGTGTAAACCACAACAACCTTGTTCACATTGCTCGCCGCCCTCCGTTGTCCCTGCACGCTGATAAACATTTACGCATTGCCACGTTCAATGCTCAGTCTCTTGGCCCAGCTGAAAAGCGCACAGCAGTGTGCGAATTTATCAAAGACAGACAGATAGATATAATGTTTATTCAGGAAACCTGGTTTCGTGTGACAGGTGATGAGGGAAAGTGTGCTGATCTAGCACCATCCGGATTTACTGTTAAGTCCTTCCCTCGCTTGCATTTTGGTGGAGGCCTCGCCGTTGTTTACAGAGATACTCTGACCAGTCACCTGGGTTTCACGTCCACTTTCTCCTTCAGTCATTCCTCTTTTGAAGTTGTTCAAGTGACACTTTCAGTACCTTCTAGGCAATCAATTAACTTCTTTTGTTTGTACCGTACTTATCCCAGCAAGAAAAATAAGCTTACAGATGTTGTTTTTTTCCAAGAATTTCCTGAAATGCTTGATCATTGTAATAACTTGGCTGGCTCGTTTGTTGTTGTTGGAGATGTAAACTTTCATTATAATGAACCACATCTCTCCAGTATGGTCAAAATGATCAGTTTTTTGAACATGTTCAGTCTTTCACAATCTGTTAATCAGCCAACTAATAATAAAGGTAATATAATTGATTGGGTTATGCACCGTCCTAAAGACGATATTGTTCAGTCGACCACCGTCACTCAGGAGCTTGCTTCTGACCATTTTTGTGTGGTCTGCGATCTCAGTGTTGTAGCTCCTCCTGCCCCTCCTGCTTACAGGAAAGTTCGTAATATGCGCGCTATGGACAGAGAGACCTTTAAGCGCGACCTCAGTGTGGAGGTGTCTCCAGACCTCTGCCCTTCTATGGAACAGCTGGATGCCACACTGAGTGCTGTGCTAGATAGACACGCTCCCGTCACCCGCCGCAAGGTCAGGGTTGATCGGTTGGAGCCGTGGTATACGAGTATCAGGGAGGATCTCCGGGAGGCTAAGCGACAAAGACATCAGGCTGAGAGGAGGTGGTTGAAGAGTGGTCTGACTGTATTCAAGCAGATCTATAATGTTGCCAAGAGACGCGTGACACAGATAGTACATAGCGCCAAGTCTGCCTATTTTAGCAACAAGATCTTAAACAGTGAAACTAGTAAGCAGCTGTTCGGTGTCTGTGATCACCTTAGAGGTAAAGAGAGAAACAGTGTCCTTCCTACCACGCATCCTTTATGTCAGCTGCCAGACATTTTTTGTAATTATTTTATTAAGAAGGTTGCTGATATCTGCAGTGATCTTGATCGTGATGGCACATTCTTGTCATTTGATGATGAGTCCATTGCTGTCTGTGATGCTTCACGTTTTGATGTGTTTAAGCCTGTCACTGTTCAAGAAGTCAAAAATGTTATTATGAAATCAAAACCTACCACCTGTTCCCTTGATCCCATACCCACTCCTCTGTTGCTTGATTGTCTGGATCCACTTCTCCCAACCATAACACACATTGTGAATGAATCTTTGTCCACTGCAACTGTACCTATGTCATGTAAAACTGCTCTAGTTAAGCCTTTACTCAAAAAGTCTGGTCTTGATAAAAACAGCCTTAAAAATTACAGACCTGTATCCAATCTGTCATTTTTGTCAAAAGTCATAGAAAAGATTGTCTTGAATCAACTGTTTGCCCATTTAAACTCTAACATTTTGCTCAGCCCACATCAGTCTGCATATCGCCCATTTCACAGCACTGAGTCAGCATTACTTAAAGTTACAAATGACATTCTTCTCGCTCTGGACGGAGGCAAAGTCTCGTTGTTGACATTATTGGATCTATCTGCTGCATTTGATACCGTCGATCACGAAGTCTTATTCAAAACACTTGAACATCATTTTTGCATTTCTGGTTCTGTTTTGGCTTGGTTCAGATCTTATCTGTCCGATCGCACGCAATCAGTTGTAATTAGTGACTATGTTTCTGACAAAGCAGACATGGTATTTGGAGTTCCACAGGGTTCGGTCCTTGGCCCAGTTTTGTTCGTAATGTATACGAAGCCTTTACTCTCGCTGATCGATAAACATGGAATCAGTAATGAGGCTTTTGCCGATGACACTCAGCTCTATAAGTCGAGTCCACCAGCTGAGATAGATGCTTCTGTCCAGACCGTGCAGAATTGCATTTCTGACGTAAGGGCATGGATGACGCAGAATAAACTCAAACTAAACGACGATAAAACCGAAGCCCTGATGATAAGCAATAAGAAAGCATCATACACTTCTTCCCTCCCCAATTGTTTTCGTGTTGGAAGTTCAGATGTTACTTTCTCCTCATCTGCAAGAAACCTTGGATACTTTATGTCCGATGACATGTCGCTAGATACTCACGTTACTCAAGTCTGTCGGTCAGCCTACGCCGCTATACGTCAGATCAGTTCCATCCGTTGTTATTTGACGGTTGAAGCCACCAAAACCTTAGTCTGCGCTCTTGTGCTTTCCAGACTAGACTACTGTAATTCTCTTCTGTCAGGAAGCCCAAATCAGATTGTAAGTAAATTACAGAAAGTTCAAAACTCCGCTGCAAGACTAGTCCTTAAGGCTAAAAAGCGAGATCATATCACGCCATTACTCTATAAACTACACTGGCTCCCAGTTCAATCCAGAATTGACTATAAATTATCTGTTCTTTGTCACAATTTCTTTTCTGATTCCTGTCCCTCATATTTATCTCAACTACTCTCGGTCTATACTCCTTCCCGCCAGTTGCGCTCCTCTGCTGACTCGCGCACCCTGTGCATCCCTAGAATCCGCACGAAATCCTACGGAGCGAGAGCATTTGCTTTATCTGCCCCGAAACAATGGAACACTTTACCAGCACATATTCGACTTATTCCAACCACTCAAGCCTTCAAGCGAGCACTTAAAACACACCTGTTCAGACAATGCTACTCTGACTGATTACATTTTATTTTCTGATCCTGTGCTGCTCTCTGGGTTAATGACTGTCTTGACTGATGTTCGATATGTGCTATCCATGCCTGATTTTTAACTTATTGTTTTGTATACATGTATTGTCATTGTCAATGGTTTTAGTGTATGCCGCAGATGTGTCCTGATTGTTTTTATTGTGTTATGCACGGCTATGTCACTGCTCCTGTATTATTGTTATGACTTCATTTTTAAGTGTGAAGTTTTTACGTATAATGTGTAACATATTTCTTAAATTAAGTTTTTACGTATAATGTGTAACATATTTCTTAAATTAAGTCAATGATTTTAGTGTGTGCCGCAGATATGTTTTGATTGTTTTTATTGTGCTATGCATGGCTCTGTCATTTGTATTATTGTTATGACTTCATTTTTAAGTGTGAAGTTTTACTTATAATGTGTTACATATTTCTTAAATTAAGTATTAATTGTGAAGCACAGTGAGCCTGGGCATTGTTCAGGAAACTGCGCTATATAAATTTACGTTATTATATTATTATTATTATAAATGATCATCTGTGGTGCCCCTATGACATCCGGGTTACGGGACAGGATATGATAGGATAGGATTCTGTCCTTAACTAATTTTAAGACTTCATCCTTCTTATTTGGCGAACCATTTATGTTTGTATAAAGAACGACACATTCATCATTCCCATTCATTCTCAATCCTGGATTGTAAGAACTATTTAAATCTGAACAAGGGAAGTGTTGTTGAAACAACTGAATCCATAACATTATTATGGATAAAACTTGAACGAAGAAAACTTGAACTATATATATATATGTTGTGCGCTTTTTGGGAATCTGGGCATTTTTGGAATTAGTGGTATTATAGAAGGGGCTGCCCATTTTTTTAATGGTAACATTGGCCGCCAGGGTTAGGGTTAGGGTTTGGGTTAGGGTTTGGGTTAGGGACCTAACCCTAACCCTTTCCGTAACCCTAACCCAAACCCTAACCCGAACCCTAACCAATGTTGGAATTCCAAAAATGGGCAGGCCAATTCTAGAATTGCGCAGGCCAATTCTAGAATTGCCCAGATTCCAAAAAAGCGCGGAACATATACAGTTTCTTCTGGTTGACCCAGTCATTCACTCATTGTTCCTTTATCTGACCATCCCGACCAGGTACGGATGACCACTTCACTGTCACAATCTTACCATTCCGTATCCCAACATGAATAATCTTCTTTTCAATCCTCGGTTTCATGTCCAGCTACTCTCAGCTCTTTAAAATTCTTCAAACTAGTAGGCCTATAACTAACCTTTCCTCGTCTTTTGGAAAGCAGAAAAACGACAGTTCTCTGCATTCACTTTTTCGGCGAGCATTATTGCAGCCCACAGCACTGCAAAAATCACCTCCACGTTTGCCACATCCAATTGCCTTCGCCATTTTTAGCCTGCGGAAACTAAGGGACCTAACTCGGCTCTCGCCGTTTAAAAAAATCAAGTTCGATGTGACCCCACACACATTTAGGACCACAGACCGTGGTAGGCCTACGGATGTTTAGGTACATTGCCAACCTTGACCTTTACTGAACAAGACTACTAGGCCGATAGACTACCAAGCTGAAGATGTATTTTCTTTCAAGTAATTTAGGGTTAGGGTTGGGCAGTACGTGGTATAGGTTCATTTTTAAAGATTTTTGTTGTTGTTTTTTACCCTAAGTCGATGAAGTGGGCTTTGCTGACAGTAATATTGTTATAAATTGAGACTTCCGTTTGGTGTCTTAAAGCGAAAATAAAGTTGATATCGTGTTGGAAACTGCAGGATTTTGCCATTATTTTCAAGGTATTGTATAATTTTTTTTGTTTACTCCATGTATGTAGTTGACGGAGGAGGCTACAAACTACAAAGGAAGTCAAATCAAGTAAGCGCCTCAGGCGGCTTGATTTAGAATGTATCGGTCAGCACCTTGGCTTGGGCGCAGCGGCCCTTGAGCTGGAAAAGCCCATATAAAAGTGATTAAATAAAAATAAATAACATGTTCCCAGTACTTTTCTACGTAGATACTCGCTTTGCTAGCCAAATGAAACGCACGGCCGGTGTGACATCAAAGACTATAAATATGTATATAAGCTCTTTGGTGACATTACGGATTGGATCGCAAGGGAAGTAATAAAAGTACTACCTTAGGAGTTATCGTTCATGTCTTCCTTTGTTTATTACACTCTGCCCGCACTGTAAACTGTCACTTTTCGTTTGTGCTTTGCTAGAATAACAGCTAATGCCTTTACTTCCACAATGGATCTTAGTAAAAGGATGTCAGTTTTTCACAAGAAAATGATGAAGCTAAAAGGTTATCTGGAGTCGGGAAACTATGGTGAAGGTTTAAGATTGACTGAGAAGAGAGATCTTCGAAGGATGAAAGAGATATACATGCTCAAAGGTAGGCAAAGTCAACAATTCAAAATATTCATTTCGTATTATGTATGATTTCTGGTTTGTGATTTAATCATGCATTGCATACAACGCAAGTTAAACAAAACTGCTGTCCTAACGTAAAACGTGACATGACATATGAAGAGAGATTAAGGTTTCTGGGCCTTCACTCTCTGTTCAAAAGGACGTAGGATCAGGGGTCAGGGTGATTTAATTCAGACATTCAAAATAATAATGTAGAGGATGTTAATACTAATACTTTTTTCTTACTTGATCAGTCTAACAGAACTAGGAAGTGTGAAGGTAAAATTTTCATAAAATATTGTAGAAGTAACCAACGAAATTTTTCATTTGCACATAGAGTAGCTAATTTAGTAATTATTGGAATTCTTTACCAACAAATATTAAATTTGCACCATCTGTAAATAGTTTAAAAAATCACATAGACACTGATTCCAAATTTCAAGAATTATTCTATCAATACGACTAGAAAAGATTATTTCAAATTATTGCATGCAAATCATAATGTAAACTATATATACCATAAACAATGAGGGGACGTCTTTATAAGCCGCGAGGCTTTAGGCAGCGATGCCTGTCCTACATCTACTACTACTACTACTACTACTACTACTACTACTACTACTACTTTTAATTAGCGTATAGGCTACTTGTTAAAATTTAACTTTTATTTTCATAATTTTGACGGCCACACAAAAGCGCTGCAGTTGAAGAATGTAGGCCTAGGCATACTTGATTTTAAATCACCACACACACACACACACATCCACACACACACACACACACACACACACACACACCTAAAAAGGTGCAAGGCTGCCTATTACACAGGCCCACCTAAATAGTTACCATAGCTAGCGTACGATATGTTTTGTTATGAAACACTGTGTAGCTTTAACCTAATCATAATGGATAGGTCATGTTGCAACACCAAAACATTTTATATTAAAGTAAAAGGTAGCACATACGGTTATGGACAGGAACTCCACAGATTTTTGTGAATGAATATCACGTTTGTTGACATCTAGTTTATCATTACTGATGTATGGAGTGTTAGTGTAAGTCCAACATATGCCTATAGTATCTTTTACTCTGTAATTGGTTCTTGAAACAATTTTATTATATTTAGGCTACTTGTTGTTGTTGCTTTTTTTTTTTTTTTATATCAAGGGGTAAGGTAAATGTATTCCAATAAGTTTTGTAACTATGTGTAAGGATCACGTGTAAGGTATGCTAAACCTGATTTTAAATCCTGATATATTTTTTTAATCGTTGTATTGTTAATGAAAAGCATCTTCGGGTTTGAGGCAAAATAAATTAGGGAAAATTTTAAAGGTTTCACCCTCTATTTCTTCAACTCTTCAAGGAGGGGTTCAAGGAGAGAAGTTTTAGATTCTATCCTATCCTATCCTATCCTGTCCCGTAACCCTGAGGTCGTATGGGCACCACAGATGATTGTTTAACCAGCATACTCCATCTTTCTCTGTCCTCAGCAGCCCTGATGGCTTCGCTCAGTTTCAAACCAGCCCATCTCGAATGTTGTCCATCTCTTTTTCGGTCTCCCTCTTCTTCTACCTCCTTGCACTGTGCCTTGCAGAATAGTCTTTGCAAGGCCTGATGATCTGGTGACGTGGCCATACCATCGGAGTTTCTGTTTCTTCGCCACTGTGAGCAGGTCATCGTGTTGTCCAATGGCTAGTGTGATGGTCTGTCGGACTTCGTCGTTCGTCAAAATAGTAGTAATAAATAATACTGCATTGAGAAACAATATCGATATAAAAGCATTTCGAGTCCTACTTTTTTTTAAACAAACATTCCTGATTATGCACAGCTTATTTGTTTGAGCTGATATATTTGGTGGTTATTGATTCGATCCTTAATTTTTTTTAAAATGTAATGCTTTACAATTTTCTATAGTTAATCAGGTTTATGTTTATATATAATATATCAAATCTGCCCCGAAAGGGTCCTTCCCTTTAAGTGTTACCTCAGGGCTATCCTTAACTGCTAACCTTTTTTTTTTTTTTTTCGTTTCTTATATTTCTGAATCAGGTATTTTTCACAAACCACCTTTCTACAATGGCGTCATTAACTAACTAACAGGTTGTGTATTTCGGAGTTAGACGGTGTATTTTAGTTGATGGTATGTAGGTTTTATTCTGCAATGGCACTAGTATTTGGCTTTTTTGTGTGTTTTTTTGTTTACAGTATGGTTGCATAACATGTTCTGTATTTTGTTGCCAGATGGTGTATTGTATTACTGTGCACCCAAGAGGGAACCTGTAAAGGTGGTCACCACAGATAGAGAGGTGCTGGATGTGCTGATGCAATGCCATACAAGCCAGACAGGTGGTGGACATACAGGCATCAATGCGACCCATGAAAAGGTGGCTTCCAGGTTCTACTGGAAGGGTCTTTCTGCAGATGTGAACCATTTTGTAAGAATAACACTTTAGTCCTAAATGTAACTAACTGTACATATAATAGCTATTTATGTATCTATTTTTATTTAATTTAAAAAAGTTTATATATGTGTGTACATGTTTGCACATTTATTTATTTAAATAATATTTTCAATTAAAATATACCATACAAATTGCACTAGGTAATGCCCCAGTTTGGAAAGTGACAGAAAATGTATATATAATATACCCACATTTGACACTAATACTAATAGGTACTGAACATTAGTATTTTGTTCAAGCGAATGTTTAATTAATTGCAAGTTTTTCCTAGTTATCGCCTCACCTCTGTTGGCTCAAATCCAGAACCTTAGCATTTAAGCGCCGCTTCCCAGTGTGTTTATTATAAAGGGATAATATTACATACATGTATTACATACATGTATTACAATATATATTACATACATGTATTACAATATATATTACATACATGCATGCATGCATGCATACATACGTACATACATACATACATACATACATACATACATACATACATACATACATACATACATACATACTTACATACATACTTACATACATACATACATATATACATATACATACATCGGGAAAATATTACATGCAAACAATGATTTATATTTGGGGCGTCCAATTGGGCCTCTATGTCAGACCCAATTGGTCGCTGGCAGGGGCATTCAATTGAGCCTGCACAAAGCTGTACAAGTTTTCTTGGACCACCAAAAGGCAGTCTTTTAATGGTCTTCCTCTTTACTGTCATAAGATATGCGTTAATTTTTTCACACTCTTAAATGGGACATATTTGTTAGTCATCAAATATAAACCGACAGGATATTTTCTAATAATTTCCATTTCAATTTCAGGTATCTACTTGCTCTGTTTGCCGAAGATGGATTTCAGGCCCGGGCAGTGGCAGAGACAAAGTTGCTCATGGTAAGAGAGGAGTCAAGGGCTCCAATTACAAATAAATATGTGTAGGTAGTTGAGAGATACGCATAATCAAACATTAATGATTTCTGCTTAGCAAAGAACATAATAATTAATAATAATAATAATAATAATAATAATAATAATAATAATAATAATGATAATAATAAAGGTATCAAAGAAAAAAATGTTTATTAGTATGAGGTGAAAAACAGTTGCTACTAATAAATAGGGAAACTTAACAAAAAATTTTTTTTAAATTTGACAAGCACAACAAAACTTAAATAAAAAAAGTTGGTAGAAATTTAAAAGAGAATGAGCAGATTTCTTTTTCCTGGTTAGCATTTTCTTTTTACGATGTATTATTAGCCTGTAATATTTATCCTTATGAAAATATATTTTAATTTTTTTATATAAAAATTTTAGATCAAAGTATAATGGCTTTTTAAATTAAAAAAAAAAAAACATTGCTTAAGGTCCAGTAAACTTGTTAGAGTCGTATCAGGACCGTTGGACAGGACAGGATAATACAACACACATGACATCAGCTTCATGGCACCTCACAAGGATCATGTTCACGAGGTCATAAAGTTAGGGGGCGCTGGAGACGCAGAGTATTCACCTCAATTTTTCAAACTCCAAGTTTTTAAAAAAAAAAACAGTCTAAAAGAAAATATAAATATATCTTAAATACTAAACATAAATAATTAACAGGCAGAAAAAGCCAAATACTAGTGCCATATGGCAGAACAAAGCCACAATACCACCAACTAAGTATACACCCCCCAACTCCAAAATACATGACCCGTAAGTGCGAGCAATGAAGCCAATGTAGGAAGAGGGGTTTGGAAAAAATACAGGTGACTGGGCTGGAAAGCAGAAAAAAAGAAAGGATAGAAAAGGTAAGATAAGATGGAAAAGCATGAGAACCGATAGAAAAGTTTACACATTGGACAGCTCCGAGATAACGCTCAGAGGGGAGGACATCATTAAAAAAAAAAAACGGTCCACCCTGCGGGGTATAATGGCTGGTCAAAGTAGAATGCCTATAATATTATTGTTTGACCGGCCATTATACTTTGACTACTTGATAATAAATAAGTGAATAAAAGCAAACGATATTTCTAAAATGATATTCTCAGTGGGAAACCAATTTGTTCGTGTCATATAACCTTGTTTGTTTTATAAATATATTACACTCTTCACTTTGCGTTTGCTTTCAATAATTTATTACATAGAAAAAACAATTATGCGGTCAAAGTATAATGGCTGGTCAAAGTATAATGCCTATAATATTACGGTTTGACCGGCCATTATACTTTGACCACTTGATAATAAATAAGTGATTAACAGCAAAAAGCTATTTCTAAAATGATATTCTCAAGTAGGAAATCACATTAGGAGTGTAATAAAAAGTTGTTTTTTTTTTAAAATAAATATATTACACTCTCCTTTTTGCTTCTCACTTGCATAATATCATACAGAAAAAGGGTATGCTTTCAATCAAGTATTAAATAGAAAAAAATTATGCGGTCAAAGCAGGGTTCAGCCTGACACAAAAGAGCTATGGGCCATTGGGCCCCTCAGATCAAATTTCAATGGGCCATGATTTCAGCAGTAATTTACGTACATGTAAAAGATAACCTGGAGATATTATTACAGAAATTAAAACAAAATAGATTATTGTGAGTGTGCATGTGTTGTGAAGCATGTTTACCAACAAAACACTAACCAGAACAGGGATCACCGATCAGTATTTTGACTTGACTCGGGGCTCACACAATCATCTTGCGTAGGATTAGCGGCGGTAGACTGTAGTTTAACAGCAGCAAAACACAGTCTAAACTGTCCTACCTCAAGTTTAGATGTGTGTGTTTGTGTTTTTTTTTGTTTTTTTTTTGGGGGGTGGGGGGGGGGGTGGGGGTGCATTTTCAAAGCGGCACAAAGAAAAACACAAAATCCTCCTTGCACGGACACAACATACGCGCAGACGATAGCAAATTCTGATTTGGAAGAATCGTACAACACTTCTTATTGGCTGAAAGATCAACATCCGGGCCCTCATAGCCAATCGCTGAACTTGCCTTAGCAAAAGCACGTTTGTCGCCTCCAATACAGTGCAATGTTATTGTGGTGGCGCACTGGTACCAAAAATCGAAGCGCCATTCGGCCCCTGGCAAGAATTTTAGATGGGTCATTTTTAATTTTTATGCGTCAATGGCGCAGGGCGCGCTAGTAAACTGATCCCTGTCAAAGTATAATGGTTGGTCAATGTATAATGCCTATAATATTACGGTTTGACCGGCCATTATACTTTGACCACTTGATAATAAAATAAGTGTTTAAAAGCAAACATTATTTCTACAATGATATTCTCAAGTGGGAAATTAATTTGTTAGTGTAATATAACCGAGTTTTTGTTTTATACACTATTTATTTTTCTTCCCACTGAGAATATCATATCTATATAGAAATAGTGTTTGCACTATCGGGTATATATATATATAAAGTATGCGGTCAAAGTATAAATGCTGGTCAAAATTTGGGAGTGTAATAAAATGTTTGCTTGTTTGTTTGTTAGGTGTAGGTATAGGGACTATATTTAATATATTAGGCCGTTAAGACTTTCCAGCGTCCCTTCTTCATCTTGTTTACAAAAATGAATACGTTGGGGTTATATGTGACATGCAATTTGCGCTAACTATGTATCGTAATCATATTATTTTATATGTATATTACACTCTCAATTTTGCTTATACCTGGAGAACATCGTATAGAAATATCGTTTGATTTCAATCACGTGTTAAATAGAAGAAGAAAAGTATGCGGTCAAAGTATAATGGCTGGTCAAAGTATAATGCCTAATAACATTACGTTTCTACCGCCTAGCTCCACACACTTCCGGGACGCTTCTTGGTTACCGCGGCGACTTTGGCGTGGGTGGCAACCTTATGATAGGATGGACTGTAATGTTACACTGGAAAAGCCCATATAAAAGTGATTAAATAAAAATAAATAACATGTTCCCAGTATACCCAGTACATCAGTCAAAACTTTCTATCCAAGATGGAGGACATGGGACTAACCCAGATCAACAAGGAACCAACCAGGGTGATTCCATACTCGATGTGTTCTGCACAAACAGGCCAAACTCAGTTGTCAGAACTTCCATTATTCCATGACTAAACGACCATGACATACTTCTGGTGGACTGCTGGATAAAAGCCCAAAAGACCAAAACAGTACCGCATAATGTCAGCATAGGGAAGAACAAACTTTGATGAAATCAAGCAGACACTTGCCTTTAGTGATTACTTCACCCCCGGGCATGAGGATCAGCGGAGCGTTATCCACAGCCATCTGAAATTGGTCTCAGCATTAACTTTATTTTATCCCAATGTGACAGGACAGGATACAGATAGAAGTAAAAGAAAGATGAAGCCCCTATTTGTGGAACAAGGGCTACACAATTCATAAACATGGAAAAACACTTTCAGAAGTCTTGCCTCTAAGGTTATCATAGCAAAAGTGATAAAAAAATATCTAATTACAGAATATATAATCTTATTTCAAAACTAATCACACAATATTCAACTTTATCTATCCCTATTCTGTCCCGTAACCCGGAGGTCTTAGGGGCACCACAGATGATCGTTTAACCAGCATACTCCACCTTTCTCTGTCCTCAGCAGCCCTGATGGCTTCGCTCAGTGTCAAACCAGTCCATTCTCGAATGTTGTCCTCCCACCTCTTTTTCGGTCTCCCTCTTCTTCTACCTCCTTGCACTGTGCCTTGCAGAATAGTCTTTGCAAGGCCTGATGATCTGGTGACGTGGCCATACCATCGGAGTTTCCGTTTCTTCACCGCTGTGAGCAAGTCATCGTGTTGTCCAATGGCTTGTGTGATGGTCTGTCGGACTTCGTCGTTGGTGATATGTTGGGTATAGGAAATGCCTAGAAGTCTTCTGTAGCACCTCATCTCCATGCTTTGTATTCTTCGTTGGGGATCTGCTGTGAGGGTCCATGCTTCGCAAGCATATAGGAAGATGGAGTATGGTGTATGGTTGTAAAGGTCAGAGCAGTACTCTGTCCATCTGTCCAAGACTTCTTGTTCTTCTGTAAGGCATATGCCAGACTTGCTTTGGATCGTGGAGACTTTGGGCTGTTTGACACTTGTCAGCCGCTTCACAGTCTGGTAGGCCTTCTTGCTGTTGTTCTTGTTCAGACTGTTCTCTATTTCCTGTCATTGATCATCTATCCAGTTCTCCTTTGCTGCGCGCATGCCTTTTCGGATGTCATTGTTGATTTTTCGGTAGACATCAGCTCCATGTGAGGTGTTCTTTTTTTATTTTTTATTTTTATCTTTCTTCGTTTATCACACAGATCCAAAAGTTCAGGTGTGATCCACGGCTTCTTCTTTGGTCGGTGCTTGCCAAGGATCTCAGTGGCGGCATCTGTCACGGCTGAGTTGAAGGTGGTGTTCCAGGTGTTGACATCTACTTCACCAGCCCCCAAAATGAGCAGTGGTCCAAATTTCCCTCCAATTGTGGCCTGAAATAGTTCTGCCACCTCCGGGTCTTGAGGTTTGTCCAGGTCGAACTTCAGTCTAGTGCACTTTGCTGTATTTACTCTCTTCAAGTGGAGCCGAAAAGACATCATCACGAGATTGTGGTCACTTCCGATGTCTGCTCCTGGAAAAGTGCGTGTCCTGCCAATGTTGATGCTTGATCTGAAGCGTTTCTTGACCATGATGTAGTCTATTTGGTTGTGATGCTTCCCGCCGGGACTGTGCCATGTCCATCGTCTGAAGTTTTTGTGGAGACCAAGCGTGTTTGCCAGTACCAGACCCCTGTCATTTGTCTCGTTGTTGCAGTGGGGTCCACATGTGTCTCCCCAGTTGTGGTGCGCATCTTGGCCAACCTTGGCATTCCAGTCGCCTTGCACTATGACTATGTCCTTCTTCGGCACTTGGTCAAGGACTGCCTGTAGATTTTCATAAAAATCCTCCACTTCGCTGTCGTCATAGTCTGATGTTGGGGCATAGGCCTGGATGATGGTAATGGTGATGTTGAAAGGGGCTGCTCTCAGGCGGATGGTAATGAGTCTACTGGAGACTGGGCGGCAACCCATGACAGTGGCTGGAATGTTCTTGTGAACCAAGAATCCAATGCCGTGTTCGTGCCTGTCATCTCTACCGCTGAAATAGAGCTTGTGGCCTTTGTCGGTCGTTGTTTCACCTAGGCCTTTCCAGCGCAGTTTGCTGATACCTAGAACGTTCCATCGATAGTGGTCCAACTCGTGGGCCAGTTCTTCTAATTTTCCTTCCGCAGTTAGGGTCCTGATATATCTCATTGCAGAATATATATCCTATTTCAAAACTAATCACACAATATTCAACTTTCTCCCAGCAATAAAAAAAACCGGTTTATACAACTTACTAATAAGAGCAATACTCATAATATGATTAGCCTATTAGACAGAAATACAACTAAGAAAAATAGCCAAGTTAACTCAAAAATTATCTTAGTTATACACTTCTTACTTCCCTCTTCATCATCATCATCCTCTCTCTCTCTCTCTCTCTCTCACTCTCTCTCTCTCTCTCTCTCTCTCTCTCTCTCTTTCTCTAATTAACACTAAGGCACATCAGACAAAATAAAGAAGACTAAATGGAAATAACCTGAGCATACTGGCAAACACATTACCTAACTCATTAAAAAAAATACTGCCGGTAACATCAACACTCATTCACATTCAAACCCCCATGCAAGTCTCTCTTCCATTCATGCTTTTGTGCAAACCTCTTCATACCCTCATAATCGCCCTTTGCAAACTGGTATTTTACAGGGTCAGGTCCTTCACAGGCGTTCCCACCAATAAGAAGGGAAAATTCTATCACCAAGTGATGGCTCTTACCTAGGGGCGGGAGAAGGTTGACTGACGAACAAGCAAGATTTAGGGCAGTGCCACTGAACAGATTGTCAACCTCAGAATAATCTGCAAGAAAAACCTACAGCACCATCTATATGATGTGTTTGTAGACTTCAAGAAAGCGTTTGACCAAGTCTGGCATGCAGCTCTGTGGGCAACCATGAGAGTGTACAACATCAGCCCTAAAATTATTAAAGTCATCAAAAGCCTGTATGATAAGGCTACCAGTGCAGTCCTCCACAACAGCACCAATGGGAACTGGTTCAGAACAGCAATTGGATTGCGCCAAGGATGCCTACTCTCTCCAACACTCTTCAACATCTTCTTTCTTTCTGTTGTTCTTGTTCAGACTGTTCTCTATTTCCTTGCATTGATCTTCTATCCAGTTCTCCTTCGCTGTGCTGTGAGCATGCCTTTTCGATGTCATTGTTGATTTTTTGGTAGGCACCAGCTCCCTGTGAGGTATTTAAAAAAAATTTCATCTCTCTTTGTCACACAGGTCCAAAAGTTCAAGCGTGATCCACAGTTTCTTTTTTGTGTGGTGCTTACCAAGGATCTCAGTGGTGGCATCTGTCACAGCTGAGTTGAAGGTGGTGGTCATGGTGTTGGCATCTACTTCACAAGCTCCCAAAATGAGCAGTGGTGCAAATTTCCCTCCAATTGTGGCGTGGAATATTTCTACCACCTCTGGGTCTTGCAGTTTGTCCAGGTCGAACTTAAGTCTGGTGCACTTTGCTGTGTTTACTTTCTTCAAGTGGAGCCGAAAAGACATCATCACGAGATTGTGGTTCCATCGGTAGTGGTCCAGCTCATGGGCCAGTTCTTCTAATTTTCTCTCCGCAGTTAGGTTCCTGACATTCCAGGTTCCTATGAAGATGTTGTCTTTTGTGGATCTTGCGAAGTTGTCCATCAGTAACACACTTATCACCTCCGTCCTGGTGGACAATGGAAGGTGCGGTCCTTAATGACCCGGGCGACGACCGATCCAGTATGGAGTAAGTGGTTCTTTTCATCATTCGTCTTGGGCAAGAAAGACCTGGCGGGGCCCAATCCTCTCCAGCAAAAGCAAGTCATAATTAAAAAACATTTTAATTATTTTATTTTATTTTATTAATTTTTTTATTTAGTTGTCTTTTGTTATTTGGCAACACCCATATACCGCAGACCCTCTGTGATATTCCATGTTTTTACTCAGTGATGGAGGACGGAGACCATCCAGGGCAGTCTGAGGTGAAGTTGGAGATGGACATTGCTGAAGAACCAGGGGAAAACTGGATGGCCAAACAAGCATGGCCTGCACAAAGTGAGGTCATCTAAAAATGAAGAGGAAAATACTGTATTACTGTTTAAAGACTGACTTTTGTATTGTTGGTGCTTATTCCATGGTGTTTACAGTTTAGTATCAGTTGTTAACACTATGGTTCCATTATTGGAGATTAAATTAAACAAGTGATGAAAATGTTGTAATAGCTGTTAATTTGAGCTTGGCTTTCTGCAAAAAATTAATTAGCAAACATTGTTCATCCACACAACAGAACAGGGTGAGCTCTATTTATAAATTATTACAATTTCTGCTTTAGTAATTTCTACCTAGGAACACCACAAACTATAGGTCCTACTATAGTTTGAATATGTCACAGGAACAATGGGAATCCCGCGCGATTTGGAATCGTATTAGTGTTTATTGGAATTCAAATATACATCCTAAAATTCCAACCATCACTGGGCAAAACCTAGTGTGAACTGGAATTCCCATTGATCCTATCCTAAGATGAATGAGATTTGGGGTTTAGTGCCTATGTTTTGTTCAGAACTGCAGTCCGGTTGTCTTTTAAAAATAAATTACCCTTAATGGACATGCTTCAATTCAGTTATTTCATTTCACCTCTATTTACACTTTAGTGATAATAGACACCAACAAACAAACAAACAAAAATATTAATTAATTAATCTTTTGTGGAAATGCTTTTTAGAAATATAGGTTTATATTGCTGAACCTACAGTTCAACAATATTTCGTAAGCTAAAGATTCCGGTGCCAAAAAGATTTGAACAGGCATCTGCAGTATAATTTATGTTTATTGTCAGCATTTCCTCCATTATTATTCACAACCAAGTTTGAAAATGATTTTGCTTAACCTAGAATTTAGCAATAATTTACTTGTAAAGATTTTATTCTGTACCAGTGCATAGTATAATTTTGGAATTCCTTTTGGCACTAAACACTGGAGTTTCCATTTTGTCCTAGGGTGAATGGGATTTCCAGTTTATCCATGCTTTTTTTCTAGTGGTGTCTGGAATTCCATTTCATCCTAGGACATTTTGGGAATTCTAAATAAACACTTGTATGATACTAAATTGCTCGGGATTCTCATTCTTCCTGTGTCATCATATCTATGAGATTGGCAGTGAAAAAGATAAAAGAAGAATCAAAAATCACTACAGGGCCTGGCAGTGACATGGTGGAGCCACATGATCCAGTGTTGACTAAAGTGAAGACAGAGCCTGACAGTGACATGATGGAGCCACATGATCCAGTGTTGACTAAAGTGAAGACAGAGCCTGACAGTGACATGATGGAGCCACATGACCCAGTGTTGTCTAAAGTGAAGACAGAGCCTGACAGTGACATGATGGAGCCACATGACCCAGTGTTGTCTAAAGTGAAGACAGAGCCTGACAGTGATGCAGATGAAGAGTTGCCAGTGTTCTTTGGAACAACAGGTAATGTGAGAAATGTGTACCTTAACAATTAAATATATACTTGGAGTTGGAAAAGAATAAGTTTTCCCTATTGAGCTTCAACGCTTGCTGGCTTGTACCTGTTGTAACTCACATTTCATTAAAATTACTACTGGAAAACAATCAAATTAATTAATTAATTAACAAGTAAAAAATGAATAAAGATTGCTCCTTGCCAGACTGAATCAATAAATGCATCAAGCATAATTCACACTTTAACAGCTTATTTGACTTCACTGTTTCATTGTTGTCATGCTTAAACCTCAGCTTTGTTACAGACAAGAAGAATTCCATCTCAGGTCTCACATGTGTCATGTTATGATTTGGCATTTCAGAAAGCAGCGATCCATCGGAAACTGAGACAGTGAGAGGGAAGTCAGGGAGAAACGTTGGCACACATCCAATGGAGTCTGAGGTAATTGATTAAAGTGTTTTTCTTACATCTTTTGTACAATTCTATAGGTGCATATATATATGCATACATGAGAGACCAAGATTGTATAGGGGCAGTAAATCTGTTCATAAGCTTTATTTAGATTTTAATAAAGCATTTGTATTTGTATTGAGCTGTGACATAATGTGACAACAGGGAAAGTGAGACAAAGTGGATGATGAGAGGCTTTTCTTTCTAAAACAAAAATAAATAAAAATAACTTGCACCACCAAATTGTTTGACAATATTTTGAAGATCTCCTCTTCTTTTCTTCTCACTAATGAAGTTATAAAACAATAGTGTTTGAGTGGGGTTGCCGATTAGCTTCAAAGGAGAGTGCTGGTCTCCAATGCCAAAGTTTCCGATAGCGAATGGAAGGCTTAGTGCAGGAGTTACAATCCCCTCTGGTGTCCAAATATTTCAATATTAGGTATGAGACTTGTCATGTCACCGAAGGTTTTCTACAGGTACTCAGGTTTCCTCCCACCCTTAATAACAGCATTGGATGTAACCAATCTAAATTAAAAAAAAAAAAAAAAAAAAACAACAACTAATTTTCGTTCTGTTTTTTCATTACGCCACATGTTTGAGTGACTTTTGTGGGTTTGTTTTGTGGGTTTGTTGCATGGGTTTGTTGCGTGGGTTTGTTGTGCATGTAAGAGTATTTGTGAGTTTGCATTATTGGTTGGATATTGAGTGTGATGAATCTCAAGGGAAAGCATGTATATATCAGTCTGTGTTATTATTCAACAGAGGGTCAGTCAGAGTAAACAAAGGGATGTCAGCAAGTGCTTCTGTTTAAGTTGGGTTACTTCAGAGTTGCACTTCAAGTCTAGTTCATGTTTACATTAGTTAAGCAGAGGTGTCAACCAGTACGGATTGACTGTATTTAATTCCGGCGAAGTGAATTAAATACGGAAATACGGTAGCTTTTATAAAAAATACGGAGGAAAAGTTGCCGATCGGTTATCTTTGCCAGCGGTGCTTCTGTACCGGTTTCTGGTCTCATAATAGTACTCCTGCACTCACTGAACGTCGCTGTGTTCAACAAGCTGATTTTCATGGTGATTTTAGAGTAAAACAAGTGTGGTGTTCAACAAGCTGATTTTTATTGTGATTTTAGAGGATTGAAAATAGCCTTCTGTTTCAGAGGGAAGCCTGTCGTTACTTTATAGTGTCTTAGGCTAGGTTTTGCGAGAAAAAAAAATACTGACAAGTGTTAAAAAATACTGACAAACGGGTCCGGAAATACTGACAAGAAGATTAGGGGGTTGGCACCTCTGGTTAAGTTTGAATCACCCAGTCCGTCTTAGGCACTCATACTTTTTATGAATAGGTTGTTTTGCAGTTTGTTCCCTGGAAACCATTCTTCTCTGTATTTATGATTGTGAGTGATGTTTCTGCAGATTCCTTCTACGCAGGCTGCACCACCACAGGGTCCGTTGTTTGTTGTCAGCCCCACTAGCCCACAGTCATCAGCTGTCAAGCTCTCTTCTGCCTCAGACACCTCCCACAGTGAGAGAGGAATGCAGAGCGAACAGCAGCAGAAGAGCGGAGAGCAGAATAAACATGTGTGTGATGTTTGCTACAAAACCTTCACTAAGGCTGGCAATTTGAAGAAGCATTTTCTTACACATACAGGACAGAAAAGCCATTTGTGTGACGTTTGTAATAAGGCTTTCATGCAGGCTTACAATTTGAAACTGCACAAGCTTACACATACTGGAGACAAAAGTCATGCGTGTGACCTTTGTAATAAAACGTTCTCCCAAGCTTGTCATTTGAGAGCACATAAACTTTCACACACGGGACAGAAAAACCATGTGTGTGAAGTTTGTAATAAAGCTTTCACCCGGGCTTGCGATTTAAAGGCCCATCAGCTTGCGCATACAGGAGAGAAAAATCACGTTTGTGAGGTTTGTAATAAAGCTTTCGCTCGGGCCGGCGATTTGAACGTACATAAGCTTAAACATACCGGAGAAAAAACTCATGTGTGTGATGTTTGTGAGAAGGCTTTCTCTCGGGCTGGCGATTTGAAGAGACATAAGATTTCACATACGGGCGAGAAAAACCACGTGTGTGACGTTTGTAATAAAGCTTTCACTCAGGCTGGCCATTTGAGAGTGCATAAACACACGCATCATACACACACAGAAGAGAAATGTCATGTGTGTGATGTTTGCAATAAAGGTTTTACTCTGGCTAGCAGTTTGAAGCAGCACAGGTTGACACACACAGGAGAGAAAAACCATGTGTGCGATGTGTGTAATAAAGCTTTTCTTTCGCCTAGCCATTTAAACTTACACAAGGTCATACATTCAGGGGAGAAAAATCATGTCTGTGTGGTTTGTAGTAAAGCATTTAGTTTGGCTGGCAATCTGCAGAAGCATATGCTTACGCATACAGGAGAGAAAAATCATGTGTGTGATGTTTGTAGTAAGGCTTTCGCTCGTGCTAGATACTTGAAAGTACACAAGCTTACACACATAGAAGGGTCTACATCATCTTCGCTATGATAAAGCAGTGGCCAACGGAAAGAAGACCAGAATGAAATAGCCACGTGTGTGCTGTTTTGTAATACTACTTTTGGTTTGGTTGACGATTTGAAGCAGCACACGTTGATACATACAGAATAGAAAAAAATTATGTGTGATATGTTTAAGAAGCATGCTTATCCCTCACAGGGAAGCTCCAAGCGCGTTACACAATATTAGATCATAATACAGAATTATTATAAATTCCCTCTAACCAGGCTCAACGCGCTCATTCACACACAGCCATGCCAAACTACCTACATAAAAAGCAAATCGCAGATTACAAAATACAAGACAGCGCAATATCACTCTGCCGCACTGCAAAAAGTAGATCCAAGTCCTATCCTATCCTATCTCATCCCTTAACTCTGAGGTCGTTGGGGCACCACAGATGATCGTTTAACCAGCATACTCCATCTTTCTCTGTCCTCAGCAACCCTGATGGCTTCGCTCAGTGTCACACACTGCTTGATCTAAGTACATGTAAAAATTAAAAAATATAAAATAAATGGTTTATATACGAAATGCCATACAAAATAAATGTCTTTAATTTTTATTTGAACAAGATTAAAGTTGGAGCATTCTCAAGTCAGACAGTAGGGGCTATGTAGCTGAAAGACCATTCTCCACATCCCTTGAGGTTCGTCCTTGGTACCTTAAGCAGTTTTTCACGAGAGGATGTGACGGCTAATAAGTGGTGAGAGATGTTAACAGATACGGTGGTAGGGATGCTTTAAATGAAACAGATTTACAAAGTTTACATTAAGAAAATAACATGTGAAAATACAAAAAAAAAGTTATGCGTAAACCTGAAACATGCAATCACAAAACTGACAATCGGTAATACACCCCTTTTATATGTATGTGTTTTGTTTGTATTATATAATAACGGGGGTTCCATAAATTAGAGTATAGCCTCAACGTCCCCTGCGTGGGATGTCTTTATTGTAAAGTGACCGGCTGGTGGGGTGCCTTCAGTGTTACTACTAGGGTTGTATCGGCGGATCTTTTATGCGGATCAGGGGGGAGTCATCTTTCAGCGAAGTTGTGGTCTTGATTTTGTGGTTCTGATTGGGCTCTTTGCAGTCCACTGAACCCTGTAAGCAATGAATAACTGACTAACTAACGATGCACCTAAGGCAGCGAGTGCGCATCTCGGGCCCACATCTTGAGTTAGATCTTGTATGGTCCTGTGCCTCCTTGAGCAGCTCTTGCTGGAAGGTGCTATTTTAAGATCGATTACAGTACTCCTCTCTTAAGGTGACCCCCCCACGGGACCAAATTTTTGTTTGATCTTATCCGAGGGGCACCCTAAACAGTCCTCTGATAAGATCAACTACCAGTAAAAAACTTGATCTTATACGAGGTGCTAAATTTTTGTGTCGTGTGACAGTTGTGTGTGTGTGTGTGTGTGTACATGTGTGCACGTTGGTGCGCGCGTATGCATGTATGCATTACTGTATATGTATTTTTTGTGAGTGTGTATGATGCATAAGCAAACACTCAAACGAACGGATGCAAGCACGCATACACATACACACACTCTCACACACACACACACAAACACATTGACGCGCACGCACGCAAATGAGAATAAAAAATAAAAAGTATGCACCAAGACAGTTACTGGGTGTATTTGCAGAAAACCTTACACAAGTTTAACGAATTGTTCACTTTGTCTACGTCACGGCACATGCTTTATCGCTAGTGAATGAAGTCAATTCAGGGTAAGGTCCACTGTGGCAATACGTCCCGCTAGGAGGGGACACGGCAGATCACAGTTACACCTGTCTACACCGCCCATGGGTCGCACTCTGTCAAAGCGGTTCCCGTGTATATTGCAGAGTGTCGCATAACGCGGATGCTAGCTGGCTGGACGTGACAGGTGTTCTGGGATGGAATTCCATTTCAAAACAGGAAGTGACCTCATAAATGACGTCATCTGTGACATCAATTTCTCTTAAGCAGTAGTCTCCTCCATTTGGGAACCAAAACGGGGTTGACGTTATCCGAGGTTTTCCCTTATGCGAGGTGACGCTAAGCGAGGAATTCTAAATGGTACAAGGGTTTTTGGGGTTGTGGTGTAGCAATTTATCAGAAAAACCATTGCAAATGGAGGTTTGGTGTAGCACTAATGTGAATCACGCGATTCGCAACAAAACTGGAAACTTCTGCATCCAATATAAACACACACATCCAATGTGTTTACAAATTTATTGTAAAATCTTGTTAATGCACAACACTTTAGCTATTACCATTATCATTATCATTATAAACATTTTCTAATTTCATGTACGTTTTTCAAAATAAAAGTGAAAATGCAAAAAAAAAAAAAAAAAAAAAAAAAACAAGAGAAAAGAAATTGGTAGGAAAATCTCCTATTTTGTCTCAAGACCAGGTTCAGCATCACATCATTTACATGGCTTCCATGTAGATCTAAACTTTTCTAGCACTGGTAAGGAAAACAATTTTTTTAATGCATCAGTAGACTCAATAAAGTTTAGTAATAGCATATAAGTAACTCATATGCTATTACTAAACTTTATTGAGTCTACTTTCTTTGGACTTCTCCACTAGGCCTTCAAAATCCTTATCGGTTTCCCATTCAGGCAGGTGCCTTCCTGGTCGTTTGAGTTTTTTAGGTGGAGGCTTTGCCATTTTCTTTGTTCAACTCCGTCTGTCTCTCCCTCACAAAGACTGATCGTAGACTGAAGTTCTGAACGAACACAGTTGCGGAAGTGCGGTGCTTTTACTAAGTGTCTTTAAACCGGACTCGACCGGAACAGACTACTTTCGCGCGAAAACCCCCTTGGTTAAAAAGTATTATCGTCACTTTTGAAAAATTGCGTAGCAGCTTTGTGATACGCCGTAGCAATGGGAAAATGTTTAAAATGCGTAGCGCTATGCAAAAATCCGTAGCTTTTGACAGGTATGAAATATTAATTTGATGTTCTTCTCTCAAGTGTATTCTCAAGTTGAGTTACAATGGATCTTTATGTCATGAACTATTTAAACATTTTAAATATCTTCTATAGTATATTCCTATCCTATCCTATCCTGTAACCCGGAGGTCATAGGGGCACCACAGATGATCGTTTAACCAGCATACTCCATCTTTCTATGTCCTCAGCAGCCCTGATGGCTTCGATTAGTTTCAAACCAGTCCATTCTCGAATGTTGTCCTCCCACCTGTTTGTTTGTTTTGTTTGTATATAGATTATAGTCACACGACACTTTCGCATATAGGTGACTACTGGACCGATTTATACTGACACCAGCGGGCCAGTTGTTGGTAAAGGGGAAAATAATATGATCACACGTTGACCAATCCGGGATTCGAACCAGCGACCTTTCGGTTACTAGCAAGACGCTCTTACCAACTGAGCTACCCGGCCCCTCCCTCCCACCTCTTTTTCGGTCTCCCTCTTCTTCTACCTCCTTGCACTGTGCCTTGCAGAATAGTCTTTGCAAGGTCTGATGATCTGGTGGCGTGGCCATACCATTGGAGTTTCCGTTTCTTCACCACTGTGAGCAGGTCATCGTGTTGTCCAATGGCTTGTGTGATGGTCTGTCGGACTTCATCGTTGGTGATGTGTTGGGTATAGGAAATGCCCAGAAGTCTTCTGTAGCACCTCATCTCCATGCTTTGTATTCTTCGTTGGAGATCTGCTGTGAGGGTCCATGCTTCGCAAGCATATAGGAAGATGGAGATGACAAGGGAGCGCAGCAGTCTTACTTTGGAATGTAGACTGATGGTCCTGTCTTTCCAAATGGGCTTTAGTATATTCATTTGTTTCAATTAAAAAATGACACTTTCAATACATTAAATATGCTGCTTTAGATGTATAATGTGTACATGATTAAAAAAAAATTGGGGTGGGGGGTAAGGAATTTCTTAAGTCTGTATATACAGTTCAGCATCCAAAAGAGCCTTGACAGCGCATTATTATTGTTTTAATTTTTTTCTTTATTTTAGTTACACTTACATATAATACATGTTTGTTACAGGTTGTGTAATATAGATTTATGGGTGTATTTGTAGTGAGACAGCTGGAAGAAACTTAAGTGAGTGTGTGTGTTTGTGCTCTTGCATAAACGTACAAATGACAAATGGGTACCAGACCTTGCCTTTCCTAGCTACAAATGGGTTCATTTGCCAGGAACCCACTTTTTTTCCCAGGACCCCACTTTTTTCTAAGTACATGGCAGTGCTCTTTTAGTGCTTGGGAATGCAGTTGTAGTGCATGAGAGTGTTTCAAGTACAAGGGAGTGCTCTATCCGGGACAGAGAAAATCCAGCCACTTGTCGGGCAATTTGAAGTTGACCTATTTTGTACCCTATAGGAGACAAACTAGGTCAGCTTTTTAGACCGCAGACAATTTTGCATCAGATGCGCTCTTTCCGTCAAAAAACCACTTTCCGATTCTTACATTTACATTCTTCAATAAACCCAGTTGAGTTCTGATGTTTTGCAAATATAGGTGTGTGTGCAGATGTTAGAACATAGTTGAAAGTATAATGTAAAATTGTTATGGAAACGTAGCTGTAGTAGTTGTTATCTTTTGATTGTATGTATTACGTTTACTTGTGGTTGTTTTAAAACCCCTTTTGGGGTGCCGGGGGTTTCAGTATAAATAGTATCCCCACTTTCTGGAAATTTAGTGCTTTAAATTCCCACTGTCGCTGTCTTTCTCATTTGCTCTTTCTCATTCTTGCTCTGTTCTATCAATCTGCTATACGTAAATTACTATCTTCTTCTTCGCTAGACCAGTCACCTACCTTTTTTCTTGAAAACTCTTCCGGGACAAGACTCCTTGTTTGTGTATGGGGTCTGTTGGATCAGTTTGGGAATATTGGACGCCTTCTGCCAGGTGGTCACTAGGGCTTCCTATGATGTTATTATTTAGCAATGTAGGCATTTTATATGTATGTGTTTTGTTGATAATTTATAATGATGTTTGTATTCTATTTTGTTTTTGTAAACGGGGGTTCGATAAATTAGAGTACAGCCTCAGCGTCCCCTGCGTGGGATGTCTTTATTGTAAAGTGACTGGCTGGTGGAGAGCGTTCAGTTTTACCACTAGGGTTGTTTCAGCAGATCTTTTATGCGGATCAAGGGTTGTCCGGTCATGATTTGGCTCGGAAGAGTCTGCTGGACCTAAAGCAATAATCATGTAATGTAATGTTGTTTTAAAACATCTCATTCTTTATTTGCTAAGATGCATTGTGGGTATATGTAATAAAGATTTGTTGACTTTGACTTTACTTGTATCAATCAGCAAAGTCAACACACTTAAAATAAAATAAATGTTATTGGTTAAAAACAAAAACAAAAAAAACCTGAGTTGTGTTGTGTTTTTGAATGAACCCCTTGACCACTTATGACGAGATAAGTCATCATACAATAGTGTGACGAAATATGCCAATGACGTATTATCTCATCATCATCATTGTGACGTGTTTGTTTTCTTTGTACAGTTAAACCGTCAACAAAACAAATACGCACCACTGGAAAGCTCCGAACATTGGCTGTTTAACATTTATAAGTTGAGTGTGGTAACCCTTTTCATCCGCGGGTGGCAGACCACACACCACCGGCGCCACCTCACCCACATGCCTGCTTCAGGGACATAAATGAATGCACATCCATACATCAGATTTTTTTTTCTCTCCCTCTAAGACCCTGGTGTCAGGATTTTATCATGATATTGTATATCGCACCCCCAAGTTTTTTAAATTCTTCATACCCATCATTTCTCTGCCTGCGCGTGAATGCATTGATTGACCTCCCGTCCCTGTGGTCATGGAAAGTAGATGGCATTACACTAATCTAGCCATGGCTTAATTAAGTTTTAATGATAATATTTACGTCCCATATACGCTCAGGTGTCTGGGGATTTTAATTTACCAAACGAACGAACATCAAATTTACAATCAAATATGATGCAGTTGCCACCCTCTCTCTCACTATCTCTCTTTGGATATAAATAAATACATATTTGTTCAAAAGCAAATTTAAAAAAAATGTTATTTATCTTTTCCCAAATAGTATATTTGTTTAGAAAATTAAATGAGCGTTACCCAGTTATTTTTAATACTGTTCAAGCTAGATTAAAAAAAAAAAAATTACAATTGTGAGCTGGCAAATAGTTGTGACTCGGCGCAATTCTCCATTGGCAGTGAAAGGGTTAAATGTTTACTGATAGAATGATGAAGGAAAACAAAAAAAAGAAAGAATGAAGCATAATAGAGGTTACAGGCACACATTTATAAACATGCATTGAATAAAGAGAAGACAATTAATTTAAATGATAAAATGTAGAAAAATTCAACAGTTTTTTTTGTTGTTTTTTTTTAAATACAGAAAGACAAAAGTTTTACCCAAAAAATTTATACTTTGTAATGTAAATCTTGGGAAACATACACGTTAATTTATTGAATGACAATAATTAGTTAAATAGTCATTGTTTAAAGGGTAACGACAGTAATTTTAATTATGACTTTGTTATCATTATGTTTCTATTCAAATTGATATCTCCTCTTTTATATCATAGATTTCTTTATAAGTGGCTACTTAATTATTCACCTTCGGTATAAGATAGGTAAGAATTATTATATTTATAATAAACGGGTTTCTTTTGCTTCTGATGGCTTTCTAATAAAGCGTTATCGGTGAAAATTGTGACAACGGTATAGAGAGTTTTTTCAACAAGCTTCCGGTGTCAATTATTACTTCCCTTGATGTTGATTTTTTTTTTTTGTGGAATTTTTTTAATGCATGAATGCGTGTTGATTGTTGTTGAATATCTGGCTCTGTGATGGAGGACGAAGACAATCCAACACTGTCTGAGGTGAAGTTGGAGATTGATATTGCAGAAGAACCAGTGGGAGATTGGATGAGATTGCAAACGTGGCATGCACAAGGTAAGTGGACACTAGTGTAGACGTGCAGTTTTTATGAGGAATTCATTGAACAAGGAAATGTTGGTTATTTAATGATACGTAGGCCTACTACTTACAGATGCTTACAGTTGTGTTACAGAGGCTGGAACACAGAGGCCTATAGTGTATATTGTTCTTCTGGCTTGTTGTCACCGAACGTTGCTCAATAGTTGAGCCTCTTGTCTGGGATTGCAAACTGGGGGTGGTTCCATCATGGTTCGCTCATCAGACAATCAAGTCTGTTTCAAGCCAATCAAGGAGTTCACACTTGGCGCTTTCACCACAACCTCCAGCAAACCATTCCAGCCATTGACAACCATCAGCGCCCATACCCCCTCCCCCCATCAAATAATGTCCTCTGAGATCCAGACTTGATGATTGCTTCCGAAGCTCGAATTTGTGACCCCTAGTTCTGTTGCTATTGCAAGGTGGCAGCAGCGGCGTAGACTGGATTTTTGTATTGGTCATGCGTGTACTTGTACACCTCTATCATGTCTCCCCGGAATCTTCTGGAAACCAAGCTTGGCAGTTTCAGTGCCTGTAGGTGTTCTTTATACCCAAGTTCCCTGATCTCTGGCACCATGCGAGTAGCCCTTCTCTGGACATTTTCTATCAAGTGGATGGATATCTTTCTTTAGAGCAGAGCACAGACAGTGTTGCCATACTGAAAGTGGGGTCGCACAAGTCCTCTGTAAAGATGGCTGATCATACCAGCATCCAGGTAGTCGAAGGATCTTCTGATGAGACCAAGGACCCTATTTGCTTTGTTCTACTACTATACACATGAACAATGAAATTTAGACTAAAGTACATAAGTTTATTTGTTGTCTCTAGGAGAGATAGCTTCAATCTGTGTTTTACACAAACATTTATTTTACGCTAGATAACAATATCTTGGCGCCAGACTGAGCAGAAAAATTAATTTCCACTGCAGTCAAGTCCTATTGCTATAATATTTAATTTATTTATTTAATCAATCCAAGTTAGCACTTTTCCAGCTCAAGAGCTGCTCGACTCGCCCACATGCAAACTTTTGGCACATAGTCTGACGCCCAGGTGACTGAGCGCAATCCTGGCCGACTGGGAAGAAGGGACCTAGTGCGTGCTGGGTGTATTTGTGTAGAATCGGCACTCGCCCATCTTAGACATGAGCGTCAGGATCTTTAAAGTCCATGCGATGGAATGTGTGCATGCACAGACTAGACTTTGGTTTATACTCTCATCAGAAGGTGTAACTAATATTACTACACTATGAGTTTGAATTATTTGACACAGTCGCATTTTCGACCACATTAGTTATTTGGAAATTCATCTTTCTTTACAAAGTGTAAATTGTTAGGCTCAGTGCCAAATGAAAAATCATGTAATCACAGAAGAGGGTTATGGTTCGTGTAACTCTGTAAAAGTTAGAGTTAGAGCTATAGTTAGCACATCCACGTCCTAGCCCAAACAAATACTGAATAGGCTCTTTCTATGTAAACCATGTACAGTGAATGAGTAGGGCACTATGCCTATGGAGTGCTGATCTTAATAATTGCAAAGTTGTTTCTGGGTGACTTTATTGAAACATTTGGCAAATGCTTTCAGCACCTATGCATACAGTGTGGAGGTTTATTGACTGTGTCAGCTGTAATTTTGGGAGAATAGGTCTTAGCAACGATAGTTGCTCAGTTTATCACTATTATATCCTATGCTTGCTTTCAGGAAATAATCAGGTTAGAGCTGTTTTGTTTAGAAATTGCAGGAAGAGAAAGCCAACATGTTTCTCCCACCAGCGGTCAATGGATTGGCAGCGAGTTACAGATGAAGGAAGAGTCAGAAAGTAAGGCAGCACCTAACATGGACATGATGGAGCCACGTGACTCAGTGTTGTTTACAGTGAAAACAGAGCCTGACAGTGACACGATGGAGCCACTTGACCTAGCGTTGCCTAAAAAGAAGACAGAGCCTGACAGTTTAATTATGGAGCCGCGTAACTCAGTGTTGTCTAAAGTGAAGACTGAGCCTGACAGTGACATGATGGAGCTGCTTGACCCAGAGTTGTCTAAAGCAAATACAGAGTCTGACAGTGAAATGATGGAGTCACATGACCCAGTGTTATTTCAAGTGAAAACAGAACCTGACAGTGATGCAGATGACGAAATGCCAGTGTTCTTTGGTATGACAGAAAATATTGGACTTGGTAAGTATAAATTATAATAATATTTGAATAAAAAATACATACTTGAACAACAATGTCTGAAAAGATCACATATTATGATGTACTCTTAATGCAATGTCACTAACTTTCCATGTGGTTGTCACTTACCTTAAATTTTCTGCTTGGTAATTATTTATTATTATTATTTGTTATTATTATACAAATTTATATATGCCTAATCTTGACAGCCCTATGTGTGTACAATGCATATATACAATGAGTGACAACGCACAAGTTTTTTTTTTAAATGGTAACAATGGTAGTGATAAAGAGTAAAGCAGAAGAAAAGTAACAACCGCAGAACCCAATGGAGAATGGACAGAAAATGACTGAAAATCAATTAGGATGAGAAAAGCATGATGAGAGGCAAGAAAATTAGACCATGAACGAATACGTAACAATAGAGGAATGAGACATGGTCACAGATGATCAAAATTGTCCATTTACACTATCTGATATACACACACGCGCGCGCGCACACACACATACACACACACACACAAAGCAAGGATACTGATTTGCTTATGGAAGATTGGTGGTGAGTTACTGAGGGAGCAGATGTGTCTGAAGATTAGTTTTAAAAGTCTGCAAAGGTTGAGAGTGTCAGATGGAGTGAGGGAGATGATTGCAGGTGCTTGATAAGACAATGCATGTTAACCCTTGTGTTGTTGTTGTTGTTGTTGTTGCATCAATTTTTATTCATCAGATTAACATAAGTTGTACTGATGTAACATAAACAATTTACAACATCTAACATGCGCACATCATAGATATTTTCCAAATTAAGTAATTAATTAATCAAACTATAGAAATCATGATACTACTAACATACACATACACTTTTAACAACATACATTCATTCCCTTGTAACAATTCATTGATTAAGAAATACACAAAGGGAAAAAAAAAAAAAAAAAAAAAAAAAAAAACTTTCAACTTCACTTGTGAAGAACGAAGTACTTATAAATGTTATTTTGCGTCTTACAGAAAGTTGAAATTAGGCCTCCAGGCCCTTACCCCCCCTCCCCCTTCCATCCCCCCCCCTAACCTTCACCCCCCCCCTCCGCACACCCCATAAACAATGATAAAATAATCAATCAAAACTAAAACAAATTCAAATTCATAAATAATTCCCCCCACCCTCCCTCCCTTCCATCCAAAAATAAATAAATAAATAAATAACATATATTTATTGAAACTAATAATGCTTAATTGAATAAATTAGGTACAAAGAATAAACAGACAATTACTAAACTAATTGTTAGAAGATATTTAGAAAAAATTGAATAATTCATGACTTAACCCTTGTGAGAGGCATTCTAAAGAGTCTATTATCAGAGGATGAATGAAGCTGGCAAGATATCAAACTGATCACAGAAGGAAAGTCAAACCTTTAATACGAAACAGAATAGAATGAGAAAATAAAGATTGTAGATCTGACCAGAGGTTGTTTATGTTTGAAGAATTTCGAGACTTATTTGAAAATACTTTGAAACAGTTGGGAATCAGAACGAGCCAAATGTCAGTTAGTCAGTTGGACCCCATATATCTCAGGAACCAAGGAACGGATTTTGACCAAACTTCATGGGAACATTAGCTAGGTTACTGGCCTGCCACCTGTGCCATCATATTTGCTCTACCACAAAGATCAAGGTCACTGGAGTCATTTTGTTTCTAAACACATTTTGGTCAGCATCTCAAAAATGGCTGAAGCGGTGTTGTTGAGTTTTGGTATACAGGCCATGCAGATACTTCAAACCATGGCGATCCTTAGTAGCAGTCTGGTCAGTTGGTCGGTCCGTTGCTCCAGTTTCACTTTTTTGTTCAAAACAGTTACACTCATTCGATGTTGGTGTTTTTCTATCAGTATTTGATTCAGCCCCGATGCTTGAAATCCTGATAGGTGTAACTCTGATTCGTTTATCCACGCAACCCGTTCAATCAGCATACAAGTCACAGAGTCGACGTATGAAGTTTTCCACTTTTATTCAGCACACATCAACAACTGCATACAATCGCCTTTTCACTTTCAACTTTTTACTTTCCAACTCACTATCAACAATCTCTCCTTTTTGAAACAGTGCGGCACATATATAGCCTTTCTCTTCTCCAGAACACCTTGGAACGATCGAGTATTACGCAATTTAACCAATCGCTTCAAACTTCGTCATCACTGTCTTACGTCATACATCTTTCTTCACATTCCAGGAATGTTCTCACACATCTACATTTATCGGGAATCTTCGATCGACCGCAAACACGCAAATCTAGAGAATTCTCCAATAATATCGACTAACGAAAATCATCAACGTTATACAAAGCTTCCTCTAACCACAATGCAAACACAAATCAAAGGTAAATAAACTCTATTATTGAATACTTTGCAAAGCGAAACGATTAGATCTATCGTGCGCGGTTCAGACATACTATCCTTCGCGTTTCAACATAACAAAAACATTTGTTGCCTTATCTCATGAATGATTGAACCGAAATTTCATCTTTTTTTAATTTGTGGATACTTTATCCACTGCTAAGCATGTTAGGTTGTTTGTATTTGTACTTTCTCAAAGGTCAAGGTCATTGTGCTTCATCATTTTCTGAACATGTTTTACGCTGTTTCTAAAAAAGTGGCTGATCTGATTTTGATAATGTTTCGCTTGCAGATTGTTCGGATAGTGGCCTATAATTCCACTTTTTCCTTTTACTTTGTTATGATAAATCCAAGTGACAATACCGCAAAAATGCTTATTTTTGGCTCTGTGTGTGTGTGTGTGTGCGAGTGTCTGGAAATACATTTGAATGTCTTGCCATCTTTTTTTAAAATTTTTTTCAGCTTCATAGTCGGCGTCATCATGTGTCGAGTGTCACATTCAATAATGGCTGGCAATGCTACCCTAGCACAATAGCTATGAGATTACTGCATTGCATACCTATATATGTGCTGCTGCAAGTATTACTGCTGAGACAGACTTCCCAAGTGAAGATCTTGAGACCTTTTCCGCTCAAAGTTCCATCTTCTGCTTGCTTCGACCTTCACCTGCGGCCTTGATACAAGATATCCGTGCTATATATGCACAGCACTACATGTACATTGTAATATAAATTCTACCTTGCAGTTAACTGGCCTGGACCTGTTGTAACAAAAGTTCATGATAATGACTGTTGCAGGAATACCACCAGCCTGACTCCAACAGCATTTTTTTCTTCTTATGCTATCATTATCTTCTCCAGTATCTAATAGATTACATTTTTATTGCAGATCCCCTCATAATTATTGATTTATAGACTAGAAGAATACTGGCTCTCATTTGTAATGGTCTGATTTGTTTCATTTCAGAACAAGGAGGGCACTTGCATGCAACGCCAGAGAGAAGGAAGTCAAGGAGAAAGATTGGCACACATCAAGTGCAGTCTGAGGTAATTGATAAGAATATTTTTGTTATGTCTTTAATACAATGCTACCAGCGTGGATTTAGAAATGGCAGATCAAGATTGGATAATTACATCGAATCTGTAGATATTTGGTAATGTTGATTTTGAAAAGGCATTTGATTCTCTAAACTTACTGAATTGGGACAATTTGGAAAGATATGAGATTACAAACAGTGAGACAAAGTGGATGATGAGGGGTTTTGTTGTTGTTGTCATGACAAACTGCAAGACCCGTAGGTGGCAGAACTATTTCAGGCCACAATTGGAGGGAAATGTGCACCACTGCTCATTTTGGGGGCTGGTGAAGTAGATGTCAACACCATGACCACCACCTTCAACTCAGCTGTGACAGATGCCGCCACTGAGATCCTTGGCAAGCACCGGTTAAAGAAGAGGCCGTGGATCACACCTGAACTTTTGGATCTCTGTGATAAACGAAGAGAGATAAAAAAAGAAAAAGAACACCTCACAGGGAGCTGATGTCTACCGAAAAATCAACAATGACATCCGAAAAGGCATGCGCACAGCAAAGGAGAAATGGATAGAAGATCAATGCCAGGAAATAGAGAACAGTCTGAACAAGAACAACAGCAAGAAGGCCTACCAGACTGTGAAGCGGCTGACATGTGTTAAACAGCCCAAAGTCTCCATGATCCAAAGCAAGTCTGGCATATGCCTTACAGAAGAACAAGAAGTCTTGGACAGATGGACAGAGTACTGCTCTGACCTTTACAACCATACACCAAATGGAGACCCATCAGTTTCTAGCATGTCCCAAGAACAGAAAAGAAGAAATCCTCCCAATTCTCCGGGAAGAAGTTGAGGCAGCAGTGCAATCGCTAAAGAAATGGAAGTCAGCGGGAGTGGACAACATACCCGCGGAACTGCTACAGGCAGGAGGAGAAGCGATGATTGATGCCCTCACCATTATCTGTAACAAGATCTGGCAGAGTGGGGAGTTGCCTACACCATGGACCCAGTCGCTTGTCATCACTCTTCCCAAAAAAGGTAACCTTCAGGAGTGTGAAAATTACCGCACCATCAGCCTCATCAGCCATCCCAGCAAGGTCCTCCTGAAAATAATACTTAACAGGTTGAAACCCCAAGCTGAACAAATCATAGCTAAAGAACAAGCAGGATTCAGGGCAGGGTGCTGCCCACTGAACAGATTTTCAACCTCAGAATAATCTGTGAGAAATACCTACAGCACCAACAACATCTATATCATGTCTTCATAGACTTCAAGAAGGCGTTTGACTGAGTCTGGCATGCAGCTCTATGGGCAACAATGAAAGTGTACAACATCAGCCCTAAAATTATTGAAGTCATCAAGAGCCTGTATGACAAGGCTACCAGTGCAGTCCTCCATAACAGCGTCATCGGGACCTGGTTCAGAACAACAATCTGTGTGCGTCAAGGATGCCTACTCTCTCCAACACTCTTCAACATCTTCCTTGAGCGCATCATGTCAGATGCCCGTGCAGATCATGAAGGCACAGTCAGCATAGTGGGTAGAGCAATCTCCAATCTTCATTTTGCGGATGACATTAATGGATTGGCTGGAGAGGAACAAGAACTTGAACAGCTGGTACAGAGGCTTGACACCACCTCCAGAGCTTATGGAATGGAAATAAGTGCAGAGAAGACCAAAATGATGACCAACAACACCAATGGCATTAACAGGGACATCAAAGTCCAAGGCCAATCCCTCAACACAGTGCATAGCTTCAAATATTTAGGAGCCATTGTATCAGACAATGGGTCCTGACAGGAAGTCCTCTCCAGGATCGCACTAACAACTGCTGCCCTGACAAGGTTGAAGCCCATTTGGAAATACAGGACCATCAGTCTACATTCCAAAGTAAGACTGCTGCGCTCCTTTGTCATCTCCATCTTCTTATATGCTTGCGAAGCATGGACCCTCACAGCAGATCTACAACGAAGAATACAAAGCATGGAGATGAGGTGCTACAGAAGACTTCTGGGCATTTCCTATACCAACACATCACCAACTACGAAGTCCAACAGACCATCACACAAGCCATTGGACAACACGATGACCTGCTCACAGTGGTGAAGAAACGGAAACTCCGATGGTATGGCCACGTCACCAGATCATCAGGCCTTGCAAAGACCATTATGCAAGGCACAGTGCAAGGACGTAGAAGAAGAGGGAGACTGAAAAAGAGGTGGGAGGACAACATTCGAGAATGGACTGGTTTGACACTGAGCGAAGCCATCAGGGCTGCTGAGGAAGAGAAAGATGGAGTATGCTGGTTAAACGATCATCTGTGGTGCCCCTACGACCTCGGGAGTTATGGGACAGGATAGGATAGGATAGGTCATGACTAATGAAAACAGAAGACAGATGATCAGAATAGGCGAAACCTTTCAGCAAGTTCTTCTGTTTATTTTGGGTTACTTCAAGGTTGTGTTTAAGAACTTTTTTTTTTTTTTTAACAGTTTGCACACCCAGTGTGTTTTAGATAGTTTTATAAATACATGTAGGTTATGCAGCAATTTGTTCTGTGGGTTCTATCCTCTTGTCTGTGATCGAGTGGCGTTTATTTGCAGACACCTCCTACACAATCTACACAACCAAAGAATCCATCGCTTGTTGTCAACTCCACAACCGCACAGTCATCAGCTTCTGCCTCAGAAACGTCCCACAGTGCTGTCAGTGTCGGAGATCAAGCCAGGGGAACAAAGAGAGGACGGCGGAAGAAGACTGGAGAGCCAAAGAGACACGAGTGTGATGTTTGTCACAAGTCATTTCCCCATCCTTCCAAGCTGAAAATGCATAAGCTGGTTCATACTGGGGAGAGAAACCACGTGTGTGGTGTTTGTAACAAATCTTTCACCCAGGCTGGCAGTTTGAAGCTGCACATGCTGCTACACACAGGAGAGAAAAATCATGTGTGTGACGTTTGTAATAGATCTTTCACTCTGGCATACAATTTGAAATTACATATGGTTACACACACAGGAGAGTCAAAGCATGTGTGCGATGTTTGTAATAAAACTTACATTTCAGCTAGCCATTTGAAGGTACATAAGCTTACACACACGGGAGAGAAAAATCATGTGTGTGACATTTGTAATGAAGCGTTCACTCAGGCTGGCAGTTTGAAGCTACACAAACTTACACATACAGGAGAGAAAAATCATATTTGTGATCTTTGTAAAAAAGCTTTCTCACGGGCGAGCGATTTGAAGTTGCACATGCTTAATCATACAGGAGAGAAAAATCATGTGTGTGATGTTTGTAATAAAGCTTACATTCGGGCTGTCGATTTGAAGCTGCATAAGCTTGCGCATACAGGAGAGAAAAATCACGTGTGTGATGTTTGTGAGAAAGCTTTCACTCGAGCTGGGGATTTGAAGAGACATAAGCTCACACATACAGGAGAGAAAAATCACGTGTGTGAAGTTTGTAATACAGCTTTCACTCAGACGAGCCATTTGAAAGTACATAAACTTACACATACAGAAGAGAAAATTTATGCATGTGATTCTTGCAATAAAGCTTTCACTCGGGCTAGCAATTTGAAGAAACACATGTTGTCTAACCATTGAAAAGCATTTACTGTATTTTTTTTTTACTAGTTATTGTATTTATTGTATCTACTTTCAGTAGCATTCAAGATATTTTCTCTGTTAGAGTTTTAGTATAAGAGAGGTAATTCCTTTTGGCCTGACTGCATAGTGAAGATGGCAGTCATGAAGTCATAACCTCTACCCCTTTTTCCTGATTTCAGTTTGCTGAACTATAAATTAATAATATTTATTGTCTAGCTTTATTTACCTTGGGATTTGGAAGGGTATTATTATTGAACAATGTGTATTATTATTGAACAATGTTCACCCCGTGGGAATGCCAGGGGTTTCAGTATAAATAGTATCCCCACTATCTGGAAATTTAGTGCTTTAAATTCCCACTGTCGCTGTCTTTCTCCTTTGTTCTTTCTCACTCCTACTCTGTTCTATCAGTCTACTATATTATCAATCTACTATACTTTTTTCTTCTTCGCCAGACCAGTCACCTACTTTTTTTCTTCAAAACTCTTCGGGAATAAAACTCCTCATTTGGGAATATTGGACGCTTTCTGCCAGGTGGTCACTTGGGATTCCTATGATGTTATTATTTAGCAATAAAGGCATTTTCTATGTATGTGTTTTGTTGATATTTTATAATGATGTTTATATTCTGTTTTGTTTTTGTAAACGGGGATTCGATAAATTAGAGTATAGCCTCAGCGTCCCCTGCGTGGGATGTCTTTATTATAAAGTGACCGGCTGGTGGAGTGCGTTCAGTGTTACCACTAGGGTTGCTTCGGCAGGTCTTTTATGCGGATCAGGGGTGAGTCCTCTTTCAACAAAGTTGTGGTCTTGATTTTTTGGTCCTGATTTGGCTCGGAAAAGTCCGCTGTACCCAAAGCAATAGCCATGTAATGTAAAGTAATTGAACAATGTAGGCATTTTATATGTATGCGTTTTGTTAACCTTTAGGCTGCGCTGTCAACGTACGTAGCACGGGGTGTCTAGCGCCATCGTAATGCGATGTATCCGTACGTTGTACGGAGATAGTATAAGGGAGGTAAAAGCGTTTATAAAATAAATCCTTGGTCATGATTATGAAACAAAAGTTGTTTCCCTTCAACTGTAATGTTTTGGAAAGAAAAATCTTTTGGTTTAGAGGTAATTTTCAAACAAAAAGCATGCGTCGAAGCACTTGTTGCTGGCGAAAGTTTCCGACTCGTTCGTCGCCATCATGGCACGTAGAACTTACACGGCAGAAGAGGTGGCGAAAATGTTTCAGGAAGAAAACTTTGATGATGATAGTAGGGATGAAGATTTTGATGCAGGTGATGATGTTTATTTGATGGAGGCTGGAGAAGATTACGATTCGGACGAAGAAGAAGATCGCCGCCTACAAACTTTAGCAGACGACGGTAGGTGAAAAAAAACTTAGTTATTTTCACTAGATCCATAATAATATTATTTGCCTTTTACACAGACTATTTCTTTATTTATTAGGCTTTGATTACAGTCCATTTTGGTTCATGATATCGATACTTTTGAGTTAATTTCTGCATGTGCGCTGTTTTGACTATGCTGTTTGGAAGAAAAAAAACACGTGGTGGGTGAAGTGGGCGTGTTCTATTTGTTTCGTTTTCTTCAAATTAGATCTGATTTTTGTGTTATGTTTTTTTTTCCTATTCATTTGTAACGTTTCCTAAGCCTCTTTTTGTTCTATTTATACTAATTTATTAGGAGATTTATTGAATAATGGGTGTGCAGTTGAGTGAGAGTGAATTTGTTTGCTCTTGCCCCTAACTTTCCATCCCATAATTGTACTAACCAACAATCTTACATATTTTTGTGTCTGTTCTTTGGAATCTTTATTCAATTTCCTTTCATTTGATATATACTTTTATATATCTAGGTGTAATAGTTAGCAACAATGGCATATATAAAAAGGCATGTGTGTTTTTAATCGTAAGTCAAAATTTTCTTTAGCACAGAGCAGGAAAAACATGTCAGCAGGCTAAGGGTTAAAATATTAACCCTTAGCCTGCTGACATGTTTTTCCTGCTCTGTGCTAAAGAAAATTTTGACTGTTGTTTATATTCTATTTTGTTTTTGTAAATGAGAGTTTGATAAATTAGAATACAGCCTCGTCGTCCCCTGCATGGGATGCCTTTATGGAAAGTGTTGGTGGAGAGCCTTCAGTGTTACCATTAGGGTTGTTTCAGCAGATTTTTAATATGGATCTGTGGTGAGCCCTCTTTCAACCAAGTTGTGGTCCTGATTTGGCTCTTTGCAGTTGGCTGGATCCTATAAACAATGACTAACTAACTAATTTGGTAGGGTGGTCATATAATCGTGGATTTGTATTTGTATATATATGTTTATGGTTGATCATGTACCTGTTTCTGATCTAGTGAGAGATAGATCTGGTTCGTGTGAGTGATCCAGCTATGACCTCTATAGGTTCACTAGACCCTATAAACAATAAATCCTATTCCTATGAATATTATTAATATATATTTTGTTAATTTCATGGAGTAATAATGTGAACCTGTTATTAGTTATTAGTACGTATTTATTTATCGTTAGCATTAATTTTTATTTTTGCAAACAATTTTTTACCACTACACCTTGGAAGTGTACTAATGGCTAATTTTGCAAAAAAACTATTTTTTTCTTTGTTATCCATGAAAGTAGACTGGCACATGTACTGGAATTGTAGCTGTCCTGCGTTTTATTGTTTGTTGTTGTGACAAATGGTTCACTATTTTATAGTTGTAAAGCTACCGAAGAATTTAGATTATTATTTAGGGAATATTCTGTAGAGGAAGATGAAGCCTGTAGATATTTGGGTATAAAATATGTGGTTGGTTCATCTCCATGTTATGCCTCTGCATATTTTGGGTTTTATTCTGATGGCAGTGAATACATTTTTATCAATGATTCAGTGTATTTTTTATCAACAAAATTCAGGTTATCAGTGATTGTATTTCTTGACTTTTTACATCAACATTGTGTTGACACATTCAAATAAATAAAATGACTCCCACCAGATTTTTTTTTTTATTTAAAAAAAATAAGAAAATCTTAGCCAGGCTTGTAATCCTATGTGTTTTAGACAATATATTTGTAGATTTTAATTTAATTTTAATGCATGTATACTTGTTTTTGATTAATAGAGGGTGTGACAATAGTTGGATTATGGTGTGAGTTTATTTGAAAGAAGAGTGTGAACAGGAGGACACGTACAAACATATTGCAGATAATACAGACATACATATACATATTCTGAACAAAAAGTATGAATCTTTAATTAAGTTTCTTTCCCTATTCGTTTTGGTAGAAAATGTTCCCTCAGATTCAGATACCTCATTGCCAAGCAACACGCAATGCACAAGGAATACATTTCATTTTGTTAACAGTGGTGCTGTTCCATTACATTATAATAATAACCATAAAAATAATAATAACCTCCCTGATAATGCAGATTGTTAATACATTCTTCGTAAACAGCTTCAAAAACCACTTCGTTCAGCACTGGAGAAACCCCTACTGTTCAGCCCTTTCAAGCAAGCATAACCCAAGGAGTTTGAGATCAAAGTTGTGCAAAAACATATAAAATATTTGCTTATAAATTCATACAAATTTGTTTGTGTATCGTATATTTGCAAAAATTAAGTCTACATGTTTTGGCTGACCATCCTATGTCTACTGGGTGGCTTCTCTCCCATAGAATCCCTAACGGGTACAAAAAGCATGAAGTTACTGGTTGCGTGACTCAGCCTTATTAGCGTGCGTTGGAGTGTTTACTGTGGCTCTTTCTGTTTGAATGTGTCTCTGCCTGTTGTACCAACTGACGCATATAAACTGCATATAGTAGAGAACTCGTGAGGTTACGTTATAACAAGATAAAACTACTAGTAGTAATAATAATACTGGATGCTACATACGCGCTTCTCCCCAAGTCAACATTCGGGCTCAAATCAAGGCAGCGATCTGTACCAACATACACGATCACACACGCAACAAACTCACATCTATCACTCAAACATTCGGTGTAAATTCAGGGAGGTAGCTGTTAGAAGACAAAAGGGAAAACAAATTTGGATGAAATTTGAGATTGACTGCATCCAATACCATTATTGAAAGGAGGGAGGAAACCGGAGTACCCTGAGAAAACCCTTGATGACCTGAATTTTTTTGTAAGAAAGTCACATAAGTTTGCCCCTTGCGGGAATTGAACCTGCGACCTTCGGCATATGAAGCCGGCAACTAACCCATTGCGCCATGAGGCCACCCCACAGCTTACACGTTTATTTAAGAACTTTCACCTCAATAATGGGGTTTTTATAAACTCTTCTGTGATCAGGCCATCTAGTGTAAAAGTTTGAAAATATGACCTCAAGAATCAATTTAAATCTCTTTCCTGATGGCCAATACTACTCCAAACTTGTTTTAATATTGTCTTGCATGCTGCCTAAGAAACATTTTTTAATATTTAATAACGCTAAAAAGGTCATGCGGGCTTTCACATCCAAGATCCATGGTAAATAGATTTGGAATTGAAATTGTCGTCTCTTTTTGTCTTTTCGTGTCTTGTCGCGTCTTTTTTGGTCTTTCGTGTCTTTTCGTTTCCTTTCTACTTCCTTTTCACGCTAATCCTAATTCCATCGACTTTAAAAAAACAAATAATTAAAAAAAAAAAGTCGCTCTCTGTAAATTGTTTAAATTTAAGCGCGATTTTACTTGTTTTTATTCTTATACTCCTGGAAAAATTCTTAAGAAGATACTCCAAGCAAAATACCAAAGGGCCTATAGATATTATAAGAGGGACAAGTACTGAAGTAGGCGATCCCCGAAACATCGCCCCTTACTTAGCAAGCAAGGTGATAAACAAAATGGCTGAAACTATTGACTGAAGGTGATCAAAGCACTACTAACACAAGGAAAAAATGCGGCAGTCATGCCTGTTCGGCGATGCTTTGCACCAATGCAGGATGAAAGGAGAAGGGGCTTTCGTTTTTTAACTTCCCAAAAGAAAAAAAACAAGGTAAATTTTGTTTTCTTTGACGATGTATTCTCTCTGGCTCTCCTGCCGTCCTGGCTATCTCAGTATCTGCTTCAGAAAATTCAAAAAGTCCAGAGTTAATATTCCGCTCAAGTAAATTTGACCATGCATTCCTCTTCTTCTGTCCCTTCACTGGCTTCCTGTGGAGCGGCGTATCCTGCATAAAGTTTCGTCCCTTTGCTTCTGTGTCCTAAATAAGTAAATTCCACTGCCTCTCAATATTTTTATTGCTGACCTTCTTCACATTCTAGACAACTTCGTTCTTCCGATGACACCCGTGTGTTTGCAGTTCCATCTGCGCGTACGAAATCGTATGGTGAACATTCTTTCTCTTATCAAGACCCTAGTATTTGGAACAAACTGACTGTTTGAAGTGTTTCTCTAAGAAATTCATGTGCAATTCAGTCGTTTAAATACTCTCTTTACACATTATTTTTCTTCCATTGATAAAATAGATCTACAAAGTCATAGTTCGTGTGTGAGTGAGTGTGTGCGTTTGAGTGAGTGTGTATGTATGTGTGTTAGAGTCATTAGTTTATATATCTATATAAGGTTACTGTTAATAGTTAATGAGTTTTCCTCATTTTGTTTTATATTTAAAGTTGTTCTGTACCCATGTAAGAGCCTAGATTAGGCGCATAAATACTCATAATAATAATAATAATAATTTGCGATATTCCTGTGATGTACGCTTGCAGTTTAGGCGAGGATTCGATAATTACTAAGGTTAAACTCAGAAACTCTGACAGTATTGTGGTCTGTCAAGGGACAGTCTAAACTTTTTATTGTTTTTGTGTGTCGTTAATTTAAGAAAATAAAATTTCATTTCAATGTTAAAAAAAAAAAAAAAAAAAAAAAAAAAAAAAAAAAAATATATTGTTCAAGCTAGTACTAGTAGTAGCTAGCGTGGGTTGTGTACCGGTTCGCTGTACAATCACAACGCAGGTCAGTTAGATTCCTATCCTATCCTATCCTGTCCCGTAACCCGAAGGTCGTAGGTGCACCACAGATGATCGTTTAACCAGCATACTCCATCTTTCTCTGTCCTCCGCAGCCCTGATGGCTTCGCTCAGTGTCAAACCAGTCCATTCTCGAATGTTGTCCTCCCACCTCTTTTTCGGTCTCCCTCTTCTTCTACCTCCTTGCACTGTGCCTTGCAGAATAGTCTTTGCAAGGCCTGATGATCTGGTGACGTGTTACACTACAGTTAGATTGAGTCTAGCAAATAATATGTGTTGTATGCAACATCGTAGTAGCGTAAGTAAACCTAATCAGTTACTATGCATGTAATTGTTTGTTTCATATGCATTTTGTTTCTTGTAATATCACTAGCTGAAGGTGTGCAGCAATGACTTTGGGTGTAGCGTAGTCGTCAAAAGTTACAATGAAGGGGAAAATGTTGAAATCACTGTTCTGAGTCTGGCCTTTTGACAAACATTGATTGCTCACAATGTATTGCATTCATTATTAATGTTGGATCATGTGTTTCTGCAGAAGTGGTCATATTCAGTTAGGTTAGTAAAAATATATTTGTAATGTCCTAATGGCAATGTACTAAATACAGTTATTGATTGTTTCACTTTCAGGTGCAGACAATGGGTGCAGAACTGCAGGAGGGTCTCCTGGGCAAAAGTGCTGAGCAGCTGCACTAGCGTGGTTATTATCTTTGCAGCGAACACTTTTGAGTCAAATCAATTCAACGTGCCATCTGAGAGGCGGCGGCTTATATGGAATACTGTTCCAACGTTGTTCACTGTTCCTAACCCACCCCCAGAGTGACGCCACCCACGCCTGCCCCCAAAGACAGGAAACGACGCAGAATTAGCTTGGTTCATAATTAGTGTGTATTATTTTTAACAATAGTGATTTTGATATTATACATAAAATTCATGTTCTGTTGCTATTTAACCTTCACTGAACGTCACTAATATGTGTCCTTTTTATGTGTACATGTATACTTATTTTTACAGTACAGAAGGTGAAGGTTAGGTTAATGTTAGTTATCTTGAATATATATAACAATTAATATACATGAGCAAACTTTATGTTTAAGTACTCATTAGGACCTCACTTAAAAACTGGATTACCTGGTGTGACATTGAGGCTATTGTATTCTACCGGAAAGTATGCAGAAAGTGTTGGGTTATATTATTTTAGGAACTTTGTCATTGTCTGTTATTTCATTAAAGTAACTCTTGATATGTGTATGTGTGCAGACTCCAAGAGTGTAGGAGCTGCAAGTGAATCGGCAACGGACAGTGCAAGCCCAGGCCCAGGATATGAAGACACATCAGACTGACAAAGCCTGACAAACCGGAAACTATATCGGCAGTTTAAAAATACTGTTGGGACGGAAAAGAGAGTTTCTGAACAAAGTACCGGTATGGGTTATTTTCATTTTTCATATTGTGGGGTGCATACAGTGATACATACAAGGTATTTATGAGATGAATGTTGATCGTCTTTGATGACATTGCTCCGTGATGGAGGACGAAGACAATCCGGTGTTGCCTGAGGTGAGTTTAGTGTTTGACACAGTTGAAGAACCAGTAGAAGACTGGACGAGATTGCTAGTTTGGCATGCTCAAAGTGAGTTTAGAGAATAGAGTTGACCCTAGAAATAATAATCAGTGAACAGCAACACTTCCAATTTAAGTTAACTTATAATGACTCATACCCCTCCGTTATACCCATGGGAGTGGCGGAGGTTTCTCTATAAATAGTATCCCCACTTTATGAAAATTTAGTGCTTTAAATTCCCACTGTCACTGGCTTTGTCATTTGTTCTTTCTCATTCCTACAATGTTCTATCAATCTACTAATACTATCTTCTTCTTTGCTAGACCAGTCACCTACCGTTTTTCCTGAAAAAAGTTCCGGGACAAAACTCCTCATTTGAGTGTGAGGTCTGTTGTATCTGCTTGGGAATATTGGGTGCTTTCTGCCAAATGGTCACGAGGGCTTCCTATGAGTATGATATTATTATTTAGCAATGTAGGCATTTTATATTTATGTGTTTTGTTGATATTTTATAATGATGTTTGTTTTCTATTTTGTTTTTGTAAACTGGGGTTCGATAAATTAGGGTATAGCCTCAGCGTTCCCTGCGTGGGATGCCTTTATTGTAAAGTGACCGGCTGGTAGAGTGCTTTCAGTGTTCCTTTTGGGATTGTTTCAGCAGATCTTTTATGCGGATCAGGGGCGAGTCCTTTTTCAGCGAAGTTGTGGTCTTGATTTTGTGGTACTGATTCGGCTCTTTGCAGTCCGCTGGACCCTGTAAGCAAAAAATAACTAACTAACTAACTATACCCCTCTGTTCCACTTGTTTGTCACAACACCGTTCCACTTGAAACCACTGCTGTACAGAGCACTGTAGTAGAAGGGACATAACAGAAAAGCACAGCTCTCTAGGGTGAAAACAACGTTTGGTCTAGCTCAGCAATGTCTGCTGTAGCAACATGATTTTTTTAATCTGAGTTTTTGACAGTGATTTGGTACTTTTCCTCCCTTGTTTTTTTCTATGGACTTTCTTCCTCTTAACAGGTTATCGAAAATGGCGGACTCTGATTCAAATAGGAATTGATCTTTTTATGGTTTTGCGGCCAATTTCAATGCAGAAACACAAACAACTTGGTATTGACTCGGACCAGAGTGATCTTTTTGTTTCATCTGTCATACCAATGATCTTAGGTACTTTAGTTCAAATATTGGGGGTAATTTTTTGACCGATTCAGACACTAGCCTTGACCCTGATGCTGAATAGACTGATGTGCTAAGTGATTTGGAGGAAAACTTCAAATAAAACTTTGTGCCACAAAAACCCCTTGATGTTGATGCCGTTTACTGAATTAATATTGATATGTTGATGTTTGTCAAATGAAGGAAGAAACAACGTGCTGTGCAAGGCAAAAAGGAGACAGGGACTTTAAAACTTCAGTGGAGGAAATGAATGCTTATATAATAAAAATGTTGCAATATAACAACAAATTATAGATTATCACAGTACTAAACATAGTCTTTTAGACATTATAGAGTGGTTTTGCATCCTTTCACCAGTTCCAGAATTAGCTAGAGCAACTCACCTGTGACTTACCTGTAATTTTTGTCAACATGCTTGCATGTGGTCAAGCATTTATGAAGGCGGTGACAAGTAGTTGTGTAGTTTATTTCCAATCATAAACAATAACTAAGTTCATTGCAGTAACATGTGGCAGTAAACTGTGGTTGTAGTATAGCGTTGTGCACCGAGTTGTCACCTGGGTTACTTACCTGCTGGGTAACAGCCGTAACAGTAAACAGATGAGTGAAAGTTCATGAAAATTGTATTGCACTCATTCTACTTTTCGTAACATGCATGCTACCACACAGAATTTTTTATTTAACATCTCTTTCCTTTCTCTTTAGTTCACTTGTGCTACCTGTAATTGACAAATTGATAAGATTTTTTAACAGGTAAAGCATGCGCCAAAATCTTTAAACCCTCAATATTTGTAACCAGTAATCAATTTCAACTTCCATTAAAAAAACTCAAAACAAATCCATTGAGAAATACAGAAGCTGTGATTTTTTTTAAAATAGATAGACGTATCCTTTTAAGCATAGTTTTAGTCCAAACCTTATGGGATTGAGCACAAGCACTGTTGAAAACCACTATGGTCATTTAAGTTAACCCTTTAATGTTCATGTTCTTCAGATGCAAAGTTCTCCCTAGTGTTCAGATTCTTTTCTTATTAAAAAACCACCACCACCACCAACACCATCCATTTACCTTATAAAATAGGTACAACCATTGAACCTCCCCACCCTCAGTTCAAACAAATATCCCAATATTAATAGGCAATATTTTTTTTTACATTGAAAATACAGGTGAAACTAAAGACTCACTATAAACCCACACAAATTAAAGTTTCTACTAGTTCCTATCTTTGTAGCCACTATCTGCCCTATAGACCCACTCTAGGAGACTTGCACTGTCTCAGCAAACAGCAACTGAAGTTGACAATAAGAATGTGACAATGATGAAATCGACAGTATGGTAATCTGGTTTTAAATAGCTTTAGTACATGCATTTGTTTATGCTTGCAGTTACACCATGGAAAGTCCACATTGAAGTGCAAATCGAAATTGTGGTTAGATCTAACTAAATTTTGTCGTACAATAATAATATTGCAGGAGGAGAAGGCCAGCATGCCCCTCACACCAGAGGTGAACAAATTGTCAGAGGCACAGCAGGTTTGACTGGCAGCAAGTTAGAGACGAAGAAAGAATCAGAAAGTAAGACAGAGCCTGACAGTGACATGATGGAGCCACATGACCCAGTGTTGTCTAAAGTGAAGACAGAGCTTGACATTGACATGATGGAGCCACATGACAAAGTGTTTTCTAAAGTGAAGACAGAGCCTGACAGTGACATGATGGAGCCACATGACAAAGTGTTTTCTAAAGTGAAGACAGAGCCTGACAGTGACATGATGGAGCCACATGACCCAGTGTTGTCTAAAGTGAAGACAGAGCCTGATAGTGACATGATGGAGCCACATGACCCAGTGTTGTCTAAAGTGAAGACAGAGCCCGACAGTGATGTAGACGAAGAACTGCCAGTGTTCTTTGGAATGACAGGTAATGTGAAAAAGAGGTACAGTAGTGGTAAATAACCCAAGCAAGGGTAGAACATTTTATGCATTTAAAAGTTATCAAACGTCCAAAATAATTTGAAGAGAGAATGGATTTCAGATCCTGATAGGACAATGTTATCTCTTGGTGGCCAGTATAAAACCATTTTCATGGTTAATCTTTTTTCATGGCAAATTTTTGTGAAGTACTGAGGCAGGGATCAGGCACTATCCAGAAAAATGCAATTATAATTTTTCAGTACCAAATTAAAAATTTTTCAATTCTCTGTCCAGCCATATTAATATAGAGGTCTTTTGCCCTGATCACTGGATATGAACTGCCTAAGTATAAACCTAGCTATAGGCTTAAACGCCCATAAATATCCTTTTTTTGGGAAGGCACACAAGCATAATCAGTTTCACTTATTTGCATGTAATTTACATACTTTTTGAAAGCAGCCTCTTTATTTTGAGACACATATTTTTTGTTGTCCTCTTGGAATCCTTTAGGTTTCTAGAGTAGTAGTAATAAGAATGGTAGTTCGGGGTAGTGCTGAATTGTGTACATTTTAGGTGTGACGAGCAATAACTCAAAATCAGATAAGTTTACTGTAGAAAGAGTGCATAAGACTTATTTATTTTATTTAATCGTTCTTACATAGCTTATATAGAGAAGAATCCATTTCCTTTTAAATGATGTCTCATTCAAAAAATACATTTCAGCAAAATTTCAACCTTAAAAATTGCATGCGTTTTTATTTTATTTTAATTAAATTTTTTTTTTTTTTTAAATTTGCCACTACTGCACTTTAACAATAAACTGTGTACGTGGAAGTTGGAGAAGACTAATTGATCCCTGTAGAACATCTCTGAGAAAAAACCTGCATGTTGTGATGTATGCTTAAAGTGTAAGCTGTTTCTCATTGTGTTGTCACTTGCCAGCTTGATACTTATCTGCGTGACTGCTGCAAGAGCTTTCTCATTTCTCATTGATGGTCTGTTCTGATGAAGATGCTTTACTCCGGGACTTTACTCAACCATCTTCGTATGCTATTGGAAATCAGATACTTGATTTTCAACAAGCCCAGCTGATACATTGACAAGCTGAGAACACGGCCAAATGGCCATCTGTATCTACGGCATAATTCCACACACTTGAACCACTGGCAACAGCAAAGGGGAGATAGAGCTTTCCTATTTTCACCTTTACACCAGGGGGATAGCTTCCAATAACAATTATGTCCACGATGCTATCATGTAACTCCAACCCTACCCCACCCCCCGTCCTCTCTTCACCTTTCATAGGCGAGGGCAATCACAACCTGAAGTATTTTTGTCTCTCTGGAACTATTGTTTTTGGCTTTGTTTTTGATATTTGCGTACTTTTCTCTGAAACTGATAGACGGATTTCTGTTAAACTTGGTATTTAGTTAGGAAACAATGAACCTTGCCAGAAGAAAACAAAAAAGTGCATATCTGGTGACTTCATCATCGTGACGTCATAATTTGTTTTTTGTTTTTTTCTAATTCTATTTTCTCTAAAACTACTGGAGGGATTTGGTTCAAATTTTGTATTTACTTTCAAGGTAAAATCAAACTTATGCAAATCTAGTGACTTAATCATCATGATGTACATATTTTAAGGCAATTTAATGTGAAAATATTTTTTAATGACACCCCCCCCCCCCCCCCCCCACACACACACACAAAAAAAGAAAAATAAATAATTTAAAAAATCCTTGCCTGACTGAATAAATGAAACAAGAATAATTCATTTCAACAACCAATTTTTCCTTTGTTTTTATTGCTTCATCAATATGGTAACACACTATCTCGTCATGCTTCATCTCAGCTTTATTACAGACAAGAATTCCCCTTTCTCACATGTGTAATGTTCTGATTTGTGCATGTCAGAAAGCAGTGAGCCATTGGAGGCAGAGAGAGTGAGAGGAAAGTCACGGAGAAACACAGGCCCACATTCAGTGGAATCTGAGGTAACTGATAAGCATGCATTGGTTGCATCTAATCTATAGTACAGGGCTATTAAGTGTGGCAGACAAAGATTGCATTATGACGGTGAAAGGGATCATATCACTGAGAGTAACAACAAACCTAGTGTACCTTAGCATGACCCTGATGCTCAGACAACACAGTGTCCCATCTCCTTTGGATAGCACTTTACATCGAGGTCTGGCTTGTGCACACATTCATTCCATCGCACAGACTTTCAAGACCTTTACACTCGTGTGCTATTTCTTTGAGATTTATAAAAATGTTATTGTGGTGTGTTACACTTAATCATTGTTTGGGTAGTGGTTTGGGTTCATTTGTGTTGGCAGTGTGGGGCTTCGTTTTTAATATTTGAATTGTGATGTTAGGTTGTTGTACCCAGGTTTAACATCTTTACCTACTGTAACACTCTTAAACCCTTTACCTAGCACTGCACCTCAAAGCCCAGCCTAAGGTCAAGGACACCCAATAGCATCCAAGCATACTCAGGTGTTTTTGCGATTGATTGCTTGGCTACCTCAGTATACATCTCACGAGATTTCAGCTGTAGACTACGAGTTTTGTTTCCGCTTTCTTCCGCAACATGAAAAATCTTGCTACTTGGAACCCTGGTAGGTGATTTACAAGCGATTTTTTATTTTTTTTTCCCCAAGACTGACCAAACACAAACAATGAATTGAAATTTGGATTCACCGCTGAAGATGTAGTGGTTGAGAAAGGGAGAAAGGAATCGGACATTGATGTTAGCAGTGTTCATACATCAGATCTATCTGATTGGGAAAACTTGTATGGTGATTATGTGGGTGTACATATATGTGGACATCCATGTTTTGGTGACTGCAAGTATATCCATCAGAATACAAAACAAAATCATGATGCCTCCAGTAAGATTTGACAAAACAACCACACAATAATCTTTTACTCTTCTGCACTTTTTCATCAAAATCCATACATTCAGCTCCAAAATATCATGTTGTTAGTAATACAACCCCAAATCATGGCGGTAGCATTGAATTTTTCTGCCCGAAAGAGGTAATAGCAGACATCACTGTGCTCAGTAAAGGGTTCTTTAATGGTCCTCATTTCGGCTACTGCAATCCGCTGGCCCCTTCCAGCCTTGATTATCTATCTTTTTCTATGAGGGAGAGTTGTTTTTGCAGGTTCCCTCAACACTTGCTGCACATCCAAGGCATTCGCCATTTGTAGTCAGCCCGACTAGCCCACCGTCATCAGCTGTCAAGGTCACTTCTGCCTCAGACACTTCCCACAGTGATGTCAGTGTGATTGACCGAGAGATAGAAACTAATAGAAAACAGCAACAGAAGACCGGAGAACGGAAAAGACATGTGTGCGATGTTTGTCAGAAGGCGTTCACTAAAGCTTCCAGTTTGAAGCGACACAAGCTCATACATACAGGAGAAAAACACCATGCATGCGATGTTTGTAATAAAGCTTTCACTGTGGCTGGTGATTTGAAGGTTCATAAGATGAAACATACAGGAGAGAAAAACCATGTGTGTGATGTTTGTAATAAAGCTTTCACTGTGGCTGGTGATTTGAATGTTCATAAGCTTATCCATACCGGAGAGAAAAACCATGCTTGTGACCTTTGTCATAAAACTTTCACTCAGGCTAGCCATTTGAAGTTACACAAGCTGACGCATATAGGAGAGAAAAACCATGTATGTGATGTTTGCAATAAAGCATTTACTTTGGCAGGCAATTTGAAGAAACACAAGTTGATACACGCTGGACTCAAAAACCATGTGTGTGGGGTTTGTAACAAATCTTTCACCCAGGCTGGCAGTTTGAAGCTGCACATGCTGCTACACACAGGAGAGAAAAATCATGTGTGTGACGTTTGTAATAGATCTTTCACTCTGGCATACAATTTGAAATTACACAAGGTTACACACACAGGCGAGTCAAATCATGTGTGTGGTGTTTGTAATAAAACATTCGGTGCGGCTTTCAAATTGAAGAGACACATGCTTACACACAAAGGAGAGAAAAACCATGTGTGTGACGTTTGTAATAAAGCCTTCACTTTCGCCTCAACCTTAAAGCAACACAAGTTGTTACATGACGGGAAAGACAGTCATGTGTGTGATACTTGCAATAAAATGTTCTTGATGGCTAACGATTTGAAGAAACACCAGTTGATACACACAGGAGAGAGATTTCATGAATGTGACGTTTGTAATAAAACTTTTACTCGGTCCAGCAGTTTGAAGACACACAAGTTGATACATTCAGGAGAGAAAACTCATGTGTGTGGTGTCTGTAATAAAGCTTTTGCTCGAGTTAGCCATTTTAATCGGCACATGTTGATACATGATACAGTAGAGAAAACTCATGTGTGTGAAGTTTGTAATAAAGCTTTCAGTGTGGCTGGCAATTTGAAGAAACACATGTTGATGCATAAAGGGAAAAAATGATGTGTAATATGTGAAGCCTTCAATTGCATTTTGATGAAAAATATATAAATAATATTGTAACTTTGTGACGGGCTATGTGTGTGTTGTATCTTTTAAAATGCTGCATCAATTTACTTTGAACATTGCACAAAGAAACATTTCAATATCCAATTTGTTTTAGCAGTATTTTGCATGATCTGTCTGAAAATACCTTCAGTTCAAAGCAACTTTTTTCTGTCAAAGCCTTTCTAATAGCCACCATAGTGTTTTGCTATTCTAGAATCACTGTCTGTCAAACTTACCATTTCCAAACAATTTCAGTTGCTAAATAACATTCAAGGAAATACAACATCTGACTATTCAAGACAATAACTTACAATAACTTTACTCAATACATTCTTTCCTTGGCTTCATACCCCAACATTCTGCAGTAAGAATAACAATATCAACAATTTTGGTAGTTATTGAATACTGCGCTGTGATAGGTCGAGGCCACCTTACCAGACGACGCGTTTCTAATGAACGTTTTCTACACTGTAGAAGACTGCTGAATCGTTTGAAAGACTGGATCAATTTACTTCAAACTTTGCACAATAACAGATTTCACTCAACAATGTTTATATCGATTATCTGTTTACACCAACGCGAGTGCAGCAAACAACGAGAAATTAAAATAGTCTACCACACCGACATTAAGCTGCTCTAACAGTTGTTTTGTTCGTATTTTTATTGCAAACTGCAAGAAAAATATTTTTTAAGCTTATAAATGGATTTACTCGTAAATTTCCTTGCTTGCGCTGCACAGTCTCCATTGTATTTAACAATTTTATTTTGGGCCGAAACACAAGCACTAGAATTTAAAATTTAGTCGCAACGCTGGATATTCCTGCAAAATATGTTAAAAAGGGAGGTAATTAAGCGTGGTGTTAATTATTTCACATCTATACAAATGGTCCCTAGGGCTTCCTATGATATTATTATTTAGCGATGTAAGCATTTTATATGTGTGTGTTTTGTTATTTTATAATGATGTTTATATTCTATTTATTCTATTTTGTTTTTGTAAACGTGGGTTCGATAAATTAGAGTATAGTCTCAGTGTCCCCTGCGTGGGATGCCTTTATTGTAAAGTGATCAGCTGGTAGAGTGCCTTCAGTGTTACCACTAGGGTTGTTTCAGCAGATCTTTTATATGGATCAGGAGTGAGTCCTCTTTCAACCAAGTTGTGGTCTTGATTTTGTGGTCCTGATTCTGCCTTTTGGAGTCCACTGCACCCTGTAAGCAATGAATAACTAACTAACCACTACACCAGAACCTATGCACAATGCAATGTGGTGTGTATAGATAGCAATAACAGAGAGTTTGTGTGTATGTGTCTCTTGAACACATGTTTTCCATCCTGTTTCTTTCTGTTTGGTGTTGTTAGAGGTACATATCAATGGATTTCGCACACATATTTGACTGCAAATTCTCTTGGCAGAGGATTCTCACTTGCCAAATCTTCTATCTATACTTACAGTTGAGTAACTTTGTGAAGTGTATACCCCGTTGGGGTGCCGGGGGTTTCAGTATAAATAGTATCCCCACTTTCTGGAAATTTAGTGCTTTAAATTCCCACTGTCGCTATCTTTCTCATTTGCTCTTTCTCATTCCTGCTCTGTTCTATCAATCTGCTATACTACCTTCTTCTTCGCTAGACCAGTCACCTGCCTTTTTTCTTGAAAACTCTTCCGGGACAAGACTCCTTATTTGTGTATGAGGTCTGTTGGATCAGCTTAGGAATATTGGACGCTTTCTGCCAGGTGGTCACTAGGGCTTCCTATGATGTTATTATTTAGCAATGTAGGCATTTTATATGTATGTGTTTTGTTGAGAATTTATAATGATGTTTGTATTCTATTTTTTTGTTGTTGTAAACGGGGGTTCGATAAATTAGAGTACAGCCTCAGCGTCCCCTTAGTGGGATTTATTTATTGTAAAGTGACTGGCTGGTGGAGAGCTTTCAGTTTTCCCACTAGGGTTGTTTCAGCAGATCTTTTATGCGGATCGGGGGTTGTCCGGTCCTGATTTGGCTTGGAAGAGTCTGCTGGACCTAAAGCAATAATCATGTAATGTAATGTTATTCTGTTTGGTGTTGTTAGAGGTACATATCAATGGATTTTGCACACATATTTGACTTTCCCCCGTTGGGGTGCAGGGGGTTTCAGTATAAATAGTATCCCCACTTTCTGGAAATTTAGTGCTTTAAATTCCCACTGTCGCTGTCTTTCTCATTTGCTCTTTCTCATTCCTGCTCTGTTCTATCAATCTGCTATACTATCGTCTTCTTCGCTAGACCAATCTCCTACCTTTTTTCTTGAAAACTCTTCCGGGACAAGACTCCTTGTTTGTGTATGAGGTCTGTTGGATCAGCTTGGGAATATTGGACGCTTTCTGCCAGGTGGTCACTAGGGCTTCCTATGATGTTATTATTTAGCACTGTAGGCATTTTATATGTATGTGTTTTGTTGATAATTGATAATGATGTTTGTATTCTATTTTGTTTTTGTAAACGGGGGTTCGATAAGTTGGGGTGAAGCCTCAGCCGTCCCCTGAGTGGGATGTCTTTATTGTAAAGTGACTTGCTGGTGGAGGGCATTCAGTTTTCCCACTAGGGTTGTTTCAGCAGATCTTTTATGCGGATTGGGGGTTGTCCGGTCCTGATTTGGCTCGGAAGGGTCCGCTGGAATAAAAGCAACAATTATGTAATGTAATGTAACATATTTGACTGCAAATTCTCTTGGTAGAGGATTCTCACTTGCCAAATCTTCCATCTATACTTACAGTTGAGTAACTTTGTGAAGTGTATGTGTGCGACTGTGCTGCTTAAAATGCTGCATCAAGCCACATATTCCCGCTCATGCACTGGTAAACTGTTCGTTTACATTAAAACTAAAAGCATCATTGCACACACACACACACACACACACACACACACACACACACACACACACACACCTACCCACACACACACACACACACACACACACACACACACACACACACATACTCGAACGCTTACACAGTCTGAGGACTATGATTCTAGACCTCGGTTGTGGGGACTATTAGAAAGAATAGGTATTTTTGAGATTCGATACTGCAAGCATTGTCTCTTGGCTCCCGAAAGCAGCGCTAGGGGTCGTACGTTTCAAAATAGTAACTACTCTTTGAGCTATTAGACTTGGTATGTTGCGTGATAAGTGAAGACTGGCGGGGGGTGTCTTGTGAGGACTAAATACACACATTCACAAATAGCATTCATGTTGAGGACTTCCGTACACACTTGCTTACACACTCTTAAACCGCATTAAGACCGAGGACCATGATTGTAGACCAACGTTTTCGGGACCGTTAGCAAGTCCTCAAGATGAATGTGTAATTAGTTAGTGGGTAAGCTAGTGTTCACAATTAAAAGGGTCCAGCAGATTAGAAATAAAACCGCAGAGCCCAGCAACAATAGACCCATCATCACAGAATAAAACAACAATAACAACAACAAAAGAATCAAGTATTTAACTGGATATCAAATATGTAGATAAATAAGTAATAAAAATATTTAGACAATTGAAAAAAGTTTTTGGGTTGCAAGTGGGCGCTTCAGTCTGACCCTATAATGATCAGGCAGCGGCTTGAATCGCTGTGTTAGCGAGAGCCGCGCGTGATATATTTATGTATGTATTTATGTCTGTACGTATTTATGTCTGTATGTATTTATGTATGTATCTATGTATGTATGTATGTATGTATCTATCTATCTATCTATCTATCTATCTATCTATCTATCTATCTATCTATCTATCTATCTACAAATAGTAACTATGCTCTTTGAGTCATAACACCTCAATATCATTTTTAAGATTTTTTTTTTTAATAGCAATTTTTCAGGTCAGGAGCTGCTCAGGGCACTGACCAAAACCGTCCAACTCAATCCACCCGAGGCGGTCCATTCGCTACCATTAGGCGCAGGGTCAGACGTCCAGACTACTGAGCACAATCCTGCGTGACCGGAGATAGAGGATAGAGGAGAAAGGACCTAGTCATTGCTTACAGTGTCCAGCTCGGCGGACTACTTACAACTGAATCACCACCAGAAAAGTAAGTGGTTGTTTTTTTCTTTTTTATTCTATTTTTTGTTAGTTTGTTAAACAATCCAGTAATAGGGCAAATGAAGGCGGGGGACAGGGGGGGGAATAAAGAAAAAAATCCTCAGCTCAAGTGTTAGAGCGTTGTGCCTGGCAGATCAAGGACCCATGTTCTAATTCCGTAATGGGCAAGAATAAAGATGGCAAATTTTAATGTCTATCTTGTATCGCAATCTGCGTTGTGCCAATGGTGGGTGTGGACATGACGTGACTGACTTCACTGGTTCATTCAACAAAAACTAGGGTTGGACGGTTTTATCGATACGTAACTGTATACCCGGTGCGGGTGTCCAAGGTCCGGTTTTACTGGGAAATCTGATTTAATGTATGATTATTGTCAGCTCTGGAAACTTAAAGTTAATGTAGCAAAAACAAAGGTTATGATGTTTTCCACAGGTAAAGTAAGAAATGTCCCGATTTTTATGTACAATGGTGAGGCAAATTGAGGTTACGTACGATTTTCAAAATCTTGGAATGAAAATCAATTACAACGGAAGCTTTAAGCCAGCTCAGAAAGTTGATCTTAAAGCTTGGTAAAAGTACTCCGACATGCTCTTAGCAAAAAAACGTATGTTAAATGTTTGGTATAAGCTTGCTTTTGAAAAAAATAGTACTAAATTATTTTGTGTGGTTTACAAGTTTTTGCTGAAGATGTACGAACTGAACTTGTACAAATGTGAGTATTGAGATTGTTTTCAGGAATTCTCTGGAAAAACTAGAAATGGAACTGGAAATGTTTGGTATGATCAATCTCAAGGCTCGAATGTTTGTGCCGAAGGGTTTAAAGAAGAGATAAAGAAAAGGCTGCAGGATCAACATGTACAAAACTGGCCCTTGGACATTGACACAAATGATTTATATTATAATCATAGAATGTTTAAAGAAAATTTTGAATTAGAAGAATATTTGACAATTTTGCCCTCCAACCTAGCTGCTGTTATTATAAAATTTAGAACCTTTACCAGTGCAAAGGGGACGGTTTCTTGGAATCCACAGATGTGACAGAATCTGTAATAAGTGTGCTTAATGAACTAGGAGATGAATTTCATTGTATTTTTATATGTGCACAATTCGATGATGATCCAAAAAGTGCTGCCTAAAAGGTTTTTTCTATGTGCTACCCGATGCTATTAAATTTTTTAATTTATTTTCAACGAGAAATAAAACTATTCTGCTGAAACTGGCTAAGTTTATGAAAATAAGAATGGATTGTTTCAGAACGCAATAGAATGATTTGTAATACTAACGACAGTAATAATAGTGATTAATTTCAATCAATAATGACAATTTAAATATTCAATACCAGTTTGTACCCCCCCCCTCCCCTGCCCCTTCATTATTATCCAATCTTGCGAGAGAGTGCGTGCAATTTGTGATCAGAGTGTGTGGACATAATTGTTATGTAGTATGCTTGTGTTATGTGATAATAATGAATGTGTAATTTGCAAATGTGAACTATGTGTCCTCTAGAACGCGAGTGCGAATGATTGACTTTTGTTTTTGTAATATTTGTACATATGTACTTTATGTTGTATTTTATGATTTCCATATTATTCAGTGTTTATTTTTGTTCTTTTAGTTGTATCCACGTGCCCCATGGGGTTTTATGGAATAAAGCGTTTTTGACTTTGACTTTGACAACACATAACGCGACATTGGGCGACATCTTGTCCGCCCAGAGAGCGAGCCTAAAGCCCAAACACGGGCATAAGCAGCTGTTTTTGAAGAAGAACTTGTAAGACGTACAGCAGCTTACCACGTGTTTGAGCATGGTACCAGTCGCTAATCCTTCTGAACTCTTAAAGTTCTTAAAGATCTTTCCCGTTGAATGTTTTTGTTTTATTTTGATTTTGTGGTTTCAAGTTTGCTGATGTTCTAAACAGTGATTTATGATAATTTGTTCTGAAGGCGTTCAAGCAAAAATAAAGCTTCAGTTTCTATGGATATGTGGTTCTTTTAAACTCTTTTTTAGGTAAATGACAATCTTTCTTTTGCGTCGGTCACTACTGTCGGTGCCATATCCCATTTGATTGTAACTCTAACAATCGCGGTATACCGGTACGAAATACCGATACGACCTAAAAATACCGCGATAATACCGATACGACTTTGATCCACAGTACCCATGCAGCTCTAACAATAACAGTAGTTAGGCTTCTTGTATTTCATCGGGTTTTAGGCACGTTTTGGATTCATTAAAGATCAGAGGGATTAAGAGGTTGTCTGGTCTAACCAAAAAAAAAAAAAAAAAAAAAAAAAAAAAAAAAACACGTTTAACCTACGAATTTATTTGGAAATAATTATGTAAATGCTGTCAGCTAAGAGAGCTTTAACTTTTTGGAGTGATGTGCTCAAACATTATTATAATCTGTGTCACTTATAGCCTGAGAATATTAGTGAATTGGTTAGTGAATTATTTGTTATAATGGAAAAATCATAAAGTAATTTGTATCCAATCTTGGATTAATACTACATTTGATGTGTAAGGTATGATTCGTTCACGCATGCTCTTTACCCCACGACGTGGTTGCGGACGGGAACTCGAACAGGTCAGGGCTATTTTTAGACTGACGTCACGTGAACTAATTTTGCTATGAGATGTGTATATAATATACTTTTTTTTCACAATGATACATACTTTGTTTGACAATAATATTGTCGAAGGCCAATTAGCTCAGTTGGTTAGAAAGTTTTTTTTTTTACTAACGCAAAGGCCTTGGGTTCAATCCCCTTGTCTCTTCTTTGTTTTTACTTTTTATTTTTTAACCGGGGGTGAGGGGAGGGGAGGTTTTCTCCATCCCACCCCCCACCACCCACCCCCTCCTCCAGATATCAGGCGGTGAAAATTTCTCCCTCACTGGATGAGTAGGGAGTAAAAGTTATGATGAAAAGAAAACATTAATCCAGTGACCTCAGTCTGTCTAAAAATAGACCTGTACGAGTGGCCTTCACCCTTTCCACGCGGGTTAATTATATCCTAGCGTTCGTAATGCCGCATTTACTATTTATTTTAAAAATATTTTAATATTGTGTCAAGAATTGATGGTGAAATATTTTAAACGTGCCGAGTTTGTGCACAAAACGTTCGTTGGAGCAGTATGTATCAGTATTAGTTTAATGTAAACACAAAACTTGCTATTACAGCATGCCTCAAACCGCAGTAACCGGAGACGCTGTTCTGCCACATTGGGTTGGCTCTTTCGAGCGTGTTCATTTGACGAGAATGTTTTGTACAATGAGAAATATGAGTAATTTCAAAGGAAATAAGCAGTTAGAGACAAAAAATGATTTATAAAATATAATGGTGATTTACTTGCATGAAAGAAAAGCTACTGTAGATCAATAGATCTGCACATGCACAGTAGCAGACGACGCAAACTAGTCTTTGTCACAATCATGCTTACATGGGTGTGGTTGATAATTAAGATATCCGACTAAATGCATTCTGTTGATTGTCTCACCCCAGAATGTTTATACTGATGACAACCAATCTCTCTCTCTCTTTATATATATATATACATGCACACAAAACCAGGATGTTTATGTTAATAACAACAGCATGTTGTACTGATTTTGATAGTTTTTTTTACTTTTCACACAATTATAACCAAAGTATTCTGCTGTTTTTGATGGAAGTTGTTTAGCGACGGTCAATCTGATGTAACGTTTGTGATTTTTTAAGTTTTATTTTTTATTTGTTGGTGTATGAGAACTTGTTTTTAGTTTATTATTTTCTGACAGCAATTTTTTTATGAATACAAAACTTTGTATACTGTTGCATGTGCTAAGAATCAAACTTTGATTTCAGTATAACCGAGATTATGATTGACGGACATCACCAGAATAAAGAAAGAATTGATTTTAAAGGAAATTGTGAGTTTTGTCTTCACGATAACAAGAGTGAAAGAAAAAAAAGTAAACAAAGTAAATAGAGTGAAAAGGAACACGCAAGCAGAAAGTAAACAAGCATGTATAGTGAAAGGAAATGTAGAAAGTGAACAGATAATCTTGTACATGGGTGCAACAAATAAAATCGGTGCACAATGGATCCATTCAGATTGTTTTAATAATGAATTCAGATCAGACCATATGAAACATACAAAAAGCTTTAAGCAACTGTTTTAAATCAAACTTGAAACAGGAATTAAAAAAAAAATGTTGTACATGCTTTTCTTCAGTTTCTTGACACAGCACAGGCAAGAATACATTCAAAGGCTGGAATGACAGTTTGAAGGTTTCTGATTATGTTATAAAGGCAGGGTTTATTCTTGGCGTCAGTCATTGACGCATAAAAATCTGAAATGGCCGATTGGTTTGCCAGCCAGAGCTGGTCAAGTGACCTATTGATTTTACGAACAAACTTTGCGAAGAATTGTCCTTTAAAAAGTTCTATACAAACTGCGAACTCCATAAAACTTAGCACAACCATTACCGAAACGAAATTTATTTACCCTTTCGGTATAATACATACTTTTCCGATCCATAGTTTTCATTGCTGACATGCAACGCGCCAACGCATTGACAGTCACAGAGTACATCTAGTTTGCGATTCCATTTTGTCAACAAACCCAAAAATTGCTCCGAAAAAAAGAAAAACATGGTGTTTAGGCCTATATAGGAATACTATAGCCTAGTTTGTTTTGTTTTGTCATTTAAAGATGCACATTATTAAATTATTAGTAATGTCATTATTACTATTATTATTATTATTATTATCAACGCAATGTAGTTTTAGCCAAAACATACACATGAACATAATGTCAGTGTATTGCTCATTGTAAATAAAATCTGCCACTAAATGAAATACTTTACCCTGAACCAAGTTGCTACATCTGAAACAATCTTTTATTTTTTTGGGTTGCCAAAGTGTTTTCAATATTTCACATTTTTGTTAAGCAGCAAAATACAATGCTTAAAATCAAACTTGAAACAGGAATTAAAAAAAAATGTTGTACATGCTTTTCTTCAGTTTCTTGACACAGCACAGGCAAGAATACATTCAAAGGCTGGAATGACAGTTTGAAGGTTTCTGATTATGTTATAAAGGCAGGGTTTATTCTTGGCGTCGGTCATTGACGCATAAAAATCTGAAATGGCCGATTGGTTTGCCAGCCAGAGCTGGTCAAGTGACCTATTGATTTTACGAACAAACTTTGCGAAGAATTGTCCTTTAAAAAGTTCTATACAAACTGCGAACTCCATAAAACTTAGCACAACCATTACCGAAACGAAATTTATTTACCCTTTCAGTATAATACATACTTTTCCGATCCATAGTTTTTATTGCTGACATGCAACGCGCCAACGCATTGACAGTCACAGAGTACATCTAGTTTGCGATTCCATTTTGTCAACAAACCCAAAAATTGCTCCGAAAAAAAGAAAAACATGGTGTTTAGGCCTATATAGGAATACTATAGCCTAGTTCGTTTTGTTTTGTCATTTAAAGATGCACATTATTAAATTATTAGTAATGTCATTATTACTATTATTATTATTATTATTATTATTATTATTATTATTATTATTATTATCAACGCAATGTAGTTTTAGCCAAAACATACACATGAACATAATGTCAGTGTATTGCTCATTGAAAATAAAATCTGCCACTAAATGAAATACTTTACCCTGAACACAACTGAACCAAGTTGCTACATCTGAAACAATCTTTTATTTTTTTGGGTGGCCAAAGTGTTTTCAATATTTCACATTTTTGTTAAGCAGCAAAATACAATGCTTAAAATCAAACTTGAAACAGGAATACAAAAAAAAATGTTGTACATGCTTTTCTTCAGTTTCTTGACACAGCACAGGCAAGAATACATTCAAAGGCTGGAATGACAGTTTGAAGGTTTCTGATTATGTTATAAAGGCAGTGTTTATTCTTGGCATCGGTCATTGACGCATAAAAATCTGAAATGGCCGATTGGTTTGCCAGCCAGAGCTGGTCAAGTGACCTATTGATTTTACGAACAAACTTTGCGAAGAATTGTCCTTTAAAAAGTTCTATACAAACTGCGAACTCCATAAAACTTAGCACAACCATTACCGAAACGAAATTTATTTACCCTTTCGGTATAATACATACTTTTCCGATCCATAGTTTTCATTGCTGACATGCAACGCGCCAACGCATTGACAGTCACAGAGTACATCTAGTTTGCGATTCCATTTTGTCAACAAACCCAAAAATTGCTCCGAAAAAAAGAAAAACATGGTGTTTAGGCCTATATAGGAATACTATAGCCTAGTTTGTTTTGTTTTGTCATTTAAAGATGCACATTATTAAATTATTAGTAATGTCATTATTACTATTATTATTATTATTATTATTATCAACGCAATGTAGTTTTAGCCAAAACATACACATGAACATAATGTCAGTGTATTGCTCATTGAAAATAAAATCTGCCACTAAATGAAATACTTTACCCTGAACACAACTGAACCAAGTTGCTACATCTGAAACAATCTTTTATTTTTTTGGGTGGCCAAAGTGTTTTCAATATTTCACATTTTTGTTAAGCAGCAAAATACAATGCTTAAAATCAAAATTGAAACAGGAATACAGGACCTGTACAGGTGAATCGGGACCACAAAATCAAGACCACAACTTCAGTGAAAGAGGACTCGCCCCCAATCCACATCAAAGACCTGCTAAAACAACCCTATTGGTAAAACTGAAAGCTCTCCACCAGCCGGTCACTTTACAATAAAGACATCCCACGCAGGGGACGCAGAGGCTGTACTCTAATTTATTTAACCCCTGTTTACAAAAACAAAATATAATACTTTTGATTGATCGATTTATTGTTGCTTTAGGTCCAGCGGACTCCTCCGAGCCAAATCAGGACCGGACAACCCCCGATCCGCATAAAAGATCTGCTCAAACAACCCTAGTGGGAAAATTGAACGCCCTCCACCAGCCAGTCACTTTACAATAAAGACATCCCACGCGGGGGACGGCTGAGGGTTTACAACTACGCGAACCCCCGGTTACAAAAACAAAATAGAATACAACCATCATTACAAATCAACGAAACATACATATAAAATGCCTATATTGCTAAATACTAACATCATAGGAAGCCCTAGTGACCACCCAGCAGAAAGCGTCCAACACTCCCAAGCTGATCCAACAGACCTCATACACAAACAAGGAGTCTTGTCCAGGAAGAGTTTTCAAGAAAAAAGGTAGGTCATTGATCTAGCGAAGAAGAAGATAGTATAGCAGAGTGATAGGACAGAGCAGGAAAGGGAAAGAGTATATGAGGAAGATAGCAACAGTGGGAATTTAAAGCACTAAATTTCCAGAAATTGGGGATACTATTTATACTGAAACCCCCGGCACCCCAACGGGGGTACTGTTGCCGCAGTGAATCTCTCATGCCTACAAAGTCAAGACAGGTTTTTAACTGGGGCTTTCACTTTTCCCTTGATAGGTTAGAACAATCTACAGTGGCAAGATTGCTCATGACCCCAAGGGGTGATTATGTTGTAAAGGCAGGGTTTATTCTTGCATCGGTCATTGACGCATAAAAATCTGAAATGACCGATTGGTTTGCCAGCCAGAGCTGGTCAAGTGACCTATTGATTTTACGATCAAACTTTGCGAAGATTTGTCATTTAAAAAGTTCTATACAAACTGCGAACTCCATAAAACTTAGCACAACCATTACGGAAACGAAATTATTTACCCTTTCGGTATAATACAAACTTTTCCGATCCATAGTTTTCATTGCTGACATGCAACGCGCCAACGCATTGACAGTCACAGAGTACATCTAGTTTGCGATTCCATTTTGTCAACAAACCAAAAAATGGCTCCGAAAAAAAAAAACAAAAAAAACATGGTGTTTAGGCCTATATTGGAATACTATAGCCTAGTTTGTTTTGTTTTGTCATTTAAAGATGCACATTATTAAATTATTAGTAATGTCATTATTAGTAATGTCATTATTATTATTATTAGTATTATTATTATCAACGCAACGTAGTTTTAGCCAAAACATACACATGAACATAATCTCAGTGTATTGCTCATTGTAAATAAAATCTGCCACTAAATGAAATACTTTACCCTGAACACAACTGAACCAAGTTGCTACATCTGAAACAATCTTTTTTTTTTTTTTGGGTTGCCAATGCGTTTAACTATTTCACATTTTTGTTAAGCAGCAAAATACAATGCTTTAAATCAAACTTGAAACAGGAATACAAAAAAAAATGTTGTACATGCTTTTCTTCAGTTTCTTGACACAGCACAAGCAAGGATACATTCAAAGGCTGGAATGACAGTTTGAAGGTTTCTAATTATGTTATAAATGCAGGGTTTATTCTTGGCGTCGGTCATTGACGCATAAAAATCTGAAATGACCGATTGGTTTGCCAGCCAGAGCTGGTCAAGTGACCTATTGATTTTACGAACAAACTTTGCGAAGATTTGTCCTTTAAAAAGTTCTATACAAACTGCGAACTCCATAAAACTTAGCACAACCATTACCGAAACGAAATTATTTACCCTTTCGGTATAATACAAACTTTTCCGATCCATAGTTTTCATTGCTGACATGCAACGCACCAACGCATTGACAGTCACAGAGTACATCTAGTTTGCGATTCCATTTTGTCAACAAACCAAAAAATGGCTCCGAAAAAAAACCAAAAAACATGGTGTTTAGGCCTATATTGGAATACTATAGCCTAGTTTGTTTTGTTTTGTCATTTAAAGATGCACATTATTAAATTATTAGTAATGTCATTATTAGTAATGTCATTATTATTATTATTATTAACGCAATGTAGTTTTAGCCAAAACATACACATGAACATAATCTTAGTGTATTGCTCATTGTAAATAAAATCTGTCACTAAATGAAATACTTTACCCTGAACACAACTGAACCAAGTTGCTACATCTGAAACAATTTTTTTTTTTTGGGTTACCAATGTGTTTAACTATTTCACATTTTTGTTAAGCAGCAAAATACAATGCTTTAAATCAAACTTGAAACAGGAATACATCAAACCCCAAAAAATTATGTTATAAAGGTATGTTTCCTGCGGTTTCAATGCTTATCATTATGTTATGAAGGTATGTTTTCTGCGGTTTTATGACAGTGATGAGATGGGATGACAGTTTAAAATTCTTTTCACACTCAATAGTCAAAGGGTTAAAAGTCAAACATGTCGCGCTGCAATCTTCGTCTTTTGGTCGTTATGTTATTTTTCACAAAAAACTTTATCTGTTGCCATGCTCTATTAATAAGGGAAGGTTCTCGCTGCTTAGCTTTCTCGCATTCTATTTTCCCAGGAAGAGTTTCTGCTCTAAAACAATGTCCAAGCTGGCGCTGGACTGCCTGCTTTTCAGACTCTGTCCATTTGTGCCTTGCTGGTGGGCTAGGTTTAGAATTTCTGCTTCGTCTTCTGCTCTTGTGTAGTACTTCATGTGACTCTGCCATTTCACGATCTTCATGTTCATTATCAGAAGGAATTTCTGAAAAAATGTCGACACCCTCTGTTCCCATAGGAATTTCTGGAAGAATGTCGACACCCTCTGTTCCCACAGGAATTTCTGGAAGAATGTCGACACCCTCTGTTTCCACAGTCTCGTCTTGATCAATATGGATTTCATCCAGCGATTTGCCATGGTACTTCGATATGTTGCCAGCCTCTAACTCAATGAGAAGCTTGCTAACCTTCGCCAGCTGCATGGTATCTTCTGGTAGACGGTAAAAATCTCGATGAATTCTTACATCATGACCCATGAAGTTTGCAAGTGCATCTAGTTCATGATTTTTCAGATTCAGAATCTGGGATGTTGTTGCAACATGCTTTCGAAGAGCTGTAGAAGTGATGAGGTCTGGCATCTCCGTCCCACTCTCCTCAGTAAACTGCCGAAGTGCTGCACAGCTCGAAATTGGAGTTTTTGCTCCACTGCCACGAGCAAACAGGTAGGGATTGTCTGCATCCACACCAACCTTACCTCGATACTTCAAAAGACATTCCACTTGCTTTTTGAGTTGCTGAGAAAGAAGAACAGGAACGCGTCTGCCACACTTGCCAGGGATGTCAACACGATGCAGTACTTGAGTGAGGTGCTTTTCAAGTTCTGATAGGCCAGACAAAAGATCATCTTGAATTTGCTTTCCGTTCTTCATACTTGCATGGTAGTGTTCAACTTTAATTCTCTCAGCTTCCCCACTCCTCCTCCTGTTGAAGAGAACTATCTGGGTCAGTGTCACTTTGCTTAGCTGGTGCCAGTCTAAGATCAGTTCGGCCAGGGGTAGATCCGTTTGAATATGTTTTAAGATCTCATGCGCCCTTGTCTGCAGATAAGTGTTGACCTTTTGTAGGTCTCGTGCAAGAGGAAGTCTCTTGGGGTTATTGAATTTCCTTTGATTCAGTTGTTGCAAAGCGTGAGCAGAGATTTCACTTGTCCATTCAGACATGTACAATTCTAAGAATGCTTCCGTCTGTTTCCTCAGATCAGTATTCTCTTCTTTAATAGAGACAGATTTTAAAATATTGGCACACTTGCTCAAGGCATGACCTAGCTTCATGGCCAATGAGGGAATCTCAAACTGTCCTGTTGCTGGGTTGTATTTTGAAACATCTTTGACTGTATCACAGACTGTGTCAAACATTTTTGGTGACAAACACTCTGAAAGGCGGAGGTTTCTTAATCCTTGAGATTTTTTTCGTGCAGCTACTAAGAAACGTCCCAATTCTCTTATTTTTTGTTTTACATATTGGTTCCTATGAGCATACTTCCTATGTTTGGCAAAAAGTTTCTCACCATACCGGCAGATTAGGTCATCCTTCTTTGCAACAAAGCTTATCTCGTCTACACCCATTGTATTCAAAATTTCATCTTTAAAAACCTGCGATACACATTTTGCCACAGGCAGCAGTGAGCTTCCTTGTTGAACATGGTTCCGTGTACATTTGCCTACAGGATGACATGAGCATTGTTTAACATGGCGCCAAAGCACCTTCTTTTGAAAGAGGCCTAAACAATGTGCACATGGGACAAAATCATGGGGAGCAGCATCAACAGTTCGTGGTCTTTTTGAGGGTATGAGTTTACCACAACCTTTTCTCAAAACCTTCGTGTTATGGCTGAAATTGCCTTTGTTTCGCAATTCAAGCCACATTTTCTTCCTTTCTTTGCTTTTCTTGGGTAGAAGCAGAACTCTTGCAACAGCAGACTCCTTTGCATGCTTTTGTTCAAAATGCCTAGCTATTTTAGAATAGTATCTCTGACAAAAAACACAGCAATGTTTTTTTATCCCATCCTTTACCAGTGGCTTGTAAGATGGTGACTGCTGGAGAAGATGGATCATCACCAGTTCTGTAGTCGAGGGTCTGAGAGGGATCTTTGTGTTCGTCTGGATTTACCGAGCTTGTGCAGTCGTCATCGGAGCATGTAGGCCTACTTGATTCCTGGGGGTCATCTGCATCATATAAAATCACAACAGAAAACATGTGTGCATAGCCATAAACAAAAGAACATACTGCGCAATAAAATTAAGTGGGTGGGTGGATGGGAGGGGGATAGGAGGCCAAAAATGTCAGGATAGAGTCCAGGTAGTGACGGGTTTACTGTAGAGTTCTTTAAATTTTTATGGTGTAGTCTAAGGGATTTTGTAGTTAGGTCAATAAATGAAGGGTTTAGGAAGGGAGAATTATCGTCAACACAGAAAGAGGGAGTAATAGTTTGTATACCGAAGGGGGATAGGTCTAAGGAGTTCATAAAAAACTGGAGACCTATTTCCTTATTTAACGTAATATTTAAAAATTGCTTCATCGTGCATTGCTAACAGACTTAAGATAGTGTTACCTTCTATTATTACTGAAGACCAGACTGGTTTTATGCGGGATAGATATATAGGTGACAACATTCGTTTAATTTATGATATCGATTATTTACAAATACATAATAAACCTGGCCTTCTTCTTTGCCTAGACTTCGAAAAAGCCTTTGATTCTTTAAGTTGGAATTTTATGTTTAAAGTGCTACATGCTTTTGGATGTGGTCCTGATTTCTGTAAATGGATTGCTACCTTCTATTATAACATTAAATCCGCAGTAACTGTGAATGGAGATCTAACGCCATGGTTTCATGTGCAGAGGGGCTGTAGACAAGGAGACCCAATTTCATGTTATTTATTTATTATGTGTGTAGAAATTTTGGCAGTTATGATGAAGCAAAATACAGAAATAAAAGTGATAAAAATTAATAATAACGAAAGTAAAATTTCGCAATATGCAGATGATACTGAAATAATGTTAGAAGGAGACGAAAATTCATTTAGACATTCTATAAGTAATATTGAATGTTTTGGCTCTTTTTCTGGCTTAGTTTTAAATACAGACAAGAGTAGCGCAATCTGGTTAGGTAGTAATAAGAATTCTCGTATTGTTTACATGCCCCATCTGCGCATGGAATGGAACCCAGAGACATTTAAAATACTTGGAATTATTTTTACAAATGACTTAAAAGACTGTGTTAAATTACATTTTGAAGCAAAATTTCTAGAAATTAAGATATATACTATACAAGATATGGTTAAAACGTCAGTTAACGCCAGTTGGTCGGGTTGCTGTGCTAAAATCGTTGATCTTGTCGAAGCTTGTGTGGCTGTTATTGCCTAATCCACCAGACGATATTGTCAATTCTATTCAAAAAGTATTTTTACGTTTGTTTGGAATAATAAAAATGCTAAGATTTCTAAAAAGTCCTCAATGAAAAGTATCTCTGAAGGAGGTATTGGCATTCCAGATGTACGCCATTATATGAACGCATTAAAAATAACTTGGATCAGAAAGTTGATGAAGACTAAACATAAATGGAAAATTATAATTGAAATTGTTAATGAAAAGGTATTATTAATTAATAAGCTTGGTAACAAATTGCGTATGGAAGAAAATTGTAATCCATTCTGGTATGATGTTCTTAAGGCGTATGAAATTCTGGGAGATAAAATTAGACTTGACTGTGCTAAGGAAATTTTGTCGGAGCCATTATTTTGTCATAATAATATTTTAGTTGATGATACAACAATTTACTTTCCAGACTGGATTGAAAAAGGTGCATATAAAATTGGAAGTTTATTAAATAACAATGGCAATTTTTTTAGTTTTCAAGTGTTTGTTAACCAATATAATATTACTACTAACGTTTTACTGTATTATGGCTGTGTAGAGGCTGTTAAGAGATATGTTCGCCGGTGTGGACTGCAACTAGTTAACGCCGATGTTGCTGATTATAAACATAGTAAATTGTTGAGACTTACTGGTACATCTCCAAGAGGTGCGAGGATAGTATATGATACATTAGTCAAAGATGATGTAAAACTTAACTGTTGTAAGAACTGGGACGGGAGAATAGTGCGTACAGTTGAATGGAAAATAATATTTAAGACAGCACAGGAAATTAAGGAAATCAAATTGAAGTGGCTGCAAATTAGAATAATTCATAGAATAATAGGAACCAATATAGTATTATCTAACATTGGAGTTGAACAGAGTATTGATTGTACTTTTTGTGAACATGAAAGGGAAAATATACAACACCTTTTCTTTAGGTGTCCTTTGGTTCAAACGTTTTGGACTGACTTTGAGAGAGCCCTAAATTCTAAGTGTTATAATGCTATTGCTTTCCACTTCAGCGAACATCTCGTAATATTGGCCTGCGAAATAAATATAAGAACGGACACAATATTAGATTTGTTAATTTTATTATCAAAATCATTCATTTATAAATGCAAAATAGAAAAAAAAAAAACACTTTACAGGTCCTTTACAGCTGTGCTAAAAAGCCGATACGAAGTAGAAAAATATATGGCCCTTTTACAAATGAGGTATCAAAAATGTGTACAAGAATGGCACCCGTACTTACCACTGTTTGACGATAGATAACCGCATTTATATATATTAGTTTAAATGTATATGTATTTTTTACTGCGTGCCAATCTTGGTTTTGTACATTTTGTGAAATGATAATGACCCACGGTGTTCTCTCTTTCTAACTCAATCTCTTTCTCTCTCTCTCTTTTATTTCTCACTTCTCTCTTCCTTCTCCCCACTTTACTTTCTTTCTTAATTTCTCTAAAATACCAAATATGTACGTAGATATTATTGTGAGAGAAATAGAAATCCAAAGAGTATGGCTTTATACATGTGACTTAAAGAACTAATAATTCTTCTTTTTATGTTATAACATTTTCTTCTTATATGTTTATCCTCATTTAGCATTTGAAAATGGAAAATATATTATCTGCATGCATGTTTTGGAGAATAAAAAAGTGAAAAAAAACAAAAAAAACAAAATTGTCAGGGTAGAGGAAGAGAGGCCATTTTAATAAGGAGACAAAGTTACATTTATTTA